>CAWUFW010002574.1:0-1200000 GCA_963921515.1 Calotriton arnoldi
TAAATGCAGTTCGCCAAGCGTGTGTACTTGCAAAAGTCTTTCGAGTATTTCACCAGGTTGGTGCAGATTAGTGCTGGCCATTGTAGGAGAGTAGGATCTGCTTCACATGGGTACCCCCACTTTTTGCTGATGCTTCACTGTTTTTCGACATTAGTCTGGCTGGGGTCCTGCTAATCAGAACCCCAGCCTAGCTGCTTCCTCTCTAAAATGGTTTCCATGTGCCTTAGGCACATCACTGATTGGGATCTGGAGTGCCCTTATAAGTCCCTAGTATATGGTATACTATGTACCAAGGGCATAGGTACCTCAGAGGCCTGCCAGGGGCTGCAGCATGTATTGTGCCACCCCTGGAAGGCCATCCAAACTGACACCACAGGTCTGCTACTGCAGCCTGGGTAAGGTGGTGCATGCACCCCTTACTGTGATATAGGTTACCTATATCACTAAATACACACACACATATAAACCTATAAGTCACTCCTAAGGCAGGCCTTATCAATCCTAAAGGCAGAGTGCATGGTTCCTATGTGAGAGGGTGCCCCTACATGAGCAGGGCCCCTCTGCAGCGTTCGGAGACCATCTCTGATGCTGTTTGTAGGGCAGCCTGACCATATACTCTTAAGCGCATTATATCCTCGCGGTAAAATGCTAACTTTGGAATGGCTGCACCTAAACATGTCGTGTTTGGTGTCAAACATCTTGGAATACTACCCCCCCGCCAATCCTGGCGGTGGGGGTAGCATTCCACCCTTCTAGAGGGAAAGACATGTTAACTCTGTCTAGTCCGGTAACTTCTTTCCAGAGCCCTGGCATCACAAAATGGATGCTGCTGCCACAGACACGAGTCTGGCCTCCTGCTGCTGGACGAAACTCCGGCAGGGGAGGCCTGGACAATAGGTTTCCTGTCCCAGGGAGGTGGGACCACCTCCCCAGACAGGATAATGTGTATTGGGGCTGGGCGGGAGCACTTTCGGGTGCTTTGAAGTCCTGCACTGGGGGCACATTTGGTGTCCCTGTGCATACCCCAGTTCAAACCGGATCAGGGGCTTGCAGCCCCTGCTTTGGCGCGAACTGGACAAAGGGAAAGGGGTGTAGCCACCCCTCTGCCCTGACCCACCCATAGGTGGGGCCACAGAGTAGTCCAACCCCTATCTTTAGTATAAAGGTAGGAACCCAGTCCTTAGGACTTTAGATTATCCCTGGACGAAACTCTGTAACTGAATCCTGGACCTTCGACGCTCTACTCACGATTAGAGGACAGAAGAATCTCCCTTGGGGTCAAGGAGTGACTCCCCTGCTTGGCAGGCACCAAAGAAGCATCTGTCCGGTTCGCATTTCTGAAGCTCCCGTCGGACGCCGAAGTCATCGCATCACCAGAGGTGGATTCTCAGACTTATCCGAGGCTACCCTGAGTCCCCAGCAAAGCTGAGGCCCGTGGCTATCGTGGGTGACTTGAGACCGTGACCCCTGGACACCGAGCACATTTGCAAGTGCATCCTCTTCTGGGTATCCCAAGAAGTCGTGCTTTGGGGTCCGAGTAGCCCTAGCCTCCAGCACCACCTGCACCGAAGATCACTGGCCCCCACTTCACGAGTGTCCTGTAAGCCAGATCCACGTGCGGCGTCACAAGGCTCCTTCGCAGTCGCTAGCCCGTTGGCTAGTAGCCCTTAACGAAGGCCAATCCTTTTCTACCTTGGCATCCTGGTTGCTCCAGGCCTGCCCTCACTTACCCTCGCTGGGTGAGTTCCACAGATCTTGCTGGTCTGCACCATCGACGATCTACATCTTCACTGAGTCTTGCCGTTGCCAAGGCTTGTTGGGTCCAATCTGGTCGCCGACACCTCAGCACTCGACAGACATCATGTACCAGCCCGAATCCTGCTCCTGGTTGCCGACAACTCCTCCTGGACCTCATGGCTGAAGAGTCAAGACAACTGTCAACGCACCTGAAGCACTCGACATCGGTGGGCATCTGTCCATCGCCTTCCTGGTCACTGGCTAGTGACCCAGACTCTGTCCCCTCTGCTTTCAGGTTCTTCAGAACTCCAATCCACTCTTGGATCCACCCGTACACTTTTCTCTTGGTCGCCAGCAGCACTTTGCAGCAGATCGCCATCCGAATCGAGGACGAAACCCGACCCCGAAAGGCACCTATGCACCCGGCTTCCCTGGGTGAGGTAACACGAGTACTCCGGTGCTCCCGTGGGTAGAGACTCTTCAAAGTCCTAGATCTCAAAGGGTTTTGTCCAAGTCCTCTTTTAAGTGTCCCTTTTCTCTAATTTCCCGATCCCGACTTTCTCCATAGAAGTCAACGGCGTATCGCGGTTGTGTATTTACACTGCACGCGTCTCCCGTGGGTCCCCTGTGTCACTACCTTGGGTGGTTCCTTGTGGTCCAAGCACTTCTAGAGGCTCTAGGCCTAGTGTCTAGTTCAGTCGTGGTTCGCATACCACTTTATTGGTATATGGTTTGGTACGCCCCTAGGGCCCAAACGTGTATTTGTGCTATTACTGTGATCTAATAACTTCTAACTTATGTACTTCGAACTCTAGCCTCATAAAGAGACTAGAGGGGTGTGTTTAGCAATAAATACATATATTTTGAATATATACCTGGTGTGGTGCTCTTTCATTTGATCACTCAAGAGATTATAGACTGGTAAAACAAGCTGCTTTACATTCCTTCAAGACTTAGCCTGAAGGCTGCTCTCCATAGCTACCACTAGGATAGCTTTCAATAAGGTTGTCTTTAACCTATCTCCAATAAGGGGTTGTTTGGACTAGGTGCAAGGTGCCCACTATAATTAGTGGACAGCATATACCAGGCCAACTTCTCACATTGGTGTGCAGCGTGTGGGATTCCAGCTTGCTATTGTTTTACCAGATAATCTCAATTGAATTGATCAACTGAAAACCACTAAAGGTAACTAAGGTACATATAATTTAAGCTTAGAATACAGTAAGTTCTACTGAACTTAGAGTTGTGTGTTAAGGGATAGCACAACCCTTTCTACAACTCAAGAGAGTTTAGTAGGCCACACTAGAGTAGGTAGTGCATACACCACACCACACTAGTAATGTCTTTAAGGGTAGGATCTAAAGAATCCTTGCAGGAAGCCATTGAGCTTCCACCCTCCAAGTATGATACACTCCCATTCTTGGAATTGAGAGCTTTATGCAACTTGAGAAAATTAAGGACAGGCCAAAGCCCCACCACCCAACACCTCAAGGAGTTGTTGGTGGCTTATGACCTTAGTAAGCCCTTGGGGACTGAAGGGGTAGGAGCTGAGGGTGGGGCAGAGGAAGAGGAAGAGGCCAGGGGTACCAATACCCCCAGCCCCCCCTCTGAAACTGGCCAGGAGGGTGACAATGACCCTGACCTGGATAACCCAATCCCTCCTGTGGAAGATGATGAGGATGATCTGAATGATCCCCACTTTGTCCCCCAGGAAGGATTAAGAGTGTGCCCAGAAAGTCTAGATCTCCTTCTCAGGAGTCTAACCACTCTGGCACCTCCATAGGGAGCTCTATCTCCTCTCACAGGAGGGAATCCTCTCATGAGAGAAGAGACAGACTGGTCCAGTATGAGGAAACTCAGCTGGAAATAAGAAAAAAGCAATTGGCTTTAGATAGGGAATCCCTAGATCTCCTTAGAGAGAGAAGAAAGTTGGGACTAGAGTCCCATGGTGGCAGCCATGTCCCTAGAGACAGGGAAAGGTCCTATGACCATAGGAACCTGAGCAAGATTGTCCCTCCCTACCAGAGTGGGGATGACATCCACAAATGGATAACTGCATTAGAGAGGGCCTGTAAGGTACAGAAGGTCCCTCAGGAGCAGTGGGCAGCAATCTTGGGGCTCTCCTTTGCTGACAAAGGTAGAGATAAGCTCCTCACTGCTAGAGAGGAGGATGCTGATAATTACAAGGTCTTGAAGAGTGCTCTTATTGATGGGTTTGGCCTAACCACTGAACAGTACAGGTTGAAGTTCAGAGACACCCAAAAAGCACAGACTCAAGACTGGGTAGACTATGTGGATTGTTCTGCCAAGGCTCTGGAAGGCTGGTTGATGGGCAGTAAGGTGTGTGACTTCTCAGGATTGTACAATCTGATAATGAGGGAGCAGATTCTTAATAACTGTCAAAATCAGCTGTTGCATCAATACCTGGTAGACTCTGATCTGACCTCTCCCCAAGAATTGGGAAAGAAGGCAGACAAATGGGTCAGAACCAGGGTGAAGCAGAAGGTACAGAACCAAGGTGGGGAAACCAAGAAGCAAGATGCTAAGAACTCTGACAAGGGTGGGGAGAAGGGTAAAGATCAAAAGTCTTCATCAGGCCCCCAAAAATCTTCTTCTGGTGGGGATTCACAGTCTACCAAAGGGAAAGGCCAAAGAAAACCATGGTGCAAGGTCTGTAAGCAAAAGACCCACTGGACCAGTGATTGCACCAAGTCCAAAGACTCCAGTCCAGCACCCACCAATGCCCCTAAGGCACCTGTTCCCCTAGTACAGTTGGTGGGAGTGCTCCAGCCAAGGGTTTAGTAGGGTTCACCCTGGGTACTGAGTTGGGCTCTGACCTAGTCAGAGAACTGACTCAGGCTGTGTTAGTCTGTGATGGAGGCATGGATGTGACCTCCACTGTGAGTCCCAGTAATCTGGGCAAGTACAGACAACAGCCTTTAATTAATGGACGTGAGGCTTTGGCATTTAGGGACACAGGGGCAAGTGTCACAATGGTGACACAAGACCTTGTGAATCCTGGGCAAGTTATACTTGGTGAGATGTACCAAGTGACCAATGCTAGCAATGTCAGAACAGACCATACTCTGGCAGTTGTTAACTTCTCCTGGGGAGGGGTAACTGGCCTTAAGAAGGTTGTGGTAAGTGCAAACCTACCAGTCGAATGCTTGCTTGGCAATGACTTAGAGACTTCTGCTTGGGCAGAAGTGGAGCTCAGGACCCATGCAGAAATGCTGGGGATCCCTGCAGATGTGTTTGCTGTGACCAGGTCACAAGCCAAAATGTCTAGCACTGAACAGGCCTTGGATTCTGGAAGAATGGACCAAGTGCCTTCCAAGAGGAGGAGTAGTAGGGTAAAAGCAGTGCCTTCCCCCTTGGCTCAGGAGGAAGATAAGTCCCTTGAGGGGGATGATCTCAGCCCTGAAGAAGGAACTGTCCCAGAGGAACTTGAACCTGACCAGGTTGAGTTCTTGGGGACAGGGGGACCTTCTAGAGCAGGTCTGGGCCAGGAGCAGCAGAGCTGCCCCTCCCTTGAACCCCTCAGACAGCAAGCTGCTGCTGAGGCTGCTGGGAAAGCTAGTGGTCCCCATACAGTGTATTGGGATGATGGACTCCTGTACTCAGAGAGTAGAGACCCCAAGCCTGGTGCTACCAGGAGGTTGGTTATACCTCTGAAGTTCAGGGGCTTCCTATTGACCCTAGCCCATGATATTCCCTTAGCAGGTCACCTGGGCCAGAACAAGACTTGGGACAGAATTGTCCCTCACTTTCACTGGCCCCACATGTCTGAAGACAGTAAGGAGTTTTGTCGCTCCTGTGTAACCTGCCAAGCCAGTGGCAAGGCAGGTGGCACTACAAAGGCCCCCTGATACCACTACCTGTGGTGGGGGTGCCCTTTGAAAGGGTAGGGATTGACATTGTTGGTCCCATGGATCCCCAAACAGCCTCTGGGCACAGGTTTATCCTGGTGGTAGTGGATCATGCCACCAGGTACCCAGAAGCTATTCCCCTCAGGACCACTACAGCACCTGTGGTGGCAAGGGCCCTCCTGGGAATCTTCTCAAGAGTGGGCTTTCCTAAGGAGGTAGTATCAGACAGGGGTGCTAACTTCATGTCTGGGTACTTAAAAGCAATGTGGAAGGAGTGTGGAGTGACTTATAAGTTCACCACACCCTATCACCCACAATGCAATGGTTTAGTTGAGAGATTCAACAAAACCTTGAAGGGCATGATTAAAGGGCTCCCAGAAAAGCTTAGGCGTAGATGGGACATACTCTTGCCCTGCATTTTATTCGCATATAGGGAGGTGCCTCAGAAGGGGTTGGTTACAGCCCTTTTGAACTTCTGTTTGGCCACCCTTTGAGGGGTCCACTGTGCTTGGTGAAGGAAGGATGGGAGTTACCTCTCAAGCCCCCAAAGCAAGATATAGTGGACTATGTACTTGGTCTCCGCTCCAGGATGGCTGAGTACATGAAAAAGGCAACCAAAAACCTTGAGGCTAGCCAGGAACTTCAAAAGGCCTGGCATGACCAAAAGGCTGTTCTGACTGTTTACCAGCCAGGACAGAAGGTGTGGGTGTTGGAGCCAGTGGCCCCAGCAGCTCTCCAAGATAAATGGAGTGGACCCCACACTATTGTTGAGCAGAAGGGTGAGGTCACTTATTTAGTAGACCTAGGAACACCCAGGAGTCCCCACAGGGTTCTCCATGTCAACAGGTTAAAACCATATGTGGACAGGGCAGACATGGGCTTGCTCATGGCTACTGATGAAGGGCAGGAGGAAGAGAGTGACCCACACCCTGACCTGCTCTCGCAGAACCCTGACGACGGGTCAGTTGATGGTGTAGCCTTGGCAGGCAGCCTCACTACCCAGCAACAAACTGATTGCAGGCAAGTCCTCAATCAGTTTAGACATATGTTTTCACTGACACCCACTCAGACCACCTTGTGCACTCATGAAGTGGACACTGGGGACAGTCTGCCTATTAAAAACAAGATTTATAGGCAACCTGACCATGTCAGGGACTGTATCAGGACTGAAGTCCAGAAAATGTTGGAATTGGGAGTTATTGAACCCTCAGATAGCCCTTGGGCTAGTCCAGTGGTCCTTGTACCGAAACCTCACACCAGTGGTGGAAAAAGAGAGATGAGGTTTTGTGTGGACTACAGGGGTCTCAATGCAGTCACTAGGACTGATGCCCATCCAATACCCAGGGCAGATGAGCTCATAGATACTTTGGTCTCTGCCAAATATCTCAGCACATTTGACCTAACAGCTGGCTACTGGCAGATCAGACTAGCTGATACTGCAAAGCCCAAAACAGCATTCTCAACCCCTAGTGGGCATTATCAATTTGTGGTAATGCCCTTTGGTCTGAAGAATGCACCTGCCACTTTCCAGAGGTTGGTGAATACAGTTCTCACAGGTCTGGAAGCCTATAGTGCAGCTTATCTAGATGATATTGCTGTCTTTAGCTCCACCTGGGAGGATCACCTGGTCCACCTCAGGAATGTTTTACAGGCCCTGCAAAAGGCAGGCCTGACTATCAAGGCCACTAAGTGCCAGATAGGGCAGAGTCAAGTTGTGTACCTGGGCCACCTTGTGGGTGGAGGCCAGGTTCAACCTTTGCAGAGCAAGATCCACACCATCATGGACTGGACTGCTCCCACTACCCAGACTCAGGTGAGAGCCTTCTTAGGCCTGACTGGGTACTATAGGAGATTTGTCAAGGGGTATGGATCAATAGTGACACCCCTGAATGACTTAACTTCTAAGAAAATGCCCAAAAAGGTTCAGTGGACAGTTAGCTGTCAAAAGGCATTTGATGACCTCAAGCAGGCCATGTGCACTGCTCCAATTCTGCAGAGTCCTGATTACTCCAAGAAGTTCATTGTTCAAACTGATGCATCTGAATTGGGGGTAGGGGCTGTACTGTCACAATTGAATGAAGAAGGTCAGGATCAGCCAGTAGCTTTCATTAGCAGAAGGCTGACCCCTAGAGAGAAACGTTGGTCAGCCATAGAGAGGGAGGCCTTTGCTGTGGTCTGGGCTCTGAAGAAGTTGAGGCCATTCTTGTTTGGTACACACTTCCTGGTTCAGACAGACCATAAGCCCCTCTTATGGCTAAAACAAATGAAGGGTGAAAACCCCAAACTGCTTAGGTGGTCCATTTCCCTACAGGGGATGGACTTTACAGTGGAACATAGGCCTGGGAGTAACCATGCGAATGCAGATGGACTCTCTAGGTATTTCCACTTAGAACATGAAGACTTAATTGGGCAAGGTTAGTTTAATGTCCCTACGTTTTGGGGGGTTGTGTAGGAGAGTAGGATCTGCTTCACATGGGTACCCCCACTTTTTGCTGATGCTTCACTGTTTTTCGACATTAGTCTGGCTGGGGCCCTGCTAATCAGAACCCCAGCCTAGCTGCTTCCTCTCTAAAATGGTTTCCATGTGCCTTAGGCACATCACTGATTGGGATCTGGAGTGCCCTTATAAGTCCCTAGTATATGGTATACTATGTACCAAGGGCATAGGTACCTCAGAGGCCTGCCAGGGGCTGCAGCATGTATTGTGCCACCCCTGGAAGGCCATCCAAACTGACACCACAGGTCTGCTACTGCAGCCTGGGTAAGGTGGTGCATGCACTCCTTACTGTGATATAGGTTACCTATATCACTAAATACATACACACATATAAACCTATAAGTCACTCCTAAGGCAGGCCTTATCAATCCTAAAGGCAGAGTGCATGGTTCCTATGTGAGAAGGTGCCCCTGCATGAGCAGGGCCCCTCTGCAGTGTTCGGAGACCATCTCTGATGCTGTTTGTAGTGCAGCCTGACCATATACTCTTAAGCGCATTATATCCTCGCGGTAAAATGCTAACTTTGGAATGGCTGCACCTAAACATGTCGTGTTTGGTGTCAAACATCTTGGAATACTACCCCCCGCCAATCCTGGCGGCGGGGGTAGCATTCCACCCTTCTAGAGGGAAAGACATGTTAACTCTGACTAGTCCGGTAACTTCTTTCCAGAGCCCTGGCATCACAAAATGGATGCTGCTGCCACAGACACGAGTCTGGCCTCCTGCTGCTGGACGAAACTCCGGCAGGGGAGGCCTGGACAATAGGTTTCCTGTCCCAGGGAGGTGTGACCACCTCCCCAGACAGGATAATGTGTATTGGGGCTGGGCGGGAGCACTTTCGGGTGCTTTGAAGTCCTGCACTGAGGGCACATTTGGTGTCCCTGTGCATACCCCAGTTCAAACCGGATCAGGGGCTTGCAGCCCCTGCTTTGGCGTGAACTGGACAAAGGGAAAGGGGTGTAGCCACCCCTCTGCCCTGACCCACCCATAGGTGGGGCCACAGAGTAGTCCAACCCCTATCTTTAGTATAAAGGTAGGAACCCAGTCCTTAGGACTTTAGATTATCCCTGGACGAAACTCTGTAACTGAATCCTGGACCTTCGACGCTCTACTCACGATTAGAGGACAGAAGAATCTCCCTTGGGGTCAAGGAGTGACTCCCCTGCTTGGCAGGCACCAAAGAAGCATCTGTCCGGTTCGCATTTCTGAAGCTCCCGTCGGACGCCAAAGTCATCAAATCACCAGAGGTGGATTCTCAGAATTCCCCGAGGCTACCCTGAGTCCCCAGCAAAGCTGAGGCCCATGGCTATCGTGGGTGACTTGAGACCGTGACCCCTGGACACCGAGCACATTTGCAAGTGCATCCTCTTCTGGGTCTCCCAAGAAGTCATGCTTTGGGCTCCGAGTAGCCCTAGCCTCCAGCACCACCTGCACTGAAGATCACTGGCCCCAACTCCACGAGTGTCCTGTAAGCCAGATCCACGTGCGGCATCACGAGGCTCCTTTGTGGTCGCTAGCCCGTTGGCTAGTAGCCCTTAACGAAGGCCAATCCTTTTTTAACTAGGCATCCTGGTTGCTCCAGGCCTGCCCTCACTTACCTTCGCTGGGTGAGTTCCACAGACCTTGCTGGTCTGCACCATCGACGATCTACATCTTCACTGAGACTTGCCGTTGCCAAGGCTTGTTGGGACCAATACGGTCGCCGACACCTCAGCACTCGACAGACATTGTGTACTAGTCCGAATCCTGCTCCTGGTTGCTGACAACGCCTCCTGGACCTCGTGGCTGAAGAGTCAAGACGACCGTCAACGCACCTGAAGCACTCGACATCGGTGGGCATCTGTCCATCGCCTTCCTGGTCACTGGCTAGTGACCCAGACTCTGTCCCCTCTGCTTTCAGGTTCTTCAGAACTCCGATCCACTCTTGGATCCACCCGGACACTTTTCTCTTGGTCGCCAGCAGCACTTTGCAGCAGATCGCCATACGAATCGACGACGAAACCCGACCCCGAAAGGCACCTATGCACCCGGCTTCCCTGGGTGAGGTAACACGAGTACTCCGGTGCTCCCGTGGGTAGAGACTCTTCAAAGTCCTAGATCTCAAAGGGTCTTGTCCAAGTCCTCTTTAAGTGTCCCTTTTCTCTAATTTCCCGATCCCGACTTTCTCCATAGAAGTCAACGGCGTATCGCGGTTGTGTATTTACACTGCACGCGTCTCCCGTGGGTCCCCTGTGTCACTACCTTGGGTGGTTCCTTGTGGTCCAAGCACTTCTAGAGGCTCTAGGCCTAGTGTCTAGTTCAGTCGTGGTTCGCATACCACTTTATTGGTATATGGTTTGGTACGCCCCTAGGGCCCAAACGTGTATTTGTGCTATTACTGTGATCTAATAACTTCTAACTTATGTACTTGAACTCTAGCCTCATAAAGAGACTAGAGGGGTGTGTTTAGCAATAAATACATATATTTTGAATATATACCTGGTGTGGTGCTCTTTCATTTGATCACTCAAGAGATTATAGACTGGTAAAACAAGCTGCTTTACATTCCTTCAAGACTTAGCCTGAAGGCTGCTCTCCATAGCTACCACTAGGATAGCTTTCAATAAGGTTGTCTTTAACCTATCTCCAATAAGGGGTTGTTTGGACTAGGTGCAAGGTGCCCACTATAATTAGTGGACAGCATATACCAGGCCAACTTCTCACAGCCATCTCTATACACGTGTTTCTGGATTCTTATCCGTCGTCAGTAGAGATTAGGCGTTCAAGTATTTAGGGGTTGCTGAGCAGGCTGCCAAAGTGTTCTCGGGTCACAGTACCTCTCAAGGCGTGCAGGTGCCTCTCCACGAGCTCGTCAGCTCAAGCGGCTCGAGGGAGCCTTTTAAACAGGAAACCAATGTGGGATCACACTGCTTCACCCCCTAGCAGGTTCGCCCCTAAGCATTATAGTAAATGCAGTTCGCCAAGCGTGTGTACTTGCAAAAGTCTTTCGAGTATTTCACCAGGTTGGTGCAGATTAGTGCTGGCCATCTCTATACACGTGTTTCTGGATTCTTATCCGTCGTCAGTAGAGATTAGGCGTTCAAGTATTTGGGGTTGCTGAGCAGGCTGCCAAAGTGTTCTCGGGTCACAGTACCTCTCAAGGCGCGCAGGTGCCTCTCCACGAGCTCGTCAGCTCAAGCGGCTCGAGGGAGCCTTTTAAACAGGAAACCAATGTGGGATCACACTGCTTCACCCCCCAGCAGGTTCGCCCCTAAGCATTATGGTAAATGCAGTTCGCCAAGTGTGTGTTCTTGCAAAAGTCTTTCGAGTATTTCACCAAGTTGGTGCAGATTAGTGCTGGCCATCTCTATACACGTGTTTCTGGATTCTTATCCGTCGTCAGTAGAGATTAGGCGTTCAAGTATTTGGGGTTGCTGAGCAGGCTGCCAAAGTGTTCTCGGGTCACAGTACCTCTCAAGGCGCGCAGGTGCCTCTCCATGAGCTTGTCAGCTCAAGCGGCTCGAGGGAGCCTTTTAAACAGGAAACCAATGTGGGATCACACTGCTTCACCCCCCAGCAGGTTCGCCCCTAAGCATTATGGCAAATGCAGTTCGCCAAGCGTGTGTACTTGCAAAAGTCTTTCGAGTATTTCACCAGGTTGGTGCAGATTAGTTCTGGCCATCTCTATACACGTGTTTCTGGATTCTTATCCGTCGTCAGTAGAGATTAGGCGTTCAAGTATTTGGGGTTGCTGAGCATGCTGCCAAAGTGTTCTCAGGTCACAGTACCTCTCAAGGCGCGCAGGTGCCTCTCCACGAGCTCGTCAGCTCAAGCGGCTCGAGGGAGCCTTTTAAACAGGATACCAATGTGGGATCACACTGCTTCACCCCCCAGCAGGTTCGCCCCTAAGCATTATGGTAAATGCAGTTCGCCAAGCGTGTGTACTTGCAAAAGTCTTGCAAAAGTCTTTCGAGAAACACGTGTCTAGAGATCAGCACTATCTGCGCCAACCTTGGCGAAACACTTGAAAATATCGGAGCGAGCTACAAGAAACTGCATTTACCAGAATGCCAGGGGCGAACCTTGCCTGAGAGGTCAGCGGTGTGCTCCCACATCCTGTTGTCTATTTAAAGTACTCCCGTGAGTCATTGAGCTGACGAGCTCGTGGATGAAGCACCTGCGCGCCAGTGAGAGGTACCGGACCTGATATAATGTTTGGCAGCCTACTCAGCAAACCCCAAAATACAAGACTTTATTCTCTACTGATGACGGTTAATAAACCAGAAACACGTGTCTAGAGATCAGCACTATCTGCGCCAACCTTGGCGAAACACTTGAAAATATCGGAGCGAGCTACAAGAAACTGCATTTACCAGAATGCCAGGGGCGAACCTTGCCTGAGAGGTCAGCGGTGTGCTCCCACATCCTGTTGTCTATTTAAAGTACTCCCGTGAGTCATTGAGCTGACGAGCTCGTGGATGAAGCACCTGCGCGCCAGTGAGAGGTACCGGACCTGATATAATGTTTGGCAGCCTACTCAGCAAACCCCAAAATACAAGACTGTATTCTCTACTGATGACGGTTAATAAACCAGAAACACGTGTCTAGAGATCAGCACTATCTGCGCCAACCTTGGCGAAACACTTGAAAATATCGGAGCGAGCTACAAGAAACTGCATTTACCAGAATGCCAGGGGCGAACCTTGCCTGAGAGGTCAGCGGTGTGCTCCCACATCCTGTTGTCTATTTAAAGTACTCCCGTGAGTCATTGAGCTGACGAGCTCGTGGATGAAGCACCTGCGCGCCAGTGAGAGGTACCGGACCTGATATAATGTTTGGCAGCCTACTCAGCAAACCCCAAAATACAAGACTGTATTCTCTACTGATGACGGTTAATAAACCAGAAACACATGTCTAGAGATCAGCACTATCTGCGCCAACCTTGGCGAAACACTTGAAAATATAGGAGCGAGCTACAAGAAACTGCATTTACCAGAATGCCTGCGGCGAACCTTGCCTGAGAGGTCAGCGGTGTGCTCCCACATCCTGTTGTCAATTATCTCAGAAGGCTAAAATAAGCTGTTTGAATTCGCTATCAATGAGGTACATATGGTACTGCGTTTTCTGGTTTCATCAATACCACAAATGAATAATGGGTCTGTCAGAACGTAAAAACAAGGGACAGGATGTCTCAGGAGCTCTGGGCCTCATCAGGATGGCGGTAGGACTGCCACCATCAGCCTGTCGGTGGCGGTTCCACCACCATCGTACCCAGCATTACCGCCCGCCTCATTATGATGGCAGGCGGATGCTTGGCGGTCAGAGAGACTGACCGCCACGGATCCAACGGGCTCAAGGAGCCCGTCAGACCATCGGAGGGTCCGCTATCCCTACAATTACGATGTCCCTTCCCGCTGGCCGTTTAATGGCGGTTTACCCGCCATGAAAAGGCAGGGGGAAAGGGACATTGGGGGCCCATAGCGGGCCTCCCTTCCCCCCTGACCCTCCAACATGGGCCCTGGGGGGCACCTATGATGCCCCCCTACATATCCCTGCACCATGTGGCAAGCACCGCATGGTGCCTGCCACATAGTACAGGGATCTGTACAGAGTGTATTTTTTGTACTGCGGCATGTGCTGTAGGCACCAGCACACGCCGCATTCGGGATTCCAGTTGCGGGACTGCCGACAGCTAGTCGGGCGGTCCTGTTTACCGCCGTCCTCATCAGGCCGTCTGTGCCAAGAAATTTCAACCCTCTAAGGTGCAAGTGCAAGAAGATCAGCCACTCTTTGACCTTCATTTTCACAATATTATGGATCTAATTTTAGTTTAGTAGTCATGGAAGCATAGGTTTAGAATGGTCTTACCTCTGTTTTTACATCTAACTGTGAAGCCTCGAATGGAAGCTCACATTCCACTGCAAAAATGTGCGATAAGAGTTAATGCAGTTCCATAACTTTACCTTGACCTGTAGAGAGCGCATTACTGTGGTCATGTATTTCAATTCGAACTTTAGACATTTATAGATTGTTTTAGCAATAATGTTTTAAGCAATGCTTAGAACATCAAACTCATCTCTCTTCACACTCTTCGCACTCTTGCACCTCCATAGATTTAACAAATAAACATCTGAATGTGGTGTGAATTAATAGCAATAATCATTTTGTCAAGGTCTGTTGGACTTTTATGGGATTTTTTAATACCCAAAACTTAAATAAAGAAGCAAAGCTCCTCAGTGCAAATCGATGTACAGATCATGGCTATTTAATATGAATTATGCGCTAAATGATAACTGAACCCATAAAGCATTAGGAGGGGATTTGAGCTTTTTTTTTATCATATCCCTTTAATTATGCAATATTGGATAACTTGATCCTAAATCTTGTAGGTTAAATTTCCTGATTTTACATCAGCTCGCTAGGAACCCAAAAAACTAGAACACCCACCCCCTCTAGACATTTCCTGGTCCAAGATGTCCTCGAAAGGACTATGTGAGGGAGCAGAGAGGAAGTGTGTATGTTGTGGGTAGGTGGGGCAAAGGTGGACTTGGCTAGCCGAAAATCTCAGCGTGGTGCTGGGACCTCAGTGCAAGGGATAGGGTGGCCGGCTAGCAAATGATACGAGTCCCCAGATTGCTCTGAGTGGACCTTGGCAGCAGCAAGAACAGGTTCCTGCTGTTACAAATTCCCAGATACTGCCCCTCATTGATTTTAAACTAAGGGATGCAGGGACGTTTTAAGCATGAGTGAAGCGGGCAATTCCCTGGGGACCCCATCTTCCAAAGAGCCCCCTGGATAATAAGATGTTTAATTACTCTGAACACTTGTCTCGCTTGGGGCCCCAAAATCTTTAAATTGACACTGAAGCGATGCTAAGTAACATGCGGAGTTGCTAGTGTTCAGACTTCACAGATTCGCACACTCCTATGTAGCTCACGTTATTACTGAGACTGCCATGATTTGTGCAACAAGTACCACCACGTGGGTCCTCGTGGTACTTGGCATTTTGCCATGCAAACAGGAGTCAGGTTCACTGCCTCTAAAAGGTGACCTGACACCTGCAACTACTATGGACATTTTGTGGGATAAGTTATAATTACAATGTATGCACTTTTTGTTAAACGCCTTGGGATCAATTTCAAGCAGAGCCAAACTGCCCCTCCCCCCATAATAAGGTATCGCAACCACAATGTTCAAGTCCAATTGCTAATTAGTCATTTAATTAATTTACATCTTTATTGAGTTTTTTTCTTTTAACCTGCCATTATAAACAACGTCATCCCGCCAAAGAGTGTGACGACACATTCTATACCCACTGACTCCTGATAACTAGGCGCTTTTGAACCCCAAATAAACGGCAAGGGAGAGGGTACAACAGGTCTCCATTAACTATAAACTGCGTGAGATATTCTTCAAACAAGCTAAGTGACCTTCATGGACTGTCGGAGTGCGCAACTGAAATAAATGGCGAAAAATGAGGTTTGGGTCACCCAAATTAGCTTTGTTTTAGAAATGTAATATGGAATGAAGTATTTTTTTCCGCGTGCACGGAAATGATGGATGGTAGTTGGCGCGCACAATAAATAGAAGGCTGGAAATGCACGATTCCTTGCAGACCTTCGCCAGTGCAGAGCACTCAGCTGAAGCCCCGTGTTCCATTATAAGCTCTTCTGACTCGTTTTTGTCAGGGTGACCTTGCTATCTTTCAGTCAGAGATGCGGGATTCATTGGCGGAAATTCAATAAGTGCGTTTTTATAAACATATATTTTCAGTCATCATTTTTTCAACGTCATGTTCCGAAAACCCATTGCTGGTTTCTTGCTGAAGGCTTCATCCATCACGTTGCATGTTTTCCTTCCACTTTCATTTTGTGTAGTATTCAATTAAATTGCAAGAATAAAAATAAGTAAAATGAATCTAAAGCTAGATTATGAAAAGGTGAATGGCAGCAAGTAAATATATAAAATTATAGAGACCTTAAGTGCACCAAAAATGTGATTTGGTAAATTAGCTCAGTGAAAAAAAATGTTTTTGTCATGCTTTGCCTTCAGGTCACAGGTGAGAAACTCATGAGTGCTGGAGGCACAACAATGGGATTGGAAAAATAATAATACCTGGAAATTCTGCAGTAACAAGCCCTAGGAGAAAAAGACAACATTTATTAAAAGTGTTGATTGCCAAATTAAAACAATTTACATTATTCAAGAAGTATTGTTCTTTACCAAAGAGGCCGTAACAAAACGACTAGCACTGAATTTTGTTTTACTCGAAATTACTCCGTAAATTAGAGCTACCCAATCCTTACATTTCGCTTTTTCACAAATCACTTTGGAGGTGAGCATTAACCATTTACAGCAATGATTGTGGTTCGAAGAAAAATACGAAAGCTCCAAGACAGAAAGGTTCTGGGATAATTTATTGATAATGTGATGGAAGCAGACATTTTGTGATGGAAATTAACTACAAGGATAGAAAGCTCAAATTTTGCCTGCTCAGATGTGTGTATTTTTGCAACATCCATAAGTATTAGCTCATCAATGTATCACCCATGCTGGATCAGTAAGGAAAATAAGCTTTTACAAATCCAGGCAAAACATTAGATCCTTGGGTAAGTAAAATGCAGTCCAAGCTTACCGTCAAAAAAGCATAAACAACCATGACACACGTTTGGCTGTTCTTAGAAAAATATAGGGGACAATTACGATGCGGCCCGGAGAGACTCTGACCGACGGTCGGAGCCTTCTGGGCAACATCGTAATCGGCCCCTCAGTTTACTTTCTGACCGCCGCATAACAATGCTGGCGTTTGGAAACTAAACCGGCCGGTCATTCTGGCTGGCTTCCGACAGGCTCAAGGAGCCCGTCGGCCAGTCGGAACCGGCTCGTAATCCCATAGGGCGGGCCTCTCCGCCCTTGGGATTATGATGCACGTTTTCCAGCATGGTTTCCATGCCTTCCTGTACGACATGGAAACCATGTCGGAAAGCGTGTTTGGGGACCCCCAGCAGGGCCCCTTGTGGGTGTGGCCTCCAGTTGGGAGCTGAGGGGGCACCGTAGGGGGGCACCTACGGTGCTCCCCCTGTTGATCCCTGCACCCCATGGTAGGCACCTTGAGGAGCCTGCCACGGGGTGCAGGGATGAACAGCACCTCCCCTTTTCCTATGGGAACATGTATTACGGCCGCTTTATGTCCGTAATGCATGCTCCCATAGAGAAATGTAGGAATGTGACCTTAGGCGGTCGGGATCGCCGACCAGATGTCGGTCGGTCCCAGGACCAAGATGGTGTCGGGCAGACCTAAGTCTGCCCAACATCGTAATTAGGCCCATAGTGTAAAACAGGCAAGAGCTGGTCAATGGGTATGAATAAAACTAGACTGATTGGAAGTTGAGGGTTACAGTATGAAAAAGGAATGAATACATTATTGGTAAACTGATGTTTTAGGGAGGCAGCATTGCACCTTAATTTCATCAAATGACCAACAGCACCCACTTATAACCCACTCAGATTCTTTGAACTAACAAAATGCCTTTGATTTGAATGAGTACCATTGAGAATGAAAGTGTTCTTACTATAGTCTATGAATGGTATTTTACGTATGAAACAACTATAGTACTTTACTTGCTGTGTTTTATACTTACAGGGGCATATTCACAAGGAGCTATCTCCGAATTAACGGCACTTTATTGCAACCAAAGTCGTGATAAATTTACCCCCCCATTCACAAGCCAGTGTAAACAGCCCACAGCACCAGTTTACCCGCGATAGCAGCCGCAAAAAACATCGCCACAGAGGACCCCCACAAATATCGCTAATGAGATGCAGAGTAGGCGTTCCCATGACAAAAGTCGAGACAACATCACACCTCAACATTCTCAACAACCAGCCACATCGGCGATAAAAACACAAAACAGGCAATAAAGCGCGTTAGCACCAGGAAATCTACACCTGCTCTGACCTGGTGTAAAGTCCGACCACAGCCTGCACCACAAAAGGGAGCACAGCTCAGGGCCACATCTGAAGGGCAACAGATGCCATGGAGCCACACATCATGGGGCCCGGACACCCAAGAGGGCCACAACACCCACCGCCACCACCCCAGGACCTCAACCCACACCCGGAACACCCCCCCCCCGGGACCACCCCCAACACCTGACTAAGAAATTGCACAACAACACCACGAATCCCAAAAAACCCATTTTGCCTGATGTCGCACAAGCCGGAAAATGAACATACATGCGTGGCCCGAAAATGGAGAATCAGTCATACAGCAATGCAATCACCAACACAAAACACCATACAAACAAAAGCAGAAACAACCCTTAGGATGAGTCCTAGCTGCTCCCCACTGGACAATCCATAGCACACAGCCTGGAAGACCAAATCCAAGAGGAGAGCGAGGGAGAGAGACGGAGTGAGATAGCACAAGCAGCTCAAGGCCGCTCGGGCACCTGGCTCCACATGCCAACATGTGTGTGTGCATTGCCATCCGTACACCATGAGCCCAAGGCCGTGTCCCAATCTCAGTGCCAAAGCCACATCACATCCCGAAAACGCAAGTAGTAGTCAGACAAACATCAGGGATGAAAGCACCATTGTCCCAATGCAGAAGGCGGGAGGACACCTGCACCCCGACCTTGGTCCAGAACGCGCCTGGAACACCCTGATAGAGATGCAATGGCAGATGGGGACGACTCCCACACCACGCATTCCGCAAATGAACTATCCGACTCATCCACAGCCCACACACAGAAGCCCCTGCCTGTGGTACCTCCGCATGGGATGCCCTTGACACTCACGGAAACAGCAACCCATTACCCACAACGTTGCACACACATTTGAATCATTGCTCAGAGCTGTGGCAAATCCTCCACACAACTGCTGCAGTCCAGAAGAGTGCCTGTTCACGAGACGCATCAACTCAATGGCAGGCCATACCGGGCACATGCACAACTGCCGTCACGTGGAACAGTACCGTGCACGTATGCTGCATTTACTGGGCGCACTGCCACTGGCAGTGCTGCGGATCAGTTACAGGCTCAGCTTCCGCATTGCCCACGTCACCTGCGTCGAGCCCTGGTTCCACTGCCGAACATGCACATTCGAGTGTCCTATGGATGTCTGCCTATCCAACACAACTGTTGATGAATTGGACTATGACTTGTGTCTGCACCCCCTGTTGGATCACGGACAGGAGTGTAACCGAGACAGCCGTGCATGGGATGACTTGACATACTGCGCATGTATTGGTAGTTGTGCATGGGAGATTGCACAATTTCTCGTGTGCAGTGACCACATCGAGGCGCTCCCCTATTGGGCTGTGTTGCGGTTCGGTGAGACGGCGTGGGGTGAGCACACCTGCCCGGACCACCTAATGGACTGGCTCACCCTGGTGTTCCTTGAACACGACAACGACATACTATTGGAACACATTGCACATGAAGCTGCACGGGCATTCATGGACGAGTAACTAGGTTCCTGCTGCCACATCCGATTGCCACCCACAGCACATGGCCCAACAACTTGTTGCATCGTGGGGATTGCTCACATATCCCACCACAACAGAGGACACGTCTGCCTTCGGTCGGGCTCTGGATGCATGTGCATGGAATAACGCGTGTGAACACACACCTGTGCAAGGTGACCCAGGTCCATGATCGGAGCAACACAGCGTCGTCTGGCAACGTTGCCAATTTGGACACACTGCTGGGTGAGAGCACACACATGGCAATGTAGCACGACATGTGGACCTGTCGGACCCTCACACCTGATCACTGTCGGCAGAGCAGACACTCAGCGCACCCCAGAGGCAGTGCACCATGCAGACCCCACGTGTAGTGAGTCGTGCCCCCTCACACGGGGCAATAGGCAGACACCAAATAACACATGACTCATCCAGCAAGGCAAGGTGGGCTGTGAGCGTTGCCATCCGTGATGATTGTTGTCCATTTCAGCCCCAACATTATCTGTACCTAGACATGTACCCATGCTGCGTGTAAGTGTCTTAAGCATGTCCCTGCCTGTTGTGGCCGTTGCCTCGTCCGTACTGACACGCACATGCCAATAAAGCCCATGCCACTCCACTGGTGTCTAACTGTGAGGTGTGTTGTTTAGATTGTCCACTCGTGTGCCACAATGAGCATCGTCACAAAACAGGGAGGAACTGACTGACGCATGTGCAATGGGGGTGTTTCCCTTTGGCAAGCTCCACCTCTGTGAGGCAGACAATGTTTTTGGATGGGGGCTGGACGACATGTGCACTTGCATGACTCCAGCTATGTGTGTATGGTGTCCAACCTCTGACCATGTGGAGCTATGTCATACATCACAACAGAATGTGTCCACATAGATGTGTGTAAGTCGGTATGCGAAGTGAAGTTCTGCTGTCACACGTGGTGTGGGATACCACTCCTGGCCTGCCACCGTTTTGGTCACTCCCACACACGGCCCTATTCAACACATGGACGTGTGCCTACGTTGGGGTGTTGTGAGATTGCTGTTGATGTGCAATGAGGACACAGCTAGTACTCACCTTCACAGTCATCCAATTGGCCATGTGTCTCAGGGATAGACATGCGCATAGATGTCAGTTACCAGGGTGTACCTTCATGTGCAATAATCGTCCCCACATCCAGCCATACCTCCATACGTGAGGGAACATAGTGATGACACATCTGTGTGATTTAGAATGTTTTATTCACATTCAGGTGATTGACAGTGCGGGAGCTGTACCTGGCCATCCAAGCCCACATCGATACAAAAGGGGATGATGGACGGAACGTTTGAGCCAATCAAACACTCACCCCCAGTCAACTGATCTGGGTTTAATCCATCATCATTCTTTAGCTCACTCCACCACCCCAGTTCAGACATGGCCATATGCAAATCAGTCTGACCCTGTGCCTCATGGGAACAGTCCAGCCCGAAATGCCAAGCCATGTCTTCCCTGGACCGGAAACAAGCATCCTAGGACCGGTTTCTGGCATTTCAGCCGTCATCAGGCAGGCTTGCTTGAATCCAGTGGCAAAGTAAGCAAGGGACCCACGTCTGGGCATACCCCCGCCAACTTAGGGCGACCAAAACGATACAAAAGGGGATGATGGACGGAACGTTTGAGCCAATCAAACACTCACCCCCAGTCAACTGATCTGGGTTTAATCCATCATCATTCTTTAGCTCACTCCACCACCCCAGTTCAGACATGGCCATATGCAAATCAGTCTGACCCTGTGCCTCATGGGAACAGTCCAGCCCGAAATGCCAAGCCATGTCTTCCCTGGACCGGAAACAAGCATCCTAGGACCGGTTTCTGGCATTTCAGCCGTCATCAGCCAGGCTTGCTTGAATCCAGTGGCAAAGTGAGCAAGGGACCCAAGTCTGGGCATACCCCCGCCAACTAAGGGCGACCAAAACGATACAAAAGGGGATGATGGACGGAACGTTTGAGCCAATCAAACACTCACCCCCAGTCAACTGATCTGGGTTTAATCCATCATCATTCTTTGGCTCACTCCACCACCCCAGTTCAGACATGGCCATATGCAAATCAGTCTGACCCTGTGCCTCATGGGAACAGTCCAGCCCGAAATGCCAAGCCATGTCTTCCTGGACCGGAAACAAGCATCCTAGGACCGGTTTCTGGCATTTCAGCCGTCATCAGCCAGGCTTGCTTGAATCCAGTGGCAAAGTGAGCAAGGGACCCACGTCTGGGCATACCCCGCCAAATTAGGGCGACCAAAACGATACAAAAGGGGATGACGGACGGAACGTTTGAGCCAATCAAACACTCACCCCCAGGCAACTGATCTGGGTTTAATCCATCATCATTCTTTAGCTCACTCCACCACCCCAGTTCAGACATGGCCATATGCAAATCAGTCTGACCCTGTGCCTCATGGGAACAGTCCAGCCCGAAATGCCAAGCCATGTCTTCCCTGGACCGGAAACAAGCATCCTAGGACCGGTTTCTGGCATTTCAGCCGTCATCAGCCAGGCTTGCTTGAATCCAGTGGCAAAGTGAGCAAGGGACCCACGTCTGGGCATACCCCCGCCAACTTAGGGCGTACCAAAACGATACAAAGGGGATGATGGACGGAACGTTTGAGCCAATCAAACACTCACCCCCAGTCAACTGATCTGGGTTTAATCCATCATCATTCTTATGCTCACTCCACCACCCCAGTTCAGACATGGCCATATGCAAATCAGTCTGACCCTGTGCCTCATGGGAACAGTCCAGCCCGAAATGCCAAGCCATGTCTTCCTGGACCGGAAACAAGCATCCTAGGACCGGTTTCTGGCATTTCAGCCGTCATCAGCCAGGCTTGCTTGAATCCAGTGGCAAAGTGAGCAAGGGACCCACGTCTGGGCATACCCCGCCAACTAAGGGCGACCAAAACGATACAAAAGGGGATGATGGACGGAACGTTTGAGCCAATCAAACACTCACCCCCAGTCAAGTTGGCAGGGTATGCCCAGACGTGGGTCCCTTGCTCACTTTGCCACTGGATTCAAGCTAGCCTGGCTGATGACGGCTGAATGGCCAGACACCGGTCCCAGGATGCTTGTTTCCGGTCCAGGGAAGACATGGCTTGGCAGTTCGGGCTGCACTGTTCCCATGAGGCACAGGGTCAGACTGATTTGCATATGGCCATGTCTGAACTGGGGTGGTGGAGTGAGCTAAAGAATGATGATGGATTAAACCCAGATCAGTTGACTGGGGGTGAGTGTTTGATTAGCTCAAGCGCTCCGTCCATCATCCCCTTTGGTATCGCTTTGTTCGCCCTAAGTTGGCAGGGTATGCCCAGACGTGGGTCCCTTGCTCACTTTGCCACTGGATTCAAGCTAGCCTGGCTGATGACGGCTGAATGGCCAGAAACCGGTCCCAGGATGCTTGTTTCCGGTCCAGGGAAGACATGGCTTGGCAGTTCGGGCTGCACTGTTCCCATGAGGCACAGGGTCAGACTGATTTGCATATGGCCATGTCTGAACTGGGGTGGTGGAGTGAGCTAAAGAATGATGATGGATTAAACCCAGATCAGTTGACTGGGGGTGAGTGTTTGATTAGCTCAAGCGCTCCGTCCATCATCCCCTTTGGTATCGCTTCATCCAAGCCCACATCACATGGAAGCCCAGTGGTGGGCCACCCAGAGCCCTTTGGGGATTGCACAGTGATTGGGAAGAGGGAGAGTGCAGTCCGCAGCAGGATTGCTGTGTGATTGGCCAGCGTGGAAGAAATGGCAGTCTGTGTCGGGGTCCGGGTGAATGTCGCAGGGTGTTCCGGAGGTCAGTAGGAGGTATTTCCCAGGGCATGATGCATAGGTCATGAACAGGCAGGGACAGGCCATATGGCGGTGATGGATGCTACTGCCTCCTTCCTCACACAGTAGTTCCTATTCCCTTCTCACTCCCCTGATACGGTTTCTGTGTCCGGTGTGTCCGGTGTGTGTGGCGGGGTGATGGCTGCATCGCTGTGTGCCCCTGACACATCAGACTGCGTAGGTGAGGGGGCAGCATCACAGTGTGCCACAGACACATCTGGGCTCGGAGCTGTGTGTGTCGATGCTCCTGCTGCAGTCATCTGGGAACGGGTCAGTGGCAGCAATGGCAAGTTGGAGTACTGCAGGGCGTTGCTGTTCCCAGCCACTACTCGCTGGTGTCCAGCCGTGGCAGACATACTTCCAGCCTGCATCTGCTCCATTGTCCCCATTGCCCTCCGCATCTGTGCCAACTCTGTGCTGTCATGGCTGGTGCCTGTCTGACCAGACAGTTCTTGTATTAGACTCATGGCACCAGCGAGGTTAGCCAAGGTCTGTGGCGGAGCATCGTGCGTACAGGGGGTGTCCGATAGGGACTGTACGTGGTCCCTGATGGGACTCAGACACCCACGTATGGCATCGAGTTTGGCTGCCACGAGCTCCAAATCCACACGCAGCTGATGAGCCAACCCTACCTGGCAACGCAACACACGCCGTTGGAATTCCATGTATTGGTCGGGGGGGTCCTGGGAGACAGCCGTGGTGGTGTGTGTTTCCTGCTGTGTGGTCTGTGCAGGTGGTGGGGTCACCTCGAGGCAGCTGGCCTGGCCTGCTCCTGGGGGTGGGGTGCAGAGGCTGTCCAGCATCCGTTGGAGGGTGTCTTGACATATGTGCAGGTTGTCCTCTTCATCATCAATGGTGGGATGTGTGGTGTGCTCTGCAGGGGGTGTGGTTTGTCCCTCTGCAATGTAAAGGGGAGATGCAGGTTAACAGAGTTCCACATGTATGGTGATGATTTGCGGATGTTCACACTCAGACTGCATGCCAATGTACATTGTGACTGTTTGGGGGGAGCTGGCTATTTGATGGCAGTCAGTGTGTTTTTCGGCTACATGACGGATGTGTGGTAGTACCCGTACATTATCATCACACAGTGTCAGGCAATGCCAGGTGTGAGTGGACAGTTACTACGCACGAGCGGAACCTGTTGTGAGCTCTGTCCTGTGGTGTTGCACTGTACCACATTGCCTTCATTGCTGATGTTCTGTGATTGCTATGTGTGTGTGCTGCATTGTGGGTGAGTTGCCCCTGCAGCTCTGATTTCGTGTAGCCTTCTGCCTTTGAGGCGGGGTGCCTTTGAATTGTGTGCTCTTCGGGGCCTGATTTGCTTTTGACTTGGGTCATGTGTGCTCGCGGAGTATTTTTGTGGCCTGGTGCATTGTTTGTCTGCTGCGCGTATTGTAAGGCATGGGTTGTGGGTGCACGTGGACACGTCGGAGTGTGACCTGCTCCTTTACGGATGTGATCCGCACTTGGCTACCTCCATGTCGCTTCGTGGGCCATGTCTTTTTTTTGGGGCAGCTGCCATGCTATCGGACATGCAGTGTTACTTGCATAGTCAGTGTGGGCCACGGAGCCGCTGCTTTGCTGGATTCAGCACATATGCACGGGTCGGTTGTGATATTGGTGATAGGGGGGGTCCTCTGTGCACATTGTGGATGGGGGCCTACTTGGTGTTTCTATGTGTGCTGCAGTGTGCCAGTGCAAGCAGGGACATGTTCCACGGTCATAGTGGGTGTGCTGTGTGCTGCGCGTAATTGTGCATGTGTGCCATTGTGCCCATCTCCCCCAGTCCCCCCCCATCCCTAGTGGTTACTCACCCTGTTGCTGTTGGGTCAGGTCGTATCGTGCTGTGTCCAGGCCACCTAATGCTGCCACCATCTCCTCACTGCTGACTGTTGCCACCATTTGCTCCAGCTCATCCAGCTCCTCCTGTGTCGCAGGACTCCCACCTCCAGTCGCCGTTGCTGCCTCCCTGTTGGCGGCGAGCTTATGTTTGGTCTGACTTTTCAGATCATGCCAGCGCCTCATGACCTCCTCCAGTGACCTCCTGGACACTCCGACTGCATTGACGTTGGTGATGATGGTCTGCCATATTTGGGTTTGGGTTGCCAGTGCCGCAGTGGAGGTGCCGAACAGTTGTTGATGGTGTTCGGTCACCCCCGTGACGATGATCTGGTCTTCCTGCGGACTGTACCAGGTCTTCCTCTTCCTTTTGTCCTTGCTCTTCTCCGAAAGCAGGGTTCCTGGATGGTCCTCCGTTGGGCTTGTGGTGTTCGGCTTGTCCTCTGCACTCAGTCGGGTGCATCCATGTTGCTACGCAGTTTGGATTGTTTTTGGGCTTTTTTTTTTCTTTCTTTTATGGTGCTTTTTCCCGCCGGACGCGTGGGTGGTGTTCGCTGATTTCTGTACCATGATTGTCCTCATCCCATGAATTTTCGCGTTCGCATTTCGCATTTTTTCGGCATGGTGTTGATTTTCACGCTGTCATTTGACGCGTTGTCTGGTGACTATCGCATGCTACCGCCTTGTTGTGAATTCCACGTTGTCACGGGGTTATTTTCCCGCGATGGGCTGCGATATTAAAAGTTGCGTAACGCTACTCTTGCGGTAGTTATCACATGTTCTTGTGAATATACCCCACAATGTTTTGTGCATTAGCCTGAATGATATTTGCATAATCCATTGCCTAATAGTGTTGCCAGAATACAGGCTCTACATTACGCCAAATTAGAGTTCTCTATTGATGCAGTCCACTTGGCATATTTCCCAATAAATCAGGCACTTCCTTGAAGTTTATGTATCTATCTTGCATACATAAAAATATATGTGTGCCTCAGTTGTGCAACCTAATTTGGAGTATTTCTGACAAGAGAGGTTGGCAACAAAGGGGCTCATTTATAAAGAAGTCATGAAGTGCAGTGCAGCAATTCATCTTGCTGAGCTGCACTGCGTGACAGGGAAAGGGCAGGAATGCACCGTATTTAAGGCAATATGGCACATTCCTGTCCATTCCCATGTGCTGGTGCCCTTTTGGCTGCCTAGCGCAAATGCAGGCCCCCTTGCACCATGGAGCAAGGGTGCCTGTGCTGCATTTTGGATTGTTTTTGTGCAGGAAGGGGCACCTTCCTGCACAAAACCAATCCTGGTAGGCATATTCCTCTTTCTATGTGTGCTGCAGTATGGAACACATGTAGAAAGAGGAAGAAATAAGGATTTATGAAGCCACTCAGAGCCACGCAAAGTGACTATGTGCAGCTTCATAAATCTGACTTAGATGTTTGCATCACGCATGTAACACGTTGTGTCATGCAAACAAGACGCAGTCTCTCATAAATATGCCCCAAACTATTTGGAAACAGATCTCAGATCTCCGCATCTGATGTCTGTATCAGCATGTGTTGGTGCTGTTCCAGTTCACCTGTTAAGTGTTAGACCAGAGAAATTTTACTATTTTCATAAAATGCATAAATGTCACTGACTCTCGGTGATGGCTGCTTACACTGAACTGTCTTAGTTAAAATGTTGAAAGAGTATCCAAATGAACCTCTTATATTTATCTCAATTTATTTGACTATTAGTCAAAGGTAGCTCAATATCACTAAAATCAAATGTATCTGCTTTACAGACGCATACCTACAATTTCCCCACCTCCAGTGACTTCTGGCTTAAAAAGTTTTTTTTAACTGATGACTACTTACTGAGGTTTTTAAACTAATCCAGTAGAAAAAAAACAAATTGGTTCCTAGTGTTTTTTAGTTTTCAGATTCAAAATAATAGTTTTTAATATTGGTTTCCATTGGCTTATTTTACCCAAAAGCAATACATCAATACATATTTGGCAGTTTCAAAAAAATCACTAAAAGATGAAAACATGACTTCATAATTTCATATTTGTAGGCAATGTTCCCTCTAATGTTGTTCTTCTGTGTATGACTAAGAAAGTTGTCTGTGCATCAAAGCCAAGGTTGCGGGCAAAGATATGCAACAAATCCCCAGCCTAGCAAACGTTGTGTATGAGCTACCACATGCTTAAATGTTTGCTTCAGTTTGATTCAAATTATTTTCTCAGTTGCCGTAGGGAAGCAAGCATCTTAAAATTCATTTCTTAGCTGATCTGTCACCTCTAGTGGTCTCTTGGTTTGTTCAGATTTAAGATCCACCAGTGTGGAATCCATTGAAAAAAGATGCAACTCCATTTCTTGTTCAATTTCAGAAAATATCAAGCTCTGGTACACCTTCATAGAATGAATAAGGATAATCAACAACTCTCTATGTTTTAAATTCTAGTTTGTGGTTCTCTAGACCAAGCCCTTAAAATATAGTGCCTACTGGTATGGATGGCATGTGATTCCTACACCTTGTAATTCTCATTTCCTAATGGAACATTTCCTATAGACTGATTTACTAAAGTTTGATTCTTTGTCTCTGCATAATTTGTGTGTGATGTAAAGTGCACTGATACCCTACACTGGTATGAGTAGCACTATAAAACAAATGCAATGCATGAGTTAGAGGTGCTATAAAGAGATGAGGGGCACCTTTTTGAAGGTGGTTATAAGGAAATCCATGGAGAAGGAGGTCAAAAAAGATTGTCGCACCAGGCAACAACAATGCCCTGTTCCCAGGTGATGTATTTTCTGTGCTCAAGATGCTTGATGTACTGCAACTCCTTTTTTCTAACAGCCCTGTGAATAAACGCTGCCACTTCACAGCTTTTTATCCCTTTTAATGCCTCTTAAAAACAGGACATTTAGTGCTCCATGACAAGCAATGGGCAGGAGACAAACACGGCAAAAGCCCTATGTGCAACTCCCACCCCCAGGCTAATTGTGAAACAGGCGGTGTGCATCAAAGCCACCTGCTTGGTCCCTCCGTAGCGCCCCTGAGTGCTTTGCATGCCCAGGCTAATTGTGCAGCTTTCTCCCATCACAGGTGTAAAGTTAGGGGCCTCAGGCCCACATCTAGATTAATGAGGGACACAGACACATGGTACTGGTGCAGTAACTGGCCCAGGGCCCGTGCGCCCGGCCCCTTTATTGACCGGGTCACCTCACTGGTGACGCCGGTGGTGGGTGGGTGTAAGGTGTGCATCACAGCGGAAGTGGAACACTAGAATGTATCCCGCCGATACTACATCCCTCCCAACGTTTAATGAAAGGAAATAAACAAAGTCCAACCTGTAAAAGAAAGACAGATAAACAATACATATCACAAATGGTATTTTCTTCAGGCCGTCAGCCAGGCAGTGTCGGAATCTTGGACCACCATGTTCGTGATGTTTTAGTCCGCCTTGGCAATGCGCTTGAGACCGGCCTGGTCTAGCAGTGTCAAAGTCTATGTACAACAGTCCCGCCTCGGGGTACTGGGAGCTGTGATGAGATCCACTCTGAAATGTCTCTTGGTGTGAGGCCCTTGGCCTGGAGACAGCGTGCTTGATGTTGTTCCTGTATCTTGACGGCCGAGCTACTTCCGACTTGCCTCTCTCACTTGGGCTCCTCTCTCACCGGAGCCTCTGGGTGGGCTTCCCCGCTGGGCGGCCATGGGACCGTGTGGACCGTGCAGGCTTCGTGTGAGCCGCGCTAAGGCGTCGCTTCGGAACTGCCAACAGGACTCACAGCCTAGTCGCTCATGTAGCCGCCTAGGGTGGTGTCTCCGTCTCAGTGTTCTTGCCGTCAGGAATCAGGTTCCGTGTCTTCCTCTCAGGGTCGTTGGGCAACCAGTCTCGGCTGTGACCTCCGTGCGTCCTGTGCCTGTCGAGGAGCTGCTGCCGACACATCTCTCCCATTCGGACTCCCATTTCATTGGAACTCCGCCGAGGCCCCTTGCCCCTGGATTTCCACATGACCGTGTGGGCTGTGCTGGCCTTCGGGTAGGCCGCGCGTAGGGGTCGCTTCAGAACTCCCAACAGGGCCACGGCCTGGTCTTGTGTTATCCCAAGGGGTGGATATTCTAATGGCCGGTTGTGCTCTACTTCAGTATGCTGCAGGCTGATGGAGGCACACAGACGGTTCCTGGGTGACTAGCCTCCTTGAACTCCGGTTGTCTGGAGTGTGTGGATTCACTTAGGTGGTGCGATGCTCCTTGATGGTGTTGATAAAATGGTAATTGTTCTTCGCTTGGGCAGCAGGCGGCGATCTGTTGTCTAGGGTGATCTTTTGTAGCGAGGAGGACCTGAGGGGCTTCGCAGCTTGCCGTTATCTTGCTTAGGTTGTCCCTCACCCGTGGCACCTGCGGTGAGAAAACATGGATGCCGTCTGACTTGGACTGCCGATGTTTGGGACTGGACGGTCGCGCAGGGAAGCGTCGAAGAGAGACTCAGTTCACGCTAGCTGCGTCTTACAGTTGGTTCTTCTCCGTGGGCTGTCTCCTGGGACGTCGGTCCGGCTGGTGGCTGTCGGGTGTCTCGGGGTGTGCTCCTCTTGTGATGATATGAGTCCTCTGCCCTGTCACTTTGCTCCTTCTTCTTCTGCACGCCTGTGGTGGTTGTCTGCCCTGTGACGCTGTGCCACTGTTCCTTACACCTTTGCAGGGTGACATCCTGACACCCTCTTCTCCTCTATCCGATCAGGACCTCACTTGGCGGTAGCTTCTTCCCACGTGTCTCATGTTGACGCCACATGGACGCTTCGCCGGTCGCGTCGTCGTCAAAATGGTCTCTCATCTCCTGTGGGACCTTTTGTCGGCACCATCCTTTCTTCGGGGATATCGCTGCGGTTCCCCTTGATGCCTTCAGCATGCCTCCTTCTCTTTGAGGGGTCTTGCTCTTCTGGGCGTCTGCCCATGCAGTCGACCATCTGGGTGCGTTTGTCGCGCACCTCGGACTTGGCGCTCTTCTGCCCTCTTTGGGGTATCCTTGCTTCTGGTAGTCTGCCCGACTACCTCTTCGACCTCAGGGAGGTCGCCTCCTTCGCAATCCTCTGGTGGGTTTGCTTCTCCTTTGCGACCGACTGGCCGGCCGGCTTCTTCTACGCGACCGTCTGGCAGGTCACCTTTCTCTGTGCGACCGTCTGACAGGTCGGCTTTACCCTTGCGACCGTCGGGCCGGTCCGCTTCCTTGCGCGCATCCTACTGCGTTCTTTGTTTGCTTCACTGCTCACGCTTGCTGCGCATTCTCGTCAGTCTTTCCCTCCTGGAGCTGTAGCCGTTGTTTCCGTGCTGCTGCGCACTTGCTTGGTGGTGGGTTCCTGAACCGCCCTTGTTTTTCTGATGGTGCTCCTGACCTTTCCTGCTGCTGCAGCGACAACCTGTGGCCACCAGGTACCGCTGCACCTTCAGTCTTAGCTATGTTCAGGGTTCCCTTCTCGCAGATACCCTTCACGCTGTCGGTGGGTTCTGCAGCTCCTATTCCTGCGCTGCCTTTCACTTTAGATGCTCTTCAGAGTTCTCTTGACACCATGAGCTTGCTGCTCGTGCTCTACCTCCTGCGCATCTTCTTCTTGCTCTCCTTCTGGATTTGCTTGTCCCGGTATTCAGAGCATTCACGTACTCCTGACGCTTTCTGCGCACTCCTCACACAGTGCCTTAGGTGCATGCCTTGCTGCCTCCTCGTGCTGCTCCTTCTCCTGGCACTTATTATTATTTTTTTTTTTTTGTTGATGCCCCTACTTGCCATCCGGGCAGCTCTCCATTAGCCAACTACTCTCTGTTGGTCCCAGCAGCCTGGAACTGCCTCTGAGCAACCTCAGTGCTCTCCAGTCAGTCCCAGTGCTGTTGCACGTTATGTGTGCAGCGGGTGCGTTATCGCGATACGGCCACTAGGTGGCAGTGTTGCCTTATCTGAAACGTGGGCCCAGGCTGTTTGCTTGGAACTACGGCCTCACGCTTTTCCTCTCTTCTCTGGGTGTGCCGGTATGGAGCTTCTCTTGACCTCGGCTCCCCTCGTTACTTTCCCCACAGGGCACAAGCACTATAAACCCAGGTATGCTCTTTTCACTGTTTATTTTGTGGAAACGCCATTTGCTTGTGTCCACACGATCGGGCACTTCTCTGCTGCAATTGTTCACTGGCACTGCAGCGCTCCAATCGGCCAGAGCAGCTTCACCCACGCTGCGGGCCTCACCTTGCTGTCTCTTTTCTCTCGCGGCCGCTCCTGCCGCTTTCCTCACCGCCTCAGCTCGTTGGGCCTGCCGACCACGCGCTTATTCTCCTCACTGTCTGGGCGCTAACCTCACAGGGGCCCTCCTCTTGCCGATCGGTTCTCATGGCGGGGCTGCAGAGACTTCATCTTGTCGGTTCGCCTCTGCTGCGCCTCACGCACGCCGCACTCCTGCCTCATAGTGCCAAGTGGGGTGTGCGTCACTGCACTTCTAGCCTCACTGAGGGGTCGGTCTTACTGCCGCTGGCCGCTCCGTTCGCCCTTGCGCTCTCTTCCTTGCGGAGGGGGGGGGGAACGGGCACCGATTTCTTCCTCGCGGGTGCGGGGGAGCGGTTAGCTACTCCACTCCCCGTCCTCCCGCGGCCGGCAACCTTCTCCTACTTAGGCGGGGTGGGCTCCCGTGGACCACCGCTGGCGGTCGCTCTCCGTCGCGCCGCAGTCCCCACAACCCCTTCATGTTTGTGGGCTCACCTCATGCCCGGCATGGCATCGCGACTGACGCGGGTGGGCTCCGCTTGGTTGGCTCTAGTCAGGCTTCATTAGGCAGGCGACAGGGGCATGACAGCGGCTCCAGGACTCGCCGCATGGGCTCTCTTCACACCAGGTGCGGGGTGGGCTCCCGATCACCACCTTCTTTCTTCGGGGCCCTCGTCATGCCCGCAGATCACTGGGCGCATCCGGCGCCGGGTCGCCGAGGGGGCGTGCATTCATGCAAGCACGCCGGGTGTGGGGTGAGCACCCAAACACTTCCTCGTTACCTCAGGGCTGTGGTCGCCGCCGGTCCTCTAGGGTCAGGTTACACTTCCCCACCAGGACCCGGTGAGCGGTCGCCACCGCACACGTGGGATAAGACCCACTCGTCGCCATTGTAAAGTTGAGGGCCTCAGGCCCCCATCTAGATTAATGAGGGACACAGACACATGGTACTGGTGCAGTAACTGGCCCAGGGCCCGTGCGCCCGGCCCCTTTTATTGACCGGGTCACCTCACTGGTGACGCCGGTGGTGGGTGGGTGTAAGGTGTGCATCACAGCGGAAGTGGAACACTAGAATGTATCCCGCCGATACTACAACAGGGGTCCGACACCTCTGTCTCTCTTCACAGCTAGGTTGCCTTATCTCCCTTGCAGAGTACCAAGAGACACACTAACTTTCACACCGATGATCATTTTAAAAGAGAAGCTGTAGCAAAAAACAGGTTCGCTCTTAATGCCTCAACTGATCTGCATGCTCACAGAAAACCTCTGGGTGCTTGGAAAAAGCTGTGTGCAGGCCTGTAGATGTGCATCCTGGAGGGAATATAGGAGCATATTTATGAGTATGTCACACAGTTCAGCGCAGCAAGTCACCTTGCTGCGCCACACTGTGTGACAGGGAAAGTCTTGTTGTGCTGCACTGCGTCACAATCACATAAATGATCCCCTGAGTTTACAGCTATTTTAGATTAACACAACTAAACTGAGTTTTGAAAAACGGGCATTCGGAGCAAAAGAGAGAGTCATGTAAAGTGCAGGTTTGAAACAAAGATTTGAAACAGCAGTACACTGGTCAAATCATGTGTTTGTACCCAGTGCTTTAAATGGGAAAAAATAAGTGCAGGTACTCGTTAAATTGAGCGAGGGGCGTGGCTAGTGGGCGGGGTTAGAGGCGGAGTTAGACATGATACAAAAACACTTCTATTGAGTATTCATGTTGTCCTTGCTTTGTCCTGGACAGTGGTCTCAAACTTTCCATATATGCAGATCAACAACTAAAACCATGAATGAGCCAAGCCATCAACAGTACTTTTAGCACTGTCTTTAAGGCTAATAATCAATGTGCTCTAGGACGAGAGAGACTCTGGCGCTTACACCGGTTGCGGGACAGAACAAAACATGTGAGAAATGTATCAATCCAAACAAAATGTGTTAACTCGTTATACAAAATGAAGGTGAAACACCAAATGTTCATGTTTCCTTGTTTTCTAATATTTGCAGCTTCTTAATATCATAATATTTCTAATATTCCTACTTGGTTGCATTTGGCGCAATCCTTAAATATTTAAGATTGCACACATACAAACAAGCATTCCATGCATTTCTTTTCAAATACCTCCTGATTCTGTTCCTCTCAAACACACACTCTCTGTTTTCACATCTCTAACCTCGAGATCCCTCTCGCACTCACCTCTCTCCCGTTTGTAGCTAATTCTGTCCCACTCTCTTTACCCCTATTGCATCTTATCACTCTGTCTCATCACTCTATTTCTAATCTGCCCTCTCCGCGCCTCTCTACCTCTTTCCACAGCCGTCTGGATCCCTTCCATATCTCTGTCTGCACTTACCCCTTCAGCCTCTCTACCGTTTCCTACTTTAAACTCTGCTCCTTCCCCCTCACTCTTCACCTTCACTCACCCCCATTTTCCCTCCTCTCCCCTCGGCAGGAGGCCCCACGGCCGTAGAGCTTGCAGTGGCATGCAGTGAGCACTGGAGGGTCCCGAGTATGTGCAGAGTCCAGCAGGGGAAGAACAATACTGGCAGGGCCGGCTTTAGCACTGGTTGCGCCCAGTGCGACAATGGTTTTGGCGCTCCCCCAATGACCTCCTGCGCAACGGATTCCCGCACTACCACCACCCCTTAATAGTCTCCATAACCACTCTCTCTCAGATGCATCGAGTTAGTTTTATAGTGTCACTCATAAAAGTGAAGGGTGTCCGAGCACTTTACATTGCACACACATTACTCAATCATATGTGTGTAAATCAATGTTTAGGAAAAGTTCCATATGACAGAGTGGTAGGATTTATATGTCATCCATACTGGTAGGTAGTATAGTTACGGGTGCTTGGTCTGGAGAAGCACAAACTCAGAATTTAAAATGTAAGACCATGGTTGGCGATTATCTTTAATAATTGGAATTGATTTACACCCAAATCAACACTTTGTACAACATTAGGATATTGAAAGTCTGGGGGAAAAATCAATACGCTCTAATCTATACTTGAAGTCTGCATTTCAGTTCTTTGATGACAGTAAATAGCTCCGTTTTTTTTAGCATTTTAACTTATAAGCTACAAGTAACAAAAGGAAGTCTCTGACGAAAGATTTATGTTATGTTCACTTCGTGATTTGCATGGTACACATTCTTTGCCCAGGCACATTAACCCTCTGCACTACCTTAAGATGAATCAAAACATCCCCCAGTCAAAACTTCCACTAGACAAAAACTTTGTTCTCTCTCCAGGAACAGCGTCAATCACTGGAGTTAACTTGACATTTTTATTGTTGGCTAAAAATTGCTGCAGGTCAGGAACACTGCAGCGGGTGCTTTTAAAAACAATATAAACTAGCAATCAGGAACGACATGCAGAGCCGGCCCTGCGTACAGACATGGGTAGAACTGTCCCTTTTGTTAGTGTCAAAATCTGGCAGAGGCTAAAATAAAGAGAAGTGTACGGGCCTCATGCGGGAAATGGAAAAGCAACGTTGCTTCCTTTCGAAGGTAACCTTTAACAGTTTCAGATAATTGACAGTACTGGCCTCCGATGGGAAGGTCAGTTGAACTCCCCCTCACCTGGGCACCAGGGAGGCTGCTTAAGCCTTCTTCGCCACCTCGATCATCACCGCCCATCATGGACTTAATGTCCCAGCGCGCGGGGTGGGTGGAATCGCAAGGGCAAAAGAGTCCGGACAAAGAAAGTCACACCCCAGTGGGAGGCCAAGGGGTGAAAATGACCCTTTGTGTCTGCGTTCCACGGACCCAGCATGCCTAGCAGGGGGTGATGAGGACAAGGAGAGCCTCCATTTGGGTAGGAAGGGAGCAGAGGCCGCATCGGGCAGCTTGCCAAACCTGAATAAATAAGGCAACGGCCAACATGCTGCCAAACAAACGGCACGCAGCTGCCCACCTTCTAATCTGACCCTGAGTACCGGTACTCTCCTTGACAGTGGAGAAGTGCCGGTACTCGACTCGGTAAATTTAAGAAGTGCCGGTACTCAGTACCGGTGAGTACCGGCCCATTTAAAGCACTGTTTGTACCACAATCCCAAAGAGCGAAATGAATCACACTCATGTTTTTCCTTATTTGACTGTATGGGCATGGCAAAAAAACATGTATGTGGATGACCAGAGAGTATTCTGCTGTGCATTTCTATTGCTGACGGTGGGGAGGGGCACCAATTCGCCTTTTCAATATGCCCTCTTTTACAATATAAATTTAAATGACTACCCAAATTAGGGGCATATCATCAAAGAACAGCGTTAAATATCGCTGAGCGGGCTTAGCGCGGATTTGCTTAACGCCGGCTATCGCCGGATTTGATCGCTGAGATATCGCGTTATTTACAACGCATACCTCCACGGCGATATTAAATCCGGCGATAGCGGCGAAATCCACGAACATCGCTGGAAATCCAGCGCAACAACGGAAGCAATAAGGTATTCCTTGCAAATAGGGCAATGTGGATTCAGCCATAGAATCCACCTCCCATCATATGTATAGCTAAGTCTGCTTTTTTGCAGACGTTAGCTTTCGGCGATATCCGCGGTTAGCGCGGATTTTAACGTCGGTATTGGTGTCCTGGGCCAGCTTGTTGATAGGGAGAAGTGCTGTTAGCCATGATTCCCGTGTTGTGTTTGAAGGAAACGCCCACTTTGCATCTCATTAGAGATACAAAGCGAGGCGTCGGTAAAAGGCTGCTAACATGCGCTAATGCATGTTAGCACTGCCTTGTAAATAGGGCGAAAACATTATCTCCGCTTTTTGGCTTTTAAAGCCAAAAAAGCGGAGATAAGGCCCTTGATAATATGCCCCACAGGAATTAAACATTACTGCTCATGTGCTCAACTTGAAATAGTCAGGCCTATTGATTTATCATTCTGGGGAATCTTTCTGTGTTTGGAGTTTGATGCCTCATAAGTGATGAAAGAAAGAAAGATAGATAGATAGATAGATAGATAGATAGATAACAGACAGACAAGCAGGCAGACCACCCGACAGTCAGACAGACAGGTAGAATAGATAGATAGATAGATAGATAGATAGATAGATAGATAGATAGATAGATAGATAGATAGATAGATAGATAGATAGATAGATAGATAGATAGATAGATAGATAGATAGACAGACAGACAGACAGACAGACAGACAGACAGACAGACAGACAGACAGACAGACAGACCGCCCGACCGACCGTCAGACAGACAGACAGACAGACAGGTAGAATAGATAGATAGATAGATAGATAGATAGATAGATAGATAGATAGATAGATAGATAGATAGATAGATAGATAGATAGATAGATAGATAGATAGATAGATAGATAGATAGATAGATAGATAGATAGATAGATAGATTTATTTCTTAATATTTGACTGGAACGCCTGTCAGTACAATTTAGGTTGCAACATTTCAAATATTGTGGGTAATGTATTATGATAACAATTGTTTGAATTATTGACCTCATGAGATTTTGGAGGAAATTATATGTGGCTAGCAGTGGAGCTTTCAACATCTTCTAAATGGCTTCCAATAGCACGTGAAATGTAAAATGTATAGATTATCCCAGCTTCCCTATAATTAGGTCCTGCAATTCTCAGAAAAATAAACTGTGGTCAGACATTCTAAGCACTTCCAAGGCGTGGGTATATTTATCAAACAACATTATCATGTATTTAACTACCTTGGAGATCTTATTATTTTGAGCCATTTAGATTAATGAGCTTTAGAGGAAACTTTACTGGCATTCCAAAGCTGTAGCACCAAGTCACCAGGGGACGGAGCCGTGTGTAGGGCTCATGAGTGTGATGAACGATGCGCTGCTTTTAAAAACTGATAACTAAGTTGCTATCCATTTTCCTGATGGTCTGACAGTCGTGACTGATGCAAAAACTAATGCCCTAAACTTAAGGGGATTTTTTCTAATAATTCACTGCTGGGACCAGGCAAAATGTTCTTCACTGAGTACTCGATTAATTATCTCTATAAGAAGGATCCTGCTAGGGATTTGCTCTTACATTTACAGAGAAACTTTCATGATCTTGATCTCGAGGCCACTGTGCGGCATGCTGTAATGATTGGGTGATGTTATACTAATGTCAATACCCCTAACACGGAAGGCTTCATTTATTCTTCTAAACAATGTCCGCCATTTTCGAATATCTCATTATAGCCTTCAACGTGCCAGTATTTCATTATGTTGAACATTTCAAACACCACTCTATCCTAAAGAAACAAGACCTTATACTATATACATATGTTCTCATCTCTGGCCTGCATGCATTCTTTGTCGGCACACTCCATTCAGTTCAAATATTTCGATATCATACTAGACCGATTTTAATAGTTGAACAATGCCTGTGACAGATTTGTACTATTAAGTGTGGAAGTAAGAAAATATGCCATTTTGATTTAGTTCCTTTCTTTGTGTTTATGACACTCCTTAGAAGATTTTTTTTAAAATTAGTCGGACAGGGTGCTTGTTTGTAGTTGTGAAAAGTACCTGGGCCGGTACATTGCAGGGTTTATAGTGTGCTTTACACCTCGGCTAAGGATACTGAATTAAGTTTGAAGCTTAATTGTCTACTAGCAGTTCATAGAGCTGGTGATTGAATACTAACAAACTGGCTGGCCTTAAAAGACACTGTGGAAGGGCCGTGACAGAGGGGTATTGGCCTGTTTTATGGTCAGTGGGCCGGTTTTACTGTTGATTTCCTTGAAATTACAACAATCATTGCCTCCATCAAGTACAAATGCATGTAGTCTCCCTTACCTTGCGAGGCACCTTTACAGCATGTCTTTACAGGCTGAAAAGTGCTCCGATTTACAAATGTGGGCCTCTTTTTAGCTTCCGATTGAGATGTATGATGGAACCACTCATGCAATTACCACGCATGCCTTTACCACACGACCATTACCACGCATGCCCTTAGCACACAAATTGTTATGTGTATCTATGTGTGTGTGTATATTACCTACCAGCAGTCACCAGTAGGTAGTTATAGCTAGGATGTAGTTTCCATAGGAAGAGTGTTTATTAATTTGCCAATAACTTTGGCGTTGCTTGATGAATCCTGGCAAAATTTTCAAAACTAGTTTGCCACTCACTTCAACTGCTGTCTTAAAAAATTCGGAGTGATCCGTCAAGAGGAGGCCAAGAAAAATGGGGGTCCCAAAACGTGTTTTCCCCATGTTAATTCCCATAGGACCTTTAGACGGCTACAGTGGAAACTGCAGAACGGAATATCACCAAATTTGGCAGATAGGTAGATGTTGGTCCAGGGAAGTGCCTTTTTGTTATTTGGTGTAAATCTGTTCAGTAGTTTTAGAGATATTAACTGAAATTCTAATTTGTATATCTAGGGACGGGGTGGAACCGCGACCACTCCTGATCTCATGCTGAGATCTGATTGGCTGCCAACACTTCAAACCAGGAAGGGTTGGCAGCCATCTTGGGATCCGGCTTGAGCCGAGTCCCATCAAAAACGTTAAAAAAAGAAAAGGGGCAGGGTAGAAATACCATGACTCCCTAGGCCTCTTGGGGGGGTCCCACAGGGACATCGCAGCCTAAAAAAACATTTTTTTTCAAAACTTTTTGGTGGGATCCGCAGCGCAGGCTCCCACGCTTCATTAATTATCAGCCCCTGGGTGTGCCAGGTCTGGGGGGCATTTTTCAAAATAAAAGAGGGGGGGCGCATGGAACCCCCCTCCTAGGGCTTATTATGCCCCGGGGACCACCACCTTCCCTGGGGCTTGATTAATGATAAATGGGGGTCAAATAACCCCCTTCCCTAATTTGTTTTTAAAAAAAAATTAAAATGCCGGGCCCTAGAGGATGAGGTCCCCAGGGCCAAAATCGGCCTGGGAGGGGGGGCCACCTCTCTTTAATTAAAGAAAAGAAAGAAAAAGGCTGGGCCCCAAGGGCGTGACCCCCTTGCCCCATTGAAAAATGGCCTGGCCCTGGGGGATTGAGTCCCCAGAGCTGAAAATGCCCAGTGAAGGGGGCCACACAGCCCCCCCCTAATAAATAAAAAGTAAGAAAAAAAACGACTGGCAAGTCACTGGAGGCTCCGCCCCCTTTCACCAACACTCTGAAAACGTGCCTCCTGGCGTACTGCTGGTTGGGAGATGAAGTCCCCTTGGCTCCAGAGGGTCCTTGGGGGCCAACAAGCCCTCCTGATACCTCCAGCATGTCCCACACAGCGGGATTGCTGAGAGGGCTTCGGAGGCCATGTCCCTTTCTCCACCACTCTGCAAATGCACCTCCTGGTGCACTGCTGATTGGTGGATGAAATCCCCTTGTATGATGAGGGTCCTTGGGGGCCAACAAACCCTCCTGTTACCTCCAGTAAGTCCCAATGAGCGGGATTGCGGAGAGGTCTTCGGAGGCCACCACTCTGCAAATGCACCTCCTGGTGCACTGCTGTATAGGGAATGAAGTCCTCTTGGATGCTGAGGGTTCTTGGGGACCCAGAAGCCCTCCTATTACCTACAGTAAGTCTGACACAGCAGGATTCCTGAGAGCTGGTTGGAGGCTCCGCCCACACATACCACGCACATACCCATTCACAGACCCATACCAGTACTCACACCCCCACTCCCTCTTCCATACAGCCACTCACACACCCATTCACTCATACAACTAGTCACTCACCCATACAGCCACTCACACAGCCACACACTCAGCAATACAGCTACTCACAAACCCACTTATTCACCTACACAGTCACTCACACACCCACTCACTCACCCGTACAGCCTCTCAACACAGCCCCTCCATGCAGCCCCAGGGACCACCACCTTCCCGGGGCTATGTTAAAAAATAATGCTTGGGGGGGGGACCGCCACCTCCCCGGGGATAATTCACTGAAATGCCGGGAGGCGTGCTTTGTTTAATTAGGCCCCTGGGTGGGCCAGGTCCATGGGGCAATTACATATATTGATGGGGGAGCCCCCTCAGGCCCCGCGCAGCCTTAGGGACTGCCACCTCCTTGGGGCTATGGTAAATATAAACGCATGGGGGGCACCAGCCCCCCACGCAGCTCCAGGGATCACCACCTCCCCGGGCTAATTGACTGAAATGTGGGGGGCCACATGGCCCCCCTGCAGCCCCAGGGACCACCTCCCGGGGCTATATTAAAAAATAATGCATGGGGGTCTCAAGCCCCTCCATGCAGCCCCGGGGGCAGCCACCTTCCCAGGGCTAATTCACTGAAATGCGGGGGGCCACGCACCCCCCACAGCCCCAGGGACTGCCACCTCCCTGCAGCTATTTTTAAAAATAATGCATGGGGGCTCCAGCCCCAGGGACCGCCACCTGCCAGGGCCAACTGCATAGTAAATTATGTACGGGCCGCACAGGGCTTAATGTTTGTTGGAGGAGGCTGCGTGGCCACCCTCGTGGAGCCGTAAATGGCCCTGGGGACTGCCACCCACAGGGCCAGCTCCCGCAATGTCCTGGGGTGTCATTTGCTGTGGCTTGGCAGGAGCACCGCTCCCGCTAAACCATAGAAAACTCTGGTCTGCTTCATGGATGCGAGAGCATGGAAAATGCTCTAACTTCCATGAAGCGGAGCAGAATTGCTTTTGGACAGAGGGAGCTGCATGTTTGCAGCTCCCTCTGTCCAAAAGCAATGCTGGCTCCCGCAGGAGGCAGGGAGCCGGCAGGGACTGCAGGGGCCTTGAGGCTCCTCTCACAGTCCCCAACGACCTAGCCATTGTGTACTACAAATGAGTGATACTATTTCTAATATATATTATGTGTGTGGTTGTGTGACTGTCTTTATCCATATGCAAGTGGGTATGTGAGTTGCTGTATGGGTGTGCGAGTTGATGTGTGAGTGGTTGTATAGGTGAATAAGTGGGTGTGTGAATAGCTGTATTGATGAATAACTGGGTATGTGAGTAGCTGTATGGGTGAGTGAGTCAATCAATCAATCAATCAGGGAATTGTAAGCAAGCTACTCACCCGTGAGGGTCTCAAGGCGCTGAGGGGGGGTCCGCAGATCTGTTTAGCCGAAGAGCCAGGTCTTGAGGGTCTTCCTGAAGGTGTTCAGGGAGGGGGTGCGTCTGATGTCTGCAGATAGCTCGTTCCAGGTCTTGGCTGCAAGGTGAGAGAAGGATCTTCCGCCTGCTCTGGCTCTGTGGATGCGCGGGGTTTCGACCAGTGCGAGGTTGGAAGATCGGAGGTTTCTTTTGGGTACATGGAAGTTGATTCTGTCATTGAGGTATTTGGGTCCGTTGTTGTGTAGGCATTTGTAGGCGTGAGTGAGGATTTTGAAAGTGACTCTTTCCTCCACGGGGAGCCAGTGGAGACTTCGTAGGTGTTGGCTGATGTGTTCGTGTCGGGGGATGCCGAGGACGAGTCTGGCGGTGGTGTTCTGTACTGTCTGCAGTTTGCGGAGTAGGGACTTGTTGATGCCGGCGTAGAGTGCGTTTCCATAGTCCAGTCTGCTGGTGATGAGTGCGTGGGTGACTGTCTTCCTTGACTCAGGGGGATCCACTTGAAGGTCTTGCGGAGGATGCGGAGGGTGTTGAAGCAGCTGGAGGTGACGGCGTTGACCTGTCGGTTCATGGTGAGTGATGAGTCGAGTACGATGCCGAGGTTCTTGGCGTGGTCTGAGGGGGTAGGTGGGCTTCCGAGGGCGGTCGGCCACCAGGTGCTATCCCATGCAGAAGGGGTGGTACTGAGGACGAGGACTTCTGTCTTCTCGGCGTTGAGCTTCAGGCAGCTGTTGGTCATCCAGATTGCGACGTATTGCATTCCTTTCTGGAAGTTGAGTTTGGCAGTGGTGGGGTCTTCGGTGAGGGAGAGGATGAGCTGGGTGTCGTTGGCATAGGATACGATGTTGAGGCCGTGTTGTCGGACGATGGCTGCGAGGGTGGCCATGTAAATGTTGAAGAGGGTGGGGCTCAGTGATGAACCCTGTGGGACTCCGCAGGTGATTTTCGTGGGGTCGGAGAGGAAGGGTGGGAGTCTGATCCTTTGGCTTCTTCCGGTGAGGAATGATCGGATCCAGTCCAGGGCTGTTCCTTGTATGCCTGCGTCGTGTAGTCTGGCGACTAGTGTGCAATGGGAGATGGTGTCGAAGGCCGCTGATAGGTAGAGTAGGATGAGGGCTGTGGAGTGGCCTTGGTCAAGGAGGGTGCGGATGTCGTCTGTGGCGGCGAGTAGGGTGGTCTCTGTGCTGTGGTTGCTTCGGAATCCGGATTGGGACGGGTCGAGGACGGCGTTCTCTTCAATGAATTGTGTCAGTTTCCTGTTGACTGTTTTCTCTGCAACTTTGGCTGCGAAGGGGAGGAGCGAGATGGGACGATAGATTTTGAGGTCGGTGTGGTCAGCTGTGAGCTTCTTGAGCAGGGGGTCTGACTTCTGCGCGCTTCCAGTCGTCTGGGAAGGTGCCTGTTTTGAAGGTGGTGTTGATGGTGCATTGTAGTTCGGGTGCGATGGAGGCCACTGCTCTGTGGTAGATGTGAGGGGGGCAGGGGTCAGTGGGGGCCCCCGAGTGGATGCTTTTCATGGTCGAGGTGGTGTCTTCGGCCGTGATCGGTGTCCAGTTGGAGATGGTGGGCTGGTTGGTGTTTCTGGGTGGCGGGGGCCGTCTGTGGCGCCTGGTGGATGGTCGATGAAGTTGTCGTAGAGGTTTTTGATCTTGAGGTGGAAATAGGTTCCAAGCTTGTCGCAGAGGTCTTGGGATGGGGTGATGTCTGTGGCTTCGCTGCGTGGGTTGGTGAATTCTTGAATGACACTGAAAAGTTCCTTGGAGTTGGTGGAGTTGGCCAGGATTTTGTTGTGGATGAAGTTCCTCTTGGTGGCTCTGATCTGGTTGTGGTAGTCCGTCATGGCGTCCTTGTAGGTGGTGTGGTTTTCGGTTGTCTTGGTGTTTCTCCAGTTCTTCTCCAGGCATCTGCAGGTGCGTCTGGCTTCTTGGAGAGCGGTTGTGAACCAGGCGGCTTTCCTGGGGCGTTGCCTGTCGGGTTGCGTAGTGGGGCGAGCTCGTCTGTGCAGTTGGAGATCCAGGTGTGGAGTTCTCTGGCTGCGTTGTTTGCGCCGTTTGCGTCGGGTGCCCAGGTGTGGTTGTCTCGGGTGAGGGTGGAGTTAAGTTGCTCATCAGTAACCTTGCTCCAGTTCCTTCGTGGTGGGCGTGGGGCTGGTTTGGGTGCCTTGGGTTTGTTGATGGCGAAGTGTACGCAGTGGTGGTCGGTCCATGCGTTGTGTGGCTGTTTCCTGCCACGAAGATGGGGTCAAGGGTGTGTCCTGCTCTGTGGGTCGGAGTGTTGACGAGTTGTTTAAGTCCGATGCTGGCGAGGTTGTCACGAAGGATAGTGGAGTTGGGGTCGCTGGGGTTGCAGAGGTGGAAGTTCAGGTCTCCAATGAGTATGTAGTTTGTTGAGGCGATGGCGTGGGGTGCGATGAAGTTGGTGATGGTGGTGGCGAAGGGTGTTCGGGGGCCGGGGGGTCTGTAGACGAGGGTTCCTCGGATTGTGGCTTTGGGGGTGGTCTGGATCTGGAAGAGCAGGTGTTCGGCAGAGGGGAAGGTTTCGCTGGAGGTGGTGAGGCGGAGGGTGCTCTTGTGGGCGATGGCGAGGCCCCCTCCTGGGTGGTTGGGGCAGTCTTTCCTCTGGATCTTGTATCCATCTGGGATGGCGGTGCTGATGTTGGGGGCGGAGGATGCGTTGGTCCAGGTCTCTGTGAAGAAGGCGATGTCGGGCGAAAGAGAGTCGAGTAGGTTCCAGATTTCCATGGCGTGTTTGTGTACGGAGCGTACGTTGAGGAGGATGCATTTTAGTGGGTCACCGGTGCTGTCGTCGGCGGTGTTGGAGGCCGGGGTGGCGGTGAGGGTCTGGCAGCAGTGGAGGCAGGAGAACTGGCCATAGGTCGTGTTCGGCGAGGCCTGTTGGCATTCTCTAAGTCTTCCAGGGTTGAGTGCGAGGAGGGTGGTGGTGTTGTAGCGATGGGTAGTGGGAGGTCCAGGGTTCCTGGCGCTGGCCGCGGTCGGGTCGTGGACGGGCGCAGACGGGCTTGTCTTTGGCGCACCGGCGGCGCGACTGCGCAGCGGCCGCCATTAAGTAGGGGAGGTAGGAGGGAGGAGAGGCTGGGAGGCGGGAGCAGGGGAATTCCGGGGGGAAATTCCGGTGGGGAGTTCCGGGGGGGGAGGGGAGGGGTCGCAGGGGCAGCAGCCGCGAAAGGCAAAAGGAACAGGCTGGCACGAGAAAATAAAAACAGTGGTGGAATTAGAGCAAGACACAGATGGGCACAATAACAGTGGCACAACAGGGAAAAAAATTAAGAAAAAAAACGGCTGAGAAAGGTTACGGTGGTTGGAGGCAGTCTGGTCCCAGTTGGAGCGGGCAGCAGGCGCAGGAGCGGGCAGCAGCCTCGAACCTCCCAAGGAGGAGGTCGAGGTCTGGAGGCAAGAGACGGCACAGCGGAGCAGCGGGGAGAGAGTGGACCTAGACCGAGGGTCGGAGGGTCGAGTGAGTGGCTGTGTGAGTGCCTTTCTTGGGGAGTGAGTGGGTGTATGAGTGACTGCATGGGTGAGTGAGTGGCTGTGTGAGTGGCTGTATGGGTGGGTGAGTGTCTATGTGAGTGGCTGTATCAGTGACTAAGTGGCTGTGTGATTGGCTGTATGGGTGAATGACTGTGTGTGTAAGTGGCTTTATGGGTGGCTGAGTAGATGTTTGAGTGGGTTTTTGGTTACCTGAGTGGGTATGTGAGCAGCTGGACTGGAGAGTGAGTGTCTCATTGAGTGGCTATATGGGTAAGTGAGTAGACATTTGAGTGCTTGTATGGGTGTGTGAGTAGGTGTGTGAGTGGTTATATGGGTGAGTGAGCAGCTCTGTTGGGTGAGTGAGTGGTTGTGTGAGTGGCAGTATGGTTGAATAAGTGGATGTGTGAGTAGCTGTATTGTATGGATGAGTGAGAGGCTGTATGGGTGAGTGGCTGAGTGTGTAGGTATATGGGAAGTGAGTGGCTGTATGAGTGTCTGTATGGGTGAGTGAATGGGTGTGAGTGGTTCTATGGATGAGTGAGTGGCTTTGTAACAATTGTATGAGTGATTGAGTGGGTGCATGAGTAGTTGGGTGGGTATGTGGGTCGAAGTGTGAGTGGTTCTGTGGATGATGTCATCAGTGAGCTAACATTCATGTACAATTTGGTTTTTCACTAAATTTGTAAGGTTTTTTAATTCTATTTTAATGTCCCTGTAACCTTTGGGTTTTTCAGTGAAAACATATATATATATGTGTGCATATATATCACCTACTGGCAGTTGCCAGTAGGCAGTTATATGTAGGACCTAGTTTCCATAGGAAATGCATATTTTGACTTGCCTATAACTTTGCCGTAGTTTGAGCAATCTTCATGAAATTTTCCCAAAAAAGTGTCAAAGTAGGTTCTGTGTGTTATGGAAAGTTTGGGGTTATACGTGCAGTGGAGACCAAGAAATAGGGGTGCAAAATCAGGGTGCGTTTGTAATGTTAGTTCCCATAGGAACACGCTGTCAAACCTACAGCCCAAACCGCGGGACGTAATTACATCAAATTTGGTAGAAAGGTAGCTGTTGTTACACAGATTGTGCTTTTTTAATTCTGTGCTAATTCGTTCAGTAGTTCTTGAGGAATTAAATCCGAACTCTATAATGATATCTCTGGTTGCAGACATTTTGCTGCGGTTTCGCTGTCATCGCGGTTAAATCGCTACAAGCTCGAGGTAAATCGCGAAAGCACGCACCAGTGGGGATGCTCTGATTGGCTAAGGGCAACCTTAACAGAAAGTTGCGGCGGTTTTGCTGTGATCGCGGTTACATCGCAACGTTTTAGAGGTGAATCGCAAAAGCGCGCCAGCGGGAAAGCTGGGGACAGGTGTGATTGGCTGGACGCAACCCGAACAGTAAGTTGCGGCTGCCATTTTATGTATTGGGGATGGTTCCCACGGCTGAATTGTTTTTTCAAAGTGACATAAGGGGTCAGTGTAGAGGTACTCTGACCCCATGTTTGGCAAATGGGGGTATTAGTGACACAAGTTATGCATCCAAAATTGATTTATTTTTATCGCATGTGATATTCGTGATGTCACAGCGACCACCAGCGCAGCCCCATGTACCGTCGCAGGTATCGACGTATTCGCGATGCCCAGCGTCACCGCGAGAACAGAATATCGATTTTGAAGATGAATTTTATACAAACTATGTCAAAAAATATTAATTTAAGGAGTGCATTAATAAACCCCTTGGGCCTTATTATGATGTTGGTTGGAAAGACTGTCTGACTGACGCAGTGGTGGATACATTCCGCCTGACTGGGCCACGATCTCTCTGACCGCCGTATTATGATGTATACCAGGCAAAATTCCGACCCGACCCGAACCTGACCCTGTCGGTCAGAAATGAGTCTGATTAGACCACGTCAGTCTGAAAGACTGTCCCATAGTGTTAGACCTGGCATCCTTGGCGTGGGTCTCCCTTCCATTTTTTCGTAATGCCTCCACTGTTGCCGATATGTTTTTGCTGGACTAGATGCTCATGGGCACTTTGCCGCTGCTAATCAGTGCCAAAGTGCAAGTGCTCCCTATCGTTAATTGATACATGTATTAGTGACTCCATGATTGGATGATTGGTTTACTTGTCAGTCCCTAGTACAGTGCACTCAGTGTGCCCAGGGCTTGTAAATCCAATGCCGCTGGTGGGCTTGCAGCACTGGTTGTGCCACCCACAGAAGCGGCTGGTAAAATGTGTCTCAGGCCTGCCATCGCAGAGCCTGTGTGCAGCCTAGGGCTGCCATGTCGACTTGGTGAGTACACCCACTTACCAGTCCCTAAACCTTCCCTTTACTGCATGTTGGTCACCCCTAAAGTAGGCCCTAGGGCAGGGTGCATTGTAAGTATAAGGTAGGACATGCCCTGGTGTGTGTGGCATGTCCTAATAGTGAATTACAGCCATTTTCGTTTTTCACTATTGCAAGGCTACCTGCTCCCCATAGGCCAGAATGGGCAGACTGACTATTACACCTTATAGTCAGAACTGACCCAGGGAACATGGTAGAAAAACGAATTTAGTATGCCTGAACTCAGGATGATAAAATACATCTTTTAGTGAAGTTGGTTTTAACATTCTGTGTTCGAAAATACCACTTTTAGAAAGTGGGTATTTTCTTGCCTAACTATCCAAGCCTGCCTCTGCTAGGTTGTGTATTCCTTGTCTGGAGATTGAGTGACAGGGGCTGGGGGTGGCTACCGGAGACAGGGTGAGTCAGCGCAGGGCTGAATAGAAAGATCTGCAGCCAGAGTGGAGGGAGGAGTTGCACCTGGGTCTGAATAGGGCTGTGCCTGCCTTCCACAATGCTGGCTCCACCTCCTGCCGGGCGGCTGAGCACTCTGCCCCACATTCTGAAAGGAAAGAAGGAGTCAGAAAAACAAAGTGCTCCAGGACTGACCAGAACTGGTTTTGGACTAGGCAGAGGCCTCTCTGCCTCCAGAGAACAAAGAGAATCAGGGTATAAGAGGGGCACCCAGACCCCAGGAAAATTAGATCACTTTTGGGAACAAGAAGAAACCTTTACTGAGGAGCGGAACCAAGAAGAAACTGAGGAGAAACTATCCCTAAGCCTGAAGTGCTGCTTGGGGGATTGGCCTGCAGTGGTTTGCCTGACTGCCAAAGAGAGGAGAAAGGAACTTTTGCTTTGCTGTGACTTTCATCAACTTGTGAAGGATCTCCAAGGGCTTGGAAGAGAGCTTGCCCCCTGACCGAAGTCCCAGGACCATTGGACTTCACCCCCTTTGTGAATTGCTGCTGGAAACTCTGTTTCAGTGGCTACAGAGGTAGGGAGCTGTGACCGACTCTCACGACCGACTCGGTGTCCTGCAAGCACCGCATCGAAGCACCGTCTCGCCCTGCAACGCACGGCCCTGGTCTCACCGACTCCGTCAACGAGCCGCTGCCCGCACCGCATCGAGGGACAACGCGTCCTGCAACGCTTCGCTACGCCGAATCGAACTGGTCCGACCGACACGGTCACTGCTGCTGAGTTCGAGTCCTGTGACCGCACCGGAGTTGGGCACCGCTCGCACGCTTTGCGACGCACCGCCCGACTCGCACCGCTGTCCGGACTGATCGACGCCAGCTCCTGAATCCGGCTCCGTCGCCGCACCGCAACCTGCCAGCACCGCATCGAAGCACCGTCTCGCCCTGCAACGCACGGCCCTGGTCTCACCGACTCCGTCTCGACGACGTCAACGAGCCGCTGCCTGCACCGCATCGAGGGACAACGCGTCCTGCAACGCTTCCATTTTTGCATCGCGACCGCGACGAACAGCCATCCGGCTCGCACGCCCGTGCCTGCCGCTTCAAGTAAAAGGTACTGTGACCGAGTCTGTCTACGCTGTGTTGGCCCGTCTCGACGCGGTCAGCTGGATTTGTTAGACTCTGTTTGTTCTCGACATCGCCGTAGCCGGAGGAGGCTACCGACTCGCACAGAACCTTGAATTAAGCCTTTTTGATCAGAACTAAGTATTCTTAACAGTATTGTGGATTATTTTTGTCGTTTATGGTCTTGTGATAAATCTATATAAAGTATACCTATTTTTATAAATATATAACCTGTGTGGTGTCCATTTGTAGTGTTGTCACTTGATTACTGTATGTGTTCACAAATGCTTTACACACTGCCTCTGAACTAAGCCTGTCTGCTCGTGCCAAGCTACCAAGAGGGTGAGCAGGGGTTATTTCGGGAGTGTACCTACTTTCCCTGACTAGACGCAAGGGTCCCTATTTGGACAAAGGTACATACCTCTGCCAACTAGAGACCCCCAAATCTAACATTGGTGGTCAGCGGTGAGGATTCTGGACTTGCATTTGTGACTCATGTACAGTGATTGGTGAACACTACTTAGTGAGTGCAGACCAAAACGCAACCACATACTTTAATAGCATTTTTTCTGGGATTTCCTATTTTTGCAAATGCCAAGTTCAGTCACTATGGAGAAACCAGCATCAGTAGCCTCTGTTGAATGTGATTGGGAAGAAGAGAGGCTAGAATGCTACACCCTTAAGCAGCTCAAGCAATTCTGCAAAAAGTTTAAAGTGTCCATGACCGGGATCTCCAGGAAGGAGGACCTCCAAAAGGCGCTGAGGGCCTGGGTCGAATCAAGGAGTGCCCCTGTGGAGGGGGCTGAGAATGCAGAAGGGCAGCTGGAGGGGCTATTGGGTCTAGGGGCTAGAAGACCACCTTCCCCAGTAGGTAGCAGTGTTTCTGCCAGAGGACTGTCTCCAGAGGAGTTGGAGGACAGGAAAGAGAGTAGGGTGCACGAAATGGAGCTGACCAAACTCAAGCTGAATAAGCAGTTAGAATTCGAAATGCAAACAAGGAAATTAGCCCTAGAGGAAAAGAAAATGCAGTTTGAACATGAGAAAGTTTTGAGGGAGTTGGAATTGAAGGCCAAGAGCTTAGAGATTACTCCCTCTGGTGGCAGTGTACCGCCTGTGCCTGTTGAAGCTAGGGTGTATATTCCCAAAGATGTGGTGAAGGAGTTTTTTAAAAATGACGACATAGGGCAGTGGTTCAAAGCCTATGAGGTAGCCATGTCTTCCCACCGGGTCCCTGAGAAGGATTGGGGAGCGGGGTTGTGGGGACGGTTCCTCAGTGAAGGGCGGGATACCTTGTTGGATTTGCCCTCTGAAGTCTATAATTCGTACAGCCACATGAAGGATGCCTTAATGACTAGATATGGTTTGACCCCTGAGCTTTATAGGCAAAGGTTCAGGAACTGTAGTAAGATTGAAAGCAGTACCTGGGTTGAATATGTGACCTTCTTTTGCAGAGCCTTGGATGGTTGGGTAAAGGGTAGCAAAGCGACTGATTTTCAGGCGCTCTTTGATTTGATTGCCTGGGAGCACTTGTCCGGTAATTGTTTTCCTGAGCTACGCCAGCACCTGATTGATAGTAAGCTGACTAACCCTAGGCAGCTTGCTGAGGAGGCGGACCGCTGGGTGAGTACCCGGGTCCACAAGGGTCACGTGGGAGACTCCGCCAAGGGTGGGCAGGGTCCCCAGCAGAAGAGTGGGGGGACAAGGGTAAACAGAAGGAGTTCCATAAAGGGCCCCAAAGTAGACCCCAAGGGAACCAAGGGAAAGGTTCCCAGCCTCCCCCTGAGAAGAAGCCAGTGGCCCTGACAGGCCCCCTGTTCACCAGGGACCACTGGTATGTTACAAGTGTGGCGCCCCTGGCCACAAGGCAAACGATCCTCGTTGCCCTTTGCATGGAAAACCAGCACCCACCAGTGCAGTCCCCCGGCAGTTGGCTAGTGTAGCCCTGGGGGAGGAGTTGGGTGCCCAAGGTGGGGGGATCCCACAGTGTTTTCCCTTGTCTCATTAGGAGACTCTGAGATGGTCCCTAGGACCCCGCTGCCTGAGAACACTAAGAAATACAGGCAGTGGGTGACCATCAATGGCCATAGGGTGGAGGCTCTGAGAGACACAGGAGCCAGTGTGACAGCTGTCAAGTGTCACCTGGTGTCTAAAGAGCAGGTTATCCCTGATGCATTCTATCCGGTTGTTGCCGCTGACAACACAGAGAGTCACTGCAAGGTGGCTCAGGTTCCCTTTGAGTGGGGGGTCTCGGGTACTCTTCAAGTAGCTGTGAGGCCAGCCATGCCTGTTGACTGTTTGTTAGGGAACGATTTGGAGAGCTCACCTTGGGCTAAGGTGGAGCGGAGTGCGCATTTAGAAATGTTGGGCTTGCCTGATTGGGCATGTGTGACCACCCGGTCAATGGCAGCTAAAGGTGTTCAAGAGGACCTGGAGCCTGAGAGGGAGGCCCAGGTGCCTGCCGGAGAGAGAGGAGGCAGGGGGCGCGGGAAACCGGCCCCCGAGGTTCCCACGGTCCAGGAGGAGGCAGACCCTGAGGGGGATGCCCTGGAGCCTACAGGGGAACAGGTAGCTGAACTGGGGGACCTACCTGAGCTGACCCATTGGCAGCAAGAAGGAGGACCCTCCAGGGAAGAGTTCTGCAAGGAGCAGAACACATGCCCTTCTCTCGTGGGTCTGAGGCAACAGGCCACAGACCAGGCAGCAGGTGATCAGTCTGGATCACATTGGGTTTACTGGGAGAATGGTCTCCTGTATTCAGAGCCTAAGGTTGCTGAGCCTGGGTCAGCCCGTGTGCTGGTGGTACCCCAGCGCTTCAGAGCCTTCCTACTGGGGTTGGCTCATGATGTACCGTTAGCGGGACATCTGGGGCAGGACAAGACCTTTGACAGGCTTGTTACCCATTTCTATTGGCCCCAGATGCGCAGGAGTGCCGCCACTCACTGCAGGACATGCCAGACTTGCCAGGCAAGTGGAAAGAGTGGGAGGAAGCACAAGGCTCCTCTCCAGCCATTCCCTGTGGTCAGCACCCCCTTTGAACGGGTGGGTATTGACATTGTGGGGCCACTGGACCCCAAGACAGCCATGGGCAACAGGTTTATCCTGGTCTTGGTGGACCATGCCACCCGGTACCCTGAAGCCATCCCTCTGAGGACAGTGACGGCCCCCGTGGTGGGACGGGCACTGATGGGAATTTTCTCACGTGTGGGATTCCCTCAAGAGGTGGTGTCTGACAGAGGTACCAACTTCGTGTCCAAGTACATGAAGTCCCTGTGGCAGGAGTGCGGTGTAACTTACAAGTTCACCACTCCTTACCACCCTCAAGGAAATGGTCTGGTTGAGAGATTCAACCGGACCCTCAAGGGCATGATTATGGGTCTGGAAGAACCCATGAGGCGTAAATGGGACGTCCTCTTACCATGCCTGTTGTTTGCATACCGGGAGGTGCCACAGAAGTCTCTAGGGTTCAGTCCCTTTGAGCTCCTCTATGGACACCCGGTGCGAGGACCTCTGAGTTTGGTCAAGGAAGGCTGGGAGCAATCTCCCAGGAAACCTCCCCAGGATGTATACAGTTACATGCTGGCCTTCAGGAACCAGACTAGGCGTTTCAGAGAGCTTGCTGAGGCAAATCTGGAAGCCAGCCAGGAGGAGATGAAGCGGTGGTACGACCAGAATGCCACTCTGGTAGAGCTTCAGCCTGGTCAGAAAGTGTGGGTCATGGCCCCTGTGGAGCCCTGTGCGCTCCAGGACAGGTGGACCGGCCCTTTTACGGTGGTGGAGCGCAAGAGTCCAGTTACCTATTTGGTGGACTTGCAGTCTCCCAGGAACCCCTTGCGGGTCCTGCATGTGAACCGCCTGAAGCCCCACTTGGAGAGGTCCCAAGTGGGCATGCTCTTAGCTACAGATGATGGAATGGAGGAGGAGACCGAGCCTCTTCCTGACCTCCTGTCAGCCCGAGAGCAAGATGGATCAGTGGAGGGAGTAAACCTCTCTACCTCCCTGACACCTGAGCAGCAGGGTGACTGTCGCCAACTGTTGGGACAGTTCCCTGACCTGTTCTCCCTGGTTCCCAGTGTCACTCATTGGTGCGTCCATGATGTGGACACTGGGGACAGTCTTCCTGTGAAGCACAAGGCTTACAGGGTGACTGACAGGGTCAGAGCCTGCATCAAGGAGGAGGTCTCCAAGATGTTTGCGCTAGGGGTGATTGAGTCCTCTAACAGCCCTTGGGCCAGCCCCGTGGTCTTGGTTCCAAAAGCTGCCGCGCCTGGTGCCACACCAGAACTCCGGTTCTGTGTGGACTACAGGGGACTCAATTCCGTCACCAGGACTGACGCCCACCCCATCCCCAGAGCTGATGAGCTCATAGATCGGTTAGGGGCTGCGCGGTACCTCAGCACGTTTGACTTAACGTCTGGGTACTGGCAGATCGCCTTGACTGATGGGGCAAAGAGAGGTCAGCATTCTCCACACCAGATGGGCACTACCAGTTCCGGGTGATGCCCTTTGGGATGAAGAATGCCCCTGCCACCTTTCAGAGGTTGGTCAACCAGGTGTTGGTTGGACTGGAGGATTTCAGTGCCGCCTACCTGGATGACATCGCAGTGTTCAGTGCCAGTTGGGAAGAACATCTGCGCCACCTCTGGGAAGTGTTGATGGCGCTGCGGAGAGCAGGCCTCACAATCAAGGCGAGTAAGTGCCAGATTGGGCAGGGTTCTGTGGTGTACTTGGGACACCAGGTTGGGAGCGGCCAGGTGGCGCCCCTCCAACCGAAAATTGATACCATTCTGGCTTGGGAGCCCCCCAAGACCCAGACAGAGGTGAGAGCCTTCCTAGGACTCACCGGGTATTACCGGAGATTCGTCAAGGGGTATGGCAGCATTGTTGCCCCCTTGACCGAGCTGACTTCCAAGAAGCAGCCCAGGAAAGTGATTTGGACTGACGCCTGTCAAAAAGCTTTTGACACCTTGAAGACTGCCATGTGCACGGCGCCTGTGCTCCAGGCACCCGACTTCTCCAATGAGTTCATTGTTCAAACCGACGCTTCAGAGCATGGTGTAGGGGCTGTTCTAGCACAGATCAATGAGGAGGGCCTAGACCAACCTGTAGCCTTCATCAGTAGGAGGTTACTTCCCCGGGAACAGAGATGGAGTGCTATTGAGCGTGAGGCATTTGCTGTGGTCTGGGCACTGAAGAAGCTGAGACCATACCTGTTTGGGACTCACTTCCGGGTTCAGACAGACCACAGGCCCCTCAGATGGTTGATGCAGATGAGGGGTGAGAATCCAAAGCTGTTGAGGTGGTCCATTTCCCTACAGGGGATGGACTTTACGGTGGAACACCGCCCTGGTACAGAACACGCCAATGCTGATGGACTGTCCAGATTTTTCCGCCTTAGCGATGAGAACTCCCTAGGGGTAGGATAGTTCTCCCCACATTTCAGCTGGAGGGGACACGTGTTAGACCTGGCATCCTTGGCGTGGGTCTCCCTTCCATTTTTTCGTAATGCCTCCACTGTTGCCGATATGTTTTTGCTGGACTAGATGCTCATGGGCACTTTGCCGCTGCTAATCAGTGCCAAAGTGCAAGTGCTCCCTATCGTTAATTGATACATGTATTAGTGACTCCATGATTGGATGATTGGTTTACTTGTCAGTCCCTAGTACAGTGCACTCAGTGTGCCCAGGGCTTGTAAATCCAATGCCGCTGGTGGGCTTGCAGCACTGGTTGTGCCACCCACAGAAGCGGCTGGTAAAATGTGTCTCAGGCCTGCCATCGCAGAGCCTGTGTGCAGCCTAGGGCTGCCATGTCGACTTGGTGAGTACACCCACTTACCAGTCCCTAAACCTTCCCTTTACTGCATGTTGGTCACCCCTAAAGTAGGCCCTAGGGCAGGGTGCATTGTAAGTATAAGGTAGGACATGCCCTGGTGTGTGTGGCATGTCCTAATAGTGAATTACAGCCATTTTCGTTTTTCACTATTGCAAGGCTACCTGCTCCCCATAGGCCAGAATGGGCAGACTGACTATTACACCTTATAGTCAGAACTGACCCAGGGAACATGGTAGAAAAACGAATTTAGTATGCCTGAACTCAGGATGATAAAATACATCTTTTAGTGAAGTTGGTTTTAACATTCTGTGTTCGAAAATACCACTTTTAGAAAGTGGGTATTTTCTTGCCTAACTATCCAAGCCTGCCTCTGCTAGGTTGTGTATTCCTTGTCTGGAGATTGAGTGACAGGGGCTGGGGGTGGCTACCGGAGACAGGGTGAGTCAGCGCAGGGCTGAATAGAAAGATCTGCAGCCAGAGTGGAGGGAGGAGTTGCACCTGGGTCTGAATAGGGCTGTGCCTGCCTTCCACAATGCTGGCTCCACCTCCTGCCGGGCGGCTGAGCACTCTGCCCCACATTCTGAAAGGAAAGAAGGAGTCAGAAAAACAAAGTGCTCCAGGACTGACCAGAACTGGTTTTGGACTAGGCAGAGGCCTCTCTGCCTCCAGAGAACAAAGAGAATCAGGGTATAAGAGGGGCACCCAGACCCCAGGAAAATTAGATCACTTTTGGGAACAAGAAGAAACCTTTACTGAGGAGCGGAACCAAGAAGAAACTGAGGAGAAACTATCCCTAAGCCTGAAGTGCTGCTTGGGGGATTGGCCTGCAGTGGTTTGCCTGACTGCCAAAGAGAGGAGAAAGGAACTTTTGCTTTGCTGTGACTTTCATCAACTTGTGAAGGATCTCCAAGGGCTTGGAAGAGAGCTTGCCCCCTGACCGAAGTCCCAGGACCATTGGACTTCACCCCCTTTGTGAATTGCTGCTGGAAACTCTGTTTCAGTGGCTACAGAGGTAGGGAGCTGTGACCGACTCTCACGACCGACTCGGTGTCCTGCAAGCACCGCATCGAAGCACCGTCTCGCCCTGCAACGCACGGCCCTGGTCTCACCGACTCCGTCAACGAGCCGCTGCCCGCACCGCATCGAGGGACAACGCGTCCTGCAACGCTTCGCTACGCCGAATCGAACTGGTCCGACCGACACGGTCACTGCTGCTGAGTTCGAGTCCTGTGACCGCACCGGAGTTGGGCACCGCTCGCACGCTTTGCGACGCACCGCCCGACTCGCACCGCTGTCCGGACTGATCGACGCCAGCTCCTGAATCCGGCTCCGTCGCCGCACCGCAACCTGCCAGCACCGCATCGAAGCACCGTCTCGCCCTGCAACGCACGGCCCTGGTCTCACCGACTCCGTCTCGACGACGTCAACGAGCCGCTGCCTGCACCGCATCGAGGGACAACGCGTCCTGCAACGCTTCCATTTTTGCATCGCGACCGCGACGAACAGCCATCCGGCTCGCACGCCCGTGCCTGCCGCTTCAAGTAAAAGGTACTGTGACCGAGTCTGTCTACGCTGTGTTGGCCCGTCTCGACGCGGTCAGCTGGATTTGTTAGACTCTGTTTGTTCTCGACATCGCCGTAGCCGGAGGAGGCTACCGACTCGCACAGAACCTTGAATTAAGCCTTTTTGATCAGAACTAAGTATTCTTAACAGTATTGTGGATTATTTTTGTCGTTTATGGTCTTGTGATAAATCTATATAAAGTATACCTATTTTTATAAATATATAACCTGTGTGGTGTCCATTTGTAGTGTTGTCACTTGATTACTGTATGTGTTCACAAATGCTTTACACACTGCCTCTGAACTAAGCCTGTCTGCTCGTGCCAAGCTACCAAGAGGGTGAGCAGGGGTTATTTCGGGAGTGTACCTACTTTCCCTGACTAGACGCAAGGGTCCCTATTTGGACAAAGGTACATACCTCTGCCAACTAGAGACCCCCAAATCTAACACATAGGAATTCCGACTCCGCAAAAACATCGGTTGTACCGCCGAGCCGATTATGATGCATCCGACGTGGTTGTGGACTGATGATGGTTTGTGTGCCACATGGCAAGTGCAAATTAGAAAAAATGAGGCCAAATAACACAACAACAAGCATAGTCAGCACCCCAAAAAATAAACCACATGTCAATATAAAAAGTAGACACACCCACCAATCCACCTATAAAAAAAACAGACCATGATCCTTTGCCAACACAATACTGCTGAGAGTAGTAGGGAGCTCTTTCTTCAGTTATTGCTGTCAGCGCTGCACACACTCACACATTGCATTAACGTCACTACCTGCATATATCACTTTTTTGGTTTAGATTCCTTTCTTAGACACAACTTTTAATTCACCTTCACACTCACCCTCACCATGTCAAAGAAGAAGCAGCCACGTTTTACTGATGAGGAGTTGAGAGTGCTTGTTGATGAAATCCAGAGTAGAGCCACATTTATTCGGGACCCTAGTCCAACAGACCCCCATGAGCCAGAAAGTGAGTGGAAATATACTAGCAAGATGGCTGACACTGGACCTTGGTGTTTGGAGCACAAGGCCTTGATGGGAGTTGTGGTCAAGTCAAACACCATGCACCAGTGTCAGCCATCTTGCTAGTACATTTCCACTCAATGTCAGGAAAACAGAGCTCCAGGTGGGCTGGTTGGGCTGGGTGGGAAGAGTGTGTGTAGGACTGAGCCTGATGGGAGTTGTAGTGATAGGAAACACCCCTCCTGCCACCCAGCCCAACCAGCTCATCTGGGCCTATGGGTACCTGACAGTGAGGGGAAGTGTATTAGCAAGATGGTTGACACTGGGCCCTGGTGTTTGGAGCACAAGGCCTTGATGGGAGTTGTGGTCAAGTCATGCACCATGCACCAGTGTCAGCCATCTTGCTAGTACATCTCCACTCACTGTCAGGAAAGCATATTTCCAGGGGTGCTGTTTGGGCTAGGTGGGAGGAGGAGTGTTTGCAATGGCTACATCTCCCATCATGCCCTGTCCTACACACACCTTCCCACCCAGCTCAACCAGGCCACCAGGAAGAGTGGTGTTCTGACAATGAGGGGAAGTGTACTAGCAAGATGGCTGACAATGGGCCCTGGTGTTTGGAGCACAAGGCCTTGATGGGAGTTGTGGTCAAGTCAAGCACCATGCACCAGTGTCAGCCATCTTGCTAGTACATTTCCACTCACTGTCAGGAAACCATAGTTCCAGGTGGGCTGGTTGGGCGGGAAGAGTGTGTGTAGGACAGAGCCTGATGGGAGTTGTAGTGGTTGCAAACACTCCTCCTGCTCGATGTTGCCACTGTGTATTGGAACGTTCCTGTGGCAAATAAATGTAGTGCTGCAATCACCTTCACCTTGGGGGTTAGTGCTGTTGGATAGGTGGCTGAGGTCGCAAATAAGGTGCCAACTGCTGGCACAAATTATCGATTGATGCCCTGTGAGATGGTATTTTTTTATTATGTCTCACTCTTCCATTGTTTGGAGGTCTGGAAAGGGCCTGTACACAGGAGGCTGTCTTCCAGCTCCTCTGTGATACCTATGTGTAGAGTGTATACACAGTTGGTGTCAGTTCAAAATGTACCAAGCAACATACACTTAGACAAACAGCAAAGACCAATTAAACACACATAACACTCCATCAGTGTAAAACAGATTTCAATGATCAATATTATCATTAGATACATATCACAGCATACATGTCATTGCTAAAAATGTATAAAAGGTTTGGTGACAAAGCAATTATAGTGCAGTAGCATAATTTTCACTAGTGTCACTTGTTGTTCATGCAAAATCAAGCAGGACATACTCCAAAACTCACAAGCCAAGAAGCCTAGACTTATGTTTGTGATATCAATTATTACAGTTCATCTGTACACACAATAGGATCATGTAATGCATGACATCTGGAACACCACATACATCTAGCGTATCACAATGCAAAATAAGCACTCTAATGTCACATAGTGGACACAGTCATGTTGTCATGTCTGCATTCCACAAACAATTACATACACAAACCATATACAGTATAGAAGTGTCAGAAAATGCTGTTGTACACTTAGGTGTAGCACACAAAGATGTCCTATAAACTCACATATCAGAGCAAAGCATATGTAGGCTGCTTTATAGTACAGTCTAGTCATTCCTCTGGGAATGTAGTATCTAGGACTTCAAACAAACTCCCTTTCCACCTGCACATCACACAGATCACACACTGGATCACACTGTCTTGTAATACAGTGACTAGGTGTACTCTGTACTGCAAATGCACCTGAGACGCATATTGACTGATATAAACCCTAAGTACCAAAATGGTGTAGTTTTTTTCCTGTTGGCATTAGCCTCCCAATCAGTGTGTCATGTGCCTCTCAAGGTTAGGTCATCATGGAAGCGTGAGCGTTTCAGTTAGATGCCCCTGTCACCAGAAATATGCTGCATCCAGGCATGGAATATCGCAAACTCACTACATTGACAAAAGTGGTTGCACCGCAGACCGAATTTTTAAAGGTCGCGGTAGGTTGTTCATAACCGATTCGGACACAGCCATAGGCTGTTAGTTGTGATGGTGACAGTTGTGGATCTCGGATTGTGTCTGCCTCGCGTGTAAACCGACATAGTAAACTCCCATTAGTCATGTATGAAAGTTACTTGCGGACTGCAGATATTTTTTTAACCGTGGTGTCAGTAAGCAATGGAATGCATTGGACGGGTTTGAAAAATGCGACTGATGTGGACCTACCACTTTGGCCGCCTGGACTGAAGACTGCCTGTGCGGTCTAGATATGTCTGCCAGTTTCCGAGAGAGTTCACTTGTCTGCACTAACTGCATTATTTTAGGATCGCCCCATCTCTCTGCTGCTGTCCGCATCCTCTGGGAGCTACAATGTCTCGTTGTACAGGCCGCAGGGCCCCGGCCTTCACAGCTGAGGAACTCAAGGTGTTGGTGGACACGGTCCCGCCCCTATACAGACAGCTCTATGGCACACCAGAGGAGCAGGTGAGTGATGATCAGACAGCATTGTTAGTTTACATGTGTACTAACCATGCACTTCTGGCATTAGTAATCATAGAAACAGCCATTTAAACCTGTTTTTAAACCTTGCAAAGTGTGTATGTATCTGTTCAGGGCAAGTACACTGCTGTAGATGTGTATGTACTGGTGTTAATATTATATCACTGTTCTCATGGGAAAGAGTCCTCATTGAACACAGGTGAAATGCAGGGAATACCACTATGCTAACTTTTAGATTGTTTGGGCAAGCTGTTCATGATCTATGTGTACAAGTATTTGTATATGTACATGTTACATGTGAACTAAGGGCCTGTCACCATGTCATCCTTACATGTCAACTCCCGTCAGAAGGTCTACCTGTGGGGGACCATCGTCCCGGAAGGTGTGCTCCATGGGGGTCACACGTCGGCGCAGTGCCCACTGCAGGAAATGGTGACAGGACTTGAGAGGCTAGACCAAGAAGATCGCAAGAGTCCAGCTGAGCCTGTCACCTCCAGGCAGGAGGGGTGCGTGCCGCAGCCTGACCCCCTAATGCTATGCGTCCTGGCAGTGGCCTATCCAGACCTAGATGGGCAGCTGAGAGCCAGACAGCAGCAAGGAGGGGGTGAGTATGTGCCTCGTTGCACAACATATTAATCCATGCATGTGCAAGTATTTGAGCCTGGTTTTCCCTTTTTTAGGTTGTGAGACGCACAAAACCACTGTTCAGTGTTAAAAGATGCATATGCAACAAAATTAGGAGATGCATGGTTATCTCCCTTTCATCTGGGACATGCGCGTGGTAAAATAGTCAGGGCATTGCCAGGAGTATGAACACATGGGAACGCCATGTGCAGGGAGATGACCTTCAGTATTTTTTGTTCTAGCTCAACATGGGTCAGCACATCAGCAAATATTTGGCCTGTTCTCTGTGTGGCCACAACAGCAATGTAAAGTAAATTGATGTTGGCTCACTTAACTGTGAAATGCCATGCTACACATTCAGGTAGCAGGTAATGTCTATGTTGAGGGCTTTGTGAGTAGTGATTGTTCAGTGTGCCAATGTTAGGTCCCAGCACTGGTGCTAAGTGTACACCAATGTATCCACTGGCAAAATGATAATTGTTCCGACTCATGCAACATTTCACACTGGCCATTCCCATGATTGAGTGTCAGAGATCATCATATCCGTTACAAAGCTGAGTCCATGTTTCTAACTCTGCAAAACCGGTAACACATTTCATTGAGTGGCTACCAAAGTAGGTCTTTGTAGGAAACAGGGTTTTAGGTAAAAGGATGATGAAAAAACGCATTCCCAAAGGTTAGTATGTGTGTAAATGCTCTTCATTGGTCATACATTATGCTTTGGAAACCATGGTTTAGCTGCCTTACTGGTAGATTTAGAAAAATCATATGACCATCATTTTGAGATGAAAAGCAATAGCATCTAAGCTATACATTGTGTGCATGATGCAAGAATAAGGGGGGATATGCAGACTTCCCTTCTTAAATGTGGACATCTGCTGAGTTATCACAATGGTCAGAAGTGTTGAATACACGTTTTCAAGTAAGATGTTCAGGACTACTATTTTGTACATACAATGCATCCAGATGGCTCGGTGGTATAGTGATCCACATGAAGCATAAGGAAGATGCAGTCATTGGAATTGGCAGTGTGCTAACCTATGTGTAGATGGCAAACTGGTATAATGTTTCCAATCTGAAAAACAATCTGATTCATCTTTGTAACACTGTGACTAAATGATACAAGACTTGGGGTCAAATATCTTTCATCCTAGCTATGCCTATTTCCTATGTGTGTCCACGATAAGAGAAAACCATTTGACACTACAAACAACTACATCTGCTACTGGACATATGAGCAACTTCAATGTGATCTATGTGATATGGCCCATTCAATGACTGCACCAGCTTGATGTATGATAATCAAGATATGTAATCTGTGACACTAGGCCTGCTGTTCCTCAAGTTCATGAATCTGGATAGCAAATTGGATACCATATCTAAAATCTAGTGTGTGACTCCTGTTCTCATTATGAGGTATAAACTGCCTTGGATTAGATGAGACAAGTATATTATGACACAACGCCATCAGTAGTGAGAGACAATAAATCAGCTGGTACATAGTTATGCTCAAGATTTTGTGAATGAAGAAGTAGAAGTTGCACCACAATGTTGCTAACATAATCATGTGTGAGGGCGCACAGGTTTTCTTGCAGTCAAACATGTGGTATTTACGGAACAGTAGCCAGTATTTTACCAACAAGTTCTATTAATGTAGTTTTGTAATCTTGGAAGAGTTGTGGTGAAACCTATGTGGAAAGTCCATACGGAGAACTCATGTGATTAATTTCACCTCTTGTTTACAGCATCAGGTCCAGGCAGCGCCACTGATGTTAGAGAAGCAGATAGCCAGAGTGGTTCCTGTGCTGCCAGCGAGCAAGCGGGAACCAGTGGCACAGAGGGTGACAAGAGCATCACTGAGGGCAAGAGCGACGTCACATCTGTCACATCGACTTCAAGCTCCAGCTCCTGTGACGACTCCCAGGTGGTAGTGGATGCCCCTGGACCTGTATCCACTTCATCAGAGTCCACCACCACCCCCACCATCTCCACCCTCCCAGTTGCTCCCCAGCCCCCTGTCCGTGGCCACTCCCCTAGAAGGGAAGGCGTCTCCTTTGCGACAGCCGCCTCACCCTCTTCCTCTGTCTCCCCTGCTGCCCTGAGTGTGGAGGCCATTGACCTTCCGAGGCAGATCTCTGTGGGGCAGACAACAGTGCTGAATGTCCTCCAGGTGCATACCAATCACCTTACAGAGATGGTATCTTTCCTGGAAGGCATTTACTCTGACATGTCTTCCCTACAGAGATTTAATCAGGCTCTAGCCTCCACCCGGATAGCAGCATTAGCCCAAATTCAGCTTGCCCACCCCCTCCTGCCTCTTCCCCATCCACAGTCCAGAGTACTCTCCCTGACCAAAGCACACGCAAACATAAACATGCATCCACATCAACAGCCACACGTAGCACACGGACAGAAAGGAAAAACACACACACAATCACAAAACAGACATCACACTCACTACTAGACATGCCAACAGACACAACACCCACTGCACCACATGTCACACTAACAGGAAAACAGGCAGACAGCACAATGTCCCACCCAGACCCAACAGACACCACACCAGCATCCACAGACATACCGCATACCTCACAAACCCTCTGCCTGCACAGTCCCAACCATTGCCTCTCCTCGTACCCTTGACCTCTTCCCTACTCAAACAGACCAACCCTCTCCCAAAACTAAGAAAAATACCCTGACGCCCCTGCCATACCCTTCTACATCCCCCCAAACACCAACCCAGCCACCTTTAAAAAAGTAGAGTACCCCCCAAGGTTCCCAGAAGAGGAAAGCTCCCCATTCCAAAAAGTCCCCACCCCCTCCTGATACCCAAAGTTCCCCTTCCACATCCCACCCCAATACCTCAACACCCAAAAAATCCAGATCCAAAAAACCAACAGCCCTCCCTATTCCCTTCCAAACCTTTCAGCAATACAAGATTCCCAAAATCCTGAAACCTAGCCCACCACCCCCTCCATCTAGCCCTCCCACTGTTGTTGACCCACCCCTCTCCATCTAGGCCTCCCTTTAATGTTGTCCCACGCCCCTCCTGAGTCCAGCCCTCCCAAAGACCAACCCAGTCCTCCCTAGTCTTGTCCTTTTGGTGCCTGGCCTGCCCCCTAGATGCCCATTCCAGGGGAGGTGTCCACTTGCAGGACAAGTATAGGCAAGTGTTGATGGGCAAGAACTTTGTGGCCCACATGTGGACATCTTTTGGACTGGCCATTGGCCTTTGTCTTCTTGGACGGACCCATGTATGCTGAATAAAGCATGTTTAATTTTTATTTTCATATTCCTGTATCCCAAAAATGGAATTGTTGTTAACTGTCATTCATGTGTAATTTGTGATGTAAGTATACAATGAAGTCAGTATGACATGGATTGCATATGGCCGATGGAGTATGAGCACTCTGTTATGATGTATGGGTTTTTGTGCCTAGATTGGCTGGGTGTAAATGTCAACATTAGTTTTGTCTAGGAGTGTGACATGAAGTCACAAACCTTTGCATTTGAAATTTAACTTCCTCATAGTTTCTGCTTACAGATGTCAACATAGTGCAAGTGTGCAAAGTACAACAGTGTTGGAGAAGCATGCTGCATATGTATGTAATGGGCTGAAAGGCAACTGTCTAATCAATACATCTGGATACGTATGGACTCTGCCTACATAGTAGTGACTTTAGACACATATATGTACACAAAGTAATGGGACAATTGATGTGTGTGACTTGATAGTGGTGGACCAATGTCTGTGCCTTCAATAGATCTGGTTACTTAGTTGCAATGACAACATTGCCAGAGGTGCCTGACACTGTAGGCCAATACCCTTTCAAGGCAGTTGACCCATACTATACCTGTCCTGTGCCTATGGTGAGTGTGAGGTAAGTATGATTCTGACAGTGTCCTGGCCCTGTTGCCTTCCAAGACTCCTCTTTATTGAGATATTCATGTTAGGCAAGGTGTCTATGGTCTGAATCCTCCAGTGCATTCAATTTTTGGTGTTAGTTATTACATCCTAATTTTTTTGGTACATCATGTGGATGGTGTGTGTGTGTGTCCATGACATGGCTCAGTATGTTACAATGTGTTTCTGTCCTTAAAAAGACACTATTGTTGTAGGTGTTAGTTGCATGTGCACTCAGCGTATGGTACATGAATTGTTGGCACACAATTTGAATGCTAGTGATGACATGGTGTGATTGTAGAGTTGTACAGTACAAAGCATTGTAATGTACCTATCATTCTGGGCTTATGCCACAGTTAGAGTATGAGAGACTGGGCATTTTCCTAATCTGTAAACCGGACATAGGCCACATCATGCTTATGTGATGTTCCTTTAGAATCTGTGTTGGTGCACACATGGCCCTGCATTTGCTCATACACCCTGATATAGTATGCACTATACAAGAGAATGGTAAGCAGCAGGATAGGGGATGTATGGCCTATCCATGGGTAATGTTAGTTGTAATGTGTTGTTCAAGCATTTCAATGAGTGTTTGTGAGATAAGTGAAGTTGAGTGTGTCTATATGCCCAGAGAGGATGTGTGACATGCAAACTGTGACCAAGACACAAGGCTACTGACTTCTGGGTTGGTGGATTAGTCTAGTGCTTTTTTGCATTGTGACATGGTTTATGTTGTTTCTCACAACATCATATTGGGTATTTTAGTTTGACAAGGGTTTTGTTGTGGAGAGTCATAGGGATGTGTATCACGAGTATGTGGCTTACTTTTTCACCCAACTAAGCAACTTGTTTGTGCATTTCAGATATAGGCACAAGTTCTAAATGTTGTACTTTCAGGCATAAGATGATTCTGGGATTGTATATTACACACCAAACATTGCACCTAAGATGCCTGACAGTTTGTGTTTGGCAAAGGCTGTGATAGTCATATCAGTTATGTGACAGATATGTGACTTTGCTCCATAGGGATTTGGTGTTGTCACAATACTGACAGGAGTGGATTGTACTAGTTGTATCGAAGATATTTCATTTACTTGTTCTGGGACACTGGTGGGTGCGGCGTGGGCTAAGTGTGTTAATTTTGTTTCAAACAATTAGCTGAACTCTATTCATTTCAAAGAGTAGTTTTTATGTACATTAAATTGACATGTTGGGAATGCTAGGCTATGTCAAGTCCTATTAGTATATTAGGAGTGATCTACATTTGGCTATGCTTGGCCATCCAATGCCCCTTCTAGCCCCCTCATGTGATACAGCTAAAGGTATACCTTTGCCACGTGACACTGCACAACAACACTCTCCTTCTAGGCTCAGTTTATGCAAGCAGATGGAACCTCTGTCTTTGTTAACAGCACTGTTGTAGAGGATATTGAGTTCAGGGTAGATGCTGTGTGCCAGTCTGGGCAGGCCCTGGCCATGGACAGATGCCCAGGGGCTCACAAATGCTAATGACTACAGGGCCCGGCAACAGAGTACTGCCTTTAGGAGCAGTCAGTGTTACAAGCTACAGGTGGTTAGCTCCCTCCCTAGGGTTTTGCATCCATGGTGCAGCAATGTGATGCACAATTAACACACAACACCCCTCATCTGGGTCCCTTCGGAATGGGCAGAAATGGCAAAATGTTTGGCCAAACAGTCTTTCGGATACAAACAGTAATGAGTTTGTTTTATTTGAGTTTCTTTTTCTGACAGACTTGCCTTGCTGTCACCCCTCACTCTGCCTAAACAGTGCATTGGCATAATGACAGAGAATAGCCACAGCACTTGAGGGTGCTATAGAAGAGCCCTGCACCTGCCCCTGCCTGAATGTAAAGCAGGGGATCCTATGGGATGGCCAAAATATATAGGGCCTGATTCACAGAACTAACTTACGTCAAAATCCTAAACTTACAACATTTTTGGTATTCACAGAATGCACTTACACATTTGGGTATTCACAGAATGAACTTACACATTTGGGTATTCACAGATTGAACTTACACATATGGGTATTCACAGAATGAACTTACACATATGGGTATTCACAGAATGAACTTACACATATGGGTATTCACAGAATGAACTTACACATCCTAACTTTATGTCCGCACTCGGGCCGGAATTTCCGGCCCTCTGGCGGAGATTCCGGCACAAGAGCGGAATCTCCGCCTCCGGCCCGGAATCTCCGCCTGCGGTTCGGAATCTCCGCCTCCGGCCCGGAATCTCCGCTCCCGGGCCGGAATCTCCCCATATCGGCCGTTTGAGCATTACCTCAATGCCATACACCTGTCCAACTGCCTACCATCCCCCATGATGAATCATCTGACACACTGCAGCCAATCCCAGCCCTGCTGCACATATGAAAGCAGAGCAGACACACAGAAACACTTTCAACATGTCGCTGAATGTATTTGTTGCTTTGCCCCTTGCCATGCAGCAAGAAGACTTGAGGAGGAGGATGAGGAGAGAGAGGATCTTCAGACAGAGGATCAACATATTTGCGATGTCCACTGAAGAAGTAAGGGCCAGATACCGCTTCCCTCCAGAAGTCATCTTGGAGATGGTATGTGATTGGGAGGAGGAACTTGACTCACATACTTGCTGCTCCCATGCAATCCCAGCCTATCTGAAGGTCCTTTCTGCCCTCCATTTTTTCGCTACGGGGTCATTCCAAAGGGTCACCAGTGATGTTGTGGGCATCTCCCAGGCTAGCCAGTCCCGGTGCCTGCATCAGATACTGCGCTGCATCAATTCTAGAGCCCACCTTCACATACGAATGCCCCATACACTGGCCAGCAGACAAAGGGCAGCTAGGGAATTTTTGGCATCTCCGGCTTCCCACGTGTGCTGGGTGCAATTGACTGTACCCATGTGGCCCTTCAGCCACCCCGCCACATTGCACACATATACTGCAACAGACACCGATGGTATTCCATCAATGTGCAGGCTGTCTGTGATGCCAGTGGGAGATTCTCAGATGTGCATGCAGCGTTTCCAGGCAGTACCCATGACAGCTTCGTATTCCGTATGTCACCTCTTGCCCGGCGGTTGGCTGCGGGAGAATATGGCAACATGTGGTTACTGGGTAAGTACCAAGTACTAAAAAAGAGTGATGTGTGCGTATGAAAGGGCTCAGTTACAATACCCTTGCGCTGCCAGTACGTCACTGTATCACATATGAAAAGTGACGCACTTGTGGCACAAGGGGCCTGTCAAGAAGCCCAGTAATGAATGAATGCCACCTCATATCAACAACCATTCTACAATAAGAATCACCAAGCCACATACACGGTCACAACAGACACTGCATGTACTAAGTAAAGATCATGTTCTGTTCAAATTTCATTTGGCAATGTAACCTATTGCCCTATCTTCCCTCCTTAGGTGATGCTGGCTATGCACTCTCCCCTCAACTCCTCACACCGTACAGACATCCAACCACTGTACCTCAGCGTAGGTACAATCGGGCAGACATACGAACCCGAGCCATCATAGAGCGCACTTTTGGTCTGTTGAAGTCGCGTTTCAGATGTCTCAGCCGTACAGGGGTGTGCTGACGTACTCCCCTGAAGTTGTGTGCAAGATCATTATGGCCTGTTGTGTCTTGCACAATATTGCTTTAACACATGGCTTACAGATACCTCTTGAACCTCGGCTAGCTCTGAATCCGGGCAACCGGGCCATTGCACATAACCGAGGTCAGGGTATGCAAGTCCGTGATCAGCTGGTTGCCACGTTTTTCACGTGAGCAACCTGATGTGTCATGGACAAAATGTGGTTTGCTGTCTGTTGTCAATGATGAAAAATGGATATTTACCACTCTGTCCAAAAAATCCATCCTGAGACAACTTTGCAAACCACACTAACTGTATGTCAGCCACAACTGTTGACATGAGTCAAAAGATTGACCGTGCTTCAGGTCATGTGCCAATGTCAGCAATCAGTGTAGTGGATTTCCCAAGGAGTCTATTGACTCTGAGGATGAGATGTACATGTTCGGAGAGACCCTCCTGTACCTTTTGACAATGGGAGTCTGTATGTAAAAAGTGCATGACTATAGGATTTTTGCTAGTTGGCCCCCAAATGATTAGCATACACCAATTATGTTGGTCCCACAACGTGAGTGATGATGTTGTGGCTGAATATACCACCATGTGTCTGGGAAGTACAGCACTGCTACCCCCTAATACACTGCAACACAACAGACAACTCTTGTGTTGATCACTAAATATGGACTACATGTACCATAATGCAAAGCATTTGAGAAGTAAACTGGGGTGTGATGTTGTGCCAGCCCCCCTCCCCCCTTGTCCCAGCCCAAATCTCATTACATGGTCTGTTCTCCCTTTTGTTACATGTGTAAGAATTAATCTTACACAGTCATTACATTGTTATCTGCTACAGAATAATAGGATGGCAGTGGATTTGTTCTGTGGTTGTGGATGACTCAGAATGAACACAAAATGGCTGACAACTACTTCCTGTGATGTATTTCCTGTCTCCTACTTCCTGACTGTAATTTCCTAAATGAAATTTGGGTTCTGGGTAGTTTTCGGAGTTTACGGCCCGAAAACGCAATTTCCGCATGCGCAGCGTACTCTGCGCATGCGCAGCGTAATCTGCGATAGCGTAGCGTACTCTGCGCATGCGCAGAGTACTTTGCGCTAGCGTAGCGTACTCTGCGCATGCGCAGAGTACTTTGCGATAGCGTAGCGTACTCTGCGCATGCGGAAAGTCCGTTTTCGGGCCGTAAACTCCGAAACTTTACCAGAAGCCTAATTTTCATATAGGAAATCACAGACAGGAAGTGGGGGACAGGAAATACATCACAAGAAGTTGATGACAGACATTTAGTGTTCATTCTGAGTCATCCTCTCTCACCGATAAGATCCTGTGACATCCTGCTGCTCTCATCAACCTCATTTCCCCCAAAATGGCTGAGGGTTATGAAGAGAAAGCACCCCCTTTCAGTGAAAGGGAATTGGACATGCTATCTGAGGGGGTTATAGAGAAATATCCTCAGCTATATGGGGGCCAGAGGAACAGCTGAGCAATGCAGCGCGGACCAGATTGTGGGCCAGAATTGGTGAGCGCTGCAGTACAGTGGGCGTGCACACCAGGAACGCGAGGGCATGCCGCAAGCGCTGGGAGGACCTGAAACGCTGGGCCCGGATCAAGGCTGAAGAGCTACTGGGCCAGTCTTCCCAGCACCATGTGCATCGTCCTCGCCTCTCGCCACTGTACAGGAGGGTCCTGCGTGCAGCTCTTCCGACCCTCCATGCTCAGCTGGAGGAGCAAGAGCAGCAGAGACATGGTAAGTGCATTATAGGCTAAATGTGTCTGGAAGTATGATGCAAGTGCAGACAGAGCTGTACCATTCTGAGTCCCATGCCTCCAGTCTCCTAATCTGTGTGTATGCAGCACTCATCATGCAGCGAAAAGCTCAATGTAGCCCATTTTCTGGACTTGGCTGAGTGCATCCTGGGACTTGTGGTGTCATCATGACAATTGGGGATTTGAGACACACATTTGCATTACTGATGAAAGTTCCACTGCCAGCACCACTAACTGTGAAACAAGGGAATCATGACTGATGTGTGCATTGGATGATGTATGGTACAGACACTGTCCAGTGTGTGTTTGTGAGGCCAATGGGGATTGTATGCTGTGACTTACATTGCTGTTGCTGAGTTTGGGTTCTGATAGAGACAGATCATCATGTGCCATTGAGTCAAGACAGACTTTGAGAGCCTTGCCACACTCATAAGTGTTGCAAATCTAGACAAGTGTGTCCACAGACACACGTCGTACCCCCAGGAGCTTGAATGCCATTTCCCATGTACAGGTCGCTGTAACAACGAGCCACTACTGTTCATCAGTGCACAGCACTACCTGCTCAACCTCCAAAGGCAATATGTGGCAGTGAATTGTCAGCTTGTGAGAGAGGATATCAAAGGCTCAGACTCACAACTTAACAAACATATTTGCCCCGACCCTAAATGGATGTGTTACCCCCAATCGGCCTTACTGTTGTCCCATCCAATACTACACAGCAGATAACATATGTCCAGACGTGAAAGTGCAGACACTCCATATCACAGGCTTTTTCCAATTTCATCTGGACTCTCTCTGAGCTCCTTTAGTGGACAGTGTTGTAGAACCTGCACATGTCGCAGTGACAGGACACACAGGTCACAACAATGCCATAACTGAGGGTTGGCAGTACAGACGTGCTAACCACCAATGATCTTGTGAGGTGTCCATGTCAGACTCAAATCAGGAGATGTCAGTGAACATGCACGTAATTTAAGTTTGTAAACACACACAACTCGATAGTGTGATCAGAGGAGAACAAAGTCTGACCTTGGCTCATCTTGATATGTGTTTGAAGTTGATTTTATTGTACAGTTAATTAACACCTTTACAATCATGCATCACATCATTTGGCATTTTCTATGACTTAAAACAGATCAGTATCAAAACAACATAAAATGTCAATAATATGTGGCCCACAAGTGATGTAAAACAGCTGAAAAAGAAAAATATAAAGTGAAGTGCAGAGTGCAAGGCAGCAGTTGTTGCCTCTGCTTGATTCTTGTTAAAGTCAATAGTGTTCTACTTGTCTAACGGCAAACAAGGAATACTGGTCACTTGCTTGCTGAGGTTTTACTGTGTAGTAAAGCGATGTACGCGTAGGGCCATGGGGTGCTTGGGGGAGCTGAGAGCTGGGCGGCTATGGCTGTGAACTTGCTATGGAGAGAGACAAGGGAGCAGTGCATGCTTTAAAAGGCAGCGTAGGTTGCCTGGCTACGTTGGTCTAGTGCCAGGCAGCGAGTTAGAGTGGAGGGGTGGAGATGGATAAGTTGCTTCGTGCAGATAGAAAGTGGAAAGTGCTAGGCATCTGCAATGTGTTGTTGAGGGACGTCAGTTTTCAGCTTAACTAGCAGCAGAGTAAAGTGCTGAGTGCTGGATGAGTGCTGAGAATACTGTTTTCCAGATATCTCACAGTAGGGTAGGAAACAGTGCGTTAATTGGAGATTGTTGGATAATAAATGCTATGATATATACAAGGACTTACAGTAGGATAATGGGACTTTGGGTGTTGGAGGAGGGTGATTTGAGCATCATAAAAGGGAGTTGAAGAGGGCTTTCTGCCTGGTGCAAAACCCTGAAAGTGCATGGTGTGCCAGTCTTTGACATTAATCAAGGTTCCCATTTGCTGCGCCTGCTCAGTTCTTTAAGATGCGTGAAGTACCAATCTTGACATGCTAAAATTCCCCTATAGGGCAGCAGCACAGGCAGTGACTAATAACAATTCCTTCAAAGAACCATAGTCCGTTCAGCTGTAGTGCAGTCTGCTAACTGGATGGCCTGCCTTTTTATGGTAGTTACTGCATCGGATAGGTATTTTACCAGCCGGCAGGTTAGTTGAACATCCTCGCCAGGAAAGGATGCTAACACTGCTTGTCTGCAAGTTCTAATGGATGTCGTATTGAAGAGGGGTCTTAGCAAGATCCGTCATTCCCCTTTTAGGGCCTTGCAAATAGTCAGCAGGTGCACTATATCCTCCTTCCCCTCCCCGCAGAGTCTGCAGATTGCTGGCATCTGTGGGCGTAGCCAGGGCGGCATGTGATATGCAGATGGTAGTATGACTAGGCGGAATCTCAGGAATTTCTCTTATGTTGCACTGGAAAAGCTGGTAAGAAGATAGGCTTGCGGTGCTGCCTTGCTGTAAGTCTGCAAGGTGACCCAGCCATGAGCGCGCTCTGTCAGGGCAGCGTTGTCCTGTATGAGTGATTCTTATGTGATCACATCATTTACTATTTTTTGTTAAGCTGAGGATGGTCGCTGGTAGCTACCAAAGTTCCTGCAGTCCAAGTTGGTTAAGTGAGTTGTCCAAGTAGCGTTGGGCTGGACATGCCACCTTACTGTTCAGTTCTTCACACAGATGCATGTTTAGTGTCAGGTGGACCCCTTTTGAATCTGATCCAACTTTTGATGAACGGCCCTTTGCTGGCAAGCTCTTGCCTTTGTATCCCGAGCTCCAGACTTCATTGTGTGGGGGATGTGTATCCTGGTAGGCCAAAATTGCATTTGAATTGCTCTTGTTATTGTACGATCCAGATGTTCAGTTTCTCTCCATCGCATAGCTTCGCTTACATAACTGATTGATGGTATAAGTTTTGCCTGATTCACTTTGCTTAAGGGGAGAAGATTTGGACCAGAGATATTAATCTTGAGGTTTCTTAGTGCCACAGCGGTCATTACGCTTGATATGTGTCTTAACCTGATGTGTACACCAACTACATAATGATTTGTCTCACATTTCAGTGGACTCAGCTGGCCAAGAGGACCGGGTTCGGAGCAGGACATCTGTGGTGCGCCGGCGGCTACGACCTCTTTCCAGTACTGAGGAAGAGGACGATGAGGCGGGACCCTCAACATCAGCAGGCATGGGGATTGCGCCCACCCAGACTGACCATGAGGACAACTCTGGTGCCACAGACCGGGTGGAGGCTGAGGACAGTGAAGGGGGGTGATGAACTGGACACCTCTGGCCAGGCTGGGGTGGAGAGCCACTCACCCATGGACCATGCCGAACATATTTATTCTGAGGTGTCCACAGGGCAGGCCACTATGCAACCTGGTCCTGCCTTCAGCCCCTCCCTAACTCCTGAGGCCCCCATTCGATGGGGGCCTCCAGCTGCATCCTCTGCAATCTGTCCCCCTCATCATAGCTGCCAGGTCGACACCCACATTGACTCTGAACCTGAGGCACCACACCCCCACGTGCGACCCAAAACCCTCCCTCTGTTGTTCCGTCTGCGGCTGTACCAGAGGACTTGATATGGGCATGTGAGGGTCAGCCAGACATGTCCTCTCGCATCTTGCTGCAACTGTGTCTAGAGGTGCGCATGATGCGAGAGGAAATATTACGCGCTCTGGCCACCCTCACTGCCGGTTTCACTTCCCTGAGTGCAGTCATGTCTTCTGTTGTGTCCCAACTCTCCTCCCACACCACCGTCAATGTCTCCCCCTGTCCGTTGCCCCACACTCTTTCTCCCCCTACTCCTCATGTATCCCGACCCCGTGTGGTGCCTGTCCATGCACCGGCCAGCCCGGAGCAGGCATGTGATTCACAGGATCTGGACATTGTGGTCCTAGAGGATGACCAGAAGGACAATTGAACAGTTTGACAGACACTCTGTTTTTGGACAATGATTTACTTTTCCCCTTGTAAATAGACTGGTTTCCCTGACGTGTTATATTTATGTTGCTCCATCCTAATCCAAGTTCCCTTCTCCTACTGCAGTAAGGACATCATTTGTTTTCCTTTCTCCCTTCCAGACGGACTGTTGTTTTATTTCTATCCTTACATATTTGTTCTTTAAACCCTTATTTTTATTCATACATTGTCTATCTTGTTTTGCTTCATTGTGAATGTCTTGTACAAACAATGCCAAGGTATTTGGGTACTCATCTGCTCTGCACATGAGGGCTTGCTGCAATGATGGGGTTCAACTTGCAGATGTGTCACACACACACACATACATCCTCTCATCTCTACGCCAACTCACTTGGTGAACATTAGTCTATCAGGACATGATACACAACAGAGATTTTACTTGGGATCTGATATTATTTTATTTAAACATATTCACACTGGACAACAAGTTCCTGGGATGTGGTCACTGGGGATTGTGCTTTTGACTTCGCAATTTCCGGGGTGATGATCGCTGTGAGGGATTAAGTCTGGGTTGACGCCGAGGTGCAGGTTGGTCTCCGGCATGTGCCTGTACAGGGTGAAGTCCATGTGCAGGGGCGGATTGTGTCTGTACACTTGGTGTATGTGCATGGACAGGGTGTTGTTGTGCAGGTGGTGGTAGTGCCTGTTCAGGGGGTGGTGGTGGATGTGCATGTGGGGGGGGGCTGGATGGGGGCGGTGGTGGATGTGTACCCATGCTTTGGTCCTGTGCAGTTTGTGGTACAGGTGTGTGGGTGTGATGTGATGTAGGCATATGTGATGGCTCCCCTCCCTGCGTTGCCCGTGAAGGTAGACTTTGGAACACTTTCATCATGCCGTCCATCATCTTCATGGCCAAGGCATGGTGTCTTAAACTCTCTTCCCTTTGGAAAGATATCATGTCTCTGATATTCTTGGACATGTCTTGCCAAGTTCTATCCAACCTATCCAAAACATGGGTCTGTCGGTCCACCACCTGAGGGAATTGGCGCAGGGCCTCAGACATGTCTGACAGGGTGGCCCCTATGGCACGTATGTCCTGCCTCACATCTGCCTGCTGTTGGAAGAAGTCCTGCTGCCACTGGCCACCACGGACATGTGCAGGCCCTCCATGCAGGGCCCGGCCATGGATGAGTCCACCAGGTCCAAGAGCAGGGGGGATGTTGGCATGTGGAAGCCTGTGGACATGTGAATGGTGCCCAGGGGATGCCTGCACCACAGCAGGGTTGGTAATTCCCGCATATGGCGAAGATAATGCCTGGGATACACTGTCTGGGGAGGAGTGTGTAGGGTAACCACCATGTCTGTCCCGGATGTGAGGGCTGTGAGGGAGTGAGGTCTGTGTTGGGGCGGGGCTGAACTGTGGCTGGTTATCTCTATGCTGGGGACAGGCAACCTTTTTCATTGCACGAGGCTGACACACTTTGCTGGGGGAGGGTGTGAGACCTTGCTAAATGTAGGCGATCGGTGCAAATTACTGTCCATGGCATCAGATTCTCCATCCCCTGAGTGGATGCGCAGACACTCGCTATCGTCCGATACTTCATCCTCCTCAGGTAGTTCCTCCTCCTCCTCCTCCTCCTCTTGCACATGACTTGCAGCTGACATCACTGCCTGGAGGAGCAGTGGATTCTCACCTCTAATTGCCCGTCGCCCAACACTGGTGGAAGGTCCTTCCTCCTCATCGTCATCATCACCTGGAACACAGAGGTAGCAACAGGATAAGTAATTGACCGAGTATGAGATATCGTGAAACACAAGGGTTGGTTCTACTGTACTTTGCATCGACAGATGATGCACATGTGACCTGGTTTTGGTACCCCTACAAGTGACAGCTCACACAATGGCATTGAGGTGTGAAACGTAGATGTACACTCAAAAAGCACACTTACCAGCTCCATCCACAACTTTGTGTCCTTTTCTGCTCCCCCTGTTGTAGGTTTTGTTGACAAAGTGGTCCCCGATCCAGCAGCTGTAGTGGGAAGTGACACCAATGTCAATCATCTGCATTACCAATTTACAAAGAGGCACATGTGACACTTATGATATGGATGGAACTTTGTTAACTACAACTGCAGGTTATCTGCCGAAGGGGATTTTCAGCTTTGTCATGGTTTACATAGGGTAACACTTCACACCACATTTACCTGATGTACATGTGCGAGCGGGTTTCACTGCTGCAGCCAGGATGTCATGCATTCCCCGGGATGATGTTGTACGCTGCACTGGCGTCATTCTCTCCAAAGCTGTGTTGAGACATACATATCCATATTTCAGTACACCAGATAATAGCTATGAGCTAACATGTATATGTCATTGTCAATGACCACTGATAGGATATTCCTGGACAATGTGCAGCATGTTTACCTCATGGACTTTACATGTGTGCCCCTGCTGACATGCAGCAGTTGCCAGCTGTTACATGCACACAGCACTGACATCAATGAGATGACACAACAACAGACAAACGTATATGAGAAGGTTACTGATATAGGAAGGGAGGGGAAAAATGATCTGGACGCCAGCATATTGCAATGCTTACACCTTCACCGTTAAGACTAATATGTCTCATGAGTATGATGTGTGTTGACAAGTTGAAAGGAGTGTACATCCACAGGCTGAGCAGTTTCATATTTGCACATCAGTTCAAACATTGCATAGCAGAGTTCATATGTGAGATGTGCAATGATCACGTACATTTTGTGTGTCATTTGTGCTTCCCTACCAATGGATTCACAAAGCTCATTTTGGCTTGAGAGATCACACATTTGTTATGTCCAGCATTTGAGTGTCATCTGTTCCCATTATCCATTTCCTACATCATGGTTGAACTAAGCTGACAACGGATGATGTTTTGTACAGCAGACATCCTTACCTCACATACCATACACTCAATTATATAGGTGGACACAGTAGAAGAGGAGGCAAGCAGAGTGCAACAATTGATTAGGATAACACATTGTGGTTAAGTTGTGAATCTTTCATGGTTGACGCCTACACTGGATTTGGTTTTGGCCTTTCAGCCACGAGATCTTGGACTGTGACTTCCTGATGATTCACCTTGGCAGCCCATACATCCATCAAAAATGTACAGAACTGGCATCATTGCGAGCATCATCCACACCAATTTCAAAATGTTTTTGTCCTTTGGAATTCTGCTACGGAGTTATCATATCATTGATTTACAATCCAGTTGTGTCTAGTACACTTCATGTGACACTATATACTATTTTTATTTCCATTCTACACTCACTTGTCATATGTTTTGTGACATCCTTTCACTAGCCACCATGGTGTGCCCTGGTATATGTTTCAATGCCATATGGAGGCATTTCAGGCCTGATTCACAGAACTAACTTACGTGACATACGTAAAGTTAGTATTTTTCGGTATTCACAGAATACACTTACCAATACTAACTTTATGTCCGCTCCCGGGCCGGAGATTCCGGCCCTGTGGCGGAATTTCCACCTCTGGGCCGGAATCTCCGCCTCCGGGCCGGAATCTCCGCCTCCGGGCCGGAATACCCTCATTTAGGCCGTTTGAGCATTGAAACGGCCTAAATGAGGGTATTCCGGTCCGGAGGCGGAGAATCCGGCCCAGAGGCGGAAATTGCGCCACAGGGCCGGAATCTCCGGCCCGGGAGCGGACATAAAGTTAGTATTGGTAAGTGTATTCTGTGAATACCGAACATTACTAACTTTACGTATTTCACGTAAGTTAGTTCTGTGAATCAGGCCCATTGTGATGCAGGAAAACAGTTATGTGATACACATACAACATACAGCAGATATTAGAGGCACATTCATGGGCAAGGGCATTCAGGTTCATTGTTCCTGAGTTTCCTTACCATGGCCCCGCACCTGCCTAGTGTGTGGTCCCCGACCAGATGTCACAGGCAACCTTGTAGCAGAAATCAATGTGTGTCTTGGACTCTGGGAGGACATCATTGGACCTACAATGCTAAGTGTGTTTGCAACTTTACATACCGGCTGCCACATGTGAAGCACTCAATTTGAGGCACAAAGGATGAGCACAAGCAGTGTGGGCACTACCGTTGCAGACGTGTCTACCACAAATTATAATGAGTGATCCCATATTCAACTTATTATGGCCCCACTGCCTAGTAGCAACGTCTATCAAATTGACACAACAACAGTTCCAGGCGTAAGGTCCACAATCATGTTTTGTTAATGGACCATAAGACATACCCTACAATTATTACATCTATGACCAGCTGGTTGGACTTGACAGATTCATGTATGGAAAAGGAACTTTGTAAGTTGGACAGAGGACGCATACTCTATTACTGGTTTATGAATCTCACTTCTTGTTCATCATTGTCATATTTGTTCTCATTGGATTATTTAAATTTGGTCTACTGATATTTTTGCAATGTAGAGGTGGATACATTCAGAGTCGGTCTGGCACTCAATTCCACAATCGAGTTCCCAGTCCTGGAGCAGTTGGTGGAATACATGTGATGTTCATAACACACAATGACATGAAGAGCCTAGATATGTTATAATTTTTATTTTGCTATTCCCAGATCTATTTTGCTGAAGGTAAATGTCCTTTGAGGATTCCTATAGTTGTAAGGCTAGTTTTACCTCTCCAGTTGTCTTTGAGATGCAGACCACCATGGTCACTCCTAGGAGACTCATCCCTCCTGGCTGGCCCCTGACCCACTGGTTCTTCCACTGGGGACTCTCTCCCCCTCTCACCCCTCAATCTGGACTTCTGCACCCTCCACTTAGGAGTGGCACTGCCAGACACCAGAACTGATGGAGGCCTGCTTACAGACACTCCACGTTCTCCTGACACTAGGAGATCCCCCTCACATGGACTACTAGTACAGCTTAGGCTCCCATACCTGGTGTTCCCTTAAGGAACCATCCAGGCCCTGAGACTGAGGTTGGGCACTATCGGGACGCATCCCAGTCTCACTCCCTCTCCTCGAAGACAGGACGTGAGGCCCTACAACCCTCCCACTACAACGGGACCTAGCTGGGCTACTCTGACCCTCTTCCACCAATCTGGGCTGGAAGATACCTGAGCCACTCCTCTTAGGGTCACTCCCCAATGCCTCTTCAGAACCTCTAGTTACCACCCAGAGGTCTGCCTCCTGTGCAAGCTCCCTGGGATCAGAGAACTCACACTCCAACAGGTGTTGGCTCAACCCCAGAAAAAAATTACTGAACATGTGCTCTCTGACAACCAGATTGAACAGCCCTTCACAATCATTTGCCGTGCTACCCATCACCCAATCCTCCAGTGCATCACAACACACATCCACAAACTCCCCCCAAGACTGGTGAGACAGTTTTCTACTGCCCCTGAACCTCAACCTGTACCCCTCTTCCTGGGAACTAGGCACCATACTCTGGGATCTGGGAGTGGGACTTCCTGCACTGGACTCCATATTGCTGCCACCACTGGACCCCACCCTCACTGGTGAATCCAGACAACTAAAACTGTACTCAGGGGATAATCTACCCTCCAGAGCTAGTTTCTCCCTGACGACGGCCCTCTCTGCCTCCGCCATCCTCTCCTGCGCTAAGACCCTCTCAGTCACTAGCTTTTTCTCTTCAAGGCCCAACGCCTTGAGACTCAACTCCTGGCCCAACAAGGCCTTTTCCTCCTCTAAGGCTAACTTCCTTTTCTCCAACTCCAATTTCTGAGCCTCCATATTCTCATGGCTCTCCTTCTGGAGCTTCTCTAAAGCCAGCTGATGCTCCCCTTCTTCCCTCCTATCCACCCACTCCTCTGGGGACAGAGAAAGGGATGTGGCACTCCCCTGGCACCGGACCCAGCAAGGGACTCCCTATCTATGGGGTCCTCACTCTCTACTGGCGTCCCTGCCCTGTCATTTTCTTCCTCCTCTTCAGACTCTTCTGGCCCTATCTCCAAACCACCACTTTGGTATGCAGAGGGATAATCAGACAGGTCCCCGCCACACGCTAAGGGTTCTCCCCTAAGGAGTGCTTCATAAAGGAAAAGCTTTCTGAGGATGTTACCCACTATTGGTATCCCCCTCTCTCTGCAGAATTCCTCTAACTCCTCCCGGGTGTACTCCCAAAGGTCATCCTCATTATAGATTACTCCCATCTTGGCAGAATACACAACCACAGTGCAACACAAGAGACCTAGGCGTCTGAGCTGAAGCAGGAATACACAATTCAAAAATGACACTTTTAAGAAGAAATAAAACTCAGGAAAAATAATCCCTAAACATGTGATTTCTCTAAATGCAGAGTTTGTAGTGCAACCAGTTGTCGCTGTGGTACTGCGTAAACGCAAGTCCTATCCTCACCGCTCACAACTAATGTTAGAAATGGGATTTCTGGTTGGCTAGAGCTTGCGCCTAAGCCAGGCAGAAACCACCACTCTAGTCAGGCCAAGGGAGTTACACACTGAAGATAACCCCTGCTGACCCCCTTGGTAGCTTGGCACGAGCAGTCAGGCTTATCCCAGAGGCAATGTGTAAATCGTTTGCGCAACACACACATACAGCAGCAACACACTAGGCACACCACCAAAGAAACTCCACACAAGGTTATATGAAAATAGCCTTTGTATTATCCAAAACACATTAGAATCATAATCACACATTTACACTGTGCCAACTGGCACTAGCCAATATTTACAGGGGATTATATACAGGACAGGGCCAATCGGGCCACTGTCAGAACCTTTAGAACGCACTAGTAGCACACATAAAACACAACCAGTGACTACTGGTAAAATATTGTACTTGGCAATATCTCTAGCAACATAAACGCATTATGACTGCATCACATTAGGCATCAAACTCATATGCATAATCACATTACGCAACCTCTGTAGGCATAAACACACTATGCAATAGGCATCATAAGCATAAACATTATGCAATAACTCACAATTAGGGAGGGCACCTTAGTGACACTCCCCAGGTGCATACATCTCCTTAGGGCCTTGCGCCCTATCACCACCATAAAGCTGAACCCAGGCCAACTGCCCTTTCTAGGGGGCCCAATGCCCTTTGTCCATAATGTCAGGGCTTGTACTGGGGCCTTCCACTGGCCCTTTTGCTGCCAATGCAGCCAAAACCACGGTGGCCAATGCACTGGGGCAGGGGGTATGTATCTCACTCCCTCCTTGTTCATCCAGAAAGGCTAGTTTTTCCTCTCCAGTTGCCTTTGAGATGCAGACACTATGTTTCGCCCTCTGTTCTCTGCTGCCTATGTATGCATTTTGACCATCTCCTGCCACGTTTGACTTACCAGTTAGTGAGGGTGGTCTGCGTTGCTCTGGATGATGTCTCCTCCCAGAAGATGCTGGGACCTCTGCTACTGTGGCTGTCTGTACTGTAGCTGAATGTGTGAATGGGTGAGAAGAGATACACATCAACACATGGAAAATGTACATGTTGCACTTGTCAGACATTTCCTCGTGTCTTCTGCATGCTAACAGTATTGTGAAGTACTGCCACGGCCGGTGCAGGTAGGAGCGGTGGGGTGTTGGTGATGTAATGGTATGGCAGGGTGGGAATTAAACAATGGATTCTGGGACTGACATTTTTGAAATAAGGATTCTCTCACCTTCTGTTTTGGGATTTTGGAAGGGCCAGGGTGAGTTGTTTTTATGTTTATTTGGACTTATTTTCTCCATTCCGTTGTGTGTTGATTTGCCTCTGCACTGCACCCCCACCCCCTTGCGTTCTTGACTGACCCAGCCGTGTCTGGATTAGTGGAAGGGGCACTTTGACAATTGCTACTTAGCACTGTTCGGTATATACGGCTTCAGGCCTGGGCCTTTGTATTTCATAGTGTGTAAGATATTTGCCATTTCTAATACAAGGGATTCTGGGACTTGTGGTGCAACATACAGAGAGAAACACATGAGCCTCTGACTGACTATATTTGTATATGGAATTTGGACAACTTCCTTACTCACAATGGCATGCATACATACATTTTGTATACTTGTTCTTGTCATCCCACTTACCTGGTGCCACATTGCGGACATCACTCACAGGCAGCCCATGGAGCATGTGGGGGTGGATTGTAGTGAGGATATCCTCCTCTTGTGGGGTGAGACGGAGGCGGGATCGTGAGTGTGAGGCAGGGAGAACTCTGTTCAGCTGGATCCTGGAGTACTTCTCCTTTGCACTTAGCTTTTCATCCTGCCACTTCCTCTTTATTTCACGGACTGTGCGCACATCCTCCCCCAATGCTGTGACAGCAGTGGCTAACTGCTGCCAGAGAGCTGCTTTCTGTGTGCCACTGGTGCAGTAAGGTGGGAGACCATATAGGCGTTTGTGGTGCCTCACAACAAACTCCACAATCATGGTGGTCTCCTCAGTTGTGAAGTTCTTCTTCCTCCTCACAAAGTACATTTTGCAGTGGCGATGAACAGCAAAGCAAACAGGAACTCTCTGTGGCCAAAGCTGGGCCCTGAATGTGTGCTGCTATTATGTGGTACTGGTTTTGCAGTTGGTCTTAATTGACTTCAGCTGGATGGTGGGGGATGGTAGGCACTTGAAATGCTGAAAAGGGAGAAATTGCTTGCTTGCCCGGCCGGAGGCGGAGATTCCGGCCCGGGAGCGGCGATTCCGGGCCGGAGGCGGGGATTCCGGGCCGTAGGCGGAGATTCCGAGCCGGAGGCGGAGATTCCGAGCCGGAGGCGGAGATTCCGCTCTTGTGCCGGAATCTCCGCCAGAGGGCTGGAAATTCCGGCCCGAGTGCGGACATAAAGTTAGGATGTGTAAGTTCATTCTGTGAATACCCATATGTGTAAGTTCATTCTGTGAATACCCATATGTGTAAGTTCAATCTGTGAATACCCAAATGTGTAAGTTCATTCTGTGAATACCCAAATGTGTAAGTGCATTCTGTGAATACCAAAAATGTTGTAAGTTTAGGATTTTGACGTAAGTTAGTTCTGTGAATCAGGCCCATAAAGTCCGACAGCCATTATGCCATCATATCATAATGGACACTGCTCACCAGCTATGACTGCAACGGGAGAAGATTGGAGAATGGATGAGAGTGGCGTTTTGTGTACACTTTTTCAATAACTAATCCTTTGTAACTATACTAATTTACACACACATCATTTGGAGCTGAGCACATGATAGCTGTGAATTTAGTAATTTCTGTTTCCGAAAATAAAAAAGGAGGGTTGAGAAATGCTTGATGTTGGCTCTGATCAAACAGAGATGGACTTTAAGAGTTGTTAAGGCTAGTGGATTGCCCTGTGCTATATGTGGTCAGCTTAGTGCACTGTGAGTCCACAGAAGTGTTGGGGGCCTGTTTGTTGTGCAGGGGATACAGGGGCCTGTGTTACACCCATGCACTAAATTGACAGACTAGGGAAGAAGTGGGTGTGGAACTGTGAAGCATAGCTGCACATGTTGGGGGAGAGGTAAATGTTTGAGGGGTTGTGCTAGATAAACAAGGGTAGAGGTGAGAGAGAGTTGTGATAACCTTTTGTGCCCGAAGGGGAGACTCAGACGTAAAAGGGGCAGAACCAGTAAAAATTAGATGAGATTGAAAGGAAGGAGTAAAGGTCAAAGCCTGTGCTTGGATAGGATACATAAAGTATCCTCATTTTTAAAAAGCGGATTGGAGGAAATGCTGGTGTGTGGATATCAGAGTGTATAACATTGGAAAACTGGTTAAAGCCTGGGTGAGGTATGCTAGGAATAGGTAGATGGGAACGAGGTAGAACCAGCTAGACAAGGTTAGAGGCTAGCAAGAGATGTTAGAATAGAAAAATCCTATTTATGCATTATTCCATGCATGTTAGCATTTGCGCCGCCATTTTATATGTCGGCGCCATTTTGGGTTACAATCGAAACTTATACTTTGCCATTTCTGAGAAAAGACCCCTGTTGTGTTCCATTTCTCCAAGGTTGGGTTTTGCTTCACTAATGAATAGACTGTTCTTCTTAGCGCATACCTTTCCCTTTAGATAGAAGCCTTCTCCCACTTGTCTAGTGGCGGGCATGGGCAGAATGACCTTGACTGGTAGATAGTGTGTGCCCGGCCCCAGAATCGAAACGTAACTTTTTCTACTTCACTGTTTTACTGCATCTGTTTGGAAAATTCCATTGTGGGCGTGCCTTCGTTGGTTCTGAAATGTACATAATGTAACTTTATGCTTGCTGATGCCATTCCCTCTGCAGCACTCCTAAGCGACTGGGCAGACTGGGCTCCACTCTGAGTGTAACTGAATAAACAGATATTGGTTTGCATTCTCTACTGTCTGACCGACTCTTCATTTGGTATGGAAGGCTAAGAGGTGGTCGTGAGTGACCCGGGTGACCCTAATCGGGCCACTTCCTTCAGTTGGCGCACGAACAGGGACTCCTTCGGGTGAGTGACCCATCCCCTTCCGCGGACGGGGGGAGGTCGAGGCCATCGTTGGGTCGGACTGATGGCTCAGGGATCCCTGTATGAGGAGCATTGTTTGCTCGCAGCTGCCCCTTCCATCCTGCCGGACGGTGCCTCGCCCAGCGGTCATCCCGACTGGAGTCCTAAACGGCGAAACCCTTGGATCTGACCATTTGGTCTGAAGAGTCAGCAGTAGAGAATTAGTTCGTTTTGACCTGTGTATATCAGGTGACTTTGTTTTGGTTCTTTGTGGATATGGTACCATTTTGGTTTGCATTAGGTACAGTCTGAAAACCGTCTTTGAGATAAAAGCATTTGCAATTGCTTTGCTAGGCATAAATAGTGGGCTTGTTTTCTTTTGAAAATGCCGGGAGTTAGCAAATTGATTTCTTTGTGCTGTCGTTGTTGTTCTGCAGATGCTCGATTGAAGAAGCTCAGCCGGCGCCTCCAGAAGGCACTCCAAATTTTGATATGTATGTGAAGCATGGTCTTGGCCCTATTATGTTTAGTACATTATGGCACAAATATACGAGGGACAATGCAGAGTTGCAGTGGCCGCTAACGGGCACTTTCTATGAACAAAAGATTGGGTATTTACAGGAACAGTTATTTAAAAGGCGAAGTAGACAGTCTATGTTTGATTCTCTTAGAACGTGGCAGAAGGCAGCTAGGCAGAGATGACTGAAGTCCAAGAAGGAGGCCCGGAAAGGGAAAAAGCAGACACTGACTCAGAAAGCTGTAGCATATGATAGAGAAAAACAGGAAAAGGGAGTTGAATGCGAAATGAAAATGAAATACCAGCATTTGTAAAGCGCACAGCTACCTCCGGAGAGGTGTCCCAGCGCTGGGGGCCCTTGGGAAGATTAAGCGAGCTATTGCCCAGAGTCACATGGTGCTGGGCTAACCTGCCGCCGGCACCAGGCATTGAACCGTGAACCCCGTGGTCCGGAGTCAGGCACCCTGGCCGCTGTGCCACACCTCTTCCACCCCGAAGATAGGAGGTTCCGATTGCATATTGATAAGTCGTATTTGGCACAGGAGGAAACTGATACTTTTGTGGAAGAACTGTTAGATACTCTGCCCCGCCTCCATATGCTCCGCAAAGGATATATCCTACTGTTCCTGGGCCATCACAGCCGCATGTCACAGCTGTCCTCTCTGTTCCTGTGTCTACTGCTGTCGTTTCAACGGCTGTGGCTTCGGCTCCTCCTCCTCCTCTTTCTTCTGGTTTTTTTGCCATCTGTGTCAACGGTGACTATTAGTACTCTTGTCACAACTAATGTCTCAGCATCCCTGTCCCCAGCTCTTACTCCTGTGACGCACCTGCCAGCGACAATTGTGCCAGCTACTTCTGTTGCTTCTCCTTCTCTGGTTCTTCATCCCCCGATATTTGTAAGCACTGAGACACCAGTTTGTGGGTTCAAGGATAGAGACTTACCAAAATTTCATGAGTGTATGGGCCCTTTTGTATGGTCTGCGGTGTGAGATGAGGAGCAGAAGGTTGTGGCTAATCAGGACGCGCAGTGGGGTCGTAATCCCATTTACAGTGTGGAGGATGTCTGGGATGTGATGAAAGATTATGAGCCTTTTATACAGCAGAATGCTCTTAAGCATATGTCCTCTACGTTAATTGGTCTTTGGGAGCAACACTTTGGGAATGCTGTGCCGCAATTTTTATTTGATATTAAAGATCATGTGTATACTAACGGTGTGGACCCAGGTCAAGTTTTTAGTGACATTACCACATTGGTTGCCTATAGGGGCAGGTTGCATGATAAGAGTCCTACACAGTGTCCCTGTTTCCGATGAGAGAGGTTCATCCCATATATCAACCCCGAGATACCGGAGTTAACGGACCAGCGTGGTAATGTTACTCGAGTGGCACTGGCGGCCAGGTTTCAAGAACAATGGGCTTATACTCCGTGGAAAAGAAGTGAGGTTTTGTCCCTTAAGACTCATTTGCCTGATCCTAGGAAAAATCCTACTGCTTATTATAAAGAATTGACTGAGGCTGCTTCCTCAACGGTAATGACTCTCACTGATATTGAAATATTTTTTGGTCTTCTTGTTCCGGTTGATATTTGGAGGCAGGTCCATACCCAAGATCATGTTCCGGAGTTGGGTGGTACTTGTGATCAAATTAAAGCATGGGCCCAGGAGAGAAAACCAGGTGATAAGCCCAGAGCGGAAATTTTAGCATTGCCAGGTCGCATTATGACATATATGCATTCTCTTATTCGGCCAAGAAAAGTAGATTGGGATAAATTGTCAGCTTGTAGACAGAAGAAAGATGAGAGTGTGTCTGATTTTTTCACTCGGTTTGAGGATACATTTTTGGATCTTAGTGGGCAGGATTTGTCTATTGAGGGAGGTGTTCAGTTGTTTGTTAATAGATTTGTCTCTAATTTGCTTCCTGAAATTGCGACTCGATTGCAGGCTTCTGAGAGTCACTGGTCCACCTCTACCCCTTCTGTTATTTTGAATATGGCTCAATATTATGGACATCGAGACAATAAGAAGAAAGAAAGGACAGAAAAAAAGCATAAAGATTTAAAAATGAAGGTGTTGTTGCAGCAAGCTTTTAGAGGGAATGGCAGAGGACGTGGTGGTCCTGCCCGACAGCTTCCATGTACTAGTAGGCAGCCGAATACGATGCCTTTGGGTCCGAATCAGTGTGCGTATTGTAACGAAGAGGGTCACTGGCGTTGGTACGACGAAAAGTTCTGTTTCTCGTAGTATGGTCCCTAGGGCGGCTCTGTCTGGCCATAATAATGTTTCGGTAGGATTTTCTGGTGTACCGGTAGTGAGCCCCATTTCAAGACCCCTTGCATTGACTATTGGTCCTTTCACTGTAGATTCTCCATTTTTGTTGACATCTAATTTTGGTGAAAATTTTATGGGTTTAGACTTGCTGAAGAAATTGCATGCTACTATTTATTGTTCTCCGGAAGGTGTTTATATGACGATGGGCCCAAATGTGAGTACTAGACAGTGCCTGTCTCTCTCTCTCTCTTTCTGCTGAATTTGCTGACATACCATCTACTTTATGGGTGGTGGGTGAGACAGATGTGGGACTGCTGCATATCCCGCCGGTTTCAATTCAGGTTAAAGATAATGCTTGTTTTGCCTCATATCCCTCAGTACAAAATACCACAGGCTGGAGATTGAGTCTTATTGCAAATTATTCAGGACTTGATCAAGAAGGGAGTGGTTGAGGAGACGACTGCCAATATTTGTAATAGTCCCATTCTTCCGATTCTTAAATGGACACCCTCAGGTTCCCCTGATGATCATGAAGATGTTTATCGCTTTGTGATTGATTTGCGCATAATAAAATAGTAATTCCTCAGTTTCCAGTGGTCCAAGACTTTACTACACTTTTAACAATGATTCCATCCACTGTTAATTCTTTTCTGTCATTGATTTGAAAAATGCGTTCTTCAGTATTCCTATTCATCCTGATAGCAGATATCTGTTAGGGTTTACCCTAGCTGGAAGAAGTTTTAGGTTCTGTCGAGCTCCTCAGGGCTGTACTGAGAGTCCAAGTATTTACAGTCAGGCTTTAAAGAGTCAATTGGATTCCCTTTTGCTTCCTACAGGTAATGTATTGGTGCAGTATGTTGACGATCTCCTTATCGCTTCTGACACAGAGCAAGGTTGCAGAGATAGTACTGTTAAATTGTTGCTGCATTTGGCTCATCATGGCCATAAGGTTTCTCTTACTAAATTTCAGCATTTTCGACAGGAGGTCACCTACTTAGCTCACCTCTTGTCGAAGGAGGGTAGGCGATTCACCCCTGAGCGCATCAGTACCATTGTTAAAATGCCTGTTCCACAAACTCAAAAAATGTGCGTGCTTTTATAGGTATCACTTTCTACTGTCAGCAGTGGATACCTAATTATTCCCTACTTATCAAACCCTTGCTTGCTTGCACTAACAACTAGGGAAGTGCATGAGCCCTTGCCTTGGACGCCTGACTGTCAGTAGTCTTTTGAGCAATTGAAAAATTTGCTTTTTTTCGGCTCCAGTTCTCGGCACCCCAGATTATAATAAACCGTTTGTGTTGTACGTCCATGAGATGGCTGGTTGCGCGCTTTCTGTTTAAACACAAAAGCTGTCTAAGAGCGGTCGCTGCCGTGCCCACTTCGATTAGACAATCGGCTTGACTTGTACTGGATACTGACCTCACAGTCATGGTACCCCATTCTGTGGATACACTTTTGAATAAGACAAAGACACAGCACCTCACCAGTGCACGTCTGACTGGCTATGAACTGACGTTGTTTGCTTAACACATCATGATCAAAAGAGAAACCACTCTGAATCCAGCCACGTTACTGCCCCTCCCTTCTGAGAGTGATGAAGTCGACAAACATGACTGTATCTTCCAGACGGAAGAAGAGACGAAAGGACGGATAGACTTGACTGATGTTCCATTATCTGGCCCACAAGGGGAACTATATGTTGATGGCTCTTGTTTTAAATTACCAGATGGCACTACCACTGCTGCTTATGCTATTACTACACTGCGTACAGTAGTAGAGACATCACGAGTCCCTTATCAGTCGGCTCAAGCTGCTGAGCTTGTTGCCTTTATACGAGCTTGCAAATTGAGTGAGGGACTGGTTGTCAATATTTATACTGACAGCCAGTATGCCTTCGGGGTCGCGCACAATTTCGGGCGACTCTGCGCTGAGAGAGGGTTTCTTACTTCACATGGCACCAAAATCCAGCATGCGCACCTTATATTGAGGCTTTTGTCTGCTTTGACACTCCCTTAGAAATTGGCTATAGTGAAGTGTAGCGCCCATCGGAAAGTCACTGACGATGTAGGAAGGGGAAATGCTTTTGCGGATCAGACAGCTAAAGAAACGGCCCGGACTAAAATGAAAAGAATGTTTGTAGCAGGCCCGGCTAGGTGGGTGCCTGAAGTTACCATGTTTAAGGACACACTTGAGAATGTGAAGGAGATACATAGCAAAGCCACAATAGAAGAGATAGCAGTGTGGCAGGAAGGTACAGCACAATTGAATGATGAGGGATGTTGGGTTGATAAGTCAGGTAAACAGAGATGGATGTTGCCTGATGCATATGTTCTTCCTGTCGTTACGATGGCCCATGGCCCAGCCCATAATAGTGCTAAGGGTATTTGCAAGTTGTTAAACCCTGTATGGCAGAATTACAACATTCCGAAAATGGCTGCACATTTAGTGAAGTACTGTATGGTGTGCATGATGCACAATCCTGGAAAGGGTACTCCCTTTTGAGGCCCTTCAGATGGATTATATAGAGTTAGAAAGATGCAATAATTTGAAGTATGGTTTGGTGGTTGTCTGTGCATTCAGTAAATGGGTTGAGGCTTATCCCACTAAAGACAATACAGCCCTTACGACTGCAAAGGTACTCCTGAAGGAGTTCTTTCCTCGTTTCGTCTTGCCCCGTTTGATCTGGAGTGATAACGGAAGTCATTTCAATGCAAAAGTGATTCAATTGATTTGTGATGGTCTATGTATTAAGCAGAAGTTTCATGCTGCCAATCATCCACAGTCAGCAGGTTTGGTTGAGAAGTACAATGGTACTCTCAAACTTAAATTGGCAAAAATTCAGGAGACCAAAGGGTTAAAGTGGCCAGATGCTTTACCGTTAGCTCTTTTGTCAACGAGAGCGACAGCACATTCTAGGACAGGATTGTCACTGTACAAGGTCGTGTTTGGACGCCCGGAAAAAAGTCTGGGGCGTCCCGCGCCCTCGGTGCTTCTCCGATATTGAGTATCCATTGTTAATTGACTATTCTGCCCAGTTAACTGAAAGTTTGCGTTCTATTCACCAACAGGTCCGGGAAACCCTGCCAGCTCCACCATTCAGCCTGGGGATTATGGGCCAGATGTACGACCATTTGCTTTTGCGACTCGCAAGTTGCAAAAAATTACGAGTCGCAAAAGCAAATGTACAACAGTGTCAAAGACACTGTTAGCAATTCCCAATGGGGTCGAAAAAAGCGAGGCTCATGAATAATAATGAGCCACTCGCAATTTGCGACCCCATTGGGAATGACTGGCCCTCCCAATGGATGGTGGCCTGCTGGGCTCAGCAGACCTCCCTGTCTGGGACTGCTTTTAAATAAAGCAGTTTTTTTTTAAATGCAGCCCGTTTTCCTAAAGGAAAATAGGATGCAGTAAAAAAAAAAAATGAAACGTTTTCGTTTCATTTTTTAAGGGCAGGCAGTGGTCCCTGGGACCACTGCCTGCCCTTAAAAATATTTTCCCATGCATTCCCAAAGGAGAAGGGGTCCCCTGGGGACCCCTTCCCATTTGCGAATGCTTTACCACCTACTCAAAGTAGGTGGTAAATTGCGACTGTTTTGTGACCGCAATTGTGGTTCGCAAAACAGTCATACATAGGGCTCAGACTCGCTATTAGGAAGGGACGCACTTGAAACGCGCCTTCCTAATAGCGAGTTGCAAATCCTAATTAGCAGGTCACAAATCCTAATTAGCGAGTCGCAAATAAATTGCGACTCGCTAATTAGGGTTTGTGCATGGCCCTTAGGTATTTTTGCATGCGCAAACAGGTTGTAAACCAATTTGCGCATGCAAAAATACTTCATACATCTGGCCCACAATTCTTGTGAAAAAAATTCAGCGGAAGAAGAGTTTGGAGCCGGGTTGGAAAGGACCAGAGCAGGTCCTCCTAGCTACGTGCACAGCAGTCAAGGTCGCTGGCCGTAAGAACTGGATTCATGCGATGCATTGTCGCAGAATACCTCTACCTTTGCCCTATGATCGGTGGGTGAAGGATGGCATAGGGGACTCCGAGTGTGAGACGGTGCCTCGGTTTGTCCCCTTCAGTGACGCCAAGCTGACCTGGATGTGCACAGATGAGGAAAATGAGGAAGTGCTGAATGCAGCAGTTCCTCCGGAAATACGAGCTATCCAGGAGCCTCTTTTTGTTGATCCTTCTGTGCCTGGAGTCGCTAGGTACAATTTGCGCCCTCGGCTGGGGGACAGTGCACCCAAGGAAAAGTAAGTTTAGTTAGGGAGGGACTGCGTAAGTTAGGGTGTACTTTGCTATAGTACCAACGGATTTAGTTTAGGGTGATGAGAGATTTGTGCACTGTTTGAACATTGGACAGGATAGATCAAACGTATCCCCTTAGGGATATATTATCCTGGCCAATGTATTTGAGTAAGGTCTGTGTGCAAGCAGACCTGGGTGCATGCTAGGGATTGTATGGAAGGGATTCAGCTGTCTGAGGTCTGTTTTGGAAATGCGCAGTATCCTTCAAAGTTTTTTTATTACTGACACATACATCATCCCATGCTGGTTGTGACTCCCTAAACTGACCTGGCTACCTGCCCTGCAGTGAGGCTGAGATCATGATGAGCGGAGGCTCTGGTGGATGCCTGCTCCAACACTGCTAAACTCATCAGGGGACAGGAGCTGAGACTGCGCGATTGGCCTGATGGGAGAGTGGCAGGCCAGGCTGGAAAGTTTTGAATCATGTATTCATCTGTCAACAATTAGTGCATCAGATTAAGAAAGCTGTAAGATTAGAAATGACCTAGGCCTAGCTTTTCCATCCAATTGGGTGGATGTATTGTATTTACACTTGACAGAGCTGCCATATATTTTGACATCATTTTAATGTGGTGTTTAAATATATTGTTGGCCAATTTACAGATATCAACCCTAGATAACGTGCTTCTCACAAAGCTGATTCAACAATGGCAGGGAATTTATGGTAACTTAAAGTCACTTCCTGTAATGTGACTTCCTATGACATGACATCTTATGGAATTTATTTTTGCTTCATATATTCTGGTTCTGCCCGGGGAACTAATAATTCTTGGAGCTGCCCTGGTGCCAGTGCATATGTTTCTGTGGTCATAATTTTGTGTGTGCATTGGTGTTCTGTTGCCATGAAATGTTGCTTTTTGCGCTGTGGTGTACTCATCCATACATTTAGGTATACATACACATATGTACCTCTAACCATTTCTAATCAGACATTACATTTGTGTTTATCCCAGTATTTCAAGGTCAGACTGTGGTTACCTGGTGATGACATTCCCTCATTTACCATGCTCAACATGCTACATGGGACTTTAATCTCTGTTGACAATCGCTTTGGTAGTTACGTTAATGTGTAGGGGTAGGTGTATGACTTACCGGTGGCGACGTCTGCGACAATTCATATTCTCATATTCATCGAGGATGTATAGTAGAGGGATGACATGCGTGATGGGCTCCATAGCTGCACAGCAGATGTCGTAGGAAGTGTGCTGTGATGAATTTCAGACTTAAAAGACTCCCCTTCCGCCTGCTCTGACGAGGTGGTTGGACCGACACAGATGGCGTGTCAGAAATACACATCGTAATAGGGTGGGCAGTTCCAGGGCCTGAACTTGTTCTGATCGGCTTCATTCGACCTTTTCGAGAGCTTTGAGGGTGGAATTTCCAGTCGGAGGAACCGCCTCCAAAGCTACATCAGTCGGTTTGACCGCCCCAGACAGGACCACGGAGGCACTTCTGACCGACATCGTAATTGGCCCCTTCATGTCCAAAATACTGTAAAATGTGTGCACATATGTGTTTTACACTTTATAAAAAAAGGAGCGATCGTCGCGATTACTGACGTATTCGGGAGACTCAGAGTACTCGCAAACATGGAAAATTGGTTTAAACTATTGTTTTTGTACAAACTCACCATAAAAATTTGACTTTAAACAGTGCATTAATAAACCCCTAGTGTCTAAAATACTGTAAAATGTCTGCATATTTTACACCTCTTAAAAAAGGTGCGATCGTCGCAGTTACCGAAGTCATTGTGACTCTGCGTATTCGCGTAAACAGGAAGTAGGGTTCAAACACATTTTTTTTTAAAGTTACTACAAATATATGCATACAAACATGTTCTTTTCGTTAGTAATGTGTGTTTGTTTTTTTAAAAACATATTTTATTTGTCAAAAAACACGTAAAGGGCGGAGCTCTGTGACCCAGAGACTTCCGTAGCATCAATATACATCATTGTGACTATGACAGTTTTCTCATATACAAAGGAGAAATGAAAGGGCATTCCATTTGAATCAAAGCAAATAGAAAAAAAAGTTTAAAAAAACATACAACACCCCCCCCATCGCACTGTCGACCATTCAAGAGCAACATATACAGTCAAAGCCACGAGCCTATGCTCACCATGTGTCGTGTCCAATAAGCTTCTATCCCACCACATGTGTACGAGAGACACCCCAGAGAAGAGGGAAGAAATTAAGGCCGGTCTGAGCGCTGGGTAGGGGCAGGTTCCAGTTCTAGGCCACGACACTCCGCCCAGCGCTTCCAAATTTTGTAGTGTTTACGAGGACACCCCCTCGCCACGAAAATGGGAGCCTTTAATCCCATAGAAAAGTCCAAGCCATTTTTCCATGCAGAGACGGAGGGCGCCACTGTTGCCTTCCAGGCCCTGGCAATATCTTGTTTAGCTAGAGTAAAGCCTAAGAGCATAAGATGGCGTTTGTAAACATTGCCCCCGATACCTTCCATGACATGCAGGAGAACCAACTTGGGCGAGCAGGGTAGGTCCCAACACAGAACTTCTGAAAGGCAGGATAGAACCCCTCTCCAGAACCGCACCAGTGCGGAACAGTGCCATACGGTATGGAGCAAGGTTCCATCATCATGCGCACAACGAAGACACACTGGGGAAGCCACCAAGCCCGCGCGACATAGCCTGACTCTGGTATAGTACACCCTTTGGAGGTATTTAAACTGTATGAGCCGAAGGCCAGGGCCTCCGTCCAATCTTCCTCCTCCATCGGGCCCACATCTCCCTCCCAAGCCTCCCGAAGATGTTGCATGGACGGGGAGCTATGCGTGACCAGGGACTGGTAGATTTTGGAGATCTTGTGGTCTCGCAGATCTCCCATGAACACCTTCGCCTCCACCGGACTGAACTCAGCCAGTGCCTCCAGTCCCTCCAAGCTAGGGGAAATGGCATTTCGGAATTGCAAATATTTAAAGAATTGAGTTCTTGGCATTTGAAAATCTTTTTGCATGTCTTGGAATGATTTCAACATGGGTCCCCGCATAACATCCCCCAAGGTAGAAATCCCAATTGCATCCCAATCACGGAATCCGGGCAGAGACGCCAGCTGTGGCAGGCGTCCATTGTGCCATAGAGGGGTCTCCCGAGTCAACCTGTTCCACCAGCCCATCCTCCGTAACGCCTGCCTCCATATTTGAAAAACAAGCTGTGTGGCAGACGGCAGGGAACGCCTCAGTGGCGCGGAGTATAGGATCGTATGTAAGGTATGATCTCCCATACACCGCCGCTCAACCGCATACGCTTGATCCGACCTGTCCCCGTACCACCAGTCGTTGAGAACCAACAAGTGTGAGGCGTTATAATATAAGAGAATGTCAGAGGTCGCCAACCCTCCACAGTACGTAGACTGGAAACAGGTACGTAGGGCCACCCTAGCCGCCCCGCCACCCCATAGGAACTGGCCCAAGGCCATATTAATCTGACGGAACCATCTAGGGGGAATAGGATATGGATGGTTTTGCAGCTGATAGAGTAAGCGTGGAAGAGAAACCATCTTGAAGATGGCCGAGCGACCATAAATAGACAAGGGCATGTGGGACCAAGTTCTAATATCCTCTCGCACCCTATCCCACACCGGCACCAAGTTTCTCTCCCATGAGGTAGTCTGCGAATCTGAAAGGAACACACCCAGATATTTCATCCCCCCGTACACCACCCGCACCTAGGACCCAGAGGGTAGATTTCCACGGGTTCATATAGAGGCCGGAAGTCTCCCCAAAAACCTGCATGATGCGCAAAAGCCGCGGGCCCGTCCTGTCGAGGTTGGTAAGGAAAAACAACACATCATTAGCGTACAGGGCTATGTGATCCGACAGTCCATCTGCCCATTCTAGGCCGGTCACCTGGGCGTCAATCCGCACCCACGCAGCCAGAGGCTCCATGTCTAAGGCAAACAGATAGGGAGTCAGTGGGCACCCTTGTCTGGTACCCCGACCGATGGAGAAAGCCGACAAGACAGAGCCCGCCACGCGTACAGATGCCGTGAGATCGGTATCTAGTAAAGTAAGATAAGACAGAAACCGAGGCCCTATGTTCAGTCTACGCAGAAGCGCAAATAGATACACCCAACTCAAAGAATCAAATGCACTGTCCATATCCGCAAGAAGAAGGGCTGCACGCTCACCCAAGCCCCTGACTGTCGCAATAGCTACGTGTGCCCGACAGATATTATGACGGGTCGCCCGCTGGGGCATGAACCCGGCCTGATCCGGATGAACTAAGGAGGAAATATGAGGCCGGAGGCGGTTGGCGGTTGGCCAACGCCTTGGCCAGGACCTTAGCTTCAGCATTGAGGAGGGAAATAGGGCGATAGGACGCGTGGTAGTAATGTGTGTTTTTAACCCCTTCGCTGCTAGGCCTTTTCCCCCCCTGTGCTAAGCCTTTTTTTGGCTATTTGGGGTAGTGCGCGCTTAGGTCCCTGTAACTTTTTGACCACATAAGGTATCCACGCCAAATTTGCGTCCTTTTTTTCTAACATCATGTGGATTGTAAAGGTACCCAGGGTTTGTGGATTCCCATGGACGGGACCCAGAAATTAGCCAAAATACAGCAAAATTTAGTTTTTGGGGGAAAAATGCGAAAAAAGGGCTACAGATGAAAGCGTCTTGTTTTTCCCTGCAAATGGCATCAAAAAGGGGTTGTGGTGCTGAAATCACCATCTTCCCAGCTTTCAGGGACAAGCAGACTTTTGTCAGAAAACCAACTTTTTTACACAGTTTTGGCATTTTTCTGGGACATAGCCTATTTTTTCTATTTTTGTGCTTTCAACCTCCTTCCAGTTAATGGTAGAAATGGGAATGAAACCAATAATGGATCCTGAAAAGCCATACATTTCTGAAAAGTAGACACAATTCGGAATTCAACAAGGGGTCATTTGTGTAGATCCTTAAAGTTTTCCTTATAGAAACTAACAGTTAAATAAAGGAAAAATTGAAAATTAGTTGAAAAAAACAGCCATTTGTGTCAACGTTTTCACCTGTAACTTCTTCTAATTATGACAGCTATTTGAAAGCAATATCCCGTTATATCCGCTGGACCTTTCTGGTTGTGGGGATATATAGGACTTGTAGGTTCACCAAGAACCCGACGAACTCAGAGCCAATAACTGAGCAGCATCTTGCAAGGTTTTTTATTATGTACAGGGTATATAGCAATTATTTTGGGAAAATGTATACATGGAAAAATTGTTATGAAAGACACCTATGTATTTCTGAAATGGGAACAAAATGTAGATTTTAGAAACAGTAGATACTTGCACATTTTCGAAATTGGGAGTACCCATACTAGCATGAGAATTATAGGTCATTTTTCAAAATGACTTATTTTTTACACATTGTCTTTCATTTGGAAGGCAGAAATGCATCGAAAGTCAATAGGTAATAACAGTTGCTCAACAATTCTGTGTTACCCTAAGTCTCCCGATAAAAATGGTACCTCACTTGTGTGGGTAGGCCTTGTGCCCACAACAGGAAATGGCTCAAGATGCAACGTGGACGTACCACATTTTCACAATGAAAAATTACCCTTTTTTGCAAAGTGCCTAGCTGTAGTTTTTGAACCCTAGCTCTGCGGGCACTTAGGGAAACCTAGCAAACCTATACATTTTTGAAAACTAGACACCCAGGGGAATTCAGGACGGGGTGACTTGACTGGCTCTCACCAGGTTCTGTTACCCAGAATCCCTTGCAAACCTAAAAAATTGGTTAAAAAAACACATTTTCCTCACTTTTCTGTGGTGGAAAGTTCTGGAATCTGCGCGGATCCACAAATGTCCGCCCACCCCGCGTTCCCCAAAGTCTTTCGAGAAAAATAGTACCTCACTTGTGTGGGTAAACCTAGTGCCTGTGACAGGAAACGGCGCAAAACGCAACGTGGTCACACCTCAATTTCGCAGTGAAAAATTACACTTTTTTGGCAAAGTGCCTAGCTGTAGTTTTTGAACCCTAGCTCTGCCGGCACCTAGGGAAACCTAGAAAACCTATACATTTTTGAAAACTAGACACCCAGGGGAATCCAGGATGGGGTGACTTGACTGCCTCCCACCAGGTTGTGTTACCCAGAATCCCTTGCAAACCTAAACAATTGTAAAAAAAAACAGATTTCCCACATTTCTGTGGTGGAAAGTTCTGGAATCTGTGTGGATCCCCAATTTTCCCCTCAACCCGCGTTCCCCAAAGTCTTACGAGAAAAATGGTACCTCACTTGTGTGGGTCGGCCTAGTGCCTGCGACAGGAAACGGTGCAAAACGCAACGTGGTCACACCTCAATTTCGCTGTGAAAAATGACCCTTTGTTGGCAAAGTGCCTAGCTGTAGTTTTTGAACCCTAGCTCTGCGGACACCTAAGGAAACCTAGCAAATCTATAAATTTTTGAAAACTAGACACCCAGGGGAATCCAGGATGGGGTGACTTGACTGCCTCCCACCAGGTTCTGTTACCCAGAATCCCTTGCAAACCTAAAAAATTGTCAAAAAAACCACATTTTCCCCACATTTCTGTGGTGGAAAGTTCTGGAATCTGCGTGGATCCACAAATTTCCACCCACCCCGTGTTCCCCAAAGTCTTATGAGAAAAATGGTACCTCCCTTGTGTGGGTCGGCCTAGTGCCTGCGACAGGAAACGACGCAAAACGCAACGTGGTCACACTTCAATTTCGCAGTGTTAAATGACCCTTTTTTGGCAAAGTGCCTAGGTGTAGTTTTTGAACCCTAGCTCTGCCGGCACCTAGGGAAACCTAGCAAACCTATACATTTTTGAAAACTAGACACCGAGGGGAATCCAGGATGGGGTGACTTGACTGCCTCCCACCAGGTTCTGTTACCCAGAATCCCTTGCAAACCTAAAAAATTGTCAAAAAACCACATTTTCCCCACATTTCTGTGCTGGAAAGTTCTGGAATCTGTGTGGATCCACAAATTTCCACCCACTCCGCGTTCCCCAAAGTCTTCCGAGAAAAATGGTACCTCACTTGTGTGGGTCGGCCTAGTGCCCGCGACAGGAAACGGCGCAAAACGCAACGTGGTCACACCTCAATTTCGCAGTGAAAAATGACCCTTTTTTTGCAAAGTGCCTAGCTGTAGTTTTTGAACCCTAGCTCTGCCGGCACCTAGGGAAACCTAGCAAACCTATACATTTTTGAAACCTAGACACCCAGGGGAATCCAGGATGGGGTGGCTTGACTGCCTCCCACCAGGTTCTGTTACCCAGAATCCCTTGCAAACCTAAAAAAGTGTCCAAAAAAACACATTTTCCCCACATTTCTGTGGTGGAAAGTTCTGGAATCTGCGTGGATCCAGAAATTTCCACCCACCCCGTGTTCCCCAAAGTCTTATGAGAAAAATGGTACCTCACTTGTGTGGGTCGGCCTAGTGCCTGCAACAGGAAACGACGCAAAACGCAACGTGGTCACACTTCAATTTCGCAGTGAAAAATGACCCTTTTTTGGCAAAGTGCCTAGGTGTAGTTTTTTAACCCTGGCTCTGCCGGAACCTAGGGAAACCTAGCAAACCTATACATTTTTGAAAACTAGACACCCAGGGGAATCCAGGATGGGGTGACTTGACTGCCTCCCACCAGGTTCTGTTACCCAGAATCCCTTGCAAACCTAAATAATTGTCAAAAAAAACACATTTTCCCCACATTTCTGTGGTGGAAAGTTCTGGAATCTGCGTGGATCCACAAATTTGTGCCCACCCGCGTTCCCCAAAGTCCTACGAGAAAAATGGTACCTCACTTGTGTGGGTCGGCCTAGTGCCTGCGACAGGAAACGGTGCAAAACGCAGCGTGGTCACACCTCAATTTTGCAGTGAAAAATGACCCTTTTTTGGCAAAGTGCCTAGCTGTAGTTTTTTAACCCTACCTCTGCCGGCACCTAGGGAAACCTAGCAAACCTATACATTTTTGAAAACTAGACACCCAGGGGAATCCAGGATGGGGTGACTTGACTGCCTCACACCAGGTTCTGTTACCCAGAATCCCTTGCAAACCTAAAAAATTGTCAAAAAACCACATTTTCCCCACATTTCTGTGCTGGAAAGTTCTGGAATCTGCGTGGATCCACGAATTTCCGCCCACCCCACGTTCCCCAAAGTCTTACGAGAAAAATGGTACCTCACTTGTGTGGGTCGGCCTAGTGCCCGCGACAGGAAACGGCACAAAACGCAACGTGGTCACACCTCATTTTCGCTGTGAAAAATGACCCTTTGTTGGCAAAGTGCCTAGCTGTAGTTTTTGAACCCTAGCTCTGCGGGCACCTAGGGAAACCTAGCAAACCTATACATTTTTGAAAACTAGACATCCAGGGGAATCCAGGATGGGGTGACTTGAATACCTCCCACCAGGTTCTGTTACCCAGAATCCCTTGCAAACCTAACAAATTGCCAAAAAAAGCACATTTTCCCCACATTTCTGTGGTGGAAAGTTCTGGAATCTGCGTGGATCCACAAATTTCCACACACCCCGTGTTCCCCAAAGTCTTATGAGAAAAATGGTACCTCACTTGTGTGGGTCGGCCTAGTGCCTGCGACAGGAAACGACGCAAAACGCAACGTGGTCACACTTCAATTTCGCAGTGAAAAATGACCCTTTTTTGGCAAGGGGCCTAGGTGTAGTTTTTGAACCCTAGCTCTGCCGGCACCTAGGGAAACCTAGCAAACCTATACATTTTTGAAAACTAGACACCGAGGGGAATCCAGGATGGGGTGACTTGACTGCCTCCCACCAGGTTCTGTTACCCAGAATCCCTTGCAAACCTAAAAATTGTCAAAAAACCACATTTTCCCCACATTTCTGTGCTGGAAAGTTCTGGAATCTGTGTGGATCCACAAATTTCTACCCTCTCCGCGTTCCCCAAAGTCTTCCGAGAAAAATGGTACCTCACTTGTGTGGGTCGGCCTAGTGCCCGCGACAGGAAACGGCGCAAAACGCAACGTGGTCACACCTCAATTTCGCAGTGAAAAATGAGCCTTTTTTTGCAAAGTGCCTAGCTGTAGTTTTTTAACCCTACCTCTGCCGGCACCTAGGGAAACCTAGCAAACCTATACATTTTTGAAAACTAGACACCCAGGGGAATCCAGGATGGGGTGACTTGACTGCCTCCCACCAGGTTCTGTTACCCAGAATCCCTTGCAAACCTAAAAAATTGTCAAAAAAACTAATTTTCCCCACATTTCTGTGGTGGAAAGTTCTGGAATCTGCGTGGATCCACAAATTTCCACCCACACCGCATTCCCCAAAGTCTTCCGAGAAAAATGGTACCTCACTTGTGTGGGTCGGCCTAGTGCCCGCGACAGGAAACGGCGCAAAACGCAACGTCGTCACACCTCAATTTCGCAGTGAAAAATTACCCTTTTTTTGCAAAGTGCCTAGCTGTAGTTTTTGAACCCTACCCCTGCCGGCACCTAGGGAAACCTAGCAAACCTATACATTTTTGAAAACTAGACACCCAGGGGAATCCAGGATGGGGTGACTTGACTGCCTCCCACCAGGTTCTGTTACCCAGAATCCCTTGCAAACCTAAAAAATTGTCCAAAAAAACACATTTTCCCCACATTTCTGTGGTGGAAAGTTCTGGAATCTGCGTGGATCCACAAATTTCCACACACCCCGTGTTCCCAAAGACTTATGAGAAAAATGGTGCCTCACTTGTGTGGGTCGGCCTAGTGCCTGCGACAGGAAACGACGCAAAACGCAACATGGTCACACTTCAATTTCGCAGTGTTAAATGACCCTTTTTTGGCAAAGTTCCTAGGTGTAGTTTTTGAACCCTAGCTCTGCTGGCACCTAGGGAAACCTAGCAAACCTATACATTTTTGAAAACTAGACACCGAGGGGAATCCAGGATGTGGTGACTTGACTGCCTCCCACCAGGTTCTGTTACCCAGAATCCCTTGCAAACCTAAAAAATTGTCAAAAAAACCACATTTTCCCCACATTTCTGTGCTGGAAAGTTCTGGAATCTGTGTGGATCCACAAATTTCCACCCACTCCACGTTCCCCAGAGTCTTCCGAGAAAAATGGTACCTCACTTGTGTGGGTCGGCCTAGTGCCTGCGACAGGAAACGACGCAAAACGCAACGTGGTCACACTTCAATTTCGCAGTGAAAAATGACCCTTTTTTGGCAAAGTGCCTAGGTGTAGTTTTTTAACCCTAGCTCTGCCGGCACCTATGGAAACCTAGCAAACCTATACATTTTTGAAAACTAGACACCCTGGGGAATCCAGGATGGGGTGACTTGACTGCCTCCCACCAGGTTCTGTTACCCAGAATCCCTTGCAAACCTAAAAAACTGTCCAAAAAAACACATTTTCCCCACATTTCTGTGGTGGAAAGTTCTGGAATCTGCGTGGATTCACAAATTTCTGCCCTCCCCGCGTTCCCCAAAGTCTTACGAGAAAAATGGTACCTCACTTGTGTGGGTCGGCCTAGTGCCCGCGACAGAAAACGGCGCAAAACACAACGTGGTCACACCTCAATTTCGCAGTGAAAAATGACTCTTTTTTGGCAAAGTGCCTAGCTGTAGTTTGTGAACCCTAGCTCTGCCGGCACCTAGGGAAACCTACCAAACACACACATTTTTGAAAAGTAGACACTCCAACGTTTCCTTACCCAGAATCCCCTGCAAACCTCAATTTTAGCTGAAAAAATCACTTTTTTCACACATTTTTGTGTGGGAAAGTGTGGCATCACTGGCCTCACACAAATTTCCTACCACCCAGCGTTCCCCCAGGTCTCCCGATAAAAATGGTGCCTCACTTGTGTGGGAGGCCCAAGTACCCGCGACAGGCAAGGGCCCAAAACGTAGTGAGGCGACATCACAATTGCCTATCTCAAAACCACCTGGTTTTGCAAGGGGGGTCACCTGGGTTTTTGGCCCGTGCTCGGCGGCCATCTAGGAAACCTACCAAATCCACACATTTCTGAAAAGTAGACACCCGAGGGCTTCCAGGGAGGTATGGCTTGCGTGGATCCCCCAACGTTTCCTTACCCAGAATCCCCTGCAAACCTCAATTTTAGCTGAAAAAATCACTTTTTCACACATTTTTGTGTGGGAAAGTGTGGCATCACTGGCCTCACACAAATTTCCTACCACCCAGCGTTCCCCCAGGTCTCCCGATAAAAATGGTGCCTCACTTGTGTGGGAGGCCCAAGTACCCGCGACAGGCAAGGGCACAAAACGTAGTGAGGCGACATCAAAATTGCCTATCTCAAAACCACCTGGTTTTGCAAGGGGGTCACCTGGGATTTGGCCCAGTGCTCGGCGGCCATCGAGGGAAACCTACCAAACCCACACATTTCTGAAAAGTAGACACCCGGGGGCTTCCAGGGAGGTATGGCTTGCGTGGATCCCCCAACGTTTCCTTATCCAGAATCCCCTGCAAACCTCAATTTTAGCTGAAAAAATCACTCTTTTCACACATTTTTGTGTGGGAAAGTGTGGCATCACTGGCCTCACACAAATTTCCTACCACCCAGCGTTCCCCCAGGTCTCCCGATAAAAATGGTGCCTCACTTGTGTGGGAGGCCCAAGTACCCGCGACAGGCAAGGGCCCAAAACGGAGTGAGGCGACATCAAAATTGCCTATCTCAAAACCACCTGGTTTTGCAAGGGGGTCACCTGGGTTTCTTGGCCCCGTGCTCGGCGGCCATCTAGGGAAACCTACCAAACCCACACATTTCTGAAAAGTAGACACCCGGGGGCTTCCAGGGAGGTATGGCTTGCGTGGATCCCCCAACGTTTCCTTACCCAGAATCCCCTGCAAACCTCAATTTTAGCTGAAAAAATCACTTTTTTCACACATTTTTGTGTGGGAAAGTGTGGCATCACTGGCCTCACACAAATTTCCTACCACCCAGCGTTCCCCCAGGTCTCCTGATAAAAATGGTGCCTCACTTGTGAGGGAGGCCCAAGTACCCGCGACAGGCAAGGGCCCAAAACGTAGTGAGGCGACATCAAAATTACCTATCTCAAAACCACCTGGTTTTGCAAGGGGGTCACCTGGGTTTTTGGCCCCGTGCTCGGCGGCCATCTAGGAAACCTTCCAAACCCACACATTTCTGAAAAGTAGACACCCGGGGGCTTCCAGGGAGGTATGGCTTGCGTGGATCCCCCAACGTTTCCTTACCCAGAATCCCCTGCAAACCTCAATTTTAGCTGAAAAAATCACTTTTTTCACACATTTTTGTGTGGGAAAGTGTGGCATCAGTGGCCTCACACAAATTTCCTACCACCCAGCGTTTCCCCAGGTCTCCCGATAAAAATGGTGCCTCACTTGTGTGGGAGGCCCAAGTACCCGCGACAGGCAAGGGCCCAAAACAGAGTGAGGCGACATCAAAATTGCCTATCTCAAAACCACCTGGTTTTGCAAGGGGGTCACCTGGGTTTCTTGGCCCCGTGCTCGGCGGCCATCTAGGGAAACCTACCAAACCCAAACATTTCTGAAAAGTAGACACCCGGGGGCTTCCAGGGAGGTATGGCTTGCGTGGATCCCCCAACGTTTCCTTACCCAGAATGCCCTGCAAACCTCAATTTTAGCTGAAAAAATCACTTTTTTCACACATTTTTGTGTGGGAAAGTGTGGCATCACTGGCCTCACACAAATTTCCTACCACCCAGCGTTCCCCCAGGTCTCCCGATAAAAATGGTGCCTCACTTGTGTGGGAGGCCCAAGTACCCGCGACAGGCAAGGGCCCAAAACGTAGTGAGGCGACATCAAAATTGCCTATCTCAAAACCACCTGGTTTTGCAAGGGGGGTCACCTGGGTTTTTGGCCCCGTGCTCGGCGGCCATCTAGGAAAACCTTCCAAACCCACACATTTCTGAAAAGTAGACACCCGGGGGCTTCCAGGGAGGTATGGCTTGCGTGGATCCCCCAACGTTTCCTTACCCAGAATCCCCTGCAAACCTCAATTTTAGCTGAAAAAATCACTTTTTTCACACATTTTTGTGTGGGAAAGTGTGGCATCAGTGGCCTCACACAAATTTCCTACCACCCAGCGTTTCCCCAGGTCTCCCGATAAAAATGGTGCCTCACTTGTGTGGGAGGCCCAAGTACCCGCGACAGGCAAGGGCCCAAAACGTAGTGAGGCGACATCAAAATTGCCTATCTCAAAACCACCTGGTTTTGCAAGGGAGTCAACTGGGTTTTTGGCCCCGTGCTCGGCGGCCATCTAGGGAAACCTACCAAACCCACACATTTCTGAAAAGTAGACACCCGGGGGCTTCCAGGGAGGTATGGCTTGCGTGGATCCCCCAACGTTTCCTTACCCAGAATCCCCTGCAAACCTCAATTTTAGCTGAAAAAATCTCTTTTTTCACACATTTTTGTGTGGGAAAGTGTGGCATCACTGGCCTCACACAAATTTCCTACCACCCAGCGTTCCCCCAGGTCTCCCGATAAAAATGGTGCCTCACTTGTGTGGGAGGCCCAAGTACCCGCGACAGGCTCTTTTGGATAACCTTTACGGTTAGAGCGGATTGTGCCACAAGCAAAAGTGTCCACTTTGAACAATTCCTTAAACAATTGCACAGCAGTGTAGAAGTTATCAAGGTACACATGGTGGCCTCTGTTAAACAGTCCTCTACCAAGATCCCACACAATTTTCTCTGAAACTCCAAAAGTGGACGGACAACCAGGGGGGTCAATAGTGGAATCCCTACCAGTGTACACACGCAAATTAAAAACATATCCTGTCCTACTCTCAGACAACATATACAGCTTAATTCCATAGCATGCCCTCTTGCTAGGAATGTACTGCCTAAAAATCAAACGGCCCTTGAACAGGACCAAAGACTCATCAATAGATATTTCTTTCCCTGGAGTATAGATCTCTGAAAATCGATCTACAAAGTGATCAAGAACAGGCCGAATCTTAAAAAGACGGTCACATTCAGGGTGATCTTGTGGCAACGCCAAACCATTATCAACAAAATGCAGCATCCGAAGCAAAAGTAAATACCGATCACGAGTCATAACTGCAGGAAATATGGCCATTGCCATCAAGAGACTGGTAGACCAATATGAACCCATGGACGGCTTCCTTATCAAACCCATCAAAAAAGTCAAACCCAAAAACGTCTTCATCTCTTTCAGATTTGTGGGACTCCCCTGGGTAGCTCTAGAATGGGGCCTAAGTCTGGCACTGTTGTCCCTCAAAAACTGTTCAGCATACAAATTATTCTGCTCAACAATCTCACCCAAAAATACATCATCCATAAACAACTGAAAATACTGTATAGGCAAATAATGTTCACAATCCACTCTACACCCTGCATAACCACTAAAGGCAGGCAACACCGGCTGCACCATGTTTGGATCAACCCAGAGTCCAGCACTTCCAGTAGGAAGCCTAGCAGCCCCAGGCTGCAATCCAGATGCCTCTTGCACCATCGGCACAGAAGTATCCTCCTCTAAAACAGGCACTTCATCTGCACTGAGAGTACCTTCATCATCCGATGATTCCATGTGGAGAGAAAACTCACTGCCTGAATCTTCCCCTCCCTCCTCTCCCTCAGACGCACTGTCAGTCTCATAATCCTGCTCAGAGGAAGATTCAAGAAGCAAACCAACCACCTGCTGAGCAGTCATTCTACGGCTAGCCATAATGCTTACTAATAAAGGTTACTTGTCAAACAAGTCAACAACAACAAACCCTTTGTAAAAAAAAGAAATAAACAAAATGTAGCTTTATCACAAAGACCTATATACTCCAACACTATACCACTCACGTGACAGAAGCAGCTAGACTCACCACCACCTACTCTGCACAGACACAGTAAGGATCAACAATATCCCACTAAAAAAGAAGAAAAAAAAATTACACATAAGACAATGCAAAACATCGCAAATAATTTCATGCTCTGAACACTAACAAATATGCTGCCATTATGACACCACTTACAAAAAAATTCATTCATGCATGACAATAATACTCATTTGGAGTACACACAACAAAAATATTTTTCTTACCAAACAAATGCAATTACGCAAAACTGCAGAACAACCACTGCCGAAACCGCAAACAGGAATCAAAAGCTTTACACTAGAATAAAAAGGAGAAAAAAACATTACAATCACATATGCAAATAATGCACCAGTCCACACACAATCCACCAGCCAAGCTAAGGGGTAGGTGGGCCAAAGAGTATAAATAAAATATTCACCCCCGTAAAAGGGAGAAACCCTTGCCCTTTTGCCACTCCCCAACACAAAAATTAAAAAAACCCTGGTGTCTAGTGGCTTCTGCCCTCCTTGGGGGCAGATGGGCCTAAAAACATACTGCTATTCTGCCACCCAAAGAGGGCAGAAATGGCCACAATCATCCTCCCATAAAGGGAGCAACCCTTGCCCAAGGGGCTGCTCCCCAACATAAAAAACCCTGGTGGCCTAGTGGCCCTACAAAAAACAAATCAGCCGATCTGCCCCTCAGGATGGCAGAAACGGCCAAATTAATGCTCCCAAAGGGAGCAACCCCTGCCCAAGGGGCCACTCCCCAAAAACAAATCCCTGGTGGTCTAGTGGGCCAAATATAAAACAAATGGCAACATCTGCCCCCCCATGGGGGCAGACAGCCACAAACAATGCCCCCAAGGGGGAGCGACCCTTGCCCAAGGGGCCACTCCCTCAAACAAATCCCTGGTGGTCTAGTGTGCCCAATTTTTAAAAAACATGGCGATCTGCCCTCCTGGGGGCAGACACAGCCACAAATATTGCCCCCAAAGGAGAGTGACCCTTGCCCAAGGGGTCACTCTCCACAAATAAATGCCTGGTGGACTAGTGGGAAGATACGTTTATCTTCCGCACACGATCTCTCCCTACTCAACTCTACTCTCAACTCTATTCACAACTGGATGTTAGCTCACCAACTCATTCTGAATCCCGCCAAAACTGAATTCCTCCTCCTCTCTACCTCTCTCTCACCTCCTCCTGTTCAATCTTGGATGGATCAGCTGAACCTACTCAACAACAAACCCATCATTGTCGACAGCGCTAAATCCCTAGGTGTCATTCTTGACAAAAGACTCAACCTAATCTCCCACATCAACTCTATTGCTAAGAACGCACGTTACCAGTTGCGCCTTCTATGGGGGATCCGTTGGTTCTTCCCGGAGAAAGACTTAAAAACCTTGGTACAATCTCTGGTTCTCTCAAGACTGGATTATTGCAATTCTCTTCTGACGGGCCTACCCAAATCCCACCTCTCCCCTCTCAAATCCATCCTCCATTCAGCAGCTCGCTTCATTTCAGGGTCTAAACGAAGCGACCTCGTCACTCCTATCCTGTCCTCTCTTCGATGGCTTCCGATCGAGGCAAGATCTATTTACAAAACTGCCTGCATCACACACAAAGCCTTACACACGTCCTCCCATCGTTACCTGGCGAATAAATTGAAATTGTCCGGTGGCTCTCGCCCTTCTCGCAATGCGGAAAAGCTTCTGCTTGATTCCCCCCCCCCGTCTTCAAAAGGGAAAGATTGATGGCGCAATCCTTCTCAGGCAATGCGTTGAGAATCTGGAACTCGCTTCCCCCATTGCTCCGTGCCACCTCCTCTACCCGGATCTTCAAAGCTGACCTCAAATCTCTTCTCTTCCAAAGACACTTTCAGAACTAATACTTTCACTCTCAGCCCCTCTAGGAAGTTCGCTCTTCATTGTAAATTTGTACTTTTTCCTGTACATTCCTCACCCTTGCGTGCTGTGCTGCATTTGTGTACCCTTCATTTTAAGTCTCCTGTTTAATTCACGCCCTCTCTACTCCCTCAAGGAAGTTCTTCCACTATGGGAAATTCTGTACTCCATGCCTATAGAAGTGCCTTCCCAGTGTGTTCTGAGTGACTGCCACTTATTGCAGTATTATACCTCTATTTGTATTTTGTATCTCATGTATCTTGTAACGCATACCTCTTTTTGTATCTTGTTTGTTTTATTTGCACAATTGTCACTTTTTCCTCATGTAATGTAACGCTTGCTTTTGTATTATGCTCACTTGTAACCTTCTCCTCATGTAATGTTACTGTTCCTATTGTGAAGCGCTCTGACACCTTCGGGTAAAGCCTGCGCTATATTAAAAAACTGCCCCCCAGGGGGCAGACCACCAAAAACATATGGCCTCCAAAAGGGGAGCGACCCTTGCCCAAGGGGCCGCTCCCCAAAACAGTATTTTCACTTTAAAAATAAAAATAAAAAATTCCCTGGTGTCTAGTGGGCATTCCTGCTGCACGATCGCATGATCGTGCAGCAGGAATGCACAAAAGAGGCATCGGGGAAAGGAAAACCCTTTCCTTTCCTCGATGCCTCTTTTGTTTGAAACCCCCTCCCCGGAGTCAAAACTCACCTTATTCTCCTACGCGCTGGAAGCAAATGGCTTCCAGCGCGTCGGGAACAATGGGAAACCCCAATGACGTCAGCGCGCCTCGCGCGCTGACGTCATTGAGGGGGGGGGGAGGCAGGGGAAGCCCTTCCCCTGCCTCCCCCCCCAAAAAAACCAACGATCGGATTCCCACGGTGGAGCACCAGCGCTTCCCCCGTGGGTGGTCTTATGACGAGCTGGACTCATCATGAGCACACGACCACTGTGTGCCATGACGAGTCCAGCTCGTCATAAGCATCGAAGGGGTTAATAGAATGATTTTTTTAAGTTAACATTTTTGAATTTGGCCGTTGAATGTCTGCTTTTGTTTTGCGATTTTGCGACATGATCGCGATCATCACAACGTCGTTGTGAATTTCAAAATAATTAAAAAATAATAATTTTACAAGAAAATGCACAGCATTTTGGGCACTTGGGTGGCTCTGACAAGAGCCTTTGTGTTGAGAGTGTGTATAAGACAGCTACATATAAGAATGTATGCAAAGTTTCAGGTTGCCTAGAAACACCCTGTACCCTTCATCTGTAAAGTGAACTCCATCATGTCAAATTGCAGATTGATGTTGTAGATAGAGCCCATGTTATGGTCTGTGAGGAAAGCAGAAAAAATCTTATTAACATGTTTCCTGGCTTTGTCAATCTGTGGACAGAATTGATTTGGCTACTTCCATTTCTGTCTCTGGCATATATTAGAGTACACCAAGACAGTGTGAGGGAAAAGAGACATCAGCTCTGCAAAAGTATCCTTCATAAGGATTTCCAGCCCTACCCCAGTCAATGTGCCTAGTTATCATTGCCACCACAGTGCACAATCATGAGGTGAGGAGCTTGGAAATCCACAATGGTTTTAACCAAAGGCAGCAACTGATGAAACTTTAACCCTCTCTGGCCAAACCAACTAAGCTCTACATTTGGCAAACCCAAGTCGCTGTCAATACCGTTGTTTTTTGCAACCTCTTTATCCCAGTAGGCATAGTTGTGGCCTAAAATCCACACTCGAAGCCTTTTGTAGGAAGGAGGAGTAGCATAAAGGACAGGTCTGCAGCTGAATATTACAGTTTGTACAATGAAAGACTATGAAAGACAGTGAAAATGCATGTGTGCTGGTGGTTTGAAAAACACTCGAAATTTGATTGGATGAAGGGAATATGCAGGTGAATAAAAGTAGGTTGCATTTGGAAATGATTAGTAAATAGATGTTTCATTAGCTCTAGTAAATAAAAAATATATAATAGAGAGTTGGATATGCTTTACAGTATGTGCAATAAACCACACATGCTGTAGTTCATTTTGTAACAAGTATGGACCTTCTGGAATGTGTTATGAACTTGTGACCTACTGGTTCTAGTGGGTTTCTATGGAGAGTCTGTAGAGGGTGTTTTGGTGGAAGGGTGTTAAAGAAACAGGTATTAATTTTTTTTTTAAATTGGAGAGGTTTAGGTTAATTGTTTTATAAGGTAGATAAGATTCCATAGTTAGAATGTTTCAAGAAAGTGTAGTATTGTAAAACGCATGTGGTAGTCGTGGCTTTCGACGTCCCTGTGACTTCTGGTATCACTGCGAATGAGAACATGTATTTTAAAACTACTTTTTTTGACAAATACATAGAAAAGAGAAAGTAAAATCAATATCTTACTAAACAACTAGAGTCAAACTTACTAAAAAAATATGTCTATATATATATATTTTGTACTCTGTCAAAAAAACGTGGTAGTCGCGGCTACCGACGTCATCGCAGCTTCCGTTGTCATCAGAATGAGGAAAATGTCTTTGAAATTTACTTCTTTCGATAAATAACTACAAAAGAGAAACTTAAATCGATATATTACTAAACAGGTAGAGTCAAATCTAATGTAAAATATGCCAATGTATGTGTTTTGCACCCTGCCAAAAACACGCAATAGCCATGACTACCGAGGTCAACGTGACGTCCAGTGTTGTCATCAGAATGAGGAAAATGTCTTTGAAATTTACTTCTTTCGATAAATAACTACAAAAGAGAAACTTAAATCGATATATTACTAAACAGGTAGAGTCAAATCTAATGTAAAATATGCCAATGTATGTGTTTTGCACCCTGCCAAAAACACGCAATAGCCATGACTACCGAGGTCAACGTGACGTCCAGTGTTACAGCGAACGAGGAAAATGCATTTCAAATTTACTTTGTTTGACAAAAATATACCAAAGAGAAAGTTAAATTAATATCTTATTAAACAGCTAGAGTCAAATTTAATGTAAAATATGCCCATATATATGATTTACAGTCTGTCAAAAACACACAGAAGTCACGACTACCGATGCAATCGCGACTACCAGTGTTACCGCGAACGAGGAAATTGAATTTCAGATGTAGTTTTTTCAAAAAATACATACAAAAGGAGAAGTGAAATCAATATCTCACTGAACAGCTAGACACTAAACTTTGCTTTTAAATTATCCCCAGGTGGGCTAGGTCCCGGGCAATATAACAAATGTCGAAAGGGGGCACACAGGGCACCCCTCTTCGGGCTACTCAAAGCCCCGGGGACTGCAACCTCGCCGGGGCAGTTTTCCTTATGAATGCGGGCGGGCCAACTGCGCCCTCCCGGAGCCCCGGGGACCCCCACCTCCTGAGGCTATTTCCAATTATGTGGGGGCTTCGCGGACCCCCCTGTCCCAGGGACCGCCACGTCCCTGGGGCTAATTTACATAATATGGGAGGCCCTCGTGGACCCCCCATGCCCAGGGGACTGCCATCTCCCCAGGGCACACTTATTTTTTAAGTAATGCAGGGGAGGGAATAGGGCCTCCCCCGCTGCCCCGAGGACAGCCACCTCCCCGAGGCTAATATAAATAACAAAGCCCCCACACAGCCCCGGGACCGCCACCTCCCTGGGGCCCACATACAATAATTAAGGGGGTCCGTTGCAGACCACCTCCTCAGGGTAAAACTGAATAAAGGACTGCTACCCCCCAGGGCCAGCTCCAGCAATGTCCCGGGGTGCCCACTCCCGGGGCTTTGCAGTTTGCTATGTCTTGGAGGGAGCACTGCTCCCACCATGCCTTAGCAAACTCTGGTCCGCTTCGTGGAGGCAAGAGCATTAAAAATGCTCTCGCTTTCACGAAGCAAAGCAGAATTGCTTTTGGACAGAGGGAGGTTCCAATAGCTGTTCATGTTCTATAACATGGAAGGAACTAATGATGAACAATATACTATATACTATGCATTAAGCATTTTATTAAAACTGCGTATTTAATAAGGTTTTATGATAATAGCAATTTATATTTTGCATTGTCATTACGAGTTAACCATAGAGTCTGTTTTCAGTATCTATGATGTATTTGAGCACTTGTCACTTTAAATATGGTTGTCCCACAATGCAGTGTGATCAAGGCCGAAACCCGTAATAGAAATAATAAATCAAAACTGCACTTATTTACTGTGGTCCGTGCCCATTTGTGTGCCAGGAATTGACGAGGAGGAGCGGAGTACTTAGATATATCAGGCGGGATGGTTTCCTCGGCCACACACGGACCCCCTCTCGTTACTGGGCTACGCGGAGAAGAAACCAAACCTGAAGCTGTGAAGGTCCGAAACCGAGCTCTTTTATTATATATATATATATATCCACGATCCATCCTGCTCCCTAAAGAAGAAGGCACGCACTCGAGGGTTGACGGTATAAGGCAGTCTTTATTCTCTCGGGTCTCCCTCGACCCCACAACTGAAGAGAACGTTTTCGGCTACCTAAGCAGCCTTTCTCAATCTGGCATGCGCCGTTCACATGAAAACTTAAATAGCCCTTCCCCCCACTATTAGGCATGCTACAAATTTGTAAACATAGAAAAAAAGATGTTCCGTAGTGCTACAGAAATGTTTCACAACTCGACATTGAAAGAGTGTGACTACTACATACATTTGACTGCGTGGGATGTAATCAATCCACATTGCCAGTGGTACTACTTATTTCAGTCACTGAAAGGCGCACACGAAAAACCAAATTGCCTGCAAAAGGGCTGGGCATATGCTATTAAAAACACAGTAAAGTGTGTAAATATACTCATAACATGGCGCTAACCACTTCAGTAAATGTAACCTAAATAAACAAACATGTATTAAGAAAATATAAAATTACAACATGCTGCTAGTATGTTATTGAGCCAATTTTGAAGAGACAGTATTTCATTATGAGATAAAATATAAAGGTGACATCCCTGTAAGGCTTACTCTCTAGTTACTACAATGCAACAGAGAGCGATGTTCTCAAACGTCAAATATGCAACATGCCACTGGATACTACATGTACTCATTTGACATTAGGGGGCAGTCTAATATTAGGCTTAAATAGCATGCAAGGAACTGGAAAACACAAATTGTGCAATCTTACAGACAAAATTGTCGGCCTGCACGTTATCATTCAAACCTTGACCGGGACTGCTTTTCCCATAATGCCCCAGGTTAAGTATTGTAAGCATCAACATGAACAAACGTCAATATGAGGCGAAACCTCATACACCATAACATAAGTCTTGTAAACAGGGTGATGTCATCATCAAAAATGTCTCCGTTGAAGCCGAATGCTAACCCCCATTTCCACAGGAAATAAAATAGTTTCTTTAAATTCCATATGCCGGTAATCGGCAGCAGTCATATCGGGTAGAATGGCAGCTCACAACTCCGACGTTTACAATGGAAATACCAAAAAGTAAACAAACATATGAATATGCCGAGCAAACCTCACCGCATCCGCATAGGCTTCCACGGTGCCCAGTCACCAGGGAGACACCAGAATGCTGAGCCAGGCATTTCTAGACAACGGAGAGTGCAGACCTCATGCTGGCAGTCAACAAACCGCCTCGCTACGAGATCCAATATCCCCAATGCTGTCATCCTTAAATCCTTGTACCGGTGCACTCCCTGGGGGCTCGTCCCATAGCACTCACATGCTCCTCCAAAAATGACAGCGGTCAAAGGGGAAAGAGCCCAAACACTACTGGTGTTGCGTGATTAGCGTCGACCACCTGACGCTAAATAATATCCACGATCCATCCTGCTCCCAAAAGAAGAAGGCACGCACTCGAGGGTTGATGGTTTAAAGCATTCTTTATTCTCTCGGGTATCCCTCGACCCCACAACTGAAGAGAACGTTTTTGGCTACCTAAGCAGCCTTTCTCAATCTGGCATGCGCCGTTCACATGAAAGCTTAAATAGCTCTTCCCCCCACTATTAGGCATGGTACAAATTAGTAAACATAGAAAAAAGATGTTCCGTAGTGCTACAGAAATGTTTCACAACTCGACATTGAAAGAGTGTGACTACTACATACATTTGACTGCGTGGGATATACACATTACCTGCTGGCAGTTATAGTTAGGACCTTGTTTCTTTTCAAAAAGTGTTTTTTCTTTTGCCAATATCTTTGGCGCCGGTTTATGAATCTTTGCAAAATTTTCAAAACGAATGGGGTGCTCCGGTCAGCTCCTGTCTTGAAAGTTTCGGGGTGATTCGTCAAGTGGGGGCCGAGAAAAAAGGAGTGTCCCAAAACTCATTTTCTCCATGTTAATTTCCATAGGAAACTTTTGTCGCAGCTACAGCCCGAACTGCTGAACGGAATTACACCAAATTTGACAGAAAGGTATCTCTTGGTCCTGAGTGCACTCTTTGCTTTAAATGGTGTAAATCCGTTCAGTAGTTACTTAGAAATTCATATATAAAAAAATATTAGCATCTAGTGACCGCGGTGGGTCCGCGAACCCTCCCGAGCAGGAGCTTGCCTCTGATTGGCTGCCAACACTTCAAACAAGGAAGTGTTGGCAGCCATCTTGTGACTCGGTTGAAAAAAGATTTAAAAAGTATTAAAATCAAGAAAAGGGGGCATGGAGGAAACACCCTGACCCCCTAGGCCTGCTCAGGGGGTCCCACAGGGACCCCAAGGGCCAAAAAAAGCGTTTTTGTTTAAAGAAATTTGGCGGGATTCGCGTACGGTATGCGAATCCTGCCCAAAACAAAAACCAAGCGTGGTCTCCTGTGCTTTGTTTAATTAATCCCCCTGGTGGGCCAGGTCCCGGGGGCATTTAAAAAATGTGACGTGGGGCCCTGCAGGCACCTGCAGCCCTGGGGAGCACCACCTCCCCGGGGCTTTTGTATTTGAATACATGCTTCCCCAGAGACCACCACCTCCACGGGGCATTGAATATTTATGGGTAGGGGGCCTCATGGGCCCCCCCAAGCCCCGAGGACCTCCACCTCCCCGGGACTATAGTCCCCCCACGCTGCCCCGGGGACCACCACCTGCCCGGGGCATTGAATATTTATGGGTGGGGGGCCTCACTGACCCCCAAGCCCCAGGGACTGCCACCTCCCCGGGGCTTTAGACTTTAAATGTGGGGAGCCTTGCACCCCCCCCAGCAGTCCCGGGGACCGCCACCTCCCTATTTAAAAAAATAAAAATAAATATAGGCCTAGCCCCGGGATATGGGGTCCCTGGGGCCGTAATCAGCCTTGGGAGGGGAGCCGCGTGCCCCCCTTCCTTTTCAATATATATATATTTTTTTTAAATGGCTCAGGCCCTGGGGATGGGGTCCCGGGCCCAAAAGGGTCAAGGGAAGGGGGGCCACACAGCCCCCCTTCCTAAAATAAAATATTAAAAAAGAAACCGACAACTCATCAGAGGCCCCGCCCCCTTGCTGCACCACTCTGCAAGCCTGCCTCCTGGCATGCTCTGGGTTGGGGGATTAAGTCCCCTTCGATCCTAAGGGTCCTTAGAGGCCAACTAGGCCATCAGGTACCTCCAGTAAACCCCAGACAATGGGATTGCTGAGAGGTGGTAGGAGGCCATGCCCCTTTTTACACCACTCTGCAAATGCGCCATTTGGTGCACTGCTGGTGGGGTGATGAGGTCCCCTTGTGTCCTGAGGATGGGGGATGGAGACAAGAAGGGTACAGAAAGAAGCAAGAGAGGTGCTGAAAGAAGCAACAGAGTTGCAGAAAGAGGGAAGAGGGGTGGAGAAAGAGGCAAGAGAAGTACAGAACGAAGCAACAGACATTCAGAAAGGGGGAAGAGTGGTGGAGAAAGAGGCAAGAGGAGTGCAGAAAGAAGCAAGAGAGGTGCAGAAAGAAACAAAAGAAATGCAGAAAGAAGGAACAGAGGTGCAGAAAGAAGCAGGAGGGGTGCAGATATAGGGAAGAGAGGTGCAGAAAGAGGCAAGAGAGTTGCACAAATAGGGAAGAGGGATGGAGAAAGAAGCGAGAGAGGTCAGAAAGAAGCAAGAGAAGTGCAGAAAGAAGCAACAGAGGTGAAGAAAGAGGCAAGAGAAGTGCAGAAAGAGGCAAGAGAGGTACAGAAACAGGCAGGAGAGGTGCAGAAAGAGGGAACAGGGGTGCAGAAAGAGGCAAGAGAGGTGTAGAAAGAGGGAAGAAGGGTGCAGAAAGAGGCAAGAGAGGTGCAGAAACAGGCAGGAGAGGTACAGAAAGAGGGAACAGGGATACAGAAAGACGTAAGAGAGGTTCAGAATGAGGGAACAAGGGTGCATAGAGAGGCAAGATAAGTGCAGAAGGAAGTAACAGAGGTGCAGAAAGAGGCAAGAGAGGTGGAGAAACAGAGAAGGGGTGCAGAAAGAGGCAAGGGGTACAGAAAGAAGCAAGAGAGGTGCCAAAAGAAGCAAGAGAAGTGCAGGAAGAAGCAACAGAGGTGAAAAAAAGAAGCAACAGAGGTGCAAAAAGAGGGAAGGGGGTACAGAAAGAGACAAGAGGGATGTAGAAAGAAGCAACAGAGGCGCAGAAAGAGGCAAAATAAGTACAGAAAAAACAACAGTGGTGCAGAAAGAGGTAAGAGAAGTGCAGAAAGAGGCAACAGAGGTACAGAAAGAGGGAAGAGGGGTGCAGAAAGAGGCAAGGGGGTGCAGAAAGAAGCAAGACAGGTACAGAAAGAAGCAAGAGAAGTCCAGAAAGAAGCAAAAATGGGTACAGAAAGAGGCAAGAGGGGTGCAGAAAGAGGCAAGAGAAGTGCACAAAGAAGCAACAGAGCTGCAGAAGGAGGCAAGAGAACTGCAGAAAAGGCAAGAAGGTTGCACAAACAGGTAAACAAGGTGCGGTAAGATGGAACAGGGGTGCAGACAGAGGCAAGAGAGGTGCAGAAATAGGGAAGAGGGGTGCAGAAAAAGGCAAGAGGGGTGCAGAAATTTGCAAGAGAGGTGCCGAAAGAAGCAAGAGGAGTGCAGAAAGTACCAACAGAGGTGTAGAAAGAGGCAAGAGGTGTGCAGAAAGAGGCAAGAGAAGTACAGAGAGAAGCAACAGGGGTGCAGAAAGAGGCAAGAGAACTGCAAAAAGAGGGAACAGGGGTGCATAAAGAGGCAATAGAGGTGCAGGAAGAGGGTGCAGAAAGAGGCAAGAGGGGTACAGAAAAAAGCAAGAGAGGTGTAGAAAGAAGCAAGAGAAGTGCAGAAACAACCACCAGAGGTGCAGAAAGAGGCAAGAGGGGTGCAGAAAGAGGCAAGAGAAGTGCACAAAGAAGCAACAGAGGTGCAGAAGGAGGCAAGAGAACTGCAGAAGGAGGCAAGAAAGTTGCACAAACAGGCAAACAAGGTGTGGAAAGATGGAACAAGGGTGCGTACAGAGGCAAGAGAGGTGCAGAAATAGGGAAGAGGGGTGCAGAAAGAGGCAAGAGGGGTGCAGAAATTTGCAAGAGATGTGCCAAAAGAAGCAAGAGGAGTGCAGAAAGAACCAACAGAAGTGCAGAAAGAAGCAACAGAGGTGCAGAAAGAGGCAAGAGAAGTGCAGAAAGAGGCAAGAGAGGTACAGAAACAGGCAGGAGAGGTGCGGAAAGAGGGAACAGGGGTGCAGAAAGAGGCAAGAGAGGTGTAGAAAGAGGGAAGAAGGGTGCAGAAAGAGGCAAGAGAGGTGCAGAAACAGGCAGGAGAGGTACAGAAAGAGGGAACAGGGATACAGAAAGACGTAAGAGAGGTGCAGAATGAGGGAACAAGGGTGCATAGAGAGGCAAGATAAGTGCAGAAGGAAGTAACAGAGGTGCAGAAAGAGGCAAGAGAGGTGGAGAAACAGAGAAGGGGTGCAGAAAGAGGCAAGGGGTACAGAAAGAAGCAAGAGAGGTGCCAAAAGAAGCAAGAGAAGTGCAGGAAGAAGCAACAGAGGTGCAAAAAGAAGCAACAGAGGTGCAAAAAGAGGGAAGGGGGTACAGAAAGAGACAAGAGGGATATAGAAAGAAGCAACAGAGGCGCAGAAAGAGGCAAAATAAGTACAGAAAAAACAACAGTGGTGCAGAAAGAGGTAAGAGATGTGCAGAAAGAGGCAACAGAGGTACAGAAAGAGGGAAGAGGGGTGCAGAAAGAGGGAAGAGGGGTGCAGAAAGAGGCAAGGGGGTGCAGAAAGAAGCAAGACAGGTACAGAAAGAAGCAAGAGAAGTCCAGAAAGAAGCAAAATGGGTACAGAAAGAGGCAAGAGGGGTGCAGAAAGAGGCAAGAGAAGTGCACAAAGAAGCAACAGAGCTGCAGAAGGAGGCAAGAGAACTGCAGAAAAGGCAAGAAGGTTGCACAAATAGGTAAACAAGGTGCAGAAAGATGGAACAGGGGTGCAGACAGAGGCAAGAGAGGTGCAGAAATAGGGAAGAGGGGTGCAGAAAAAGGCAAGAGGGGTGCAGAAATTTGCAAGAGAGGTGCCGAAAGAAGCAAGAGGAGTGCAGAAAGTACCAACAGAAGTGTAGAAAGAGGCAAGAGGTGTGCAGAAAGAGGCAAGAGAAGTACAGAGAGAAGCAGCAGGGGTGCAGAAAGAGGCAAGAGAACTGCAAAAAGAGGGAACAGGGGTGCATAAAGAGGCAATAGAGGTGCAGGAAGAGGGGTGCAGAAAGAGGCAAGAGGGGTACAGAAAAAAGCAAGAGAGGTGTAGAAAGAAGCAAGAGAAGTGCAGAAACAACCACCAGAGGTGCAGAAAGAGGCAAGAGGGGTGCAGAAAGAGGCAAGAGAAGTGCACAAAGAAGCAACAGAGGTGCAGAAGGAGGCAAGAGAACTGCAGAAGGAGGCAAGACAGTTGCACAAACAGGCAAACAAGGTGTGGAAAGATGGAACAAGGGTGCGTACAGAGGCAAGAGAGGTGCAGAAATAGGGAAGAGGGGTGCAGAAAGAGGCAAGAGGGGTGCAGAAATTTGCAAGAGATGTGCCAAAAGAAGCAAGAGGAGTGCAGAAAGAACCAACAGAAGTGCAGAAAGAAGCAACAGAGGTGCAGAAAGAGGCAAGAGAAGTGCAGAAAGAGGCAAGAGAGGTACAGAAACAGGCAGGAGAGGTGCGGAAAGAGGGAACAGGGGTGCAGAAAGAGGCAAGAGAGGTGTAGAAAGAGGGAAGAAGGGTGCAGAAAGAGGTAAGAGAGGTGCAGAAACAGGCAGGAGAGGTACAGAAAGAGGGAACAGGGATACAGAAAGACGTAAGAGAGGTGCAGAATGAGGGAACAAGGGTGCATAGAGAGGCAAGATAAGTGCAGAAGGAAGTAACAGAGGTGCAGAAAGAGGCAAGAGAGGTGGAGAAACAGAGAAGGGGTGCAGAAAGAGGCAAGGGGTACAGAAAGAAGCAAGAGAGGTGCCAAAAGAAGCAAGAGAAGTGCAGGAAGAAGCAACAGAGGTGCAAAAAGAAGCAACAGAGGTGCAAAAAGAGGGAAGGGGGTACAGAAAGAGACAAGAGGGATGTAGAAAGAAGCAACAGAGGTGCAGAAAGAGGCAAAATAAGTACAGAAAAAACAACAGTGGTGCAGAAAGAGGTAAGAGATGTGCAGAAAGAGGCAACAGAGGTACAGAAAGAGGGAAGAGGGGTGCAGAAAGAGGGAAGAGGGGTGCAGAAAGAGGCAAGGGGGTGCAGAAAGAAGCAAGACAGGTACAGAAAGAAGCAAGAGAAGTCCAGAAAGAAGCAAAATGGGTACAGAAAGAGGCAAGAGGGGTGCAGAAAGAGGCAAGAGAAGTGCACAAAGAAGCAACAGAGCTGCAGAAGGAGGCAAGAGAACTGCAGAAAAGGCAAGAAGGTTGCACAAACAGGTAAACAAGGTGCGGTAAGATGGAACAGGGGTGCAGACAGAGGCAAGAGAGGTGCAGAAATAGGGAAGAGGGTGCAGAAAAAGGCAAGAGGGGTGCAGAAATTTGCAAGAGAGGTGCCGAAAGAAGCAAGAGGAGTGCAGAAAGTACCAACAGAGGTGCAGAAAGAGGCAAGAGGTGTGCAGAAAGAGGCAAGAGAAGTACAGAGAGAAGCAACAGGGGTGCAGAAAGAGGCAAGAGAACTGCAAAAAGAGGGAACAGGGGTGCATAAAGAGGCAATAGAGGTGCAGGAAGAGGGGTGCAGAAAGAGGCAAGAGGGGTACAGAAAAAAGCAAGAGAGGTGTAGAAAGAAGCAAGAGAAGTACAGAAACAACCACCAGAGGTGCAGAAAGAGGCAAGAGGGGTGCAGAAAGAGGCAAGAGAAGTGCACAAAGAAGCAACAGAGGTGCAGAAGGAGGCAAGAGAACTGCAGAAGGAGGCAAGAAAGTTGCACAAACAGGCAAACAAGGTGTGGAAAGATGGAACAAGGGTGCGTACAGAGGCAAGAGAGGTGCAGAAATAGGGAAGAGGGGTGCAGAAAGAGGCAAGAGGGGTGCAGAAATTTGCAAGAGATGTGCCAAAAGAAGCAAGAGGAGTGCAGAAAGAACCAACAGAAGTGCAGAAAGAAGCAACAGAGGTGCAGAAAGAGGCAAGAGAAGTGCAGAAAGAGGCAAGAGAGGTACAGAAACAGGCAGGAGAGGTGCGGAAAGAGGGAACAGGGGTGCAGAAAGAGGCAAGAGAGGTGTAGAAAGAGGGAAGAAGGGTGCAGAAAGAGGCAAGAGAGGTGCAGAAACAGGCAGGAGAGGTACAGAAAGGGAACAGGGATACAGAAAGACGTAAGAGAGGTGCAGAATGAGGGAACAAGGGTGCATAGAGAGGCAAGATAAGTGCAGAAGGAAGTAACAGAGGTGCAGAAAGAGGCAAGAGAGGTGGAGAAACAGAGAAGGGGTGCAGAAAGAGGCAATGGGTACAGAAAGAAGCAAGAGAGGTGCCAAAAGAAGCAAGAGAAGTGCAGGAAGAAGCAACAGAGGTGCAAAAAGAAGCAACAGAGGTGCAAAAGAGGGAAGGGGTACAGAAAGAGACAAGAGGGATGTAGAAAGAAGCAACAGAGGCGCAGAAAGAGGCAAAATAAGTACAGAAAAAACAACAGTGGTGCAGAAAGAGGTAAGAGATGTGCAGAAAGAGGCAACAGAGGTACAGAAAGAGGGAAGAGGGGTGCAGAAAGAGGGAAGAGGGGTGCAGAAAGAGGCAAGGGGGTGCAGAAAGAAGCAAGACAGGTACAGAAAGAAGCAAGAGAAGTCCAGAAAGAAGCAAAATGGGTACAGAAAGAGGCAAGAGGGGTGCAGAAAGAGGCAAGAGAAGTGCACAAAGAAGCAACAGAGCTGCAGAAGGAGGCAAGAGAACTGCAGAAAAGGCAAGAAGGTTGCACAAACAGGTAAACAAGGTGCAGAAAGATGGAACAGGGGTGCAGACAGAGGCAAGAGAGGTGCAGAAATAGGGAAGAGGGGTGCAGAAAAAGGCAAGAGGGGTGCAGAAATTTGTAAGAGAGGTGCCGAAAGAAGCAAGAGGAGTGCAGAAAGTACCAACAGAGGTGTAGAAAGAGGCAAGAGGTGTGCAGAAAGAGGCAAGAGAAGTACAGAGAGAAGCAGCAGGGGTGCAGAAAGAGGCAAGAGAACTGCAAAAAGAGGGAACAGGGGTGCATAAAGAGGCAATAGAGGTGCAGGAAGAGGGTGCAGAAAGAGGCAAGAGGGGTACAGAAAAAAGCAAGAGAGGTGTAGAAAGAAGCAAGAGAAGTGCAGAAACAACCACCAGAGGTGCAGAAAGAGGCAAGAGGGGTGCAGAAAGAGGCAAGAGAAGTGCACAAAGAAGCAACAGAGGTGCAGAAGGAGGCAAGAGAACTGCAGAAGGAGGCAAGAAAGTTGCACAAACAGGCAAACAAGGTGTGGAAAGATGGAACAAGGGTGCGTACAGAGGCAAGAGAGGTGCAGAAATAGGGAAGAGGGGTGCAGAAAGAGGCTAGAGGGGTGCAGAAATTTGCAAGAGATGTGCCAAAAGAAGCAAGAGGAGTGCAGAAAGAACCAACAGAAGTGCAGAAAGAAGCAACAGAGGTGCAGAAAGAGGCAAGAGAAGTGCAGAAAGAGGCAAGAGAGGTACAGAAACAGGCAGGAGAGGTGCGGAAAGAGGGAACAGGGGTGCAGAAAGAGGCAAGAGAGGTGTAGAAAGAGGGAAGAAGGGTGCAGAAAGAGGTAAGAGAGGTGCAGAAACAGGCAGGAGAGGTACAGAAAGAGGGAACAGGGATACAGAAAGATGTAAGAGAGGTGCAGAATGAGGGAACAAGGGTGCATAGAGAGGCAAGATAAGTGCAGAAGGAAGTAACAGAGGTGCAGAAAGAGGCAAGAGAGGTGGAGAAACAGAGAAGGGGTGCAGAAAGAGGCAAGGGGTACAGAAAGAAGCAAGAGAGGTGCCAAAGGAAGCAAGAGAAGTGCAGGAAGAAGCAACAGAGGTGCAAAAAGAAGCAACAGAGGTGCAAAAAGAGGGAAGGGGGTACAGAAAGAGACAAGAGGGATGTAGAAAGAAGCAACAGAGGCGCAGAAAGAGGCAAAATAAGTACAGAAAAAACAACAGTGGTGCAGAAAGAGGTAAGAGATGTGCAGAAAGAGGCAACAGAGGTACAGAAAGAGGGAAGAGGGGTGCAGAAAGAGGGAAGAGGGGTGCAGAAAGAGGCAAGGGGATGCAGAAAGAAGCAAGACAGGTACAGAAAGAAGCAAGAGAAGTCCAGAAAGAAGCAAAATGGGTACAGAAAGAGGCAAGAGGGGTGCAGAAAGAGGCAAGAGAAGTGCACAAAGAAGCAACAGAGCTGCAGAAGGAGGCAAGAGAACTGCAGAAAAGGCAAGAAGGTTGCACAAACAGGTAAACAAGGTGCGGTAAGATGGAACAGGGGTGCAGACAGAGGCAAGAGAGGTGCAGAAATAGGGAAGAGGGGTGCAGAAAAAGGCAAGAGGGGTGCAGAAATTTGCAAGAGAGGTGCCGAAAGAAGCAAGAGGAGTGCAGAAAGTACCAACAGAGGTGTAGAAAGAGGCAAGAGGTGTGCAGAAAGAGGCAAGAGAAGTACAGAGAGAAGCAGCAGGGGTGCAGAAAGAGGCAAGAGAACTGCAAAAAGAGGGAACAGGGGTGCATAAAGAGGCAATAGAGGTGCAGGAAGAGGGTGCAGAAAGAGGCAAGAGGGGTACAGAAAAAAGCAAGAGAGGTGTAGAAAGAAGCAAGAGAAGTGCAGAAACAACCACCAGAGGTGCAGAAAGAGGCAAGAGGGGTGCAGAAAGAGGCAAGAGAAGTGCACAAAGAAGCAACAGAGGTGCAGAAGGAGGCACGAGAACTGCAGAAGGAGGCAAGAAAGTTGCACAAACAGGCAAACAAGGTGTGGAAAGATGGAACAAGGGTGCGTACAGAGGCAAGAGAGGTGCAGAAATAGGGAAGAGGGGTGCAGAAAGAGGCAAGAGGGGTGCAGAAATTTGCAAGAGATGTGCCAAAAGAAGCAAGAGGAGTGCAGAAAGAACCAACAGAAGTGCAGAAAGAAGCAACAGAGGTGCAGAAAGAGGCAAGAGAAGTGCAGAAAGAGGCAAGAGAAGTGCTGAAAAAGGCAAGAGAAGTGCAGAAAGAGGGAACAGGGATGCAGAAAGAGGCAATAGAGGTGCAGAAAGAGGGAATAGGGATGCAGAAAGAGGCAATAGAGGTGCAGTAAGAGGCAAGAGGGGTGCAGAAAGAGGCAAAAGTGGTGCAGAAAAAAGCAAGATAGGTGTAGAAAGAAGCAAGAGAAGTGCAGAAATAACCACCAGAGGTGCAGAAAGAGGTAAGAGGGTTGCAGAAAGAGGCAAGAGAAGTGTAGAAAGAACCAACAGAGGTGCAGAAAGAGGCAAGAGAGGTGCAGAAAGAGGGAAGAGAGGTGCAGAGAGAGGCAAGAGGGGTGCAGAAATAAGCAACATAGGTGTAGAAAGAAGCAAGAGAAGTGATGAAAGAGATAAGAGAGTTGCAGAAACAGGCAAAAGAAGTGCACATAGAGGCAAGGGAAGTGTTGAAAGAAGCAACAGAGGTGCAGAAAGACAAAGAGAAGTGATGAAACAGACAAGAGAGTTGCAGAAAGCATCAAGAAAGGTGTAGAAAAAAGGAAGAGACATGCAGAAAGAGGCAAGACAGGTGCAGAAAGAGGCAGGAGAGGTGCAGAAAGAGGCAAGTAAGGTGCAGACAGAGGCAAGAGGGGTGCAGAAAGAGGGAAGAGAAGGGCAGAAAGAGGGAAGAGATGTGCAGAAAGAGAGAAGGGGGTACAGAAAGATGGAAGGGGTGCAGAAAGAAGCAACAGAGGTGCAGAAAGAGGCAATAGAAGTGCAGAAAAAAACAGCAGTGGTGCAGAAAGAGGCAAGAGAAATGCAGAAAGAGGCAAGAGAGGTACAGAAAGAGGGAAGATGGGTGCAGAAAGATGGAAGAGGGGTGCAAAAAGAGGAAAGGGGGATGCAGAAAGAAGCAAGAGTGGCACAGAAAGAAGCAAGAAACGTGCAGAAAGAAGCAAAATGGGTGCAGAAAGAAGAAAGAGGGGTGCAGAAAGAAGCAAGAGGGGTGCAGAAAGAGGCAAAAGAAGTGCAGAAAGAGGCAAGAGAAGTGCTGAAAAAGGCAAGAGAAGTGCAGAAAGAGGGAACAGGGATGCAGAAAGAGGCAATAGAGGTGCAGAAAGAGGGAACAGGGATGCAGAAAGAAGCAACCGAGGTGCAAAAGGAGGCAAGAGAACTGCAGAACGAGGCAAGAACGTTGCACAAACAAGCAAACAAGGTGCAGAAAGATGGAACAGGGGTGCAGACAGAGGCAAGAGAGGTGCAGAAATAATGAAGAGGGGTGAAGAAAGAGGCAAGAGGGGCACATTCATTTGCAAGAGAGGTGCCAAAACAAGCAAGAGGATTGCAGAAAGAACCAACAGAAGTGCAGAAAGAAGCAACAGAGGTGCATAAAGAATCAAGTGAAATGATGAAAGGGACAAGAGAGTTGCAGAAACAGGCAAAAAAAAGTGCAGAAAGAGGCAAGAGAAGTGCTGAAAGAAGCAACAGAGGGGCAGAAAGAAGCAAGAGAAGTGATGAAACAGACAAGAGTGTTGCATAAAGAAACAAGAAAGGTGCAGAAAAAAGGAAGAGAAGTGCAAAAAGAGGCAAGAGGGGTGCAGAAAGAGGCAAAAGAAGTGCAGAAAGAACCAACAGAGGTGCAGAAAGAAGCATGAGAGGTGTGGAAACAGGCAAGAGAGGTACAGAAACAGGCAAGAGAGGTGTAGACAGAGGGAACAGGGGTGGAGAAAGAAGCAAGAGAGGTGCAGAAAGAGGGAAGAGAGGTGCAGAAAGAGGCAAGAGGGTACAGAAAGAAGCAACATAGGTGCAGAAAGAAGCAAGAGAAGTGATGAAAGAGACAAGAGATTTGCAGAAACAGGCAAAAGAAGTGCACAAAGTGGTAAGAGAAGTGCTGAAAGAAGCAACAGAGGTGCAGAAAGACCAAGAGAAGTGATAAAACAGACAAGAGAGTTGCAGAAAGAATCAAGCAAGGTACAGAAAAAAGGAAGAGAAGTGCAGAAATAGGCAAGACAGGTGCAGAAAGAGGCAGGAGAGGTGCAGAAAGAGGCAAGTAAGGTGCAGACAGAGGCAAGAGGGGTGCAGTAAGAGAGAAGAGAAGTTCAGAAAGAAGGAAGAGATGTGCAGAAAGAGGGAAGGGGTACAGAAAGAGGCAAGAGGGGTGCAGAAAGAAGCAACAGAGGTACAGAAAGCGGCAAGAGAAGTGCAGAAAAAAACAACAGTGGTGCAGAAAGAGGCAAGATAAGTGTAGAAAGAGGCAAGAGAGGTGCAGAAAGAGGGAAGAGGGGTGCAGAAAGAAGGAAGAGGGGTGCAGAAAGAGGAAAGGGGGATGCAGAAAGAAGCAACAGAGGTGCAGAAGGAGGCAAGAGAACTGCAGAAAGAGGCAAGAACGTTGCACAAACAAGCAAACAAGGTGCAGAAAGATGGAGCAGGGGTGCAGACAGAGGCAAGAGAGGTGCAGAAATAGGGAAGAGGAGTGAAGAAAGAGGCAAGAGGGGTGCATAAATTTGCAAGAGAGGTGCCAAAAGAAGCAAGAGGATTGCACAAAGAACGAACAGACGTGCAGAAAGAAGCAACAGAGGTGAAGAAAGAGGCAAGAGAACTGCAGAAAGAGGGAACAGGGGTGCTGAAAGAAGCAACAGAGGGGCAGAAAGAGGCAAGAGAAGTGATGAAACAGACAAGAGTGTTGCAGAAAGATACAAGAAAGGTGCAGAAAAAAGGAAGAGAAGTGCAAAAAGAAGCAAGTGAGATGCAGAAAGAGGCAAGACAGGTGCAGAAAGAGGCAAGAGAGGTGCAGAAAGAGGCAAGAGGGGTGCAGAAAGACGGAAGAGAAGTGCAGAAAGAGGGAATAGATGTGCAGAAAGAGGGAACTGGGGTACAGAAAGAGGCAAGAGGGGTGCAGAAAGAAGCAACAGAGGTGCAGAAAGAGGCAAGAGAAGTACAGAAAGAGGAAAGAGAGGTGCAGAAACAGGCAGGAGAGGTGAAGAAAGAGGGAACAGGGGTGCAGAAAGAAGCAACACAGGTGCAGAAAGATGGAAAAGGGGTGCAGAAAGAGGCAAGAGGGGTGCAGAAAAAAGCAAGAGAGGTGTAGAAAGAAGCAAGAGAAGTGCAGAAAGAACCACCAGAGGTGCAGAAAGAGGCAAGAGAGGTGCAGAAAGAGGCAAGAGAGGTACAGAAACAGGCAAGAGAGGTGCAGAAAGAGGGAACAGGGGTGCAGAAAGAGGCAAGAGAGGTGCAGAAAGAGGGAAGAGGGGTGCAGAAAGAGGCACGAGGGGTGCAGAAAGAAGCAACAGAGGTGCATAAAGAATCAAGAGAAGTGATGAAAGAGACAAGAGAGTTGCAGAAACAGGCAAAAGGAGTGCAGAAGGAAGCAAGAGAAGTGCTGAAAGAAGCAACAGAGGGGCAGAAAGAAGCAAAAGAAGTGATGAAACAGACAAGAGTGTTGCAGAAAGAAACAAGAATGGTGCAGAAAAAAGGAAGAGAAGAGCAAAAGGAGGCAAGTGAGATGCAGAAAGAGGCAAGACAGGTGCAGAAAGAGGCAAGAGAGGTGCAGAAAGAGGCAAGTGAGGTGCAGAAAGAGGCAAGAGGGGTACAGAAAGAGGGAAGAGAAGTGCAGAAAGAGGGAACTGGGGTACATAAAGAGGCAAGAGGGGTGCAGAAAGAAGCAACAGAGGTGCAGAAAGAGGTAAGAGAAGTACCTGAAGAGGAAAGAGAGATGCAGAAACAGGCAGCAGAGGTGAAGAAAGAGGTAACAATGGTGCAGAAAGAAGCAACACAGGTGCAGAAAGACAGAAAAGGGGTACAGAAAGAGGCACGAGGGGTGCGGAAAGAAGCAACAGAGGTGCAGAAAGAAGCAAGAGAAGTGATGAAAGAGACAAGAGAGTTGCAGAAACAGGCAAAAGAAGTGCAGAAAGAGACAGCAGAAGTGCTGAAAGAAGCAACAGAGGTGCAGAAAGAAGCAAGAGAAGTGATGAAACAGACAAGAGAGTTTCATAAAGAAACAAGAAAGGTGCAGAAAAAAGGTAGAGAAGTGCAGAAAGAGGCAAGTGAGATGCAGAAAGAGGCAAGGCAGGAGCAGAAAGAGGCAAGAGAGGTGCAGAAAGAGGTAAGTGAGGTGCAGAAAGAGGCAAGAGGGATGCAGAAAGAGGGAAGAGAAGTGCAGAAAGAGGGAAGAGATGTGCAGAGAGAGGGAACAGGTTTACAGAAAGAGGCAAGAGGGGTGGAGAAGAAGCAAGACAAGTGCAAAAAGTAGCAAGAGGAGTGCAGAAAGAAGCAACAGCTGTGCAGAAAGAGGCAAGAGAAGTGCAGAAAGAGGCAAGAGAGGTGCAGAAACAGGCATGAGAGATGCAGAAAGAGGGAACGGGGTGCAGAAAGAGGCAAGAGAGGTACAGAAAGACGGAAGAGGGGTACAGAAAGAGGCAAGAGGGGTGCAGAAAGACGCAAGAAGGGTGCAGAAAGAAGCAACAGAGGTGCAGAAAGAAGCAAGAGAAGTGATGAAAGATACAAGAGGGTTGCAGAAACAGGCAAAAGAATTGCAGAAAGAGGCAAGAGAATTGCTGAAAGAAGCAACAGAGGTGCAGAAAGAAGCAAGAGAAGTGATGAAACAGACAAGAGAATTGCAGAAAGAAACTAGAAGACACAAGAGGACCTCATCGCCCCACCTGCAGTGTGCCAAGAGGCGCTTTTGCAGAGTGGTGTAAAAAAGGGGCGTGGCCTCAGACCACTCTCAGCAATCCAGCTGTGTGGAGCTTACTGGAGGTACCTGGTGGGCTAGTTGGCCCCCAGGGACACTCAGGAGGCAAGGGGTCTTAATTCCACAACTTAGAACATGCCAGGGCACGCGTTTGCAGAGTGGTGCAGGGAGGGGCAGGGCCTCCGGCGAGATGCCGGCTTTTTTTTCTTTAAAACATTTGTAGAGGGGGGCTGTGTGGACCCCCTTCTTTTACTATTTTTTGGGACCTGAGGGCCCCGGGCCTGAGCATTTTTTTAAAAATTTTAAATGGGAAGGGGGCCGCGTGGCCTCCCTTCCCTGGGCCACTATTGGCCCTGGGTACCCCATCCCCAGGGGCCTGTCCACCATTTTTTAAAAATTTTAATTTGGAGGGAGGCTGCATGGCCCCACTCCTGAGGCCTATAATGGCCCCAGGGATCCCATCCCCTGGGGCATTGCCTCGTTTTTATTTTATTTCTAAAATAAAATAGTATGGGAGGGGGCCGCGTGGACCCTCTTCCTTTGGCCACTTCTGGCCCCAGGTGTCAGGGACTGTCCGGGACTATGTCAGGAACACAGTCAGGGACTTGGGCAAGGTCTGGGAACTGGGTAGAAAACGTACACAGAAAGAGTAGTACAGCGCTGCCCAGGATCACACAGGAAGTCAGAGGAGAAAAAGGGATCCAAAGGGGATGCCTGTACAAGTGAACAAGATGGGTGAGACTCAGAAAGGACAGGCACTCATGAGGCAGATCAGCATTCCGAATCACTACACCCAGGACGGATGTGCAATACACTTATATGTAAAATAACATTGACAATAAAGGGGATGTGGGGTAAAGCACTCAGGAGCTCCACACGGTAAGACTGAAGCTCAGTAAGTTCCTCACCCACAATTGCTGTTACAGATACTGACTGAAAATACCCACATATAGGATATGTATGCAAAGGCAGGGTCTGTGGAGCTTATACCTATGGTGATGTTATAACAGTAACTCAAAGACAATACTCACAGTGAACAAGAAACACCACCTAGGTAGTCAGCTGTGCCCACGGATCCTGGCGATCAAACAGGAACACGCAAGGCAGTAACAGCAAAGGGGTAGAACTAAACACAAGCACAATAGCAAGGAGGAGTGCTTAACAGGAAAGGAAGGAAATCACAGGGCACACTTGGCAGAAAGCAGGTAACAAACATACAAGGTAACAGAAGCAAGACAGCAGAATAGAAAGACAGCAAACTAGAACTGGAACCAAGGAAATGGGAAGAAAGGCAGGGACTGGAAAAGGATATACAGAAGGGGAGGCTACAAGGGTATACTAGAATAGTACAGGTTCAGGAATCAAGAAAACAAAGTAGCATAGAAGGCAGTGCTGGGGCAAGAGCAAGAATTGAGCAAAAGCTCAGGAGTCAAAGTAGCACTGCAGGTAGTGCTAGTTCAGGAGAAGGGAAACTGCTGCAGGTCAGGAACAAGGAATGCTAAGGCTCAGGAGACTGTTAAAAGCAAAATGACAATTATGAACATTACCTGCGCCATCTTGTCTGGTGAAATTCTATGTGCACACAAGTTACAGTCATTTTAATCTATCACAGCCATTTTGTACTCTGTTGGTCACCTTTGTTTCACCCTGCCCTTACTAGCATCCCTCTGACCCTCTGACCGACCTGGTATGTGTGCTGGGGGCTATAAACTCTATTGCCACAACAAACCTCAGCGCCACTTGCTGCCACAAACTCGTTTTCCTCTCATCCCTGTTTTCAGACAAGCTTTTGGACGCTCTACCCTTCACTACACCTAGTTACACAAACAGGTTCCAAACACCAAAAAGACTCTTGCAAAATGATTTATTGCACTGCAAACAGCAAGACTTGTTGTTACCAACAATGGGACCTGTTTTTATCAACAGAACGGACTCTTAGATCTGACCGGTCTCGCATGTTTTAGACCCTGAAGCAAGGTCCAGCTGCAAGATAAGATTGTCTGTTTGACCTGGGTGGGAAGAGAATTACTGTTGGGCTTGTGTGACAACCTGCCCGGGGCGGGGACCCCAAGCTTTTGTAACCATGATGATCAAACAAATGCATTGTGTCAAACCTGTATAAAAGGAAGAGCCAAAGGAGTTATCAGCAGAACACTTCCCTCAGACATCCCGGTGTCTCAGTTGACGTGATCTCCTCATGAGAAATAAACCATTTTCTTCTCTTCCAGTTTCCAGCGCTTGCCTCATTATTTTGATAGCGAACCCAAAGTGAATTAGAGGTGGAACCCTGCACCGGGCAGCATTGAGGGTCTTAGAAGACTCGCTGCCTTTCACAAGTCAAGGTAACACTGCAGGCAGTGCTAGTTCAGGAGAAGGGAAACTGCTGCAGGTCAGGAACAAGGAATGCTAAGGCTCAGGAGTAAAGGTAGCACTGCTGGCAGTGCTAGTTCAGGAACAAGGGAAACTGATGCAGTTCAGGAACAAGGAATGCTATGGCTCAGGAGTCAAGGTAGCACTGCAGGCAGTACTGGTTCAAGGTAACAGGAAATAGCTACAGCTCAGGAAACAAGGAGTCAAGAGAGCACTGCAAGCAGTGCAAATCAGGAACAAGAAATAGCTGAAGCCCAGGTACAGGAACAAAGAATAACTATAGCTCAGGAACTCAGGAAACAAGGTAGCACTGCAGGCAGTGCTAATTCAGGCACAAGGAATAGCTATAGCGCAGGAACTCAGGAAACAAGGTAGCACTGCAGGCAGTGCTAATTCAGGCACACGGAATAGCTATAGCTCAGGAATCAAGGAACAAGGATTAACTATTGCTCAGGAATCAAGGAATATCAAAAGCTCTTGAAACAAGGATCGGTCTCACCGGAAAACAGCTACAATGACCAACCCTGGGCTGAAGGGAGCTGGGGCTTAAAAGAGCTCACAGTACTCATGCACATCAGGTGTGAGCAGGCTAGCAGCAGCCAGCCACAGGTGAGCTGAATTTCTCCACCCATCCTTGGCCTACAGGGATGGAGACAAAGCAGTGAGAAGGGGATTATAGGTCATGGAGTTTCCAGCATGAGCAGACTGGCTTCCACAAAATCCGGCATGGATTGGGAATGGATGTCAATTCCCAAATGATGTCTAAATGCCTGGAAGTCAGGATATGCATGCAGGGGAGTGTCTGGAAGCATATTAGAACACTGGGAAGCCCCACAATTTGGCCCCCTGGTGGTGGACACGAGAATGCAGGGAGCGAGTCATGACACCAGGGACCCCATCCCCGGGGCCTGGCCAGCCTGTTTTTTTTTAGGAGGGGGGCCGCGTGGCCCCCCCTCCTGAGGCCAATTATGGCCCTGGGGACCCCATCCCCCGGAGCCGGCCTTCATTTAAAAAAAAAAAAATAATGAATTAAAACGGAGGGAGGCCACGTGGCCCCCCCCGGGCCACTTCTGGCCCCGGGGACCCCATCCCCCGGGGCCTGGCCATATGTTGGGGACCGTGGGGGGAGCCCAAATGCCCTCACGGTCCCAGCCGTCTCCCCACCTCCTGTGGGAGACAGCATTTCTTTTGGGCAAGAGGAGCTGCTGACATGCAGCTCCCCTTGCCCAAAAGCAATCTGCTTTGCTTTTTGGAAGCGAGAGCAGGTTTCCTGCTCTCGCGTCCAAAAAGCAAAGCAGAGTTTGCTATGACAGGGCGGGAGCCGTGCTCCCACCCTGCCATAGCAAACAGCAATGTCCCGGGGGCGGGCACCGTGGGACATTGCAGGAGCCGGCCCTGGGGGGTGGCTGTCCCCAGGGCCATCGAGGGCTCCAGGAGGGGGGGGCCGTGTGGCCCCCCTCCCTTTATTTGCATAGCCCCAGGGAGGTGGTGGTCCCCAGGGCCGGGGGTCCGTAACGGACCCCCATATTACCATATTCAATGCCCCGGGGAGGTGGCAGTCCCCGGGGCTTGGGGGGGCCTGCGAGGCCCCCCACCCTAATTTCAAGAAAGCCCCGGGGAGGTGGTGGTCCCCGGGGATTGGGGGGGCCTGCGAGGCCCCCCACCCTTATTTTAATTATGCCCGGGGGAGGTGGTGGTCCCGGGGCTGCAGGGGGCCGCATGCCCCCATGCATAAATTATCAAGCCCCGGGGAGGTTGCAGTCCCCGGGGCTGTGGGGCCCCACACCTCATTTTAGTATTGCCCCTGGGACCTGGCCCACCCGGGGGCTTTTTAACAAACGAAGCGCAGGAGACCGGGCTTCGTTTTTTAAAAATATTTTCGTCTGGATTTGCGCACCCAGCGCAAAATTCGTCTGAAATTAGAAAAAAAGAAATGCTTTCTTTGGGCCTGGGGGTCCTTGTGGGACCCCCTGAGCAGGCCTAGGGAGTCAGGGTGTTTGTACCCTGCCCCCTTTTCTTATTTTTCATCTTCTTTTTTCTGATTTCTTGTGACTCGGTTACCGAGTCACAAGATGGCTGCCAACACTTCCTGGTTTGGAGTGTTGGCAGCCACTCAGAAGTCAACTCGTGCTCGGGAGGACTCGCGACTCCTCCTCGGTGCTCAGATATATACATTTTTATTTTTTGAATTTCTCAGGAACTACTGAACGGATTTACACCATTTTAAAAAAAGGTCGCTTTCTGAACGAAGAGCTACCTTTTTGCCAAATTTGGTGTAATTCCATTCAGCAGTTCAGGCTGTAGCGGTGTCTAAAGTTCCTATGGAAATTAACATGGGGAAAACGCGTTTTGGGACCCCCTTTTTTCTCGGCCCCCGCTTGACGAATCACCCCGAAACTTTCCCTAAACTTTTCCGGAGCGCCCCATTAGTTTTGAAAATTTCGTAAAGATTCGTCGCACTGCGCCAAAGATATTGGCAAAAGAAAAAATGCTTTTCCTATGGAAGCTAGGTCCTAACTATAACTACCTACTGACGACTGCCAGTAGGTAATATATATATATATATATATATATATATATATATATATATATATATATATATAAATATATATATGTATATACATATATATATAGTCTTGCCTTACTACTACTTACTTTAAAAAGACTGACAATATCATGATAAAGCCATGCAATGTAAATGTATTTTTGTTGAAAAAAAATGCGTGGTAAAGTTAAAGTACTGCATTTTATGTCCACGCGTTGTAATGACGTTCAGCCAAGTTTTACATGTCCTGGTAGTGACAAACCGCTAAATTCGTTTTTCACTACTATGAGGCCTGCTCCACTCATAGGCTAGCCTTGGGGATTCCTTAAAGCACTTTGTAAGCTGTAATTCCTGATCAGAAAGGAGTAGCAAAATCATGTTTCATATCTTTGGAATGGTAATAATAAATCCTCTAAGTGGTAAATTTGGATTTGACATTACCATTTTAGAAATGCCACTTCTAGAAAATGTGGCTATGCATTCAACACTAGTACCCCTTCTACCATAGATGTGTGTTTTATTTCATGAAACATATAACCTATATATGTTCAGTTGGGCAATTTATTCCCTTGTTTTTCCAATTCTGTGCATTTCCTATCCTTACTCCCTGGGCTACTACTAAGTTTTTGTATGTATATATGTGTATCTTATATGTCTATCCCTAATCTCAAAACAGCGTATGTATCGACATCAGGAAATAAACATACTATAACACGTATTGATTTAACTCTCAATTCTTTTTTATGATTTGTTGTTCAAATTTCTCACATTTTTCATAATTTTTTGTCTAGATCAAATTTTTCTTAATTTTTTGTCTGAATTTTCTTCATGTGAAATAACACATAATGTGTGCACATTTAAGACATCATACAGTTTAAACATACGTTTAATGACATTAAATTATATATATACAACATATAAAACCATTACAGACAATTACAAGTACAAATGTTCAGACCGGGTTAAATTCTGGACTATACTTTTGTAATCCCTTCAATATTTTAAGTATTTTTTTTAGAAAATTTACATTTCTCTGCTCCTAACTTTGCTCTGCGTGCCTCCAGTCTGTCTCCAATAAATGTCTGGGTTGGGTGACAGCTACACCTTGTGCATTCCCTCTAGACAGCCACTAACACAGGAAAGACTGGGTGTAACAGAGGACTAATCTGCATTCTGATAGCCTACCTAGGAAGGAAGGGGGAGTGGTGGCTCACACTTATATCTGAATGGGCTGTGTCCTGTCCTCACACAATGGGCTTATTACCCCACACAGTTAGCCTGGCAGACAGGATTGTGTTGAAAGGGATCTTTGCGCACTTCAGAGAGTTCCTTTGAAGTCACCCCCTACATTAAAGCCACTTTGGGTATAAGTACCAGGGCTCTGACCCTACCAAATCAGTACACTACTGGACTTGGGAAGAACTCTGCCAGAGTAAGGACTGCTGTGCTGTAAGGATTGACACTTTGCCTTGAATGACTGTCCTGAGGAACTACTTCCCTGCTTTGCTGAGCTGCCCTGCTGCCTGCTGATCTCTGCCTTTCTGAGGACAAGGACTGGACCCATCTCACTTGAACCCAGAGTGACTACATGGGCTTGCTAGCTTGCCTCCTGTTTTCTGAAGTCTCAGGGATACAAAATAGTTCCTGAAATCTTGCTGGTGCTGCTGGACTCTGCCAACTCTTTGTCCTACCCTTGCCTGAGGTGCCCCCTCTAGTCCTGGGCCTCAGAAGTGGGTTCTGCAGCTGATTTCTGCATAAACTGATGCATTGCTCTCACTGCATGAGAAGATCACTGCATCACCCTTCTACGCTGATGAAGAGGCTGCTCGATGACATTAGATCCACAGCCTGTGCAGCTCAACGCCGCCACATTGCATTCACTTCAACAGAGCTCGACGATGACGGGGACCCCCTTTGCGTGGCTCGATGATGATGCAAAAGGCTCTTGACAGTGACACTTGCTTCATCCAAGGTATTTCTTCAGCTGTACCTGTCTGGGTCTTGTAGCCGACCTACCCTCCATTGCAGTCAGCCTGAACTTTGAATTTGCACTGGTCCCTCGTGACCTCATGTAACATTTTGCATCTAGTGACTTCTAAGCACCATTTTCACATTTAATCTTTAAAAATTCACATATCAACTTCTACTTATTGGATTTTTGTCGTTTTGGTCTTATCTTACGCAGCTGAATATTCTCTATTTTTCTAAACTTGTGTGGAGTCTTTTTGTGGTGTTTTCATTGAGTTACTGTAATTTCAATGTTGCACAGATACTTTACACATTGCCTCTTAAGTTAAGCCTGTCTGCTCTGTGCCGAGCTACCAAAGGGTGAGCACAGGTTAATTTAGGGTGTGTGTCTGACTTACCCTGACTAGAGTGGTGGTCCCTACTTGGACAGGGTGCAAACATCTGACAACTAGAGACCCCATTTCTAACAGTGGCCAATTTGAATCTCAGTCTCCCCACATCAGTTCACATCTCCAACTGCCTTATAGAGTTGCATCTGCTGCCCATACACACACATCCCTGTGTTAAGGCCCTTTGCTTAGCTTTTACCGTACTTCATCAGTAAGGTCCTGTTTATTTGAGAAATAATGGCATTTTACCATCTTTACATTCTTCAAACTTTGTTTTGGCTACCATCCCTCTGTGCCCAACTAACGGACAATGTATGCTTTAATGGTATGCTGATTTACCGCCCTCCTGGTCCCCGTGCAAATTTTATCATTGAACTGAACAGCTTGTTAGAAGCTAATATTTTACTCAGCAATTTCACCATATTAGGTGATTTAAATTTGTATCTGGATATGCCCTCTGTTGCTGATACAGCTACCCTACTTCACAATATGGAGGCACTGGGTCTTTCTCAGATTATTTCGGGGATTACTCATGTTGCAGGCCATACGCTTGATGGAATTATATCCAACTGTCGCACCCTAGGCAACATTACTTCACTACCGCTTCTGTGGTCTGATCATAGGGCAATCTTCTTTGAAATCAGTTACTTGTCTTCTAGGCAGACCTCCCTAGGCTGCCCGAGATGTATTTCATCTTGCAAGTGGCATAATATCCGTGCTGATGATCTTGCCACTCTGTTACATAGCTCCACTCCCAACGTATCTGAGGAGTTGGAACTTGAAGTGGTACAGTACACGCATTGGTTGAATGCAGCGGCTCATGTCTTAGTGGCAGTTAAAAAGTCACTAATAAAAACATAAAAGCTGTCTGCACCATGGTTCTCTGATAAACTCAGAGCAGCCAAGCAGGTTTGTCATAGGCAGGAGAAAAAATGGAGAGCAAATTACTCGGAGGAGGAGAAGATTATCTATAAAAAATGCATAGCGGAGTATAAAAAACTGATTGTCCAGGGAAAGTCCATTTTCTATACCACCAAAGTGGAAGAAGCATCAAATTCTACGAAAGAGTTATTTGCGACAGTCCAAAAATGTTCCTTGGTTAGTGTTAAGAACGGTAATGACCACAGTCAAGCATTTTGTGAGACTGTGGCAACTGCTTTCAGGGAAAAAGTGGAGGAGGTCTTCAACAACTTTTCTTCTTCTTTACTGTCTATGCCATCTGACACTGTGGCTCTTCCTTGCCCTCAATCAAATAATTCTTTTAGTGCCTTCATTCCGCCCTCTATGGAGAGAGTTGCTGACTTTCTCAGGACTGCTAAATCTGGATCTCCTTGCGACCCTTTTCCTCCTAAAATCGCAGCGCTGGTGGCTGATACCATTGCGCCTAAGCTTACTGCGATTTTCCAACATATGTGTCGCGATGGCCAGTTTCCATCTGAATGGAAAAAGGCACTTATTTTGCCGCTCATTAAAAAAACCTTCTCTTGATCCTTCAGATCCTAACAACTATTACCCTATTTCCTGCCTGCCAATTCCCGCCAAGCTGATCGAAAAGATTATGAATGAGCAACTGGTCAGTCCAGGACAACAATCTTCTGGACTCCACCCAGTTTGTTTTAAGGGCTGGGCACAGCACTGAATCTGCTCTCTTAAAGGCCACAGAAGAAATCAGGAGCTCACTTGACAGTGGGGGCATTTGATATGGTAAATCTTGGGCTGCTGATGGAGAGGCTGAGCAAGATAGGTGTGACAACAGGGGCTTGGAAGCTACTGGACTCTTTCCTTAAAGGACATGTTCAGTCAGTTTGTTTGGGTGACTTCTCATCTCGGGAATTCTCGCTGCCTTGTGGTGTACCCCAGGGGTCAGCTATTAGCCCCACACTTTTTACCATCTACGTTACTCCGTTAGCAGACCTTATTAGATCTTTCGGTTTCACCCTTACCTCTTATGCTGACGACATGCAGATTGTCGTCTCCCTAGACAGTGGAGCTGGAGCAGATGGTTCTAGCTTTTGCCACTGTATGCAAGCTGTTAGTTTGTGGATGGCTAAGAACTGTTTGAAATTGAACTATGGAAAGATGGAGGTGCTCATTTTTGGGCCCTCACCTTCCTTCTGGTCGCCGGAATGGTGGCCTGCACAGCTAGGTCCTCTCCCCGTTCCAGTCAGGAAAACTAAAAAATTGGGAGTAATTATTAATGACTCGCTCGCCTTGTTAGATCAGGCCAAAGCTGTCACTTCGGCTGCTTTCTTCACCCTGAGACTAATTAAAAAGATTCTCCCCTTTATTCCTAGCAATCTACAGAAAACAGTAGTCACCTCCTTAGTTATGTCAAGAATTGATTATGCAAACAGCTTGTACCTAAATGCCCACCAGCAGGTGTTAAATAAATTGCAGACATAACATAATGTGGCGGCTAGGATTTTACTTAAAATTCCTAGATTTCATTCTGTGGTACATTCTATCAGGAAGCTACACTAGCTTCCAATAAGACAGAGAGTGCTTTTTAAGGCTCTCTGCATTGTGTATAAAGCTCTGCATAACCAAGGCCCTGAGTTTTTCATAAACAGCTTCCGGTGGTACCTTCCTTCCAGGGCTTTGAGATCCGCCTCAGCTAAGCTGGTGTCAGTACCCAGATACAGGCGCGCCTCCTGGGGCGGTAGGTGTTCCGTGGTAAGTGCCTCCAAAGTCTGGAACAAACTTCCCCTCTCCATCAAATCAATGCCAAATCAGTTGGCGTTCAGGAAAGTTCTGAAAACTTGGCTTTTTAGGTCCTGATGATCCTGTCTCCTGGGTTTACTCTCACTGCGGTCCCTTCAGCTAGCGCCAAGACGCCCGTTGGGCAATCGAGCGGTTAATAAAACCCCCTAACATAACATAACATATTCAATTTGCAGGATTTGGGGGACGGTCCTTTATCTATCTGGCTGTGTTTCATTGGAATCAACTGCAGAGCCCTTTACACTACCCTGCCTGCCTTCAAGAATCTGAAGACATGGTTGTTTCAGAGATAATGCACCCCGTGTTCCTCTTTTTAGCTTTGTCTTTGCAGCAGGATGGCCTGTTGGGGCTAGTTTGTTTGTCTTAAAAAATAAATAAAATAAAATCATTAACTGATGCTCCAGGAATTTTCATTGAAATATTGCTGTATGTTCTAAAGACATGGTGAATGCCATGGGGTCAAGCAATTAACCTTTTAGGAAGCCATGAAGAATTGAGGCAATGGGAAGAGGTGTATGAAGGAGAAGATCACTACGACTCAGGTGACCCGTGCACTGCCTGGTGGCAGACTCGGATCGCATCTTCAACTCACTTAACTGAGCTGCAGTTCTTAACCATTGCAGAAACCACCCGCAAAAAACAGCTGTGTCAACATAACAGTACACTATATCCTCATGTGCCTCTCTCCATTCCCTATGCATCTCATGTCCCCACAGTCTCCCCTGTACCGAATCCCATGCCTTAATTGTCTCCTGTGATCCCATTTCATGTCTTCAGCGACCTCCCATCTTATGTTCTCACTGACTCCCCTGCCCTCCTGCCTTATGTCTTCCATTTCTCACCTATCCTCCACGAGCCTCTTTAATGTAGTGATGATGATGGCGTAACAACTCCTACAATGTGTTTGTGCAAATGAATCCAATCTGGGATCCTGGAAATGTGAGATGGTTATGGATTTTTAGGTATATTATGCCAAAATTGGCAATGTTGATCCACACCATCATTAAATTTGCCAAGCTTCAATTTTCTTGCATGCAATTTTTAAATAATTTCACGAACACTTCGGCGTATACTATATTTACTCAATTTTGTGTGGGCCTTCGTACTTTTAAGCTGTGCATGTGGGCCTTTATGATGAGCCACGACAGCGACCGTGTAAACTTTTACTAAATGTACACGTTTGTCTTTCTCTGAAAACAAAGAAGCCTAACTTTGAGAAAAGAAAGCCGGTCATAGTCCACGCTTTGAAACTGCGGCGAGCATTATTGAAAATTATTTTTCAATACCAAAACAGACCAACCATTTACTTATTAGTTTCTCAATATAATTTCACGTTATTCACTTTGTTGACAACTTTTCTTATAGGTACAATTGAAATTCCCTGAACAAAGGGACCAACCTCTTAACGCAAAATTTCAAATGGGACAATATATGGAACGTATTTGTTTTAGAACGGGCTAGCTTCTCAAAATTCCAAATGGCATTTCTAAAACACACTTGATCCTCCTCTGCCATCATTTTTAAAACTAAGGGGCATATTCACAAGGAGCTATCGCCGAATTTACGGCACTTTATCGCAGCCAAAGTCGTGATAAATTTACCTCCCCATTCACAAGCCGGTGTTAACAGCCCACAGCACCAGTTTACCCGCGATAGCAGCCGCAAAAAACATCGCCACAGAGGACCCCCGCAAATATCGCTAATGAGATGTAGAGTAGGTGTTCCCGTGCCAAAAGACGAGACAACAGCACATCTCAACATTCACAACGACCAGCCACATCGGCGATAAAAACACAAAACAGGCGATAAGGCGCGTTGGCACCAGGAAATTTACACCTGCTCTGACCTGGTGTAAAGTCGGACGGCAGCCAGCACCACAAAAGGGAGCACAGCCCAGGGCCACATTCGAAGTGCAACAGATGCTATGGAGCCACCCATCATGCGGCCCGGACACCCAAGAGGGCCACAACACCCACCTCTACCACCCCAGGACCCCAACCCACACCCGGAACACCCCCGGACCACCACAGACGCAGCGCAGACAAAGACAGCAGAACCCCAGGAAACGTACCAGCCGCACAGACCCAACATCTAACAATGTCACCGTCCACTACAGGCTGAAAGGGACAACCATCCTACGCATCCTGACCATCATCGCCTAACAGGCCTATGGCACCAACACAGCGGACAACCAACATCCCACCCCACACAAAGCTGACGGCTTGGCTGCACCTGTTGGCCCCTGGTACCCCCCAAACAACACCTGCCAGAGTCGGAGGAGTCACACAGCCAGCCACATCAAAGTCCCCCACACCTGTCCTGGACATCACCATCACCCTGGTACCCCAGTCCCCATACGTACAACACAATGCGCAGGATCCGCTGGAGACCAAGCAAGGACCATACGCCATAGCAGGATGCACGCACGTGTTGGGGGCAATCCACAGCACACATGTACTACCTGTGCCCCCTGGTGACACAGCACACAATCACCTCAACAGGAAGCACACGTCTCACATCAATGTGCAGGTAACAACAGAACACCGTGGAACCCCCAACAATGTCGCCTTCAAATACACAGCCAGTGTGCATGATACCTTCATCCTCCGACAGCCCATCATCAACCAGCATTCCCAGGATGGCAAAAAGGGAAATGCACACCCCCTTGGCAAGTCCGAAATGAACACCCCACACACCTCAACTCCACAACCATGCAACTCACGACACTGGCAATGCACGCGCCACAAAATCACAACCAACATGCACAACAACATGACCACCCACCAGACACGACAGAACAACTTACAATGGTAACCTGGGCAAGCCCTGAACATGAGCCATCAACGGCATGGCACCTCAGCCACATAATAGCCGAACGTGGGGAGAGGTGGCAACCAGGCATGTGTGAAGGATGCAGTAGAGCTATGATCGGGAAAGCACACAATGCCAAGAGTGGCGGAGATGTGCTGGACAGACTACAGTATGCAGAACACACCCATATCCATGGCGACATACACCTCTGGTGTATGGAGTGCAGTGGACAGTGGACGCAACCATGCCACCCCAGCCAGTGGGGGAACTCGCGGAAATGTTGCCTGTGATGCCACCCCCTAAGCGTCACCGGAGTGGGATGGCCCGGCGTAGGGCACGCCAGCGTAGGGGTGTGAATAAAAAGCACGTAGGCCTGGGCGTGGTCCTCTCCAAGAAAGCCCCACGTCTCTGCCAGGGCGGCACCTCCCACCCCCGCCACGAGGCCGACGCCGTCCTCGTGAGCATAGTTGCCTGCGATGCTGTGCACCTGCCGGACCCCGGCCGGCTGGACCACGAACCCGTCAGGCCCGCCCCTGCGCAGCCAGGCCACACTGATCTGCTGCCGACACCAGCGTGTGTCAAGGAGGGCCCACCACGTGCCGGCTCAAGCTCCAAGCCCGAGTCCCGCGACCTTGGCAGCCACCTCAGACCATCACGGCCTCCATGACACAGGCCCGCTTTATTCCCTTTTCGTTGATGTACTCCACTGCCGCCTTCGGCCTACTCTTCGGACCAGTAGGTCCCATATGTGAAACTGTGTCCTGAGTCATGAATGGCAGTGACCCCAAATCCCGGCCAGCGGCCACAGCACCAGACCCCCCCCCATCAGTGAGGCATAGTTCCATATGGGCATCTTGCGACACGTGGTGCCACTAACCCTGTTCAACGCCAGCCGGCTACACGTGGTGCCACTAACCCTGTTCAACGCCAGCCGGCTACACGTGGTGCCACTAACCCTGTTCAACGCCAGCCGGCTACACGTGGTGCCACTGAACCTGAACAACGCAGGCCAGTGGGGCCATCCAACCTATGCCGGCGACACTAGGTGAATGGGCCGTGCTGACCGCTGCCTCAGGCCTACACCACGGTCAGGTAGGTCACACATTTGGAACTGAGTCTTGATTACACCATGGCAGTGAACATCATTTAAGGCAGAGAACAATTCACTATACCCCCTTCGATGTGGTGCCAACAAGTCTGTGCATGGCATCACAACCACACGTGTCTGTGGGCCTACGTGGACCACTGCCCTGGGTCTACGCTGTGCACGAGTGGGATCACAGATTTGGAACTGAACATCGGTAATTCAAAAGGTAGAATACATATCATTGCACGCACGGAGAGGCGTAAGAGGATGACGAATTGCAGCCCGGAGGGAACAGGATCATCGTTATGGAGGTGATTGAACACTACCGACAACTGCCACTGTGTCACTAACTCTGTGCCTCGCGAGCCAACGACACGTGGCTGTGGGCCACTGCTGACCACTGCCTCCGGCCTACACTGCGGTCCAGTAGGTCACAGAGTCTTGATTTGGCAATGTTGGAGTTCACATCTGTGTACCGGCATCATCGCAGACTGCATCCCCTCTCAGCACCTGTGCCACTAAGTGTGTTCCCCGACATTCATGGACACTCACTGGTCGTACATTGGTGGCGTTTGAGTCTATGGACTAGGGGCTAGTTTTCATCCTCATGTAGCTGATACCGAATTGTTGGTGAAAACGAGGGTTGCGCTTTCCACTCCTCCATTTGCTGCTTCCAGATAACATCAGACCTTCCGCATCATGCCCTGGGGGACACCTTCCACTGTCCCCCGCAACACTCCGCAACATACACCTCGGACATTGATGGGGACCTGCTCAGGTCGCATGGCCTATCTGACTGCACCGCAAGTCACCGTCCTGTGGCTGGGTGCCTGTGCCGGCCGCAGTGCATCCGGGGCCACTAACTCTGTGCTGCTCAGGCCTGGGACCCCTTCCTCTGAGACATTGAATGGCCTCTGTAGCGATGGTCTTGGTCTCATCAACGCCATGTTTCTGTGGCCCTGCGCTGTCCGCATCCTCCGGCCTCAACTGCGGGCCACCAGGGCCCACACATAGCATCGAGTCTTGACCGGCCCGGACGTCGCATCACCACATGAGGCACACGCCACCACCGCAAGGACCACCTCCAACCACCATCTGCCAGAGTCGAAACGGTGGTCCTGACAGACCTATGGAGTTGCTCAGACCTGTCGTGGATGCCATCATCGGCCTGATACCCTGCTCAGCACTCCAGGTGCCAGTGACTTAGTGCACCGCAAGCCATTGTCCGTTACTGATTGAGTTTTGTGCTGTTGTGAGGTTGCGCAGCAATGTCACCTCATGCAGTGGGGTAGACCTGGGACTATGATGAGGAAGATGTGTCATGTGTGCGGACAGGAGAAGGAACAGACAATGAGAGGGCAGGAGGCAACAGCCCCAAGGCAGGAATGCAGACTGGTGGTGGTAGTCAAGCTACACACCTGGATCTATTACTGGGTATTGCGCTGTGGACTGCGGACGCAACTGTCACCTCAGGCAGTGTGGGAGACCTGGGACGTTGATGAGGAAGTTGATGCAGGTGTAACACACCCCACTGCATCTGCATCAGGACTAACCCGAAGGGACACAATCATAGCAATTTCCTCACATGAGCGCGCTCTTCTCTAGTGCCCCTACCTCAGTGCACTGCAACTCACGGAACCTCCTGACTGAATATTGGGTGACCTCTGTCCTTACTCCGGATCCCTCCATGTTGCTCTGCAGTTGACTCTGTTATGCTGGTGTTTTCTGTTTCCATTACACTGGTGTCCACTGTTCAGGTTGTTGCCAGCACCAAGCACTCCGTGCGGGCTGGCTTATACTCACCACACACACATCCAGCACAGGCATCACTGTACATGTGGCCCTGGCAATAAAGGGGCCGGGCGCACGTGCCCGTAGCCAGTTCAACATGATATGTGCATGTGTCGCTATGGTCTTATTGTATGCATGGGGGCCCTGGGCCCTACGACATTACATTGTGCTGTGTACAGCGGACGCAGACATGTCACCGCAGGCAGTGGGCTAGAACCTGGACATGTAGCTTTGTCACCACCCACTCAATTCGTAAGGGGAGTGGACTGTGCCATCGTACGCAGAGCCAAAGTGGGTGTGTGACTGATATGTGTGTGCCCCTGGGTGTGGTTCTGTACTGGGTATGTGCATCTGCATGTGTCTCTATGGCAGTGTGGGTCTCCTTTGTGGGGTGTAGGTGGTCCCTGAAGGGTATTCAACACCCACGTATGTGTTCTAGTTCACATTCCATGGGTTGGGCAACACCCGCACCTTTTGGGCCACCTCTTTTGGCGTTCTGACACCTGGCATTGGGGTGCCATGTGTGGGTCGGTGAAGTGTTGTGAGCCAGCCATGATTGCGGGTGCTTCATGCTGTGTGGTCTGTTGCAGGGGCTGGGTTCTCCTCTGAGTAGCTTGTCTGCCCTGGTCCTGGTGGTGGGTTGTGTGGGATGTCCATGGGCTGTTGTAGTGCGTCGGTGTCGAAGGTGTGGTGTTCATCTCGGGCATCACTGATGGGTTGTCTGTTCTGACCTGCTGGAGGTGTTGTTTGTCCCTCTGCATTGTGAAGGGGAGGTGCATGTTGGCATTGTGTTGGCGCCTTGTTCTTGTCGACATGCTTCTGTGTGACACTGTACATTGTGACTGTTTGGGCGGTGGTGGCTATTTGAGTTGGGACAGTGTACATTTGGCCTACATGGCTGATGTGGGGTTGTAGCCGTAGATATGCATCTCACAGTTCCCTGCTCTGTCCAATGTGATTGTTCTGTTTCTGCGCCTGGGCGGACCCAGTTGTGTCCCCTGTTCTGCAGTGTGGGTGTTGCACTTTGTGTCACATTGTCATGGTATGTGCTGTGATTGCTATGTGTGTGTGCTGCAGTGTGCCAGGGGGATGGGGGACATGTCCCTGGGTAATTGTGGGTGTGCAGTGTGCTACACCTCGTTGTGCATGTGTGCCATTGTGCCCATCACCCCCCGTCCCCCCAGTCCCTGTTGGATCCTCACCCTGTTGTTGTTGTGTCGGGTCCTGTCAAGCTGTGTTCGTACTCCCACCTCCTTGCACCGTCTCCACACTGATGACTGTGGCCTGGGTTTCCTCCAGCTCCTCCTGTGGCGCAGGACTGCCACCTCCTGTCGCCGTTGCTGCCTTCCCGTTGGCAGCGGGTTTGTACCTGGTTTAGGTTGTCACGTCCTGCCGGCGCCTCTTGGCCTCCTGGATTGGCCTCCTCGGCACACCGACTGCATTCCAGGTGGTCTGCTTGTGGGTCAGTTGCTAGTAGTGTTCTGTCACCTCCGTGACGCTGGTCTTGTTTTCCTGCAGTCTGCACCCCGTCTTCCTCTCCCTTTTCTCCTTGGCCTTCCCCGACCCCATTGTTCCTTGCTGGTGGTCTGTGGGGGTTGTGGGGTTCGCGTTGGTCTCTGCGCTGGGTCAGGGTGCATCCATGTTGCTACGTGCTTTGGCTTGTTTCTGGTGTGTTGTTTCTGTGGTTTTTATGGTGCAATTTCCCGCCAGACGCGTGGGATTTGCAGGGCTGTGGCTGCTTTTCGCTACTTTTTGTACCGCGATTGGCCTCATCGCATGATTTCTCTCGTTCTGCATTTTTTCGGCGTGGCGTTGATTTTCACGCTGACATTTGACGCGTTATCTGGTGACTATCGCATGCTACCGCCTTGTTGTGAATTCCACGTTGACACAGGGTTATTTTCCCGCGATGGGCTGCGATATTGAAAGTTGCGTTACGCTACTCTTGCGGTAGTTATCACACGTTCTTGTGAATATACCCCTTAGCCATTAGCAAATAGTTAAAGATTTCCATCCTACTTCTTCTCTCAAAAGAACATGATGTAAAGTTAAGAAGGCATTTATGGTGTACATGTCACTATGCAAGTAACTGATTTTTCCTTATGTGTTACCTTTTGCCATATTTAGATTTTTAATTGGGTCTCTTTGAAACTCAGGTAACACATTTTTGACGTGTTTATGGTGTCTGTTCTTAATATAATTACTTTTGCCTTGCCCATTGAATATGTTGCACATCAGTTAGTTAACTGAAACAAAGTAAATTTAATTGACCTATTTACAATTCAAATGCGTTTCTCTCTTCCATACTGTCAACATATCTTGATGTACTTGCTAATCTCAAAGGAATTCACTCAGTCATTGATGTTCCTATTTTGGTAGGCATAAAGCGTGTTATTTTTGTGTTAGCAAAATATACATTTTTCACCGTAGCATTGATAGTAGAAGACATGCTCGATTCAGTTTTCAGTTTGAACTGAAGCCTGTACATCAAAACCACCTTATGGCAATTTTGCGCTTGCAGTGTGGGTACATCTTCAAATGCCAAATACGCCATGTCGTTCTTGTAACAATAATGTATAGGCAGTTTAAAAAAATAGCTCTCACTTTTAAAATAACCGACCACCCCCTTGGAAGGATAGTAGCTCTTTTTAGTGTATCTACAGATATACACGTAATGCACGATCATTGCGAATCCTCCCTTCCCATCTCTGATAAATATTCACAAAAAATCATTTTGGGTTAAACTATTTGTAGTTTTCGAAATTTTGATTTGTGCGATTTTTATGTAATTTTGGCCAGCAGGAAACTGGTTCCAGCAGGAAATGTATTGACAGATTGTAAAACTGGCCAAACCAGTCTCTTTTTGATATGCTGGTGACTTTTGTACGTGAGCATAACCTCGTGTACGAAAGACACAACAGATACCTGCAAACCACACATCATGCAATTTCATGAATTTTTCATGAAATGTAGCAAATGCAAATCAAACAAAATGTAATCCTTTTTATTGGGCAATAGAGACCAAAAGTAAAACAGTACACAAAATGAACATGTAGTCCCCTGGCATGGGTACTCTCACAGCCGCACATAGCAGAAAAGTCAACAGGTCAAAAGGTGACCTCTAACTAGTCACTCTAGCAAGAAAAAGAACAGTACACAAGAAGCCAACATGCCAGTGGGGGTACGAGTGGCAGGAGGAGCGGTATATGAGGAACAAAGAGTGGACTATGGAGTAACGGAAGCCACCTAAGAATCGATATCAATTCACATCATGGTGGAATGGGGGAGGACCAGGGTAACGCGGTGGGGTCTGAATGGAGTGGACCAACGGAATAGAACCCAGAACAGGCAGGTGGGTAGGACTGGAAAAAAGAGGGGGGATGTGGGGGAGTCCAATTCCATGTTGGAAGGGGGGTGGGAGGTAAAGAAGAGCTCAGCAGTGGCCCATTTGACTAGATGCTGCATGAAAGGAAGGGGTAAGTGAACACACATGGACCTATTCTGAGACTGCAGGACCAAGTCGGACTCAGGTGAGGGAGGAGGTTGAGGGGCCCCCGAGGGCTGTCATTCAGATTCAGGAAGTGGGACAAAATGGCTTCAAACTTTTCAACTTTATCCTGATGTCGATAAATAATGTGCTCATAAGATGACTTTATACATTTCATTGATCCATTCATCATGGGTAGGGCTATACTGTGAGCGCCAGTGACGGAGAATGCAGAGTTTGGCTGTGGTCAAGGGTGTCGCCAAGGCTCATTGTCTATGGTTGGCGAGATCAGGGAGATATAGGGTATCATGGAGCATAATCAGGGACCACAGGGAGGGTAAGGCAACCACAAGGCTGAGTGTAGCCTATGCAGGACCACAGTTGGGTACTACTCGGGCATTCATACAGGATATGCACTATGTTGCATTGAGGATAGGGGCATATCCAGCAATTAGAGTGTGGAAGAAGGCCCACTATGGTGAGTTTTTGAGGGGTCCAGTACCAGTTCTGGATCGTTTTAAAGAGACAGAACTTCATCCTGGCCTCACACACTCCTCCACCCAGATCCTCAACCACATCTTTCCAGTACTTGTCCTTGTACTGAAGTCTTAGAGTATTTTGCCACAACATACGGAGAGAAGTGAGGAGCGGACAGGAGTAGAGGTGGTGGACCAATAAGTTGTCCAGGCATAACCCTTTTGTAGGTTCCCCAAAGGTACAAGAATTGGCAAATAGGGGATATTGGGACGGTCTATGGCCTAGTCCCTAGGCCCCCTATATACAGTGTTGCTGTTGAGAATAGCCTCATGATTGCATGGGAGATAGGTGATACTCTTATTAAAGGTCAGAGAAGGGTGTCAGTACGCCGTTACGGACTATTTCCCCAAGGATTACTACTTCTGGCGTCTTCCAGGTTTTTCACTTCAGGGGTCATCTGGACACTTGTTGGGCTGAGTTATTCCACAAGGGGGCCTGTAGATAGAGTATAGGGGGGGCTACCTTTGAGCTCATGGGCGTGGTTCCAGACCCACACCATTGTTTACACCATAAGATTAGGCATAGGTGAAGTAGGTGATTTATGGCAGAAGAGAATGTCGCGGTCTGTCCCGCTGCCAATCATAGAACATTCCAGACAGACCCAGAAGGGGTTGTTGGTACCCCCTGTCTCAGGTAGGAACATTGTGCCCTGATACAGGGTGTAATAATAAAGTTCTATACAAGGTGCACCCAGCCCTCTGCATTTCCTGTGTGCTATCAATTTGGAGAAAATCATTCGGAGTCTCATGTTACCCCAATTAAAAGATCAAATACACTTATCTATGAGCTATAGGGTGGAGGACCTAACAAAGAGGGGCAACATTCCAAGGACATAGGTAAAACAGGGGCCAATAACCATCATGACCGCTTGTGTTGTCCTCCAGAGGAATAGATTAAGGTGGATCCATTTGATGTATTCAAACTTAGTTTGAGCAATGAGTGGATTAAGGTTGTCTGAGATCATATTGTCTAGACCCCTATTGACCAAGACACCTAAATATTTAAGGCAATTAGCAGTTAGGAGCTTTTCTTTTAGATCTACCTTTGCTGGTCTAACCCCAAATTGTTTCCCTTAGAGTATTTGATATGATTCTCCATTTTCCTGAAGCTATTGCATGCCCTTACTTTCCAAATCTTGCTGGTGTAGAGTAAGTTAATTGCCTGAGTGAAGACTCCACATTTATATCTTTCTAATACATTTTTAGTGAATAAATGTGCTCAGATTGAGGATTTTACAAACAGTTTACACGACAAAGGGGGTGGGGGGGATTCTCAAATCCGGTGGAAAATGGTGTTGCAAATATTTGTGCAGTTGTGCAGTTGCAAACATTCGTAACATATACAGAAGGCCAAATGTAACTTTTTCTCTAATTTTCAAACAGAAACTAGAGCAGACCACATTGTGTTTTGTTCTAGCGAAGTAGATTGGTCTTATTTATTAACACTAACAAAGTTGTGTAGAAAATTTGAAAAAAAATTGTACAATTGTCAAACTGACACCGATAATCAGACACTGAAATGAACATCTCTCTTGTTTTTTATAAAAAAGAATAAGGATTCTCTCGATTTTTCTCTTATTTAAAGAAACCGTGCTGTTCACATTATGCCTGGAGTGTGATTAAAGATGAGAGAGGTTTACCAGGCTATTAACAGTGGAAGCTAAGGGAGTAGTATCATGGAAACCATATGTTTTCCTGTACGGAGTGTGATCCAACTGTTATTCTTCCCCTGAGGCTCTTTAAATATAGAGTAGAAATGTTCTTTCTGCTGATTGAAATGAACTGTCCTTTAATGACCTCTGAGGATGTCTTTTTACTGTACCAAATGTAAAGTTAATTCGTGCATGTACTTACACAATGTTTACACTATTAAAGTATTTTAGAAATGTGCCAGGAAAATAGTTTTTATCTACGGCATGATTCTCAGATTAGTGAGCTTAATAAAATGATTTTTGAACTTCTAAATTCAAGACATAATATTGAAGAAAATGTATGTTAACATAAAAGTGGGGGTGTGGAAGTTGTGAAGATTTGTTCTGCATGTGGATTCGCATATTAAAATTTTGCTTTTTGACTACTTTTTGAGTTACTTAGAGTAGAAAGACGTCCTAACATCAATCCATTTTCATGTGTGTGTGTGGGGGTGTGCGTTCGTGCGTGCGTGGCTGTGTGTGTTTTTTACATGTGACCATTTTGTTTTTGTTCTCTATGACTTCTCTTTGCTTGCCATGTGGGTAACCACCATTTTGTGGAGCCAGTTTGTTTGTTTGATTATTAATAATTTTATTTCACTTTTAAAGGACTTTTGACAGGAGCATTGATTATTTGAGCCCTTTTGGAGCCCATGTTATTTTGTTAATTATTAATTTTAAAAACTTGGCAGTCTATCATCTCAATCAGCTAAGTTTTGGCATGGCAAGTTTCATGAAGATCTGCCCACGGGAAAAAGTTAAGGTGGAGAAAAAATGTATAAGTTTACATTTCATCTCCCTTAGGAAAAATTGCTAAAAGATAGAGCAAAAAACACTGAATGGATTTACATCAAACTTGTCATGAATAGGGAAGTGTCCTCAGGAAGCATGCTTTTTTTTTTGTTGTAAATACGTCCAGTACTGTTAAAAAATATTTGCATTTAAAAAGGTGGTGGGTGGGCTTTAAAGGGTTAGCACATTTGTATATATTTGCTAAAACTCACTGTCAATCACATTTTAAATATGTTTACATAAAGTGATTGACTGGATGCACTCAGTACGACATTCAGGGTTTTGTAAGAGTGCTCCAGGGGAAAAATCAGTACAGCGAGGCAGAGGGCTCCCAATGCAGTTCCAGCTTCATACAAATACCCCATTACCCCACATCAGTACTCTGGCCCACATTCAGGGATTTGAGTGCTACAATGGCATCAACTGTAGAGTAAGGCAGGTGGTATCCAATGTAGGTCCATGTTTACTCCCACACCCACTCACCCACATCAGCATCTAGGACTCTATTCAGGGATTTGAGGGAGCATTCCGATGGCAACAATGGGGCATATTATCAAGCCCCTATGGCCACCACAACGTCACTTTCTGTGACGTTGTGGTGGCGATAGGGTCAGCACCCTATTACCAAGGCAGCGTTAAACCACATAACGTGGCTAAAAGCCACGTTAAGTGGCTTAACGCTGCCTTAGTAATAGGGCCCTTTCACGCTAAAATTAGCGTGAAAGGGGCGTGCAGTGGGTGTTGCGGTGGGCGTTCCACCGCAACACCCACTTCACTCGACGCTGCCATCTATTATCAAGAGAGGCGATAATAGGTGGCAGCGCCGAAATTAAGACCAGGAAAATCCTGGTCTTAAGGTGGCGAAACGAGGAGAAATGCTTCACATGGAAGCACACATGGAAAAAGCAAAATGCCAAGGTTTGTTTATGTACATGAAAGTGTCCCTTCCTGTACATAAACAAACCTGTTTTAAAAAATGCCATTTTGTAACTTACATGTGTCCCCCACATTTGTTTTCTAAGTGCCCCGGGGAGGTGGTGGTCCCCGGGGCGTGTGGGGGGGCTGGAGCCCCCCCACACAGGTGATTATTTTTTTAAAAAGAAGCCCCGGGGGTGGCGGTCCCGGGCTGCGGGAGGCGGAGAGCCCTCCCGCACCATTTGTTTTTAAAGCCCCGGGGGTGGCGGTCTTCGGGGCTTGGGGGCCTTAGAGGCCCCCATTCATTAAATTCATAACCCCCGCATGCCCTCGGGACTTGGCCCACCCGGGGCCAATGATCAACGAAGCGCGAAAGACCGCGCTTCGCTTTTTTTCGGCAGGATCCGCGCACCCTAAGCGCATCCCGCCGATTTTATTTTTTTTAAATGCTTTTTTCTGCCCAGGGGGTCCTTGTGGGACCCTCTGAGCAGACCTAGGGGGTCTGGGTGTTTCTACCCTGCCCCCTTTGTGCGTTTTGCGCACTTGTTTCTTGTGCTTTTTTTTTTTAATTGGCAGGATCCCCGCACCCTAAGCGCATCCCGCCGTTTAAAAAAATAAAATAAAATGCTTTTTTCTGCCCAAGGGGTCCTTGTGGGACCCCCTGAACAGACCTAGGGGGTCAGGGTGTTTCTACCCTGCCCCCTTTTTGCGCTTTTCGCACTTGTTTCTGTCCCTCGGTTCTACGGAGGAACAAAATGGCTGCCAACACTTCCTGATTTGGAGTGTTGACAGCCACTTGACAGCCAATTAGCATGCAGCTCGTGATCAGGAGGGTACGCGGACCCTACTCGGCCATAGATATATATGTGACTTTACTTTTGCTTTTCTCAGGAACTACTGAACGGATTTACACCATTTAAGCAAAAGGCACGACACTGCACCAAGGGCTACCTCTTTGCCAAATTTGGTGTAATTCCGTTCAGCAGTTCGGGCTGTAGCCGCGATGAATGGTTCCTTTGGAAAAATGAATGGGGAAAACGCATTTTGGGACCCCCTTTTTTCTCGGCACCCGCTTGACAAATCATCCCGAGACTTTCAGGATAGGAGCGGACCGGAGGGCCCAACAAGTTGGAAGCTTTCGTGAAGATTCGTCAACCGGCGCCAACGTTATTTCAAATAGAATGTTGCGAATTTCCTATGGAAAATAAGTCCTAACTATAACTATCTACTGGCGACCGCCAGTAGATAATATATGTATATACAAGTGTATATACATGTATATATATATATATTATCTACTGGCGGTCGCCAGTAGATAGTTATAGTTAGGACCTATTTTCCATAGGAAATCCGCGACATTCTATTTGAAATAACTCTCTTGCCGGTTGACGAATCTTCGCGAAATTTTCAAACTTTATGGCCCGCTCCGGTCCGCTCCTACCCTGAAAGTCTCGGGGTGATTCATCAAGCGGGGGCCGAGAAAAAGGGGGTCCCAAAACGTGTTTTCCCCATTCATTTTCCCATAGGAAACTTTAGACACGGCTACAGCCCGAACTGCTGAACGGAATTACACCAAATTTGGCAAAGAGGTAGTTCTTGGTTCAGAAAGAACCCTTTTGTTAAATGGTGTAAATCCGTTCAGTAGTTGCGGAGAAATTAAAAAAATAAGAGTCAAAAATCAATTTCCCATAGGAAACTTTATGCAAGGCTACAGCCCGAACTGCTGAACGGAATTACACCAAATTTGGCAAAGAGGTAGTTCTTGGTTCAGAAAGAACCATTTTTGTTAAATGGTGTAAATCCGTTCAGTAGTTGCTGAGAAAATCAAAAGTAAAAACACATATATATCTGGGCGGAGCCTAACCACACATGTCATCGTGAGATCTGATTGGCTGTCAGCACTTCATCCTGGAATTGCTGGCAGCCATCTTGAGACCAATATACATGATAGTACCCCATTGAAATGCCTTGTAGTGAATCAAAGATTTTGAGGGTTACCAAAAGGAGAACTATTAAGGGTGATAACAGACTTTAGTTACATTAGAATTCATTTGTTGATGGTACCATACTAATTTCAGGAATTGTGGTGTGTTCTAAGGTGATTTTACCCTGTGAAAAACCTTCTGCTGGGATATCATGAATCATGTTTGAGAGAAAACTATTTTCACATGCTTGTCCCATACAGTTTTGGAAGGTGCTCCAGAAGCTAAAATGAGAGCATATTTTCTGTAAATTCACATTATCTTTCTCAGTCATGTGAGAATGAAGTCTGACATTCTCAGTAAAACATGTACATCCAACAAGGGCAGAGACTGTCAGTTGATTCCTTTGTGTTCTACTGCAGCTTCCCAGAGTGTTCTAAAGAACAACTAGAGTGCTAACAGCCTTACTTATGACAAAAGTATGGCACACCTGAAGCCATCTTGATTGGAATAAACTGGTAACACTTAAAACATTTAATTTAAAAAGGAACAAAATGATGGGGTTCATTTTGTCATAGAAATTATGGTTAGTGCTATAGAAAGAAAAATTAGGACATGTTTCAAGTGAGATCTCAAATATCTTCCTGTTATATTTCAACAGGAGCAGCCTGCCAGTTGATGCCTTTGTGTTCTACTGCAGCTTCCCAGAGTGTTCTAAAGAACAACTAGAGTGCTAACAGCCTTACTTATGACAAAAGTATGGCACACCGGAAGCCATCTTGATTGGAATAAACCGTTAATACTTAAAACATTTAATTTAAAAAGGAACAAAATGAGGGGGTTCTTTTTTAAATAGAAATTATGGTTAGTGCTGCAGAAAGAAAAATGAGGGCATGTTTTAAGTGAGATCTCAAATCCTCTTCTATTTCATTAGAAAATTCTGACATGCAGACTGAAACAATCACTTTCAATACCAGCAGCAGACTTCCAGTTAACTCCCTGGTGAGCAGTAGCTTTAGTACAGTGATCTAATGAGCAACTAGAGTGCTAACATTCTGAATTTATGGCAAATGTGAGACACATCTGAATGCCTTCTTGATGGAATCAAAGTAAAAAACTGAAAGCATTTCCTACTGAGGAGACTGCAGTAAATGAGGAAATTAGGAAACTTCATAACAAAGAAGTCTTCCAAGATGGCCACCAGAGAAAAAAGAGCCCAAATGTAGCACAAATATTACCCAGATGTAGCCCACATATAGCCCAATGACAAAAGTGTGCAAAACACTTTTTATTTTTAGTTTTTTTGCAGTTTTATGTAGTGCAGACTGGTCAGGTATTGGAGCGTTGCATCTTAAAACATGACCCCCTACACTACAAAAACACTACTGCACTACTCTAAACCCTAAAACACTACCCCAGCACGACTCCCTACACTACACAAGCACCACTGCACTATCCTAAACCCTAAAACACTACCCCCAGCATGACCCCCTACACTACACAAACACCACTGCACTACCCTAAACCCTAAAACACTACCCCCAGCACGATCCCCTACACTACCCAAACACCACTGCACTAACCTAAATCCTAAAACAATACCCCCAGCACGACCCCCTACACTACCCAAACACCACTGCACTACCCTAAAACATGACCCCCTACACTACACAAACACCACTGCACTACCCTAAACCCTAAAACACTATCCCCAGAACGACCCCCTACACTGCCCGAACACCACTGCACTGCCCTAAACCTTGAAACACCAGCCCCTGCACGACCCCCTACACTGTTCGAACACCACTGCACTGCCCTAAACCCTGAAACACCACCCCCAGCACGACCCCCTACACTGCCCGAACACCACTGCACTGCCCTAAACCCTGAAACACCACCCCCAGCACGGCCCCCTACACTGCCCAAACACCACTGCACTGCCCTAAACCCTGAAACACTATCCCCAGCAAGACCCCCTACACTGCCCAAACACCACTCCACTGCCCTAAACCCTGAAACATCACCCCCAGCAAGACCCCCTACACTGCCCGAACACCACTGCACTGCCCTAAACCCTGAAACACCACCCCCAGCACGACCCCCTACACTGCCCGAACACCACTGCTCTGCCCAAAACCCTGAAACACCAGCCCCAGCACGACCCCCTACACTGCCCGAACACCACTGCACTGCCCTAAACCCTGAAACACCAGCCCCAGCACGACCCCCTACACTGCCCGAACACCACTGCACTACCCTAAACCCAGAAACACCATCCCCAGCACGACCCCCTACACTGCCTGAGCACCACTGCACTGCCCTAAACCCTGAAACACCAGCCCCAGCATGACCCCCTACACTGCCCGAACACCACTGCACTGCCCTAAACCCTGAAACACCAGCCCCAGCACGACCACCTACACTGCACGAACACCACTGCACTGCCCTAAACCCTGAAACACCAGCCCCAGCATGACCCCCTACACTGCCCGAACACCACTGCACTGCCCTAAACCGTGAAACACTAGCCCCAGCACGACCCCCTACACTGCCAGAACACCATTGCACTGCCCTAAACCCTGAAACACCAGCCCCAGCACAACCCCCTACACTGCCCGAACACTACTGCACTGCCCTAAACCCTGAAACACCACCCCGTGCACGACCCCCTACACTGCCCGAACACCACTGCACTGCCCTAAACCCTGAAACACCACCCCCAGCACGACACCCTACACTGCCCGAACACCACTGCACTGCCCTAAACCCTGAAACACCATTCCCCTGCACGACCCCCTACACTGCCCGAACACTACTGCACTGCCCTAAACCCTGAAACACCATCCCCAGCACGACCCCCTACACTGCACGAACACCCCTGCACTGCCCTAAACCCTGAAACACTACCCCCAGCAAGACCCCCTACACTGCCCGAACACCACTGCACTGCCCTAAACCCTGAAACATCACCCCCAGCAAGACCCCTACACTGCCCGAACACCACTGCCCTAAACCCTGAAACACCACCCCCAGCAAGACCCCCTACACTGCCCGAACACCACTGCACTACCCTAAACCCTACAACACTACCCCCAGCACGACCCCCTACACTACACAAGCACCACTGCACTACCCTAAACCCTAAAACACTACCCCCAGAACGACCCCCTACACTGCCCGAACACCACTGCACTGCCCTAAACCTTGAAACACCAGCCCCTGCACGACCCCCTACACTGTTCGAACACCACTGCACTGCCCTAAACCCTGAAACACCACCCCCAGCACGACCCCCTACACTGCCGAACACCACTGCACTGCCCTAAACCCTGAAACACCACCCCTTCACGACCCCCTACACTGCCCGAACACCACTGCACTGCCCTAAACCCTGAAACACCACCCCCAGCACGGCCCCCTACACTGCCCAAACACCACTGCACTGCCCTAAACCCTGAAACACTATCCCCAGCAAGACCCCCTACACTGCCCAAACACCACTCCACTGCCCTAAACCCTGAAACATCACCCCCAGCAAGACCCCCTACACTGCCCGAACACCACTGCCCTAAACCCTGAAACACCACCCCCAGCACGACCCCCTACACTGCCCGAACACCACTGCACTGCCCTAAACCCTGAAACACCAGCCCCAGCACGACCCCCTACACTGCCCGAACACCACTGCACTGCCCTAAACCCTGAAACACCAGCCCCAGCACGACCCCCTACACTGCCCGAACACCACTGCACTGCCCTAAACCCTGAAACACCAGCCCCAGCACGACCCCCTACACTGCCCGAACACCACTGCACTACCCTAAACCCAGAAACACCATCCCCAGCACGACCCCCTACACTGCCTGAGCACCACTGCACTGCCCTAAACCCTGAAACACCAGCCCCAGCATGACCCCCTACACTGCCCGAACACCACTGCACTGCCCTAAACCCTGAAACACCAGCCCCAGCACGACCACCTACACTGCACGAACACCACTGCACTGCCCTAAACCCTGAAACACCAGCCCCAGCATGACCCCTACACTGCCCGAACACCACTGCACTGCCCTAAACCGTGAAACACTAGCCCCAGCACGACCCCCTACACTGCCAGAACACCATTGCACTGCCCTAAACCCTGAAACACCAGCCCCAGCACAACCCCCTACACTGCCCGAACACCACTGCACTGCCCTAAACCCTGAAACATCACCCCGTGCACGACCCCCTACACTGCCCGAACACCACTGCACTGCCCTAAACCCTGAAACACCACCCCCAGCACGACACCCTACACTGCCCGAACACCACTGCACTGCCCTAAACCCTGAAACACCACCCCCAGCACGACCCCCTACACTGCCCAAACACCACTGCACTGCCCTAAACCCTGAAACACTATCCCCAGCAAGACCCCCTACACTGCCCGAACACCACTGCACTGCCCTAAACCCTGAAACATCACCCCCAGCAAGACCCCCTACACTGCCCGAACACACGCACTGCCCTAAACCCTGAAACACCACCCCCAGCACGACCCCCTACACTGCCCGAACACCACTGCTCTGCCCTAAACCCTGAAACACCAGCCCCAGCACGACCCCCTACACTGCCCGAACACCACTGCACTGCCCTAAACCCTGAAACACCACCCCCAGCACGACCCCCTACACTGCACCGAACACCACTGCTCTGCCCTAAACCCTGAAACACCAGCCCCAGCACGACCCCCTACACTGCCCGAACACCACTGCACTGCCCTAAACCCTGAAACACCATCCCCAGCATGACCCCCTACACTGCCCGAGCACCACTGCACTGCCCTAAACCCTGAAACACCAGCCCCAGCATGACCCCCTACACTGCCCGAACACCACTGCACTGCCCTAAACCCTGAAACACCAGCCCCAGCACGACCACCTACACTGCCCGAACACCACTGCACTGCCCTAAACCCTGAAACACCAGCCCCAGCATGACCCCCTACACTGCCCGAACACCACTGCACTGCCCTAAACCCTGAAACACCAGCCCCAGCACGACCCCCTACACTGCCCGAACACCATTGCACTGCCCTAAACCCTGAAACACCAGCCCCAGCACAACCCCCTACACTGCCCGAACACCACTGCACTGCCCTAAACCCTGAAACACCACCCCCAGCACGACCCCCTACACTGCCCGAACACCACTGCACTGCCCTAAACCCTGAAACACCACCCCCAGCACGACACCCTACACTGCCCGAACACCACTGCACTGCCCTAAACCCTGAAACACCATCCCCCAGCACGACCCCTACACTGCCCGAACACCACTGCTCTGCCCAAAACCCTGAAACACCAGCCCCAGCAACGACCCCCTACACTGCCCGAACACCACTGCACTGCCCTAAACCCTGAAACACCAGCCCCAGCACTGACCCCCTACACTGCCCGAACACCACTGCACTACCCTAAACCCTGAAACACCATCCCCAGCACGACCCCCTACACTGCCTGAGCACCACTGCACTGCCCTAAACCCTGAAACACCAGCCCCAGCACGACCCCCTACACTGCCCGAACACCACTGCACTGCCCTAAACCCTGAAACACCAGCCCCAGCACGACCCCCTACACTGCCCGAACACCACTGCACAGCCCTAAACCCTGAAACACCAGCCCCAGCATGACCCCCTACACTGCCCGAACACCACTGCACTGCCCTAAACCCTGAAACACTAGCCCCAGCACGACCCCTACACTGCCCGAACACCACTGCACTGCCCTAAACCCTGAAACACCAGCCCCAGCACAGACCCCCTACACTGCCCGAACACCACTGCACTGCCCTAAACCCTGAAACACCACCCCATGCACGACCCCCTACACTGCCCGAACACCACTGCACTGCCCTAAACCCTGAAACACCACCCCCAGCACGACACCCTACACTGCCCGAACACCACTGCACTGCCCTAAACCCTGAAACACCATCCCCAGCACGACCCCCTACACTGCCCGAACACCACTGCACTGCCCTAAACCCTGAAACACCATCCCCAGCACGACCCCCTACACTGCCCGAACACCACTGCACTGCCCTAAACCCTGAAACACTACCCCCAGCAAGACCCCCTACACTGCCCGAACACCACTGCACTGCCCTAAACCCTGAAACATCACCCCCAGCAAGACCCCCTACACTGCCCGAACACCACTGCACCCTAAACCCTGAAACACCACCCCCAGCAAGACCCCCTACACTGCCCGAACACCACTGCACTGCCCTAAACCCTGAAACACCAGCCCCTGCACGACCCCCTACACTGCCTGAACACCACTGCACTGCCCTAAACCCTGAAACACCACCCCCTGCATGACCCACTACACTGCCCGAACACCACTGCACTGCCCTAAACCCTGAAACACCATTCCCCCTGCACGACCCCCTACTCTGCCCGAACACCACTGCACTGGCCTAAACCCTGAAACACCATCCCCAGCATGACCCCCTACACTGCACGAACACCACTGCACTGCCCTAAGCCCTGAAACACTACCCCCAGCAAGACCCCCTACACTGCCCGAACACCACTGCACTGCCCTAAACCCTGAAACATCACCCCCAGCAAGACCCCTACACTGCCCGAACACCACTGCGCCTAAACCCTGAAACACCACCCCCAGCAAGACCCCCTACACTGCCCGAACACCACTGCACTGCCCTAAACCCTGAAACACCAGCCCCAGCACGACCCCCTACATTGCCCAAACACAACTGCACTGCCCTAAACCCTGAAACACCACCCCCTGCATGACCCACTACACTGCCAGACCACCATTGCACTGCCCTAAACCCTGAAACACCAGCCCCAGCACAACCCCCTACACTGCCCGAACACTACTGCACTGCCCTAAACCCTGAAACACCACCCCGTGCACGACCCCCTACACTGCCCGAACACCACTGCACTGCCCTAAACCCTGAAACACCACCCCCAGCACGACACCCTACACTGCCCGAACACCACTGCACTGCCCTAAACCCTGAAACACCATTCCCCCAGCACGACCCCCTACACTGCCCGAACACCACTGCTCTGCCCTAAACCCTGAAACACCAGCCCCAGAACGACCCCCTACACTGCCCGAACACCACTGCACTGCCCTAAACCCTGAAACAACAGCCCCAGCACTACCCCCTACACTGCCCGAACACCACTGCACTACCCTAAACCCAGAAACACCATCCCCAGCACGACCCCCTACACTGCCTGAGCACCACTGCACTGCCCTAAACCCTGAAACACCAGCCCCAGCATGACCCCCTACACTGCCCGAACACCACTGCACTGCCCTAAACCCTGAAACACCAGCCCCAGCACGACCACCTACACTGCACGAACACCACTGCACAGCCCTAAACCCTGAAACACCAGCCCCAGCATGACCCCCTACACTGCCCGAATACCACTGCACTGCCCTAAACCGTGAAACACTAGCCCCAGCACGACCCCCTACACTGCCAGAACACCATTGCACTGCCCTAAACCCTGAAACACCAGCCCCAGCATGACCCCCTACACTGCCCGAACACCACTGCACTGCCCTAAACCCTGAAACACCACCCCGTGCACGACCCCCTACACTGCCCGAACACCACTGCACTGCCCTAAACCCTGAAACACCACCCCCAGCACGACACCCTACACTGCCCGAACACCACTGCACTGCCCTAAACCCTGAAACACCATTCCCCCTGCACGACCCCCTACACTGCCCGAACACTACTGCACTGCCCTAAACCCTGAAACACCATCCCCAGCACGACCCCCTACACTGCCCGAACACCACTGCACTGCCCTAAACCCTGAAACAACAGCCCCAGCACGACCCCCTACACTGCCCGAACACCACTGCACTACCCTAAACCCTGAAACACCATCCCCAGCACCACCCCCTATACTGCCTGAGCACCACTGCACTGCCCTAAACCCTGAAACACCAGCCCCAGCATGACCCCCTACACTGCCCGAACACCACTGCACTGCCCTAAACCCTGAAACACCAGCCCCAGCACGACCACCTACACTGCACGAACACCACTGCACTGCCCTAAACCCTGAAACACCAGCCCCAGCATGACCCCCTACACTGCCCGAACACCACTGCACTGCCCTAAACCGTGAAACACTAGCCCCAGCACGACCCCCTACACTGCCCGAACACCATTGCACTGCCCTAAACCCTGAAACACCAGCCCCAGCACAACCCCCTACACTGCCCGAACACCACTGCACTGCCCTAAACCCTGAAACACCACCCCGTGCACGACCCCCTACACTGCCCGAACACCACTGCACTGCCCTAAACCCTGAAACACCACCCCCAGCACGACACCCTACACTGCCCGAACACCACTGCACTGCCCTAAACCCTGAAACACCATCCCCCTGCACGACCCCCTACACTGCCCGAACACTACTGCACTGCCCTAAACCCTGAAACACCATCCCCAGCACGACCCCCTACACTGCCCGAACACCCCTGCACTGCCCTAAACCCTGAAACACTACCCCCAGCAAGACCCCCTACACTGCCCGAACACCACTGCACTGCCCTAAACCCTGAAACATCACCCCCAGCAAGACCCCCTACACTGCCCGAACACCACTGCACTCCCTAAACCCTGAAACACCACCCCCAGCAAGACCCCCTACACTGCCCGAACACCACTGCACTGCCCTAAACCCTGAAACACCAGCCCCAGCACGACCCCCTACATTGCCCGAACACCACTGCACTGCCCTAAACCCTGAAACACCACCCCCTGCATGACCCACTACACTGCCCGAACACCACTGCACTGCCCTAAACCCTGAAACACCATTCCCCCTGCACGACCCCCTACTCTGCCCGAACACTACTGCACTGGCCTAAACCCTGAAACACCATCCCCAGCATGACCCCCTACACTGCACCGAACACCCCTGCACTGCCCTAAGCCCTGAAACACTACCCCCAGCAAGACCCCCTACACTGCCCGAACACCACTGCACTGCCCTAAACCCTGAAACATCACCCCCAGCAAGACCCCCTACACTGCCCGAACACCACTGCACTGCCCTAAACCCTGAAACACCACCCCCAGCAAGACCCCCTACACTGCCCGAACACCACTGCACTGCCCTAAACCCTGAAACACCAGCCCCAGCACGACCCCCTACATTGCCCGAACACCACTGCACTGCCCTAAACCCTGAAACACCACCCCCTGCATGACCCACTACACTGCCAGACCACCATTGCACTGCCCTAAACCCTGAAACACCAGCCCCAGCACAACCCCCTACACTGCCCGAACACTACTGCACTGCCCTAATCCCTGAAACACCACCCCGTGCACGACCCCCTACACTGCCCGAACACCACTGCACTGCCCTAAACCCTGAAACACCACCCCCAGCACGACACCCTACACTGCCCGAACACCACTGCACTGCCCTAAACCCTGAAACACCATTCCCCCTGCACGACCCCCTACACTGCCCGAACACTACTGCTCTGCCCAAAACCCTGAAACACCAGCCCCAGAACGACCCCCTACACTGCCCGAACACCACTGCACTGCCCTAAACCCTGAAACAACAGCCCCAGCACTACCCCCTACACTGCCCGAACACCACTGCACTACCCTAAACCCAGAAACACCATCCCCAGCACGACCCCCTACACTGCCTGAGCACCACTGCACTGCCCTAAACCCTGAAACACCAGCCCCAGCATGACCCCCTACACTGCCCGAACACCACTGCACTGCCCTAAACCCTGAAACACCAGCCCCAGCACGACCACCTACACTGCACGAACACCACTGCACTGCCCTAAACCCTGAAACACCAGCCCCAGCATGACCCCCTACACTGCCCGAACACCACTGCACTGCCCTAAACCGTGAAACACTAGCCCCAGCACGACCCCCTACACTGCCAGAACACCATTGCACTGCCCTAAACCCTGAAACACCAGCCCCAGCACAACCCCTACACTGCCCGAACACCACTGCACTGCCCTAAACCCTGAAACACCACCCCGTGCACGACCCCCTACACTGCCTGAACACCACTGCACTGCCCTAAACCCTGAAACACCACCCCCAGCACGACACCCTACACTGCCCGAACACCACTGCACTGCCCTAAACCCTGAAACACCATTCCCCCTGCACGACCCCCTACACTGCCCGAACACTACTGCACTGCCCTAAACCCTGAAACACCATCCCCAGCACGACCCCCTACACTGCACGAACACCCCTGCACTGCCCTAAACCCTGAAACACTACCCCAGCAAGACCCCTACACTGCCCGAACACCACTGCACTGCCCTAAACCCTGAAACATCACCCCCAGCAAGACCCCCTACACTGCCCGAACACCACTGACGCCTAAACCCTGAAACACCACCCCCAGCAAGACCCCCTACACTGCCCGAACACCACTGCACTGCCCTAAACCCTGAAACACCAGCCCCAGCACGACCCCCTACATTGCCCGAACACCACTGCACTGCCCTAAACCCTGAAACACCACCCCCTGCATGACCCACTACACTGCCCGAACACCACTGCACTGCCCTAAACCCTGAAACACCATTCCCCCTGCACGACCCCCTACTCTGCCCGAACACTACTGCACTGGCCTAAACCCTGAAACACCATCCCCAGCATGACCCCCTACACTGCACGAACACCCCTGCACTGCCCTAAACCCTGAAACACTACCCCCAGCAAGACCCCCTACACTGCCCGAACACCACTGCACTGCCCTAAACCCTGAAACATCACCCCCAGCAAGACCCCCTACACTGCCCGAACACCACTGCACTGCCCTAAACCCTGAAACACCACCCCCAGCAAGACCCCCTACACTGCCCGAACACCACTGCACTGCCCTAAACCCTGAAACAACAGCCCCAGCACGACCCCCTACACTGCCCGAACACCACTGCACTGCCCTAAACCCTGAAACACCAGCCCCAGCACGACCCCCTACACTGCCCGAACACCACTGCACTGCCCTAAACCCTGAAACACCAGCCCCAGCATGACCCCCTACACTGCCCGAACACCACTGCACTGCCCTAAACCCTGAAACACCAGCCCCAGCACGACCCCCTACACTGCCCGAACACCACTGCACTGCCCTAAACCCTGAAACACCAGCCCCAGCATGACCCCCTACACTGCCCGAACACCACTGCACTGCCCTAAACCCTGAAACACCAGCCCCAGCACGACCCCCTACACTGCCCGAACACCACTGCACTGCCCTAAACCCTGAAACACCAGCCCCAGCACGACCCCCTACACTGCCCGAACACCACTGCACTGCCCTAAACCCTGAAACACCAGCCCCAGCACGACCCCCTACACTGCCCGAACACCACTGCACTGCCCTAAACCCTGAAACACCACCCCCAGCACGACCCCCTACACTGCCCGAACACCACTGCACTGCCCTAAACCCTGAAACACCATTCCCCATGCACGACCCCCTACACTGCCCGAACACCACTGCACTGCCCTAAACCCTGAAACACCATCCCCAGCACGACCCCCTACACTGCCCGAACACCACTGCACTGCCCTAAACCCTGAAACACTACCCCCAGCAAGACCCCCTACACTGCCCGAACACCATTGCACTGCCCTAAACCCTGAAACATCACCCCCAGCAAGACCCCTACACTGCCCGAACACCACTGCCCTAAACCCTGAAACACCACCCCCAGCAAGACCCCCTACACTGCCCGAACACCACTGCACTGCCCTAAACCCTGAAACACCAGCCCCAGCACGACCCCCTACATTGCCCGAACACCACTGCACTGCCCTAAACCCTGAAACACCACCCCCTGCATGACCCACTACACTGCCCGAACACCACTGCACTGCCCTAAACCCTGAAACACCATTCCCCCTGCACGACCCCCTACTCTGCCCGAACACTACTGCACTGGCCTAAACCCTGAAACACCATCCCCAGCACGACCCCCTACACTGCACGAACACCCCTGCACTGCCCTAAACCCTGAAACACTACCCCCAGCAAGACCCCCTACACTGCCCGAACACCACTGCACTGCCCTAAACCCTGAAACATCACCCCCAGCAAGACCCCCTACACTGCCCGAACACCACTGCCCTAAACCCTGAAACACCACCCCCAGCAAGACCCCCTACACTGCCCGAACACCACTGCACTGCCCTAAACCCTGAAACACCAGCCCCAGCACGACCCCCTACATTGCCCGAACACCACTGCACTGCCCTAAACCCTGAAACACCACCCCTGCATGACCCACTACACTGCCCGAACACCACTGCACTGCCCTAAACCCTGAAACACCACCCCCAGCACGACCCCCTACACTGCCCGAACACCATTGCACTGCCCTAAACCCTGAAACACCACCCCTGCACGACCCCTACACTGCCCGAACACTACTGCACTGCCCTAAACCCTGAAACACCGCCCCCAGCATGACCCCCTACACTGCACGAACACTACTGCACTGCCCTAAACCTTGAAACACCAGCCCCAGCAAGACCCCCTACACTGCCCGAACACCACTGCACTGCCCTAAACCCTGAAACATCACCCCCAGCAAGACCCCCTACACTGCCCGAACACCACTGCCCTAAACCCTGAAACACCACCCCCAGCAAGACCCCCTACACTGCCCGAACAACACTGCAGTGCCCTAAACCCTAAAACACCACCCCCAGCACGACCCCCTACACTGCCCGAACACCACTGCTCTGCCCAAAACCCTGAAACACCAGCCCCAGCACGACCCCCTACACTGCCCGAACACCACTGCACTGCCCTAAACCCTGAAACACCACCCCCAGCACGACCCCCTACACTGCCCGAACACCACTGCACTGCCCTAAACCCTGAAACACCACCCCCAGCACGACCGCCTACACTGCCCGAAAACCACTGCACTGCCCTAAACCCTGAAACACCAGCCCCAGCACGACCCCCTACACTGCCCGAACACCACTGCACTGCCCTAAACCCTCAAACACCAGCCCCAGCACGACCCCCTACACTGCCCGAACACCACTGCACTACCCTAAACCCTGAAACACCAGCCCCAGCAAGACCCCCTACACTGCCCGAACACCACTGCACTGCCCTAAACCCTGAAACACCAGCCCCAGCAAGACCCCCTACACTGCCCGAACACCACTGCACTGCCCTAAACCCTGAAACACCACCCCCAGCAAGACCCCCTACACTGCCCGAACACCACTGCGCTGCCCTAAACGCTGAAACATCAGCCCCAGCAAGACCCCCTACACTGCGCGAACACCATTGCACTGCCCTAAACCCTGAAACACCACCCCCAGCAAGACCCCCTACACTGCCCGAACACCACTGCACTAAACCCGGAAACACCAGCCCCAGCAAGACCACCTACACTGCCCGAACACCACTGCACTGCCCAAAACCCTGAAACACCACCCCCAGCACGACACCCTACACTGCCCGAACACCACTGCACTGCCCTAAACCCTGAAACACCACCCCCAGCACGACCCCTACACTGCCCGAACACCACTGCACTGCCCTAAACCCTGAAACACCACCCCCTGCACGACCCCCTACACTGCCCGAACACCACTGCACTGCCCTAAACCCTAAAACTCTACCCCCAGCATGACCCCCTACACTGCCCGAACACCACTGCACTGCCCTAAACCCTGACTCACCACCCCCTGCACGACCCCCTACACTGCCCGAACACCACTACACTGCCCTAAACCCAGAAACACCACCCCCAGCAAGACCCCCTACACTGCCCGAATACCACTGCACTGCCCTAAAGCCTGAAACACCACCTCCAACACAACCCCCTACACTGCCTGAACACCACTGCACTGCCCTAAACCCTGAAACACTGCCCCCAGCAAGACCCCCTACACTGCCCGAACACCACTGCACTGCCCTAAACCCTGAAACATCACCCCCAGCAAGACCCCCTACACTGCCCGAACACCACTGCCCTAAACCCTGAAACACCACCCCCAGCACGACCCCCTACACTGCCCGAACACCACTGCACTGCCCTAAACCCTGAAACACCACCCCCAGCACGACCCCCTACACTGCCCGAACACCACTGCTCTGCCCAAAACCCTGAAACACCAGCCCCAGCATGACCCCTACACTGCCCGAACACCACTGCACTGCCCTAAACCCTGAAACATCAGCCCCAGCACGAACCCCTACACTGCCCGAACACCACTGCACTACCCTAAACCCAGAAACACCACCCCCAGCATGACCCCCTACACTGCCCGAGCACCACTGCCTGCACTGCCCTAAACCCTGAAACACCAGCCCCAGCACGACCCCCTACACTGCCCGAACACCACTGCACTGCCCTAAACCATGAAACACCATCCCCAGCACGACCCCCTACACTGCCCGAACACCACTGCACTGCCCTAAACCCTGAAACACCACCCCCAGCAAGACCCCTACACTGCCCGAACACCACTGCACTGCCCTAAACCCTAAAACACCAGCCCCAGCACGACCCCCTACACTGCCCGAACACCACTGCACTGCCCTAAACCCTGAAACACCAGCCCCAGCACGACCACCTACACTGCCCGAACACCACTGCACTGCCCTAAACCCTGAAACACCAGCCCCAGCATGACCCCCTACACTGCCCGAACACCACTGCACTGCCCTAAACCCTGAAACACTAGCCCCAGCACGACCCCCTACACTGCCAGAACACCATTGCACTGCCCTAAACCCTGAAACACCAGCCCCAGCACAACCACCTACACTGCCCGAACACCACTGCCCTAAACCCTGAAACACCACCCCCAGCAAGACCCCCTACACTGCCCGAACACCACTGCACTGCCCTAAACCCTGAAACATCACCCCCAGCAAGACCCCCTACACTGCCCGAACACCACTGCACTGCCCTAAACCCTGAAACACCACCCCCAGCAAGACCCCCTACACTGCCCGAACACCACTGCACTGCCCTAAACCCTGAAACACCAGCCCCAGCACGACCCTCTACATTGCCCGAACACCACTGCACTGCCCTAAACCCTGAAACACCACCCCCTGCATGACCCACTACACTGCCCGAACACCACTGCACTGCCCTAAACCCTGAAACACCATTCCACCTGCACGACCCCTACTCTGCCCGAACACTACTGCACTGGCCTAAACCCTGAAACACCATCCCCAGCACGACCCCCTACACTGCCACGAACACCCCTGCACTGCCCTAAACCCTGAAACACTACCCCCAGCAAGACCCCTACACTGCCCGAACACCACTGCACTGCCCTAAACCCTGAAACATCACCCCCAGCAAGACCCCCTACACTGCCCGAACACCACTGCACTGCCTAAACCCTGAAACACCACCCCCAGCAAGACCCCCTACACTGCCCGAACACCACTGCACTGCCCTAAACCCTGAAACACCACCCCCAGCATGACCCACTACACTGCCCGAACACCACTGCACTGCCCTAAACCCTGAAACACCACCCCCAGCACGACCCCCTACACTGCCCGAACACCATTGCACTGCCCTAAACCCTGAAACACCACCCCCTGCACGACCCCCTACACTGCCCGAACACTACTGCACTGCCCTAAACCCTGAAACACCACCCCCAGCATGACCCCCTACACTGCACGAACACTACTGCACTGCCCTAAACCCTGAAACACTACCCCCAGCAAGACCCCCTACACTGCCCGAACACCACTGCACTGCCCTAAACCCTGAAACATCACCCCCAGCAAGACCCCCTACACTGCCCGAACACCACTGCCCTAAACCCTGAAACACCACCCCCAGCAAGACCCCCTACACTGCCCGAACAACACTGCAGTGCCCTAAACCCTAAAACACCACCCCCAGCACGACCCCCTACACTGCCCGAACACCACTGCTCTGCCCAAAACCCTGAAACACCAGCCCCAGCACGACCCCCTACACTGCCCGAACACCACTGCACTGCCCTAAACCCTGAAACACCACCCCCAGCACGACCCCCTACACTGCCCGAACACCACTGCACTGCCCTAAACCCTGAAACACCACCCCCAGCACGACCGCCTACACTGCCTGAAAACCACTGCACTGCCCTAAACCCTGAAACACCAGCCCCAGCACGACCCCCTACACTGCCCGAACACCACTGCACTGCCCTAAACCCGCAAACACCAGCCCCAGCACGACCCCCTACACTGCCCGAACACCACTGCACTACCCTAAACCCTGAAACACCAGCCCCAGCAAGACCCCCTACACTGCCCGAACACCACTGCACTGCCCTAAACCCTGAAACACCAGCCCCAGCAAGACCCCCTACACTGCCCGAACACCACTGCACTGCCCTAAACCCTGAAACACCCCCCCCCGCAAGACCCCTACACTGCCCGAACACCACTGCGCTGCCCTAAACGCTGAAACATCAGCCCCAGCAAAACCCCCTACACTGCGCGAACACCATTGCACTGCCCTAAACACTGAAACACCACCCCCAGCAAGACCCCCTACACTGCCCGAACACCACTGCACTGCCCTAAACCCAGAAACACCAGCCCCAGCAAGACCACCTACACTGCCCGAACACCACTGCACTGCCCAAAACCCTGAAACACCACCCCCAGCACGACACCCTATACTGCCCGAACACCACGGCACTGCCCTAAACCCTGAAACACCACCCCCAGCACGACCCCTACACTGCCCGAGCACCACTGCACTGCCCTAAACCCTGAAACACCAGCCCCAGCACGACCCCCTACATTGCCCGAACACCACTGCACTGCCCTAAACCCTGAAACACCACCCCCTGCATGACCCACTACACTGCCCGAACACCACTGCACTGCCCTAAACCCTGAAACACCATTCCCCCTGCACGACCCCCTACTCTGCCCGAACACTACTGCACTGGCCTAAACCCTGAAACACCATCCCCAGCACGACCCCCTACACTGCACGAACACCCCTGCACTGCCCTAAACCCTGAAACACTACCCCCAGCAAGACCCCTACACTGCCCGAACACCACTGCACTGCCCTAAACCCTGAAACATCACCCCCAGCAAGACCCCCTACACTGCCCGAACACCACTGCCCTAAACCCTGAAACACCACCCCCAGCAAGACCCCCTACACTGCCCGAACACCACTGCACTGCCCTAAACCCTGAAACACCAGCCCCAGCACGACCCCCTACATTGCCCGAACACCACTGCACTGCCCTAAACCCTGAAACACCACCCCTGCATGACCCACTACACTGCCCGAACACCACTGCACTGCCCTAAACCCTGAAACACCACCCCCAGCACGACCCCTAAACTGCCCGAACACCATTGCACTGCCCTAAACCCTGAAACACCACCCCCTGCACGACCCCCTACACTGCCCGAACACTACTGCACTGCCCTAAACCCTGAAACACCGCCCCCAGCATGACCCCCTACACTGCATGAACACTACTGCACTGCCCTAAACCCTGAAACACTACCCCCAGCAAGACCCCCTACACTGCCCGAACACCACTGCACTGCCCTAAACCCTGAAACATCACCCCCAGCAAGACCCCCTACACTGCCCGAACACCACTGCCCTAAACCCTGAAACACCACCCCCAGCAAGACCCCCTACACTGCCCGAACAACACTGCAGTGCCCTAAACCCTAAAACACCACCCCCAGCACGACCCCCTACACTGCCCGAACACCACTGCTCTGCCCAAAACCCTGAAACACCAGCCCCAGCACGACCCCCTACACTGCCCGAACACCACTGCACTGCCCTAAACCCTGAAACACCACCCCCAGCACGACCCCCTACACTGCCCGAACACCACTGCACTGCCCTAAACCCTGAAACACCACCCCTAGCACGACCGCCTACACTGCCTGAAAACCACTGCACTGCCCTAAACCCTGAAACACCAGCCCCAGCACGACCCCCTACACTGCCCGAACACCACTGCACTGCCCTAAACCCTCAAACACCAGCCCCAGCACGACCCCCTACACTGCCCGAACACCACTGCACTACCCTAAACCCTGAAACACCAGCCCCAGCAAGACCCCTACACTGCCCGAACACCACTGCACTGCCCTAAACCCTGAAACACCAGCCCCAGCAAGACCCCCTACACTGCCCGAACACCACTGCACTGCCCTAAACCCTGAAACACCACCCCCAGCAAGACCCCCTACACTGCCCGAACACCACTGCGCTGCCCTAAACGCTGAAACATCAGCCCCAGCAAAACCCCCTACACTGCGCGAACACCATTGCACTGCCCTAAACACTGAAACACCACCCCCAGCAAGACCCCCTACACTGCCCGAACACCACTGCACTAAACCCAGAAACACCAGCCCCAGCAAGACCACCTACACTGCCCGAACACCACTGCACTGCCCAAAACCCTGAAACACCACCCCCAGCACGACACCCTACACTGCCCGAACACCACTGCACTGCCCTAAACCCTGAAACACCACCCCCAGCACGACCCCTACACTGCCCGAGCACCACTGCACTGCCCTAAACCCTGAAACACCACCCCCTGCACGACCCCCTATACTGCCCGAACACCACTGCACTGCCCTAAACCCTAAAACTCTACCCCCAGCATGACCCCCTACACTGCCCGAACACCACTGCACTGCCCTAAACCCTGACTCACCACCCCCTGCACGACCCCCTACACTGCCCGAACACCACTACACTGCTCTAAACCCAGAAACACCACCCCCAGCACGACCCCCTACACTGCCCAAACACCACTGCACTGCCCTAAACCCTGAAACACCACCCCCAGCACGACCCCCTACACTGCCCGAACACCACTGCACTGCCCTAAACCCTGAAACACCAGCCCCTGCACGACCCCCTACACTGCCCGAACACCATTGCACTGCCCTAAACCCTGAAACACCACCCCCAGCACGACCCCCTACACTGCCTGAACACCACTGCCCTAAACCCTGAAACACCACCCCCAGCAAGACCCCCTACACTGCCCGAATACCACTGCACTGCCCTAAAGCCTGAAACACCACCTCCAACACAACCCCCTACACTGCCTGAACACCATTGCTCTGCCCTAAACCCTGAAACACTGCCCCCAGCAAGACCCCCTACACTGCCCGAACACCACTTCACTGCCCTAAAGCCTGAAACATCACCCCCAGCACGACCCCCTACACTACTCGAACACCACTGCACTACCCTAAACCCTTAAACACCACCCCCAGCACGACCCCCTACACTGCCCGAACACCACTGCTCTGCCCAAAACACTGAAACGCCAGCCCCAGCATGACCCCCTACACTGCCCGAACACCACTGCACTGCCCTAAACCCTGAAACACCAGCCCCAGCACGAACCCCTACACTGCCCGAACACAACTGCACTACCCTAAACCCAGAAACACCACCCCCAGCACGACCCCCTACACTGCCCGAGCACCACTGCCTGCACTGCCCTAAACCCTGAAACACCAGCCCCAGCACGACCCCCTACACTGCCTGAACACTACTGCACTGCCCTAAACCATGAAACACCATCCCCAGCACGACCCCCTACACTGCACGAACACCACTGCACTGCCCTAAACCCTGAAAAACTACCCCCAGCAAGACCCCTACACTGCCCGAACACCACTGCACTGCCCTAAACCCTGAAACATCACCCCCAGCAAGACCCCCTACACTGCCCGAACACCACTGCCCTAAACCCTGAAACACCACCCCCAGCAAGACCCCCTACACTGCCCGAACACCACTGCACTGCCCTAAACCCTGAAACACCAGCCCCAGCACGACCCCCTACACTGCCCGAACACCACTGCACTGCCCTAAACCCTGAAACACCACCCCGTGCAGGACCCCCTACACTGCCCGAACACCACTGCACTGCCCTAAACCCTGAAACACCAGCCCCAGCACGACCCCCTACACTGCCCGAACACCACTGCACTGCCCTAAACCCTGAAACACAACCCCCAGCACGACCCCCTACACTACCCGAACACCACTGCACTACCCTAAACCCTAAAATACTCCCCCAGCACGACCCCCTACACTACCCGAACACAACTGCACTGCCCTAAACCCTCAAACACTCCCCCAGCACGACCCCCTACACTACCCGAACACCACTGCACTGCCCTAAACCCTAAAACACTCCCCCAGCACGACCCCCTACACTGCCCGAACACCACTGCACTGCCCTAAACCCTAAAACACTCCCCCAGCATGACCCCCTACACTACCCAAACACCACTGCACTGCCCTAAACCCTAAAACACTCCCCCAGCATGACCCCCTGCACGACCCAAACACCACTGCACTGCCCTAAACCCTGAAACACCACTCCCAGCAAGACCCCCTACACTGCCCGAACACCACTGCACTGCCCTAAACCCTGAAACACCACCCCCAGCACGACCCCCTACACTGCCCAAACACCACTGCACTACCCTAAACCCTAAAACACGACCTCCTACACTACACAAAGACCACTGCACTACCCTAAACCCTAAAACACTACCCCCAGCACGACCCCCTACACTACACAAACACCACTGCACTACCCTAAACCCTAAAACACTACCCCTACACTACACAAACACCACTGCACTACCCTAAACCCTAAAACAATACCCCCAGCACGAACCCCTACACTACCCAAACACCACTGCACTACCCTAAACCCTAAAACACTACCCCCAGCAGTACCCCCTACACTACCCAAACACCATTGCACTACCCTAAACCCTAAAACACTACCCCCAGCAGTACCCCATACACTACCCAAACACCACTGCACTACCCTAAACCCTAAACCACTACCCCCAGCACGACCCCCTACACTACCCAAACACCACTGCACTACCCTAAACCCTAAAACACTACCCCCAGCACAACCCCCTACACTACCCAAACACCACTGTAATACCCTAAACCCTAAAACACTCCCCCAGCACGACTCCCTACACTATCCAAACACCACTGCACTACCCTAAACCCTAAATCTACCCCCAGCATGACCCCCTACACTACACAAACACCACTGCACTACCCTAAACCCTAAAACACTACCCCCAGCACGACCCCCTTCACTACCTAAACACAACTACACAATTTGTTACAGGCATTGCAACGCAGGCCTGTGGTGCTTACTGGAAGTACTTGGTGGGCTAGTTGGGCCCCAGGGACCCTCAGGATTCAAGGTGACCTAATCCTCCAACTTAAAACGCGCCACGGGGCGCGTTTGCACAGTGGTGAAGGGAGGGGGGCGGGGCCTCAGGTGACATGTGCGCAAACATGCCCCCTTGAATCCTGAGGGACCCTGGGGGCCAACTAGCCCACCAGGTACCTTCAGTAAGCACAACAGAGTTGCGTTGCAGAGAGGTGAAAAAAGGTGCAATGGCCTCGGAACACCTCTCTGCAACTCAGCTCTGTGGTCCTAACTGTAGGTACCTGGGGGGCTAGTTGGGCCCCAGGAACCCTCAGGATTCAAGGGGACTTAATCCCGCAACTTAAAACGCGCCACGGGGCGCGTTTGCACACGCGTTTTAAGAGGTAGTTTTAATCCCCCTGCCCTATTATGTACTAGGGACTTACAGAGGAGGTCATGCTAATCACAGGGGTACCCCAACGCATAGTGTTCCATAGTGTATGTAGGTGTTTTCACTGTATTCTAAGTGTCTTTTAGCATAGCACTGACTCTGGTTAGTCAGAGTCAGTTACCACCAGTACCTGTCTGAAAAAGTTGTGGGCACAGGATGATTTTGCAACATGGCCTCTTTCTGCTCCTCTGTTGGTTCTTTCTGCACATCTTTTGCTTCTTCCTGCACTTTTCTTCGTCTTTGTGGACTTCTGTTGCTTCTTTCTGCATTTCTTTTGCTTCTTTCTGCGCGTTTTTCTTCTTTCTTCACATGTCCTACCTCTGTAGGCATAGTTAGAAACTAGCATTTAAAAAACCTTTGAAATTCACTTAAAAATCATACGTTTCAGGCACGTTATAGTTAGAAATTAGCATTTAAAAAACCTTTGAAATTCACTGAAAAAACCATAGGTTTCAGACACGTTATAGTTAGAAATTAGCATTTAAAAAACCTTTGAAATTCACTGAAAAAACCATAGGTTTTAGGGACAGTTATAGTTAGTTGGACATTTCACTCGTACAAAACCATAGAAATTCCCCCGTTATAGTTAGTTCAGCTAACTATAACTCGCGCCCCGCAATGCACTGCTGATGACGTCACATATTACATCACTCATGACATGGTCAGTGACATCACTGATGACATCACTGATGACATCTCAAATGACATCACTGATGACATCATCCATGTGATAATTTCATGCATCTTCTCACACCCTAATATAGCTTTTGATACACCCACTCTAAATTACAGACTGCCATTCTCAAAACCATACACACTCCAATACCAATAACTACATACCCACTCACTGATTCTTAGGTCTACACACACACATCTACTCACTCACCCGTACAGTCACTCATACTTACAGTCACTCAGTACAGGACTATCATATGCACTCATACACCTATATAAACACTCACACACCGCCACTCATCCATAGAGGTACTCACACACCTAGTCAGTCATGCAAAAAATTAATCACACACCCATTTACTCACCTATACAGTTATACACACACCAGCTCACTTACTCATACAAATACTAGCACATTCTTACGCTCTTATACAATAACTGATACAAGCACACACGCATCCATACAGCCACTCTCACAATCACACACTCTCACTTATAGCCATTTAAATACTCTAACACACATATATACTGCCTTTTACATATGTAGTTACTCGCACATGTACCACTGAGATATACATTCACTCACTAACACACCCATACACACACTCACCCACCCAAGCAGTCCATCACAGATGCACTCTTGAAATCATGCACCCAGTGAATCACCCACTCACACATCTATGTACAGAGTCACACACACCCCACCCACACAAACACTCAGGCAGCCATACAGATACTCAGAGAACCAATCAATAACCCATATAGGCACTCATGTAGCTATTCGCAAATCCATGCATCCACTTACACACCAACAAACAGACGTATACAGACATTCACACAGTTTAGTCACTAACCCATGCATTCAGTAAGATACGTTTAATCACTCACTTGTAGAGTCAGTCACGCACGTACTAAATCATCCATTCAGACACTTAAACACCCACTCATTCTTCAATACGCCTTTCCCTATATATATTAAACATATTTAAACTTTACAGAAACACACAGTCACTGGATGATGTCATCAGTGATTTCATTTGAGATGTCATCAGTGATGTCATCAGTGATGTCACTGATCATGTCATGAGTGATGTAATATGTGACGTCATCAGCAGTGCATTGCGGGGCGCGAGTTATAGTTAGCTGAACTAACTATAACGGGGGAATTTCTATGGCTTTGTACGAGTGAAATGTCCAACTAACTATAACTGTCCCTAAAACCTATGGTTTTTTCAGTGAATATTATATATATATATATATATATATATATATATATATATATATATATATATATATATATATATATATATAAAACAGGAAACATCTTTTCCACGCTTGAAAGATCAGCAAAGACGAAGCGAACCCAGTTGCAGTGCAAAGTAGTTTATTCAAACCCCTGCACCACCGCCATTACGCGTTTCAGCCCTCATGGGGCCTTGATCACATGACACGAATGGGGAGCATGGTTGTGTTTTTAAAGTGACAGTGCCATAAAGGATAGACTGCATTTTACAAAAGACATAGAAGAGTTGAAATAAAAATTTCTTCCTTTTTTGAAAAAATACACAATTAGCATGAAACAGTAGGTGATCAAAGTCATAAAAGCCAGGCATGTGCAAATGAGCAATTCAATAAATTAATCAATATATATAAATAAATAAATACATATATAATTAACTCATAAAATTAGCTCATAAAAGGAATGTTTGTATGTTAAAAATACCTTAATACCACCAATTGCAAATAGATACGTGCAATACTGGTAAGATAAATGCCTACTATAATATGTATCAAAATGGTTTTTAGCAATGGGGACTGGCTGCATTAGATCATCTTCATACTGAAAATAAGTCATGCAGGAACAATGAAGCCCAAGTGGGCCAACAAATTGGAGTTCTATGTCAACAAGTAAAGTGTTAGTGCATTTGTGCAAAAAAGTGTCATAAAATGACACCATGAATTCTCACGTGCAAAAATGTGCAAAGGTAAAACCCTAAAATCCTAAGAAATAAAAAGAAATTAAAATGAGGCAGCGGCTAAATATGGTATCATAAAAAATGGAACTAAGGTAAAAACCAATGAGATGTTCATATATCTTATACCTATAAATGTGTGTAAAAATCTTCACTGCTGTTCAAACCAACTGGTGTCTTATAATCTAATTCTAATATGTACCTAGTCTCCAGTTTACGCAAAAGACCCTCCCGGTCTCCACCCCTTCTAAGTGGAAGGACCGTGTCAATTACAAAATATCTGAGCTCTTGGGAACTTTTGGCATGGATTTCATCAAAGTGGCGTGCCACCGGGTAGGACATATCACCATTGTTGATTGCCCTTATGTGCTGGAGTATCCATTTGTGGACCTGCAGTTTTGTACTCCCAACATAACGCAGGCCACATGGACACTCCAGCACATATACGGCAAATTCTGTTTTGCATGTCAACTTCTTCTTGATCTGAATGGGTTTGTTACTGAACGGAGTGGTGTATTCAGTTTTGTTAGTACCATGCTTACAAGCTTTACAAACAGCGCATTTAATAAAACCCTTGCTGCTGTTAAGCCAGGTAGTATTAATTTTCACCTCAGGGCTACATTTTACAAGAGAATTGCTCATAGAGCGTGCTCTCCTGAAAGCTATGTGTGGAGAGCTGGTTAATTTGGTCCCTAGAATAGGGTCATGTTGTACAAGGGGCCAATTCTTATTCACAATCCTGCGAATAATCTTGTGTTGGCTGCTATAGGTGAGTATGAGCCGAGAAGGTTGCGATGTCTCTGACTCCCTATTTGTAGATATGGCAGCAGAATTCTTTCCAGCTAAAGACTGCACTCTGCTCTGTTTGTTAGCATTAGTCATAGCTCTCTTGATGACTTCAGGTGAATACCCTCTTCTCGAGAATCTGTCGCCGCACTCCGTCTGTGCAGAATGGCATTCTGAATCTGTGCTGCAGATTCTTCGTATTCGCAGCATCTCCCCATAGGGGATACTGCGAATCAGATGGGCTGGATGGTGGCTATCTGCATGAAGCAGTGTGTTGCCAGCCGTCGGCTTTCTATAGAGCCTGGTGTTCAGTTGGTTATCAAGCACTGAAATCTCCACATCGAGAAAGTAAATAGATCTGTTGCTAATTTGCCCAGAAAATTTGAGATTCAAATGGTTGTCATTAATTTGCTCAATGAACAACCTAGCCTCATTCTCATTGCCTTTCCAGATTATTAGTAAATCATCGATGTATCTAAAAAGCCTTATTATATTGTTCTCCATGATATCCCCAAAGGTGAGCAAGAGGACCTGTTCCTCCCATAGACCCATATGCAAACAGGCATAACTAGGGGAGAAACAAGCCCCCATCGCTACACCCTCACCTGCTGGAATATAAGGTTGTTAAATGAGAAAAAGTTGTTTTCTAGGCACATCGTAATCATAGCAAGCAACATTTTGTTGTGTTTGTGAAAGCAAATGTGTCTGGAATTTAAAAATGCGCTACTGCTTTGAGACCGTCCCTATGGTGAATGCTAGTATAAAGAGACGATACATCAAGGGAAATAAGCAAATAATCTGGGTCCCAAACAATGTCATTCAATTTTCTAAGTAAGTCATTAGTGTCCAAAATAAATGAAGGAAGCCCTCGCACGTGTTCCTGTAAAAAGAAGTCAACATATTTACTGGCATTTTCCATTAAACTACCACATGCTGATATTATAGGCCTCCCGGGCGGTTGGCGATTATCCTTGTGTATTTTGGGGATGAAATACAAGGCTGGCAAGATACCCTTCTGGGTGAACGTGCGCTTTACAAATACACATGTTATGTTATGTTATATATATATATATATATATAACACCGCACCGCCATATATCACGCTCCAGCTTGAGTCCTGCTGCTTGAGATGCACTCGAACGCCGACTTGGGCCTCAAGCGGCAGCCCAACTTTCAGGTATGGAAATGTCAGCCCCTCAATCTCTTTCACAGCCAAATCACCATACTGGCCTGACGCGTTTCGATTCCTCTTTTTCAAAGGCACTGGGTGAAAAGGAACACGCACACTCCTGTGTCAACATCCTCTGGATGTGGGGCGACCGACTTAGGATTGAGGAGGTGCCTTCGAAAAAGAGGAATCGAAACGCGTCAGGCCAGTATGGTGATTTGGCTGTGAAAGAGATTGAGGGCTGACATTTCCATACCTGAGATTGGGCTGCCGCTGAGGCCCAAGTCGGCGTTCGAGTGCATCTCAGCAGCAGGACTCAAGCTGGAGCGTGATATATGGCGGTGGCCTTACTGCCGAGTGTGCACCACCCCGAAGCCTGGGGGCCACGGGGGTTTGCATACAGCAGCCTCTGGATGTGGGGCGACCGACTTAGGATTGAGGAGGTGCCTGCTCTTCAAGGCTCAACTGTGAGCTCTAAGTGATCAGCAGAACATTATACGCGCACTACATGGGATCATATATCCCTCCTGGACTACATCTCCCACAACCTGATGCGCAGCTTCATTCAGAGCGGCCCATAGGGGGCGCGCAATAAAAGAAAATGCTGATGTTGACACGGGAGTGTGCTTGTTCCTTTTCACCCAGTGCCTTTGAAAAAGAGGAATCGAAACGCGTCAGGCCAGTATGGTGATTTGGCTGTGAAAGAGATTGAGGGGCTGCCATTTCCATACCTGAAAGTTGGGCTGCCGCTTGAGGCCCAAGTCGGCGTTCGAGTGCATCTCAAGCAGCAGGACTCAAGCTGGAGCGTGATATATATATATATATATATATATATATATATATATATATATATATATATATATATATATATATATATATATATATATATAACATAACATAACATGTGTATTTGTAAAGCGCACGTTCACCCAGAAGGGTATCTTGGCACTGATTAACAGATGTTTATTGTTACCCAACTCAAAATATATATACATACTGATATGCACACTTCTTCTCACTGAAATTCAGGGATGCTGATCAAATTTTTCTATAATTATAAGATATAAAACTTATTTGCTTTTTTGAAGTTCACATTTTTATATTTCATAGTTAAACAGCCACAGCAATATCGCATTTGGCCATTACACATATTTGCTAAGTGATCACCTGAATTTGTAAAGAGAAAAAGAGCAGAAATTAGGACTACTAAATGCAACCAGACTACTATTTCGTTTTCTAATCTCCAATTTCACTCTGTAAAGAAATTGAATAACACCTGCAATTTGCATAAGAATAATCACAGCAAATAAACAGTAAGCAACAAAGGAATTTACACAGACAATAAACACATAAAATAGCATTGCATTCCCACCAAAACATGATATTTCATCCCAGTGTATATTTTATGGATTTCATTAAATCCCACATTCACAAAATAAATAGACAGGGGTTTATATGTATTACAGAATGCTATACCTGACATACATTGGTGCTGAGCTTTTAATGTAGGTAATCTACATGGACAATAAGTATTCAATTTATAATGGAAACTATTTTTTGAATAAAACCTTTGACAAAAGAATGGTTCACTATCTATAATGCTGATTTCAGCTTGTTTGACATTATTGGAAGTTTTTTTTTTATTTAAAAAAACAGCTATTGCTTGATGAGTGAGGAATCAAACCAGTCACAGAAAATGGTAGAAAAAGAAAACTAAGCCTGGCAGAACTTACTTAACCTCATCAAGATCACTCCAAAAAATCAATAAGAGAAGTGCAACAGTTCTATAGTTGGCTGAACAAAGGCTTCAACATACTAACACAGAGGAAGATGTCCACGTACAATTAGTAAACAGCATCTTCTAGATCATTGACATACTAAAGATGCTAAAAACTGAACTGGGTGCTTAACAACACCAAGGAAGACTATGAAACAACACAGTTGAACAAATGTTTCAACAACATCACATAAAGATATGTACATCTTGCACCAATAACACTGGTGTAATAAGTATGCAATGGGCCAAAAAGCAAGCAATGGAAACTGATCTAATGCCATTTTAATGCAGCAAAAACATCTATCACTGAGCTGAAGTGGTATCTTCACAACCCAGGACCCCTGTGCCAAAGCACCTATGCTAGACCTGCCAGCCTTATGGTGGTCTTCCCCAAATGTGTTGCCTGCTTGCCTCCAATTTTTCTGAATTCCTTTTGTTGGTCTTAGGACTCAGAGCACTTTACCACTGCCAACCAGTGCTAAAAGTGCATGTGCTCTCTCCCCTAAACATGGTTTCATTGACTTATCCACAACTGCCATATTTAATGTTCCCATAAGCCCCTAGGAGAGTGCACTACATGTGCCCAGGACCTGTAAATTAATTGCTAATAGTGGGCCTCTAGCACTGATTGTGCCACCCACTCAAGTAGACCACTTGAACATGTCTCAGGCTTGCCACTGCAGAATCTGTGTGTGCAGTGTACACTGCCACGTTGACTTGGCAGTTAAAGCCCCATGCAAAGCCTTAAACTTTCCTTTTATTACATATAAGTCACCCCTACGGTAAGCCCTAGGTAGCCCATAGGGCAGGGTGCTGTGTAATTAAAAGATAAGACATGCACTTTTAAGTTTTTCATGTCCTGGTAGTGAAAAACACCCAAATTCATTTTTCACTACTGTGAAGCATACCCCTCTCGCAGGTTAACATTGGGAATTCCTTATTACACTTTATAAACTGCAATTCCTGATTGAGAAGGAGTGGATTTCTCATGTTTCATATCACTGGAATGGTAATGATAAATCATCTTTACTGGTAAAGTCGAATTTATCATTACCCTTTTAAAAATGCCACTTTTAGAAATATAAAAGACACACAATTGATGGACGGAATGCAGAACAAATCAAAACATTCACCCCAGTCAAGAGATCTGGGTTAAATCCATCATTCTTTTGCTCACCATGCCACCCCAGTTTAGACCTGGACATATGCAAATCAGTCTTGACCCTGTGCCTCATGAGAACAGTCCAGCCTGAACTGCCAAGCCAGGTCCTCCCTGGACAGGTTACAAGCATCCTAGGACCGGTTTCGGGGTTTCACCCCTCATCAGCCAGGATAGATTGAATCCAGTGGCACAGTGAGCCATGCGACCGGAGTCAAGCTATCCTGGCTGATGAGGGGTAATACCCCGAAACAGGTCCTGGAATGCTTGTTTCCAGTCCAGGGAGGACCTGGCCTGGCAGTTCAGGCTGGACTGTTCCCATTGGGCGCAGGGTGAAGACTGATTTGCATATGGCTGGGTTCAAACTGGAATGGCATGGGAAGCAAAAAAACGATGGATTTAGGCCCAGATCTCTGTACTGGGGTGAATGTATGACATTGTTCTGCATTCTGTCCATCAATTTTTCTTTTTGCACTTTTAGAAAGATGGCATTTTTCTGCTCCTAGCCCTGTTTGCCTGCAGCCTGTATCCGATACACGTCAGGGGTGGGTGACAGCTGGACTTTGTGCATTCTCTCTAGACAGCCACACACAAAGGGAGCCTAGATGTGGCTGAGTGGCCATCCACAACCTGATAGGTCATCACGGGCAGGATGGGAGGGAAGAACCACCTCACACTTATGCATGAATAGGCTGTGTACTGTCCCCACACAAAGGGTTGCATCCCCCTGTAGTGAGTCTGGAGCCAGAGCTGGAAGGTAGGACCTTTGTGCACTTCAACGCCCTTCTTTGAAGTCACCCCTACTTCAAAGGCACCCAAATCAGTAGACTACTGGACCTGTGAAGAACTCTGCCAGGAGGAAGGACTGATGTGCTGCCACAAGGACTGCCAGTGTGCTAGACTGCTGCTCAGGAAGAACTGTTTTTCTGCTGTGCTGCCCTGCTGCCTATTATTCTCTAACCTGAGTGAGGACCTATCTCACTTTAGCCCAGAGTGACTCCAAGGCCTTACTAGCTTGCCCCTGTTCAAAGTCTCAGGGACATCAAAGACTTCAACTCATCCTACAACATTTTAGGATTGTAACTTTTTATTAGTTTCAGAGGGGACGGGGGGATAGGAAACATCAGCACTCGCCTACATCCAGTGGCCGGCGAGGAATACGCAGTAGCATTTTAAGTTCAAATTACAGTACCCTGCACCTACATGCTCTGGCTGGTGCGGTTAGCTTAAAAAACAAACAAAAGATAGGGAAGGGGAGGGGGGAGAAAGGGGAAAGGGAAACATACTTCAATGTCACTTCCAACATGGAACTGAAAAGAAAGAAACAACATGTGCTCATGGTGTTAGTGTGTGGACTTCACTTTTCTTTCTCCCCTGAGTCTGCGGGATGCGTGGGTGAAGTTATCTGCAGTATACGTAGGTATATCGGGCAGGTCAGTTGTTGAAATTCTCCTGCGAGGTGTGTGATACAGGAGCCACATCTTTTATTGAACTTAGGTAAGGTATGATTAACCGTGGCCGTTAATTTCTCCATCCCTAGGAGATCCCAGAGTTTATGGAGCCAATTGGAGTGGGTCGGTACCACATCAGTGCCCCATTTAGCCAGCAAAACCTGCTTCACAGCACACAATGCCAATGTAATGGCTTTGCCCTGCTCTGAGTGTAGGGGATAAGTTAAGGCGTTGGGCAACCCTAGGAGAACATGAGCTGGAAAGCGTGGTATTTCTTCTTCACACAGTGGCGGCAATGCAGTGGTTCCGATGCAGAGGTTCCAAGTGCAATGCATTATCTAGTACCCGCAATCGCAGGATGCGTCAGTTACAATCGGCGCAATGATGTTGATGCGTGGCTCAGGCAGATGCAGCACTTAATACTCACTTCCAAGGGCCCAGGACTGTATTGACACCACTTGGCAGAATAAGGCTCATGGCCAGTAGAGTCCAGGTGCTCTTTGCGGGTTGAAGAGAGAAGTCTTTGAAATCCCTGAGACTTCAGAAACAGGAGGCAAGACAACAAGCCCTTGGAGAAAATTAATTTCTGGGATGTAGAGATGCAGGTCCAGTCCTTCTCACTCTCAGGCCAGAGGGCAGAAGCCAACACAACAAAGCAATTCAGCAAAGTGGCAGTCTCTCCAGCAGCACAGCAGTCATTCTTCCTGGTAGAATGTCCTCAGTTCCAGAAATGTTCTGATCTGGTGGTGTCAGAGGTCCAGCACTTATACTCAGTTGGGCCTTTCAAGTGGGGGAGACTTTAAAGAGATGCTTTGAGGTGCACAGAGTCCCTTTATTTCCTGCCCTGATTCCAGACTCACTACAGGGGGTATGCAACCCTTTGTGAGGGTACAGGACACAGCCCTTTCAGGTGTGTCAGCTCCTTCCACCCATCCTGCTCAGGATGACCCATCAGCATGCAGATGGCCACTCAGTCACACATACCTTTCCTTTGTGTGTGGCTGTCTAGAGGGAAATCAGGAAGCCAGCTGTCGCCCACCCCAGATGTGTATTCCAGAGACAGGCAGAAGGCCCCAAATGTTTACAATAAGAAAATGCCAACTTTCTAAAAGTATCATTTTCAGAATTGCAATTTAAAAACCAACTTCACCATAAGTTGTGTTTTTAAATTGTGATTCAATAAACATCAAATTCGGGGTCCCTTCTCTTCCCAATTAGAAATTACAGTTAACCTACGGGAGAGATAGGCCTTGCAGTAGTGAAAAACGAATTTAAGAGTTATCACTACCTAGACATGTAAAACCTAAATTACATGTCCAACCTTTTACATACACTGCACCCTGCCCTTGGGCTGTCCAGGGCTTGCATTAGGGGTGACCTAAATGTAATAAAAAGGATTGTTTGGGCATGGCAAGTAGGTTAACTTGCCAGGTCAAAATGGCAGTTTATAATTGCACACACAGGCTCTGCAGTGGCAAGCCTGAGACATATTTAAAGGGATACTTCACGAGGTGGCACAATAAGTGCTGCAGGCCCTCTAATGTCATTTGATTTACAGGCCCTGGCTACATTTAGTGCACTTTACTAGGGACATATAAGTAAATGAAATATGCCAATGGTGGATAAACCAATGTTACCATGTTTTAAGTAAAGAGGGGATGTGTGGGCTGTCAGCCGTGTGTTTGTATAGTATGGGCTACTGCCTCTTATCTGCCCTGGACTGTTACCACCTTGGAGTGCTTTCGCTGGTGCCCTGTTCCAAGCCAAGGCTGGAGCCATCACGGAGCACAACCACTGGGGACCAAGAGTCCCACAAGCCCTTGCTGGGTCCACCTGCTGCAAATCAGCGCTACAAAAACGTGAGGGAGTCCCACTGCGGTACGGACGTGGGGCTGTCAGCCATGTGTTTGCAACGTCTGGGCTACTGCCCTTTATCTGCCCTGGACTGTTACCACCAAGGAGTGCTTTCTCTGGTGCCCTGTTCCAAGCCAAGGTGGGAGCCATCGTGAAGCATGACTGCTGGGGACAAGTCCCACAAGCCGTGCTGGGCTACCACCTGCTGCAAACCAGTGCTACAAAAGCGTGAGGGAATTCCTCTGTGCGGGACATGCCCATCAAAGCCCGGGCTAAGGGCGGGCCCATCTTCACTCAGCATCATCTGGAAGAGGCTGGGCCCACATCATGCATTTTTTTAAATGTACAATGTGCTAAAATGTTAAGCTTTACTTGACTTTTATGAGCAATCTTCAGTACGGCTTATTTTTTTCTCATTGATCAATTAGCCTGTGTTGTTTTGATTCACGCAATGGGAAAGCTCAAATTACCTGGCACCAAAGACTTTGCTGGCAGGTTCAACAGTAGTACCACCTTAGACTCCTTCTTGGCACGGGCAGTAGGAGAAATCTACAAAGAGATTTTTATTTGGCGGAACGCATACTGTCTTTTGGCCCAGTGGAGGGTCCTAGTACCCTACCAGGAGTTAAACCAGCCCAAGACATATGTGCTGCTCTTTAAGCTCAGCCCTGTGCGGAAACTATTCACAGCCCCCCCCAAAGTACCCTCGATGGCTTAGGAGCAAGCAATGGGGAATGCTTTGCCCGAAAGCACTTAATACCAGTATCTGCCCACTTTTAGCTAAGAGGAAGCGCCAACGAAAGAGTGCTGACTCTGCAAAATGTCAAACTTACTCACCCAAAAAACCAGGGCTCCCCAGACAGCACTGAGACTCTGGTTGCCACAAATGCGGACTGGGACCATGTGTTTAGCAAACTTAAAGATACCATTAGACCGTGCATAGCTCCTGTAGTGTAAAAGCTGCTTTTATTAGAGTCTGACATGTCTGAGTTAACAAAAACTATTGTGAATGTTAGCTCTTTTTACAAGGTGGGCCCTGGGCCCTCTGCCATGATTGTTGACAACTAGCAACATGTGTATGCCACAATTTCAAGTCGCTGAATGCCTTGGCTCCAACCCCGTAGTAATTATCAGCCCCCATGAACAGCCCCGCAACCCACTGGAGTTGTGTGCCCCTGTACCTGCGATGGGAGGAGGGAGACCTTCTAGCACCCAAGCCTCTCCCATTGTGGCTGTTCTTGGGGGAGGGCAGGGAGGAAAGAATCTTTAAATGAGTTGACCGGTCTAATCCTACCCCTTGATTGTTGCCCTTATGTGGCAAATTTGGCAGGGGTGAGACATATTAGTGCAAATTAAAATGAATCTACCACTCAACTTAAAAACAAATTTTGTCACAGGCTGCGTAATAATGCTAATTTTAACTATGCTGATTGCAATGACAGCTTATTTGTGAGGAGTGCCGGGTGGGTTGGGCTTATGGCTAAAACTCTAAAGGGGGACTGTATAGTTATTAATAGCAAATCACCTACTTTGGCCAGTCACCTGATCCACAGGTCTGCCCTATTGCTCCCAAAGGATACATGAATTAATATTCTTCCGCTTGGTTTCTTGTATAGATTCCTACAACCCAAAACTAAAATGTTAGCTAACATGAGGTCTTATCCTGCTAAGGAATCTATCATACCCACATCAAATAGATTTCTCCCCCTAGCAGACTTAGATTAAAATGACTGACTTCAAGCTACTGACCTTTAGCTGAATAGTCCAAGAGTCTGCTGTTTAGCGCTTCTACATCCTCTTTACCTCCTGCTGAGATCATGCCTAGATGTGAAATCACGTCAAAATGTGGAAATGTATATAGTGTAAATACACAATTGATAATAGTTTTATGCCTCTTTTGTACATGAAATACTGTTATGCAAAATAAATTATACTCACTTCGGCTGAAGTGAGTCCAGCTACAATCCTTGTTCTGTGGACTTCTACTTACATTTTGCTACAATATCGATAGGCCTAATTGAATTAAGGTTCCATTTTGTATTTTCTCTGTTTCTGCTTGAATCATGCAAGATATACTACTCCTTGCAAGAAATTTCATTAATTGACTAAATGAGTTCCTTGTGAACGCTGTTTCTGCTTCATTAGCAATACCCAGTTCGCAAGGACATATGGGTCGCTCTTGTCTCTTTGTGAAAAAAATAGATGTGATGTAGGAGCAGCCCTCAGAGTTCTCAGCTGGAATGTTGCAGGTACTCGGGATAAGATCCATGATCCTGAATGGACAAATTTTGTCACCCATTTCGATGTGGTGATGTTACAGGAAACCTGGGCCCTGGAGTCGGTTGTGTGGGATGGCTATGAAAGCTATAATGTGGCAGCTTTTCCTTCCCCTGGTTCTAGAGCACGTGGCAGGCTAGCCACCCTGGTCCGTATCTCCAAACAACTGAAGGTTGTACCAGTGCCCTGTAAGCGCACTAGGATACAGATGTTATGGGTGGTATCTTTCTGTGAATTTCATTTCTTCTGGTAAATTTCTATAATTCAGTTAGAGAACATGGGTGTCAGATCAAGGCCCTATTTCAAGCAATCACAAGGAGATGATGGACGGAGCGCAGAAACTTTTTTCAGACACTCACCCCCAGTCACAGATCTATTTCAAGCAATATCTAGGCGTGAGGGAAGATCACTTGTACTGTTTAAGTCTTTCATCATTGTATTGTGCAGGGTCTTCAGTGCTAAGCTGGGCATAAACCAAACCGACATGAATCTGTTTTTGGATGAAGATTCCCTTTGCTGTGTATCCACCTCTGATCAAAGGGTATGAAAGTTACTTGATGCACTCGGGCATGCAGGCTTATGTAATGTAATGCCCAGGGGTTCAAGTGCATCCATTGATCAACCCACCTTTGTTGGTTGGGGAAAGGGGACTATTATTGACTATGTGTTTATTTCAAAGGCCCTTATGGATTTTGTTAGGCCAGGGGTGCTGCATGAACTTGTTTTAGTGACCATAGCCCCATAGAAATTAGGGTGTCAGTCAATGCTGGTATTAGCCTGGACCCTGTCCCAGGCTTGATTGGCCTGACTGTTAAGGATAAGGGGTTAAGGGTGAAGTGGTGTCATCTCCCAATCCCTCTTTGTATGAGACTTTAGTCAGAGCCGAGTTGGATTTGATTATGGGGCCTTTATTAGCCACTGATGCTTTGCCTGTTTCGGGCCTGGGTGCTTTTGCCGATTTGAACAATTCAACGAACACTCTATTATAAGGGAAATGTCGGGCCAACATGGAGCGGTTCATTTTGACTGGTTTGATAAAACCTGTAGGATGGCCAATAAGCGGTTACGTGAGGCCCTTATTATGATGCCTCGTAACCAGCACACCATCATGTAGGCAAGGAGGACATAAAGTAGCTATCTGAAAGTGGAAAACAGATATTGAAGAAGCTTCTTGGGAGCGGTTGGTGTCTGCTTCCGACTCTAGGGATTCCAGGGCTTTTTGGCCTATTGTCAATGGAAGGCAGCCTAGCGCTGCCGCCCCTGATGACATAGGTTCTACCATTTCTCCAGTACACTGGGTGTCCCACTTCTAAAGGGTTTATGCATTTGATGAGGATGGGCCCCCAGTCATGATTGATGATAGCTGTTTATATCCACTGGTGGTCAGGTTTGACCTGGAGGAGGTATACGTGGGAGTATTGGGCAGCCCATCTAATAAAGCCCCCGGTCCTGATGGGATTCCTGTGGGACTCTATAAGTTTTATTTCCACTTTTCGCCCCTATTCTAACAAATGCACTTAATGCTGCTGTACAGATTGGCTTGCCACTAACAAGGAAATCTGCAACAATAGTACCTGTGATTGAAAACGGGAATAAGCAAGATCCCTCCTGCTACAGGCCCATTTTCCAATGAAATTCAGTCATGAGAGTGGTGGACCGAATTGTCTTACAACATGTGGAAAATTGGGCCCAAGCTAACAACATACTCTGTCCAGCCCATATGGGTTTAGGGAAGGGAAAGGCAGGATGGAGCAGTGTCTGAACTTAAATCTACTGATTGGGAAATATGTGGTAGCAAAGCAAGGATCCATTTACCTAGCATTTACAGACCTAAGTAACGCTTTTGAACGGGTAAATAGGTCTAAGTTGTGGGACAATGTGGCGACAATGGGGCTACCTTTTTCACTGGTCAATTTTTGATGAGCTCAACACACCGATGTGAATGCTTGTGTAAGATATGGTCTGGGTGGGGAAAGCATGAAGCCTTTTGGTCTCCCGCGCGGGGTTAGACAGGGCTGTGTGTTAACTCACATTCTTTTATTATTGTATATAAATGGTTTGAACTCTTATCTGGTGGCCAATGGGAAAGATTTGCCTAAGGTGAAGTCAGTTTGTGTGCCTTCACTGCTCTACGCTGATGATGCAATGTTGTTGGCCCAAACGGTAAATGGTCTTACAACGCTTGTTGACTTCTTTGTTGGCCACATGAATGAGTTTGAATTGAATACAAACACTACCAAAACTCATTACATGCTATATGGGAGGAAATCTTCAAAAACTGAACCCATTGCCATTAAGAGAAAAAATTTATCTAGGATGCCTGCTTTCCCCTATCTGGGGGTTACTTTGATCAACAGAACAACTGGCTTATCTGTCTATCTACTTGTTGCTCCCGCTTTAGCCAAGCTTGTAGAGCTTTGTTTAGATTCTCAGTATCGATTGGTAATAAACCCATAGTGCCCGAGTTGCAGATTTATAAAATGAAATATCTACCTGTACTCATATACGGTGCTGCAATTTGTGGATTCTGTAATTGTAAGGTTATCCAGCAAGAAGAGAATCGCTTCTGCAGCAAAATTATGGGCCTGGGTCCTAACAGCTCATCACTTTATGTTCATAAAGAGTTGGGTCTTGATTATGTAGAGGACTATGTGAACCTGGCCCCATTGTTATTACAGATTTCAGTGTGGAGTGGGGACTACATGGCGTTCAATAGAGATGTGATTGAGGGTCGACTTAGGTGTGTGCACGGACATAAGATGTTATGGTTAAAATACATTGTCTGCTGCCCAGTTATTATGTTGCTCTGACTTATTTCATAGACCTCACCTCCTTAAAAAGGGGGTAAGGAGGTTAGTCAGGGAACGATTTTTAAACCAACTAAAGGAGGAAAGGGAATCTAGGGCACTTGAGAAATTTACCACCAAATCCCTTTTGCTCCTGAAAACTGTTGAAGGCCCTGAGTCCTATCTCTTTGCCGTCAGACAAGCTTGGGTAGGGGCGCTCCTAACAAAATTCTGCCTGGGCACAATATGAATGCTTATCTGTTTTCCTCCGGGGCAGTTTGATCCTGATTGAATCAAGGTATGCCCCTGAGATGGCAGCTCTCTTGAAACTTTGGAACGTTTTTGTATTATTTGGTAGATTTTATGATTTTTTTACAATTTTTTTTATTTAGCACCACTTTTAAAATCTAGGGGTTTTGAACAGTTTCGACCAGGTTTTTTACACCTGCAGCTACTACCAGATCATGTAGTGATGTTGGCTATTTCCTCCTTTTTAATGGTGCCTTACACTGGGACAAAATTATGAACTCTTAAAACATTAACTTAATTGTTTTTATATTATAAGCCTTATCAGCTGTATTTTTTAGATATATGTTTTAAACTGTTGATATGTTTTTTAAGCTAAAGAATAATTGCCATACATATGGTGGCCTTTGTATTTTAACTTAAGTATGTGGCTCCATTTGTCTAGTATCTTTTATTATTATGCTGTAATTGAATAAAGATTATTCATTCATTAAAGAGCACATGCACTTTACCAGTGGTTAGCATTGGTAAAGTGCTCAGATTCCTAAGGCCAGAAAAAACAAAGTCAGCCCAAAAAAGGAGGCCAGAAGGCAAAAAGTCAGGGGAAACCATGCCAAGGATGGCAGGTCTAACACGTGCCTCCTCCAGCAGAAAGTGTGGAGAGCTACCCGATCCCTTGAGAGTTTTCTTCATTAAGGCCAAAGAACCTGGAGAGACCATCAGCATTGGTGTGGTCTGTTCCAGGATGGTGTACCACCATAAAGTCCATTTCCTGTAAGGATGTGTACCACCTCAACAGTTTGGGATTCTCACCCCTCATTTGCATTCACCATCTGAGGGGCCTGTGGTTTGTCTGAACCTGGAAGTGAGTGCCAAACAGGGTTGGCCTTAGCTTCTTCAGTGCCCAGACCACAGGAAAGGCTTCCCTTTCTATTGCGCTCAACCAGTTCCCTGGGAATTAACCTCCTACTGACAAAGGTTACAGGTTGATCCATGCCCTCTTCGTTCAACTGTGAGAGCACAGCCCCTGTGCCATGCTCTGAGGTGTCTGTCTGCACCACAAATTCTTGGGAGAAGTCAGGGGCCTTGAGCTCAGGTGCTGGTCACACGGTCTCCTTCAGAGTATTAAAATCTTTCTGGCACGCCTCTGTCCAGATCAACTGACGTGGCTGCTTCTTGGAAGTCAGCTCTGTCAAGGGGACAACAATTGTGCCATACCCCTTGAGGAATCTCCTGTAACTTTTGTCTGGGTCTTGGAGGGTTCCAAAGCTAGAATGGCTTAAATATTTGGCTTAAGGGGCTGCACCTTGCCGCCCCCTACTTGGTGTCCAAAGTAGACAATAGAACCCTGCCCTATTTGGCGGCACTTACTGGCCTTGACAGTCACTTTGCAGTCTGCAGAGCCCGAAGCAGTTCCTGGAGGTGGTGCAAGTAGTCCTCCCAACTAGAACTGAAGACGGAAATGTCATCGAGGTTGACGGCACTGAAGTTCTCCAAGCCAGCCAGGACCTGGTTAACCAACCTCTGGAAGGTGGCAGGGGCATTCTTCAACCTAAAAGGCATGACCAGGAACTGGAAGAGCCCTTCTGGTGTTGACAGCGCTGACCTCTCTTTGGCCCCTTCGGTCAAGGCAATCTGCCAGTACCCAGTTAAATGTGCTGAGGAATTTGGCAGCTCCAAGCTGATATATGAGCTCATCAGCTCTGGGGATGGGGTATGCATCAGTCTTGGTCACCACATTAAGCCCACTGTAGTTCACACAGAACGGGAGTTCGGGCGTGACTCCTGAGGGGGCTGCCTTGGGGACCAACACCACTGGGCTGGACCAAGGGCTGTTTGAGGGCTCAATAAACCCTGACACCAGCATCTTAGAGACCTCAATGTTGATGCCGGCTCTCACTTTGTCAGATAACCTGCAAAATGTGTTCTTCACGGGCGTGCTGTGCCAAGTATCAATATCAAGGGTGCATCATGTAGTGACTCCTATGGTAAGTGAAAGCAGAGATGCAAACTGTCCCAGCAACTGGTGTCAGTCTCTCTGTTGATATAGGGTCAAGGTAGGGGAGTGGTTCACACTTTCCACTGACCCATCCTGCTCCTTGTCAAAAAGGAGGTCGAGTAAAGGTTCACTCTCCTCTTCCGTCCCATCATCAATGGGCAAGTGCATGATAACTCAGACCTGTCAAAGTGGGGCTAGAGGCGATTGACATGAAGGACCCTTAAGGGGTTTCTGGGAGTCTTGAGGTCCACCAAGTCGGTGACATCACTCTTGTGCTCCTTCACCTCATAAGGCCCAGACCAACAGTCTTGCAGGGCCTGGGGCTTCACAGGCTCAATTACACACAGTTTTTGACCAGGATGAAACTCAACAAGATTGGTCTTCTGGTCATATAAGCATTTCATGTCCTCCTAGCTAGCTTCCTGATTCTCCTGTGCAAGTTTCTGGAAGCAGGCTATCTGGTTGCAGAACGCCAGCATGTGGCTAACTACATCCTGGAGTGGCTTGTTGGAAGCTTGCTGCCAGCCTTCCTTAACCAAACTGACAGGTCCTCTCACAGGGTGCCCGTACAGAAGTTCAAAAGGGCTGTCGCCAACCCCCTTCTGTGGTACCTCCTTGTAGGTCAACAAACAACAAGGAAGGAGGACATCCCACTTATGTCTCATAGGTTCAGTTAGACCCATAATCATGTCTTTGAGGATATAGTTGAATCTTTCAACCAACCCATTGGATTGGGGGTGGTATGGAATAGAGAACTTGTAGGTCATACCACACTCCTTTCACATGGCCTTCATGTACCCAGACAGGAAATAGATACCCCGGTTAAATACCACCTCCTTGAGGAAACTCACGCGGGTAAAGATCCCCATCAGTACCCTGGCCATGGCAGGCACAGTCACAGTCACAGTCCTCAGATGAATAGCTTCCAGGTACCAGGTGGCATGGTCCACCAAGACCAGAATGAATCTGTTGCCCATGGCTCTCTTGGGATCCAGAGGCCCCACAATGTTGATGCCAACCAGAAAAAAAGGGGTGCTAATGACAAGAAAAGGTTGCAGGGGGGCTTGCACTTACCCCCTGACTTGTTACTTGCCTGGCAGGTAGGGCATGACTTCCAGAACGCATCTGAGGCCTTCCTCATTTGAGGCCAATAGTCATGGGTGACAAGCCTGTCAAAGGTCTTGTCTTGCCCCAAATGACCTGCCAGGAGCACATCGTGAGCCAGACCCAATAGGAAGGCCCTGAAGCACTGGGATACCGCCAGCACATGTGTTGCACTAGGCTCAGGAGCCTTAGGCTCACAATACAGACCATTATTCTAATACACCAGGTGTTGCCAAAGGCATCACCAGCTGCCTAGGTCTCAGCCTGCTGCTGAAGGCCCACAAGAGTAGGGCACTCATTCTGTACCTTGGGAGGGAACTCCTCCCTGGTGGAATTTCCTTTCTGCTGCCAGTTGGACAGCTCAGGCATGTTCTCCATTTCCACCACATCCTCCCCTGTAGGTACCGTGGCATCCCCCTGAGTGTCAGTCTCCTCCCGGACCCTGGGAGTTTCAAGAGCAGGTTTTCCATGCCCTTGCCCTTCCTCTTCTTGGCAGGTACCTGGGCCATTCTTCCGGGCTCCAGGTCCTCCTGAATACCCTCCCGAGCTGCCATGGACCGTGTGGTCAGGCACACCCACTCAGGCAATACCAACATCTCCAAGTGTGACCTGAGCTCCACCTCCTCCCAGGTAATATGATCCATGTCATTACCAAGCAGACAATCCACAAGCAAGGACAGAGTCACAGCAACCTTCAAGGAACCTGAGAACCCCCCCACTCAAAGGAAACCAGAACCACTGGGTAGTGGCGCTTACGGTTGTCAGCAGAAACAACTTGGTGGAACACATTAGGGACTACCTGCTCTGAAGACGCCAGATGATACCAGATGGTAGTCATGCTGGCTCCTGTGCTCTCAGAGCCTTTGCACTCTGCCCCCATTAATGCTGACCCACTGCCTGTACTTCCTATTATTACTAGGCATGTGGGTTCTCTTTACCATCTCTCCATCTCTCCATCACCCAGGGACACTCGGGTAACCTCAACTCTGTCCCCACCACTAGCTGGGACAAACTCCTCTCCAAGCACTATACTAGGCAACCCCATTGACAGCCCACCATTGGTGGGCTGTACCCACTTGGGACACTTGGCATCCCCTAGGTAGTGCCTTTCCTGTTGACACTTACAGCACCTAAGGGGTGCCTTACCTGCAGGCTTACTGTCTGGGAATAATTTGTTTTTCTTCTCAGCAGGAGGATGGGAGTCCTGACCCATTGAACTATTTTGAGGCCCTTAACCCCTTGCGTGCGGCGCGAATTTTCGCGCTGTGCGGGGATTTTAATGAGTGGGCGGGATTCGGACGGCCGGGGGCCGTCCTGCGCACACGCCCACTGTGACGCATGACGGCTCCCAGCCATCATGAGCATGCAAGGGGTTAAGAGAACTCCTTGCTCTTTCTTTTGTCCCCCCTTCTTCTGGTGAGAACCCTGCCCACCCTTGTGATGATCTTCCGCAGATACCTTCTTCTGGACTCGGGTGCTGACCCAGCAGTCCTCCTCCTTAGCAAGTTCCCTTGGGACAGAGAACTTACTATCAATTAAGTGCCATCACAGATCTTGAAAACAAAGACTAAACATGTGCTCTTCAATCAAGTTATACAGTCTCTGATAATCCTTAACATCACTGCCCTTCACCCAACCATCCAGTGCCTTGCAACAAGAATCAACAATATCCATCCAGGTCTGTGGGAATAGTTTCAGACTGCACCTAAACTTCTGCCTGTACTTCTCTGGGGTCAAACCATATTTCCTGATTAGGGCTTTCTTCATGGAAGGATACCTCATCCTGTCACTCCCATCTAGGGCCTGTGAGGTGTCCCTCCCCTCAGTAGTAATATGCTTCCACAGACTAGCCCCCAATCCATCTCGGGGATCTTGTACATCTGCAAAGCAATCTCATACATCTCAAACCATCTGTCTATGTCAATTTCACCCCATAGTCAGGCACCAGGCCCTTAGGTATGTATACTCTCTTGTCAGAGAACACTGAAGAAATGCTGCCATCATCTTAGCTGTACTCAGACCTCCCGGCCTTTATGTCCAGCTCTTTAAGGCTCCTCTCATGAGCCAAACTCTCCGTAATAATTTTCTCCTCCATTTTGAGCTTAGCCAGCTCCAATTTTAATTTCCTCTCATGTACTCTAGTTCCTCTAGTTTCCTCTCATGTACTCTAGGCCTCTGCATGATACACTGCTCCCTGCCCTGGTACGAACCACTGCTCCTGGCAGGATGTTTGCCCCCTGTCCCACCTGCAGCCCAGATTCTCCAGTGAATCCTGGTTAACCTCCTCATGATAATCATCCAGTTCCTCATCGTCCTCTGGGCTCACAGGTGCTGCATCATGAGCTTCTGCTCAGGACCCTCAGCACCTTGTGCAGCTCCACCTTCCTTGTGAAGTCCTTTGTGGAATGCTCAACCCCCTTGCATTCATCCTTAAGCTGGGCCACAGTGTAACTCTCAAGGTTGACCAGCTCAAAATCCAATTTTTGCAGGTGTGGCCAAAACTCCTGCAGTCAGAGACATGATTTTAGGAAAAAATAAAAATGCCAATTAGGGAAATTTGGAAAAGGTTCAAATTGGTCTTTGATATGGATAGTAGTGTATGCCAATCACTGTATGGCACTGCAAAAATGCAAGTCCTATCCTCACCACTGATCACTGTTGTTAGTAATTGGGTTCCTGTTTGGCAGAGATATGCACCCTGTCCAAGGAGGAACCACAATCCTAGTCAGGATAAGTCAATAACCTAATTTAAATTAACCTGTGCTCATCCTCTGGTAGTTTGGAACAGAGCAGTAAGGCTTAGCTTAAGAGGCAATATGTAAAGTATTTGTGCAACACATCAAACAGTAACACAGTGAAAACACCACAGAAACCCTCTACACCAATTTAGGAAAATAGAGAATAATGTTAAAATAATACAAGAACAAAACTACAAAAATCCAATAAGTAGAAGGAGTAAGCGCTTAAAGAGTTAATTGGTTGCGCTGAACCGGGACAAAGGCAAGACTTCAGGTCAACCGTGATGGAGAGCGGGCCAGATACAGGACTCATGCAGAACCCGCTGAGCAAAAGTACCTTGATCCTGGTTGCCAGCAACGGGATCCGTCAGTGATCCCCACGCAGTTGGGGTGATGTTCCGGATTTCTCCACACAACAGCAGTGATGCGTCAGTTCCGTGAGCAATGCGCTGGCACTTAGATGCAGTGGGTCAGAAGGTGAGGGACTGGGTTCCCTCACATTGTAGAGGCGAAACACACAATGGTGGCGATGCATCGATTCCAATGCAGTAGTTCCAGAGGTGATGCAGCAGTTCCAAGTGCAATGTATTGATCTGGTTCCCACAGTCGCAGGGATGTGTCAGTTCTGATCGGTACAACGATGTTGATGTGTGAGTTTTGGCAGATGCAGCACTTGATAATCACTTCCAAGGTCCCAGGACTGGATTGGCACCACTTGGCATAGCAGGACTCACAGCAGACAGAGTCCAGGTGCTGTTTGCAGGTTGAAGAGAGAAGTCTTTGATATCTCTGCGACTTCAGAAACAGAAGACAAACCAACAAGCCCTTGGAGATACTTAGATTCTGGTATGTAGAGATGCAGGTCCAGTCCTTCTCGCTCCAAGGCAAGAGGGCAGCAGGCAGCAGGCCGAACCCAGCGAAGCAGTTCAGAAAAGTGGCAGTCCCGCCAGCAGCACAGCAGTCCTTCTTCCTGGTAGAATGTCTTCAGTTCCAGAAGTGTTCTATGCAACCCTTTGTGTGTCGACAGGACACAGCCCTTTCAAGTGTAAATGTCAGCTACTCCCTCCCATCCTGCTCAGGATGACAAATCAGCATTCAGCTGGCCACTCAATCACACCTACCCTTCCTTTGTGTGTGGCTGTATAGAAGGAATGCAGGAAGCCAGCTGTCACCCACCCAAGATGTGTATTCTAGAAACAGGAAGAAGGCACCATTCTAAAAGTGGCATTTTCAGAAATGCAATTTAAAAACGAACTTCGCCATAAGTTGTGTTTTTAAATTGTGATTACAGAGACACTAAATATAGAGGTCCCATCTCTTCCCAATTGGAAATTTTGTTATAAGTTGTAATAAGGTAATTCCAATGTTAACCGATGGCAGAGATAGGCTTTGCAGTAGTGAAAAATGAATTTGAGAGTTTTCCACTAACTGGACATGTAAAACTTAAAATTACAGGTCCAACATTTTAAATTCACTGCACCCTGCCCATGCGCTGTCCAGGACCTACCTTAGGAGTGTTCTCTATGTAATAAAAAGGAAGGTTTGGACCTGGCAAGTAGGTTACCATGCCAGGCTGACATGGCAGTTTAAAACAGGCTTGACACATATTTAAAGGGCTACTTAAGTGGTTGGTACAATCAGTGCTGCAAGACCACTAGTTGCATTTGATTTATAGGCCCTGGCTAGGCACATGTAGTGCATTTTACTATGGACTTATAAGTAAACCAAATATGCCAACTGTGTATAAACCAATATTACCATGTTTTAAGTGAAGAGCACATGCACTTCAGCACTGATCAGCAGTGATAAAGTGCCCAGATTCCTAAAGTCAGCAAAAACAAGTCATCAAAACAGTCAAAAACAGGAGGTTAGAAGGCAAAAGTCAGTGGAAACCAACCAAGGAGGTCAGGTATAACCGATATATATCTTGAATATTGAACAGCACCATGGGCAAAAAATTGTGGGTAGCAATTTATTGAAGGCGTTATTAATGCAGGACCTAGCATCTGCTTTTGACACGCTGCAGCAACAGGCTATGTTTCTGAAATAGGAGGAGATTGCATTCAAGTACGTATTTTTAAACTGGATCAACTCCTATCTTCAAGATAGACACAACATAGACTTGCTACCCCATTCAGATCAACTTGGTAAGGTTCTGTAACTCTCCATTGATATTCCAACTTGACCTCACACCCTTCCAGCATGTATTCAATTTCTTCAATGTAATCTCCTGCAATAACGCTGATGATACATATCATCTTAAATCTGGAAAAGCATTAGGTTCTAGAATCATGTTTTTAAGAAATAGGGGCCAAATTTACAAATGGATGGCATTGCCCTTGTGTCACGCGAGGTGAGATTTTATCAATAATCTAATGGAGCTGGGTATATATTATGGGAATGACCGTATGAGTAAGAGAAACAAAGCAATTATATACCTATACATAGAGTAAAGACGTGACATATCATTAAGTGTGGTGAATCTATTATTATTGGGGAAATTGCTTGATTTTTATAGTGTTGGATCCCAGTCCCCTATTCCAGAACCAGATTGAACTCCATATTGTAAGTGGAATTTCTGAAAGTGGTATTTTTAGAATAGTAACTGGTGAAGACTACAGGTTAGTCCAAGCCCTCTTCTTTTTGCTGTTAGAACACAGCCCCAATCCCATGCCCTGAAGGATCTGTTTGCACTATGAATTCCACAGAGAAGTGAGGTGCCCCGAGCACTGGTGCTCTGGCACGCCTCTGTCCAGATCACCTCCATGGTCTGCTTAACAAATCTCCTGTAGTAACCAGTGAGGCCTAGGAAGACTCTCTCTCACCTCAGTCTGGGCACTGACGGGGGGGGGTCTCAAGCCAGAATGGTCTGTATTTTGGGCTGGAGGAGATGCACCTTGCCTCCACCAACTTGGAGGCCGAGGTAAACAAAAGATCCCTGCCCTATCTGGCACTTACTGGCCTAGATGTAGAACCCCTCTGAAGTAATAAACACAGTCCTTTTCAGGGTGAAAAACTTGCGTTGGGCTAAATTTAAATGGTGAAAAATAAGCTCCAGTGCCAAAAAATTAGAGCCTGTGCCCAATACTTGCTATCATATACAGATTAAGCACTGCTGCCAAGGTGGTATACGGCTTTGCAAATATTATTGTCTATCACACAACCCTCTAACCTCCTACGGTCTTACTCAATTATCGTTCGCTGATCCTGTCCTGGCCAGCACAGTCAGCATTGACCTGGTACCCTGACTGTTAGGACCGATATCAGATCCACTGCCTTGGAAACACCGCTGCCATTTTGACTTTTTTAATCCCTCTGAGCCCTGTGAGCCTGATTCACAAAAGTAAACTGAGACGAAAGTCTAACTTTACGACTTTTGGCATTCGCAAAGGGCATTTACTACTCGTAAATGCCCTTTGTGAATATCAAAAGTTGAACTTTACGACTTTCTGTATTCACAAAGGGCATTAATGAGTAGGGCCGAAAGTCGTAAAGTTAGTCCTTTGTCTCATTTTACCTTTGTGAATCGGGCCGTTGTCTGTATATGCCAATCACAAGAGTAAACTAGCCCATTCATCTCCCCTCTCTTTAAGAAAAGTGTATTGAAATGTGTTAATTGTTCATATTCTTTGGAGATGTTTTTAACCTATACTTCATAAAAAGTTCGGTCTTTTTTAAATGTTTCCAAAACGGATCAGAGAAATCGCAGTACAAAACCTGTTAGTAGAACTGTGCCAGCTCTGAGTTCATATACAGCATACTAATTAACACAATATTCTTCGTCGCGTCAATGTGCTACTCAGATTTCTTTTGACAATGTATTTCTTTCTATTTTATTTTGTGTTACTGTCAGAAATTGATAAGTACATTTGATCGGGGATCAGATTCATGCCTGCTTCACTACTTTGATCCCCGTCGTCACCTTTGTGAAGGTGAGAAGTTGCATTTGTGCCCTCCAAGTGGGTGGGTTGACTGATTTTTTTCTGTAACAAAGCGCGGTATTAACTGTTTATGACGATAACGACTGTAGTGTGTGCATATGCATTTTAAAATTAACACTGAAGTTTCATGTGAACAACAAATACATGTTTATCTGGGATTTATCGGCCACATGCATTCAAGAATTTGAAACAATCTATAGAATGGGACAATTTTAATAAAACAACACGTCTCCATTTTATCTGGACATGAGTTTAAGAATTGCATACTGTTAGAACTGGGGGTCTCTAGTTGGCAGAGGTAGGTACCTTTGTCCAAATAGGGACCCTTGCTTCTAGTCAGGGTAAGGGGGAACACTCCTGAAATAACCCCTGCTCACCCCCTTGGTAGCTTGGCACGAGCAGACAGGCTTAGTTCAGAGGCAGTGTGTAAAGCATTTGTGAACACATACACTAATCCAGTGACAACACTACAAATGGACACCACACAGGTTGTATTATAAAAATAAGTATCTTTTATATAGATTTACCACAAGACCATAAACGACAAAAATAATCCACAATACTGTACTTTAAAGAATGGTAGAATTAGCTTGAGTCTCTTAAAATGGAAAGGCGACACTTTGAGTTCAATGTACCTTAAGATACGTAACGCACGGCAACGAAAGTGTTGCAGGGAAGGTGATGCGGTAGTCCCTTACACGCAAGGATGGTGATGCATTGAAGATCTGGTGCAAAGAAACACAGTGGCATCTTCTTGATGTTGCGACAACGAAGGGGTGATGCGTGCATGCCCGACGGCCGTGCGGCGATTTTGATGAATCTTTGGAGCCGCGACAGGCCCTGCGACACGCTTCCCTGGCAATGCGATGGCGTCTGATGCGAGGTCGACAATCTTCTCCTGGGATGCGAGGCGCCTCGTGTTGCGATGCGTCGGCGTCTGATGCGAGGTCGATGCTCTGCCCCGGGGATGTGACGGCGTCTGCTGCGACGGCGACACTTTTCTCCGGTGCTGCGAGGCGCTTCGAAGGATGCGAGGGTGTCAGTGGCGTGTTTCTTCGGGGATGCGCCGGCGTCTGCTGCGACGTCGACACTCTTCTCCGACGATGCGAGAATCAGCGGCTGCGGTGACACGCTTCTTCGTCTTGAGTTGCGCTTCCAGCTCCCAGCGACACGCAAGTGTGTCAGAAGGTCCAAATTCCCAGCAAGGGAATACAGGGGAGCTGGTGGGTGAAGTCTGTTGTCCCTGAGACTTCAGCAGGAGGCAAGCTCTGAAATCAAGTCCTTGGAGATCCTTCACAAGTTGATGAAAGTCTCCTTTCTTTGGCAGTCAGGCAACCACTGCAGGCAGATCCCTCTAGCTTAGGGATAGTCTTCTCCTCAGTTTCTTCTTGGTTCCGCTCCTCAGCAAAGGTTTCTTCTGGTTTCCCAAAAGTGATCTAATTTCCTATGGTCTGGGTCCCCTTTTTATACACCTTTTCTCTTTGTTCTCTGAAGGCAGAGAGGCCTTTGCCTAGTCCAAAACCAGTTCTGGTCAGTCCTGGAGCACTTTGTTTACAGGACTCCTTCTTTCCTTTCAGAATGTGGGGCAGAGTGCTCAGCCGCCCGGCAGGAGGTGGAGCCAGCATTGTGGAAGGCAGGCACAGCCCTATTCAGACCCAGGTGCAACTCCTCCCTCCACTCTGGATGCAGATCTCTCTATTCAGCCCTGTGCTGACTCACCCTGTCTCCTGGAGTCCCCCAGCCCCTGTCACTCACAAAACCAGACAAGGCATACACAACCTAGCAGAGGCAGGCTTGGATAGTTAGGCAAGAAAATACCTACTTTCTAAAAGTGGTATTTTCAAACACAGAATGTTAAAACCAACTTCACTAAAAGATGTATTTTATCATCCTGAGTTCAGGCATACTAAATTCGTTTCTCTACCATGTTCCCTTGGTCAGTTAGGATTATAAGGTGTAATAATCAAACTGCCCATTCTGGCCTATGGGGAACAGGTAGCCTTGCAATAGTGAAAAACGAAAATGGCTGTAATTCACTATTAGGACATGCCACACACACCAGGGCATGCCCTATCTTATACTTACAATGCACCCTGCCCTAGGGCCTACTTTAGGGGTGACCAACATGCAGTAAAGGGAAGGTTTAGGGACTGGTAAGTGGGTGCACCCACCAAGTCGACATGGCAGCCCTAGGCTGCACACAGGCTCTGCAATGGCAGGCCTGAGACACGCTTTACAAGCTGCTTCTGTGGGTGGCACAACCAGTGCTGCAAGCCCACCAGCAGCTTGCAGCACTGGTCTGTGGGAATAGTTTCAGACTGCACCTAAACTTCTGCCTGTACTTCTCTGGGGTCAAACCATATTTCCTGATTAGGGCTTCCTTCATGGAAGGATACCTCATCCTGTCACTCCCAACTAGGGCCTGTGAGGTGTCCCTCCCCTCAGTAGTAATATGCTTCCACAGACTAGCCCCCCAATCCATCTCGGGGATCTTGTACATCTGCAAAGCAATCTCATACATCTCAAACCATCTGTCTATGTCAATTTCACCCCATAGTCAGGCACCAGGCCCTTAGGTATGTATACTCTCTTGTCAGAGAACACTGAAGAAATGCTGCCATCATCTTAGCTGGACTCAGCCCTCCGGGCCTTTATGTCCAGCTCTTTAAGGCTCCTCTTATGAGCCAAACTCTCCGCACTAATTTTCTCCTCCATTTTGAGCTTAGCCAGCTCCAATTTTAATTTCCTCTCATGTACTCTAGTTCCTCTGGGGACAGGCCTCTGCATGATACACTGCTCCCTGCCCTGGTACGAACCACTGCTCCTGGCAGGATGTTTGCCCCCTGTCCCACCTGCAGCCCAGATTCTCCAGTGAATCCTGGTTAACCTCCTCATGATAATCATCCAGTTCCTCATCGTCCTCTGGGGTCACAGGTGCTGCATCATGAGCTTGTGCAGCTCCACCTTCCTTGTGAAGTCCTTTGTGGAAAGCTCAACCCCCTTGCATTCATCCTTAAGCTGGGCCACAGTGTAACTCTCAAGGTTGACCAGCTCAAAATCCAATTTTTGCAGGTGTAGCTACAACTCCTCCAGTCAGAGACATGATTTTAGGAAAAAATAAAAATCCCAATTAGGGAAATTTGGAAAAGGTTCAAATTGGTCTTTGATATGGATAGTAGTGTATGCCAATCACTGTATGGCACTGCAAAAATGCAAGTCCTATCCTCACCACTGATCACTGTTGTTAGTAATTGGGTTTCTGTTTGGCAGAGATATGCACCCTGTCCAAGGAGGAACCACAATCCTAGTCAGGATAAGTCAATAACCTAATTTAAATTAACCTGTGCTCATCCTCTGGTAGTTTGGAACAGAGCAGTAAGGCTTAGCTTAAGAGGCAATATGTAAAGTATTTGTGCAACACTTCAAACAGTAACACAGTGAAAACACCACAGAAACCCTCTACACCAATTTAGGAAAATAGAGAATAATGTTAAAATAATACAAGAACAAAACTACAAAAATCCAATAAGTAGAAGGAGTAAGCGCTTAAAGAGTTAATTGGTTGCGCTGAACCGGGACAAAGGCAAGACTTCAGGTCAACCGTGATGGAGAGCGGGCCAGATACAGGACTCACGCAGAACCTGCTGAGCAAAAGTACCTTGATCCTGGTCGCCAGCAACGGGATCCGTCGGTGATCCCCACGCAGTTGGGGTGATGTTCCGGATTTCTCCACACAACAGCAGTGATGCGTCAGTTCCGTGAGCAATGCGCTGGCACTTAGATGCAGAGGGTCAGAAGGTGAGGGACTGGGTTCCCTCACATTGTAGAGGCAAAAAACACAGTGGTGGCAATGCATCGATTCCAATGCAGTAGTTCCAGAGGTGATGCAGCGGTTCCAAGTGCAATGTATTGATCTGGTTCCCACAGTCGCAGGGATGTGTCAGTTCTGATCGGTACAACGATGTTGATGTGTGAGTTTTGGCAGATGCAGCACTTGATAATCACTTCCAAGGTCCCAGGACTGGATTGGCACCACTTGGCATAGCAGGACTCACAGCAGACAGAGTCCAGGTGCTGTTTGCAGGTTGAAGAGAGAAGTCTTTGATATCTCTGCGACTTCAGAAACAGAAGACAAACCAACAAGCCCTTGGAGATACTTAGATTCTGGTATGTAGAGATGCAGGTCCAGTCCTTCTCGCTCCAAGGCAAGAGGGCAGCAGGCAGCAGGCCGAACCCAGTGAAGCAGTTCAGAAAAGTGGCAGTCCCGCCAGCAGCACAGCAGTCATTCTTCCTGGTAGAATGTCTTCAGTTCCAGAAGTGTTCTATGCAACCCTTTGTGTGTCGACAGGACACAGCCCTTTCAAGTGTAAATGTCAGCTACTCCCTCCCATCCTGCTCAGGATGACAAATCAGCATTCAGCTGGCCACTCAATCACACCTACCCTTCCTTTGTGTGTGGCTGTATAGAAGGAATGTAGGAAGCCAGCTGTCACCCACCCAAGATGTGTATTCTAGAAACAGGAAGAAGGCACCATTCTAAAAGTGGCATTTTCAGAAATGCAATTTAAAAACGAACTTCGCCATAAGTTGTGTTTTTAAATTGTGATTACAGAGACACTAAATATAGAGGTCCCATCTCTTCCCAATTGGAAATTATGTTATAAGTTGTAATAAGGTAATTCCAATGTTAACCGATGGCAGAGATAGGCTTTGCAGTAGTGAAAAATGAATTTGAGAGTTTTCCACTAACTGGACATGTAAAACTTAAAATTACAGGTCCAACATTTTAAATTCACTGCACCCTGCCCATGCGCTGTCCAGGACCTACCTTAGGAGTGTTCTCTATGTAATAAAAAGGAAGGTTTGGACCTGGCAAGTAGGTTACCATGCCAGGCTGACATGGCAGTTTAAAACAGGCTTGACACATATTTAAAGGGCTACTTAAGTGGTTGGTACAATCAGTGCTGCAAGACCACTAGTTGCATTTGATTTATAGGCCCTGGCTAGGCACATGTAGTGCATTTTACTATGGACTTATAAGTAAACCAAATATGCCAACTGTGTATAAACCAATATTACCATGTTTTAAGTGAAGAGCACATGCACTTCAGCACTGATCAGCAGTGATAAAGTGCCCAGATTCCTAAAGTCAGCAAAAACAAGTCATCAAAACAGTCAAAAACAGGAGGTTAGAAGGCAAAAAGTCAGTGGAAACCAACCAAGGAGGTCAGGTATAACCGATATATATCTTGAATATTGAACAGCACCATGGGCAAAAAATTGTGGGTAGCAATTTATTGAAGGCGTTATTAATGCAGGACCTAGCATCTGCTTTTGACACGCTGCAGCAACAGGCTATGTTTCTGAAATAGGAGGAGATTGCATTCAAGTACGTATTTTAAACTGGATCAACTCCTATCTTCAAGATAGACACAACATAGACTTGCTACCCCATTCAGATCAACTTGGTAAGGTTCTGTAACTCTCCATTGATATTCCAACTTGACCTCACACCCTTCCAGCATGTATTCAATGTCTTCAATGTAATCTCCTGCAATAACGCTGATGATACATATCATCTTAAATCTGGAAAAGCATTAGGTTCTAGAATCATGTTTTTAAGAAATAGGGGGCCAAATTTACAAATGGATGGCATTGCCCTTGTGTCACGCGAGGTGAGATTTTATCAATAATCTAATGGAGCTGGGTATATATTATGGGAATGACCGTATGAGTAAGAGAAACAAAGCAATTATATACCTATACATAGAGTAAAGACGTGACATATCAATAAGTGTGGTGAATCTATTATTATTGGGGAAATTGCTTGATTTTTATGGTGTTGGATCCCAGTCCCCTATTCCAGAACCAGATTGAACTCCATATTGTAAGTGGAATTTCTAAAAGTGGTATTTTTAGAATAGTAACTGGTGAAGACTACAGGTTAGTCCAAGCCCTCTTCTTTTTGCTGTTAGAGCACAGCCCCAATCCCATGCCCTGAAGGATCTGTTTGCACTATGAATTCCACGGAGAAGTCAGGTGCCCCGAGCACTGGTGCTCTGGCATGCCTCTGTCCAGATCACCTCCATGGTCTGCTTAACAAATCTCCTGTAGTAACCAGTGAGGCCTAGGAAGACTCTCTCTCACCTCAGTCTGGGCACTGACGGGGGGGGTGTGGTCTCAAGCCAGAATGGTCTGTATTTTTGGCTGGAGGAGATGCACCTTGCCTCCACCAACTTGGAGGCCGAGGTAAACAAAAGATCCCTGCCCTATCTGGCACTTACTGGCCTAGATGTAGAACCCCTCTGAAGTAATAAACACAGTCCTTTTCAGGGTGAAAAACTTGCGTTGGGCTAAATTTAAATGGTGAAAAATAAGCTCCAGTGCCAAAAAATTAGAGCCTGTGCCCAATACTTGCTATCATATACAGATTAAGCACTGCTGCCAAGGTGGTATACGGCTTTGCAAATATTATTGTCTATCACACAACCCTCTAACCTCCTACGGTCTTACTCAATTATCGTTCGCTGATCCTGTCCTGGCCAGCACAGTCAGCATTGACCTGGTACCCTGACTGTTAGGACCGATATCAGATCCACTGCCTTGGAAACACCGCTGCCATTTTGACTTTTTTAATCCCTCTGAGCCCTGTGAGCCTGATTCACAAAAGTAAACTGAGACGAAAGTCTAACTTTACGACTTTTGGCATTCGCAAAGGGCATTTACTACTTGTAAATGCCCTTTGTGAATATCAAAAGTTGAACTTTACGACTTTCTGTATTCACAAAGGGCATTAATGAGTAGGGCCGAAAGTCGTAAAGTTAGTCTTTTGTCTCATTTTACCTTTGTGAATCGGGCCGTTGTCTGTATATGCCAATCACAAGAGTAAACTAGCCCATTCATCTCCCCTCTCTTTAAGAAAAGTGTATTGAAATGTGTTAATTGTTCATATTCTTTGGAGATGTTTTTAACCTATACTTCATAAAAAGTTCGGTCTTTTTAAATGTTTCCAAAACGGATCTGAGAAATCGCAGTACAAAACCTGTTAGTAGAACTGTGCCAGCTCTGAGTTCATATACAGCATACTAATTAACACAATATTCTTCGTCGCGTCAATGTGCTACTCAGATTTCTTTTGACAATGTATTTCTTTCTATTTTATTTTGTGTTACTGTCAGAAATTGATAAGTACATTTGATCGGGGATCAGATTCATGCCTGCTTCACTACTTTGATCCCCGGCGTCACCTTTGTGAAGGTGAGAAGTTGCATTTGTGCCCTCCAAGTGGGTGGGTTGACTGATTTTTTTCTGTAACAAAGCGCGGTATTAACTGTTTATGACGATAACGACTGTAGTGTGTGCATATGCATTTTAAAATTAACACTGAAGTTTCATGTGAACAACAAATACATGTTTATCTGGGATTTATCGGCCACATGCATTCAAGAATTTGAAACAATCTATAGAATGGGACAATTTTAATAAAACAACACGTCTCCATTTTATCTGGACATGAGTTTAAGAATTGCATACTGTTAGAACTGGGGGTCTCTAGTTGGCAGAGGTAGGTACCTTTGTCCAAATAGGGACCCTTGCTTCTAGTCAGGGTAAGGGGAACACTCCTGAAATAACCCCTGCTCACCCCCTTGGTAGCTTGGCACGAGCAGACAGGCTTAGTTCAGAGGCAGTGTGTAAAGCATTTGTGAACACATACAGTAATCCAGTGACAACACTACAAATGGACACCACACAGGTTGTATTATAAAAATAAGTATCTTTTATATAGATTTACCACAAGACCATAAACGACAAAAATAATCCACAATACTGTACTTTAAAGATGGTAGAATTAGCTTGAGTCTCTTAAAATGGAAATGCGACACTTGGAGTTCAATGTACCTTAAGATGCGTAACGCACGGCAATGAAAGTGTTGCAGGGAAGGTGATGCGGTAGTCCCTTACACGCAAGGACGGTGATGCGTTGAAGATCTGGTGCAAAGAAACACAGTGGCATCTTCTTGATGTTGCGACAACGAAGGGGTGATGCGTGCATGCCCGACGGCCGTGCGACGATTTCGATGAATCTTTGGAGCCGCGACAGGCCCTGCGACATGCTTCCCTGGCAATGCGATGGCGTCTGATGCGAGGTCGACGATCTTCTCCTGGGATGCGGGGCGCCTCGGGTTGCGATGCGTCTGCGTCTGATGCGAGGTCGATGCTCTGCCCCGGGGATGTGACGGCGTCTGCTGCGACAGCGACACTTTTCTCCGGTGCTGCGAGGCGCTTCGAAGGATGCGAGGGTGTCAGTGGCGCGCTTCTTCGGGGATGTGCCGGCGTCTGCTGCGACGTCGACACTCTTCTCCGATGATGCGAGAATCAGCGGCTGCGGCGACACGCTTCTTCGTCTTGAGTCGCGCTTCCAGCTCCCAGCGACACGCAAGTGTGTCAGAAGGTCCAAATTCCCAACAATGGAATACAGGGGAGCTGGTGGGTGAAGTCTGTTGTCCCTGAGACTTCAGCAGGAGGCAAGCTCTGAAATCAAGCCCTTGGAGATCCTTCACAAGTTGATGAAAGTACACACAAAGTTCCCTTCTCCTTTCTTTGGCAGTCAGGCAACCACTGCAGGCAGATCCCTCTGGCTTAGGGATAGTCTTCTCCTCAGTTTCTTCTTGGTTCCGCTCCTCAGCAAAGGTTTCTTCTTGTTTCCCAAAAGTGATCTAATTTCCTAGGGGTCTGGGTCCCCTTTTATACACCTTTTCTCTTTGTTCTCTGAAGGCAGAGAGGCCTTTGCCTAGTCCAAAACCAGTTCTGGTCAGTCCTGGAGCACTTTGTTTACAGGACTCCTTCTTTCCCTTTCAGAATGTGGGGCAGAGTGCTCAGCCGCCCGGCAGGAGGTGGAGCCAGCATTGTGGAAGGCAGGCACAGCCCTATTCAGACCCAGGTGCAACTCCTCCCTCCACTCTGGATGCAGATCTCTCTATTCAGCCCTGTGCTGACTCACCCTGTCTCCTGGAGTCCCCCAGCCCCTGTCACTCACAAAACCAGACAAGGAATACACAACCTAGCAGAGGCAGGCTTGGATAGTTAGGCAAGAAAATACCTACTTTCTAAAAGTGGTATTTTCAAACACAGAATGTTAAAACCAACTTCACTAAAAGATGTATTTTATCATCCTGAGTTCAGGCATACTAAATTCGTTTCTCTACCATGTTCCCTTGGTCAGTTAGGATTATAAGGTGTAATAATCAAACTGCCCATTCTGGCCTATGGGGAACAGGTGAAATAGTGAAAAACGAAAATGGCTGTAATTCACTATTAGGACATGCCACACACACCAGGGCATGTCCTACCTTATACTTACAATGCACCCTGCCCTAGGGCCTACTTTAGGGGTGACCAACATGCAGTAAAGGGAAGGTTTAGGGACTGGTAAGTGGGTACACCCACCAAGTCGACATGGCAGCCCTAGGCTGCACACAGGCTCTGCAATGGCAGGCCTGAGACACGCTTTACAAGCTGCTTCTGTGGGTGGCACAACCAGTGCTGCAAGCCCACCAGCAGCATTGGATTTACCAGCCCTGGGCACACTCAGTGCACTGTACTAGGGACTGACAAGTAAACCAATCATCCAATCATGGAGTCACTAATACATAACAAAATTTAAAATAGGGAGAGCATATGCACTTTAACACTGATCAGCAGTGGTAAAGTGCCCAGAGTCATAAAACAGCCAACAACAGGTCAGAAAAAATATAGGAGGAAGGCAAAAAGTTTAGGGATGACCCTGCAAAAAGGGCCAAGTCCAACACATACAAAATCAATTTATGCAGTCTGAAGGTTCCCGAGTACTGGATTTTATAAGACTCGTGACTGTTAATACAGAACAATTCTAATAATTCTAATAGCTGAGCAATAGATTCAGCTTCACCTTCTGCTACATTGTACAATCTTAGGTGACATAAAAAAACACTTTAAAACTGACTTCAAACCAAAGGCAATAACCAAAAAAGGTCAAAATGTTGCCAGATTGTGAAAGGAATTTAACAGAAAAATATCTTACACACCAGCAGTGGTCTGTTTAGAGCCCTGTTTTCCTCATCAGAGATGCAATAATTACGAGGCCAAATGGTCTTTTAGTCGCAGATGTAAAGTCATTCTAGAAAACAGATACACCTCATTGATCTAGCAAATTGAATATGAAACATCAGTAGGTGTGTTTGGTAGCTAAAAACTGTGCCTTTATCAGTAGGACATTACGGGGCATATTCTCAAGTACGTGCGATAATCATCGCCAAAATAGGTTAACGCAACTTCTCATATCGCCGTCCATCGCGGGAAAATAACTCTGTGCTAACGTCTCATTCTCAACACGGCGGTAACATGCGATAGTGTCCCGATAACGCGTCAAATGTCCGCGATACAACTACCGCGACAGTGATAAAAAAGGAAACCCAAACGTGAAAAACGTTGCGATGGGCCTAACTGCGATAAAAATCCAGCGAAAAGCAGCGTCAGGCCCGCAAGTCCCACAAGTAAGGCGGGAAAAATCACTATAAAAGCGGCAAAAATGAAATACAAATAAAACACAAACAACTGCGAAGCACCATGGAGGTAGCCGGAGCAAGCACAGAGGACAACCCGAACCCCACGAGCCCCACGGAGGACCAGCCTGGGACCTCGGAGTCAGGGAAGGGCAAGGAGAAAAAGAAGAGGAAGACGCGGTTCAGTCCGCAGGAAAACAGGATCCTGATTACCGAGGTGACAGAACACCATCAACAACTGTTCGTCACCTCCACTGTGTCATTGGCAACAAAAAATGGAATATGGCAGTCCATCGTGGACAAGGTGAATGCAGTCGGAGTGCTGAGGAGGACAATGGAAGAGCTCAAGAGGCGCTGGAATGATGTGAAGCGCAAAACCAAGCTGAAACTCGCCAACAACCGCAAAGCAGCAATGCAGACTGGGGGTGGGAGTCCTGCGCCACAGGAGGAGCTGGATGAGATGGAGGAAATGGTGTCCACAGTCATCAGTGTGGAGACGGTGGCAGGAGTCGGAGGACCGGACACTGCTCAACATGACCTGACACAAGAGCAACAGGGTGAGCAACCACCAGGGACTGGGGGGACGGGGGGAGATGGGCACAATGGCACACATGCACAAGTAAGTACAGCACATCTGCGTACAAACCGTGCCCAAGAGTCACAACTCCGACCAAGAGCCCAATTTACCCAAGTCTGCAACAGTTCAGCACTGTATAAGCACAGAAGTGAAAGGCACACCGCCTGAAAGGGATAAGGGCCAACCAAATCAGAGCTGAAGGGGCAAATCACCCACAATGCAGCGCACACACATAACACTCAGAGCACCTCAACATTTACAACAAAGTGGACCAAACTGCAACACTTACACAACAGAACAGAGGACACAACTGCTGCTGCTTGTGTGTAGAAAATGGCCATTCGCATTTGGCATAGCAGGAAACTGTGAGATGATAATGGACAAATACAACCTCACATCCGTGATGGTGGCGAAATGTCAACTGTCCAGCATTAAATAGGCATCTCCACACAAACAGTCACAATGTACATTGACATGCAGTCTGTTTGTAAACTTGGCCAATGCGTCAACATACATGTGAACACAATGTCAAACTGCATCTCCCCTTCACATTGCAGAGGGAGAATCATCACCTCCTGCAGAGCAGACCATACTCCTCATCACCGATGATGAAGAGGACCTACACACCATCGACCCCGACGCCCTCCAACAGCTCATGGACACCCTCAGCACCCCACCCCCAGGAGCAGGGCAGCCCAGCTGCATCGAGGAGAACCCACCCCCTGCACAGACCACACAGCAGGAAGCACCCACCACCACGGCCATCTCCCAGGATCCCCACGAGCAACACATGGCATTCCAATGCTGTGTGTTGCAGGGCCAGAAGGGTATGGCAGAGCAGGTACGGGTGGGGTTCGACCTCATGGCAGCCAAACTAGATGCCATACGTGGGTGTCCAAGTCCCATCAGGGACCACCTACAGGCCCCAATGGACACCCACAGTCCGCTCCATGGTCTCCAACAATCCATGGCTGACATCGCCAGAGTCATGACTCGTAGACAAGACCAACTGTCTAGTCAGAGTGGCTCCAGCGTTATCAGCCATGAGTTGGCCAACATGGGGAGGAACATGGAGAACATGGAGCGGATGCAGGCGGGAAGAATGGCTGCCATAGCTGCACAACAGCGAGATGTAGCAGGGATCTACCATGCCCTGCAGATCCTCATCATGGCAGTGTGGACACAAGGCCTGGCGCAGATGAATGCTGCTGCCACTACTTCCTCCACATCACTGCCCCCTGATGTGTCAGTGCCTCACACTGCGGCTGACAATCCACCTCCGGCCCCTGATGTGTCACTGCCACACAGTGCCGCAGACAAAACTCCACCACCCACATGTGAGGCACATCACACATAGGAGGACGATGATGAGGATGAATCTGCCGTTGGGCTAAGTAGGAAGTGGTAGCATTCATCTCCGCCATATGGCCTCTTTCTGCTTGGTTCTGCCCTCTGCATCATGCCCAGGAATAACACCCTCCACTGTCCCCCTTAACGCTCTGCGACACTCACCTTGGCCCCCGACATGGACTGCTACATTTGTTTAGGCAACCAATGACACAGAAATCAGACTGCGGACTGAACTCCCTCTCCTACGATGTATTTTTCCCTTCCCAAGGGACCCTGGCTGGCCCTCCACGGGGCAACATTGTAAAGTAGCGTGTGCATGGCCAGGTACTGGTCCACCTTCACCACTCCACCGAATGTGATTAAGACATTCAAATTCACACAGATGAGTCATGTCCATGATCAAGCAAGTATGAAAGTATGGATGTATGTGGGGGCAGTGATTCCAAACAATGGTGCTCCCTGGGAACTGATTTCAATGCGCATGTATGTCCGTGACCCAGATAGGCAGTGAGATGACTGGGAATGTGTGAACTAGCTGTGGCCTCATTGCTCCAAAACAACAATCTCGCTTTTTCCAAACTTAGCCCCACGTCAATGTATGAAATAGGGCTGTGTGTCACAAAGGCAAAGTCAAAGTTATGTGGAAGCCACAGCTCGGAGCAATGATTGGTTTGAGTGTGGAACGCTTGGACTCATGGGATGGTCGGTGTGTAAGTGTGAAGGTCATACCATGCAAGTGAACTACGAGGAAGGACTCCTGTGTGTGGGGTGGGTATACGTTGGTCTCTGGTTAGCGCTGTGCGTAGTGTGGGAGCCGTCAGCAGCTGCTATGATATCGCTCAGGGGTGCCGGGCGCATGCATTCCCAAGGTCGGAGGTGCAGATGTGCTACCGCCTTCTAGTTCAGACAGAGGGGCTGTCATCCACAATGTTAGTTTGTCATCTGCTTGCATTCTGGAAATGTGATGGAGATTGGGCGGCGTGATGTCACTGCTTCGCCTTCCGGCATGGTTGAACCCTTACCAGCCATGTACGTGCCCTCACAGTCAGTATTGCATGCACTGATGTAGCAGTGTTGTTTTGCTGCAGTCTGACAGTGATGGGTGCAGGTAGCTGTGAGGAGGCAGTTGACCACTCACCTTGCACCTATTAGCTGGCACTGATCACTACTCTTGATGGATGACGTCCGTGTACACATGTGACCTGTACATAGCACATTTGAGCAGGGGACACCTTGGTGTGTTCCACGCAAGGTGGACCTGCTTGCTTCTAGGCTGGTGTGCATCTCCCAATGTTGCTGAGGTGTCCACTGTGCCGACATCCCCCTTACGGCCATGTTGTTCATGTTGTGGGACTCCACACACAGGGTGTATATTTGCATCAGGCAGGTACATCTCTGACCACAAATGGCACCCTGTTGTCTTTTCCTGAACACCAATGACGGCCTCCATGTCATGCTCATGTACACGTGGGACGCTGATGAGTGGCATGACGTACTACATGTGACACCCTGATATGGCATATCGAATACGTGACGCCCTAAACAGCCTCTCGGTACAGAGGTGACATACACACCATCTCTTCTTGCAACATATGCGAATGTTACCACTCAATGTTGCACTTACACCCATCAGAGTAATGTGCTAATGCAGAGGACTGACATTGCCACGGGGAATGTGTGTTGCTAAGATTTTATTTGCACATGCTGGTCATGTGGTCATCTTGTACTGTGCCATGATTGCTGTGGACAGTCACAATGTGACGTGCTCATGCGAAGAAATTGTTGATGATTGTGTTCCTTCGGGCTATTCCTGCTGCGGCTGCAGTGGGGTGTGGTCCACCTGCATCATCTTCCTGACATCGTCCAGTGCTTCTGGGACTTGGATCCATGGGGCATTGGTGCGTACACATATGTTGTGCAATACACAACATGCAGTGATCATCTTGCACACTATTTCTGGGCTGTACAAGAGTCTTCCACCGGTGATGTCCAGGCACCTGAAACGTGATTTCAACACGCCAAATGTGCGTTCAACAATGCCCCTGGTGCGTTTGTGGGCCACATTGTACTGCCTCTGGGCCGGGGTGTTCGGGACTCAGAGGGGTGTCATCATCCATGGGCAGAGTGCATATCCTTGATCACCTGTGAGAGGTAAGTGAGATTAGTGTTAACTGGTGGTTCTGCATGCTGTGTTGGCAGACATACAAGTTTCGTGGTGTGTGATTTGTGCGACCTTGGGATTCATGTTAGCCATGTATTTCTGCTGGCAAATGTGGTAGGACAATGTGTATTGCGTAGCCTCACAGCTGCTCCTCCCGCCCACTGAGCCTATTTACTTGTGTGCTGCGCGGTTGCATCACTTGCACTCCTACGGCACACCATTGTCATGCCTGTCTGCGCATGTCCGCAGGACTGACAGCAAGACTGTGATGTTGGCCGTTGAAGGTGGGCGGCCACGTGTGTGTAGGCCTATGGTAAGGATAGGGCGGACACAGATGTGGAGTTCTGGCCTGGCTGAACTCGCACTGATATTGAGGCTAGGCCTTTGGTTCAGGATGCGGCAATGTAGATTCACACACAACAGTTGGCATGTATGAGCCGAGATCTCGAGCGGTCTCGCTCTCCTTTATTATTCCATTCGGGTGAGGCCGGCCTCCTGGTGCATACTATAATGCAACATTGTCGATTACAGGCCGGGTGGCGCAGACACTACTACGGAGACACACGCCATAGTCACTTTTGTGGCCATGCCGGAACTGAACCACGCCCAGAGCCCAGAACTGAACCACGCCCAGAGCCCCGGGCCATTTCTCCGCACTCCTCACATGCGTGCACAGCCGCCGCGGTGCTGGGATGTCGTGCGCTTGGGAGTACATCTCCAGATGATCTACCCAGGCTTCCCGGCAGCCTGCCTGGGACGGGGGTGGCCCCGTGACTGTGAAGGGCTCCAGTGGCGTTACCAAGGACAAGCTGTTGGCTACTGGAGGCAGACTTGTGGGGTAGCCCCTCGGGACAATGACTTGCGGTGCACTGAGTTCGGCCCACCGGGAGAGCTGAGCGGGTGTGCAGCCTGCGATGATGCAGCAGGCCTGGTGGCTGGACGGTGACTTGTGGTGCACTGAGTTGGTGGCACCTGAGGCCCTGCGTCCGGCACGGGCCAACCGCCACGTGGTGATGACTTGCGGTGCACTGAGGTAGGCCCACCGGAAGAGCTGAGCGGGTGAGCAGCCTGCGATGATGCAGCAGGCCTGGAGGGGCGGACTGGAAAGGATGTGTCTGTTACTTGCTGTACCGCAGTGTGGTCAGAAGGCAGCAGTAGCCAACTCGCAACTCCGCGGTGGGGTGCCGCTGGGTGCGCTGGGGGCCTGTTGCGCAGAATCCAGCGATCGGCTGAGGAGGCTGCCAAGCTCATGGAGCCTGGCCTTGGAGATTGCACCGGCACGTGGTGGGCCCTCTTGGAGAGACGCCTGTGGCGGCAGGTGAGCAGTGAGGCCTGGGTGCGTAGGGGCGGGCATTCACCGCTGGGCGCAGGTCGGGTCTGGGGATCTGCGGGCTGGGGTGCGGCAGGCGCACAGGATCAGGCAGGCACCACCGGTCACGATGGCGGCCTCGTGGCAGGGTGAGGTACTCTGCCCTGGCAGGCACGCCACTGCAGGCGATAACGAGATGTGCGCCGGATGGCGTGGGACGTAGCCACCTTGTCGCCAGTGTGACTTTGCCCGTTGTAGGTGGTCGGCCACGTGTGTGTAGGCCTATGGTCAGGATATGGCGGACACAGAGACACACGCAGTAGTTACTTCGGTGGCCGTCCCGGAAGTGAACCACTCCCTGAGCCACGGCCTATTTAGTCACTCCCCTTCGCTGGATTGGCGTACGCCGGCCCTGCCCACTACGCTTACGCTTACAGGGGGGCCGACATGGCTACTTGTCCAAGGTGTTCCCCACTGCCTGTGATGGCATGGTTGCGTCCACTGTCCACGACAGTACAGACTCCAGCAGTATGTGTCCACATGGACATGTCTGTGCTCTGCATACTCAAGACTGTCCAGCACCTCACCGCCACACTTGGAATCACTGTGGTGTGAGCAAAGAACTAGAATTCCAATAGAAGCCCAGGTTAGATGTGCAGGACATCTAACCTGGGCTTCTTTTGGAATTCCATAACGCATATTAGCAAGCCCATTATCGCCGTTTTAGCGGCAGTTTCCTGCCGCTAAAACGGCGATAATTTTAACGTGGGTCTTGCTAATATGCCCCTACATTTTCTACAAAACCGAACAAAGATTTTTTTAAATCATCATGCACACTACCACCTGAGCACTAACCCATGAATATTGATTCAGAGTTTCTGACAGAATGTCACCTGGAAGTGTCAGAACAAACTAGTTACATTAACAACAGTGAACCATTATGGATAAATTGAACATTGCGTGCAAGCAGAAGATCCATTGGAAAAATGTTACATCAGTGAGCCTATGCTAGAAAGGCTTCATCGAAAACAGTCATTCGGAAATAAACAAACATTACTTGCTTAACAATGTGCAGCAGAAATAATAAACAACAAATGTGACATCCATTTTGAGCAAGATGGGGTTGAGGCTTCATTAACTCCTACTTAGCACAATCCAGAAAAATGCACTTTAGCAGGTTATATATACGTATACGTTTCAGAAGCAATAGCTCCAAGTCAATGTACACCTGTGAACTTGAGTGTAGGTTACTATTCTGCACCCTATTAATAATGGACACATTTTGATTAATACATGAACGCTTCCTCAGACGTAACATAAAGTATATGGGTTTAAATTCTACCACCTTAAGCAGCCTGCCACCAAATGTAGTGCATTTCCATCTAAAGATGAGGTAGTTGAACATCAGACTCGGACAGACCTTTGAAACTGATAAAGTCCTTCAAGTGATTTGGAGGAGGCGCGTGCTGTGCCTTCCAAGTATAACATAGGATTCTGAATATAATCAGGTTCTTGATTGAGAGCAAATCCAGAGTCACAACAATGTTTTGTCAGGTGATCAAACTCTCACAGCCTTCATATAATTATGACAGCATGGTTGTGTCCCACCTTAATGTGCTGCGATAGGTTTCGATACACCACGTTTCAGAAAACTGCAGCTAATATCAATAGAACTCGAACAGGAATACTGAAAAGAGACATAATATAGTGGTGAGAAAAAGACATCAACCTCACGCATAATATATAAAAATTAAGGGTGGGCGGAATTTGCGGAATTGCGTTCTGCGAAATTCCGCGAAACGGCAAAAAATCTCCGCAAGCACGCGGAATTTCGCGTGCTCGCGGAGATTTTGCTGCGCCCCTTTATATCTGTAAGTGCTTCCTGTTGAGGTTTAATTTTTGTGACAGGAGCATCGTGCCAGCCCAGAATGAATCCTGCCCTGCATATTTATCCAAGAAGATGAGTCCGTTTTGTGCAATACCTCTACTCAACTGGAGTACTTTCTACTGACTAATCAGTAAGTGCTACCTCGTTGGGAAAATGTATAGTGCCTTTCCTACACTACAGCTGCAAAGGACCAGAAGAATTGTCTCCAGTGACCTGTGTGTCTAACTTTGCCACCGCGCCGAAAGCGCCGGGGTCCTTCGATTAAGCTGTCCATCATAGTGGGGAAAGGGCGGGAAGACTTTGCATACCGCGAGTGTATGTGGGGCGGGGCTACTAGCCTGTTCTCATGCCTCTTGTTTATAAAGGGACACAGAGCAGGATCTCAGCGGCAGACGAGGAGAAGGAACCTCCTGGTCACGGGAACTACACGAGGATTGCGCTCGAGAAAATCAAGGATGCAAAGACCTCCATCAAGGATTACAGCTAGCTTTTCAGGGTGGCAATGGAGAGAAGGCACATCTGCTTAATCACGCTCACGAATTCTACACGAGGATTGCGCTCGAGAAAATCAAGGATGCAAAGACCTCCATCAAGGATTACAGTTAACTTTTCACGTTGGAAATGGAGAGAAGGCACATCTGCTTAACCACGCTCACGAATTCTGCACACCTACCCTGCATATTTATCCAAGAAGATGCCTCCGTTTTGTGCAATACCTCTACTCAGCTGGAGTACTTTCTACTGGCTAATCAGTAAGTGCTACCTCATTGGGTAAATGTATAGTGCCTTTCCTACACTACAGCTGCGTAAAGGACCTGAAGAATTTTCCCCAGTGACCTGTGTGTCTGTAACTTTGCCACCGCGCCGAAAGCACCGGGGTCCTTTGATTAAGCTGTCCATCATAGTGGGGAAAGGGAGGGAAGACGTTGCATACCGCTAGTGTATGTGGGGAGGGGCCAAACGGGCGGGGCTTCTAGGCCCGTTCTCATGCCTCTTGTTTATAAAGGGTCAGAGCAGGATCTCAGCGGCAGACGAGGAGAAGGAACCTCCTGGTCACGGGAACTACACGAGGATTGCGCTCGAGAAAATCAAGGATGCAAAGACCTCCATCAAGGATTACAGCTAACTTTACAGGGTGGAAATGGAGAGAAGGCACATCTGCTTAACCACGCTCACGAATTCTACACGAGTATTGCGCTCGAGAAAATCACCGGGGTCCTTCCATTAAGCTGTCCTTCATTCTGGGCAAAGGGCGGGTAGATGTTGCATACCGCTAGTGTATGTGGGGCGGGGCTTCTAGGCCCGTTCACATGCCTCTTGTTTATAAAGGGTCAGAGCAGGATCTCAGCGGCAGACGAGGAGAAGGAACCTCCTGGTAACACAGGAACTACACGAGGATTGCGCTCGAGAAAATCAAGGATGCAAAGACCTCCATCAAGGATTACAGCTAACTTTTCAGGGTAGAAATGGAGAGAAGGCACATCTGCTTAGCCACAACCTCGCTCACGAATTTTTGGGCTGAATAATATGTTACAGAATTTGAGCTTCAACTCGGGCACCTGCTTTATTTATACCCGAATTCCGTTCCGCCGCGGATCGCGGAAGTTTCGACATTTCCGCGTTCCGCGCGGAACGCGGAAATGCCGAAATTTCGCAAGTTCCGCGAGCAGAACGGAATTTGCCGCCCAGGATTAATAAAAATACAGATTATAAGCACTTGAATAATGGACAAAAAATACTTGTGTTGGACTGTGAATCTCGAGAGAACACCTAGACGAAGGCCTCCAGCTGGATTTAGACTGAGATAAATTAGCGTTATATGTTCCGAAAGGGATGCATCTTTGTCACATATTAATATTCACTTTTTTTAAATTTCCCTTCGCCCTTGTTTGTACTAAGGATGGCAAATGTCTGGTATTCATTTTGTTTCCTATTGCTTGTGGGTGCTTTGTGTGGGTGCGTTGTGGGTGTTTTATGCTTTGAGTACCATTTAAAGTCGTGTGTGTTATCGAGTTTATCTAAAAAGAATGCTGTCTTTCACGTGACATCTTAGGGGCAGATTTACAAGCCCCTTGCGCCACTTTTGCGGCACTTTTAACATGGGAAAAGTGACGCAAAAGTGGCGCAAGGGGCTTGTAAATCTGCCCCTTAGTGTGCAGTGCATGTGTTAAGGTTTCTTGCCAGTTGGAGAGGCGAGAGCTCTTCTCTCCGGTTGTGGCCCTAGAATTTGGATTAATAGTAATAAATACTTTTGTTGCAGACTTCTACATCCATGGAGCAGCGTTGTTAAAGTAACTGTAACCCTGTCAATCATACATAATCAAAAACAAGAAAAAGAGCATGCCGGCCTTTTTTCAACAAATACAACTGTTTCGGATGGTTATAGAAAATATGAAGAAAAGATTAGACTGTTAAGGTGGGATCAGTTGAAGCTGGGGGAGGAAAAAACTGGCAGGGAGTCAGTCAAAGGGCATGTCATTCAAAAATGAAAAGATGAAAAATGTCTTGTAATGCACATTTTGGGGCTTATTTATGCTTAATTTTAGGGCGTATACATATATATATATATTAAAAGTATGAAAATAATTTTAGCTCCAAAAAATACATCCACCAAAAACTCGTAATTGTCATGTTGCAAAATACTGGCACCATGGTAGTCATGTGAACTGCATGAACCAAAACAAGGAGAAACGGGTTAAAGTAACCCCTTGTGCTGCAGGTGCATCACTTTTTATCAATCAATCAGGTGTCTTGTACAGCGCGACTACTTACATGTAAGGGTCTCAAGGCGCTCGGCTTCAGGAGCGCAGAGTGCAGACCCATATCTACCAGGCCACGAAAAGCCACTTTGTAAGGCTTTTCATGGCCTCATAGATATGGTGTAAGGTAACGCAGCGCAAGTCGCTGCGTTGCCTTCCACTGCGTCAGTGGGGCGTTCCTTGGCCGTTATGGTGGGTTTTCCATGCAACACCCCTGAGTTTTGACACATTCCCAATTTTACAAGGATCTGTAAACCTGGGAATGCATCAAAACTGTACTCCTCCGTAGGGGAGGCATAACGAGGAGAAATATCTTTATTTGTCCTAGTTTTTTTCTCTTTCTATTAGTGCTTCCTTCTGCAGCACACACAGAAAGAGGAAAAAGCCTCCATAGATTGTTTTTTGAAGAAAGGTGTCCCTTACTGCACATAAACAATCCTGCCAAACAACACAGACACTCCATATTTAGAAGGCCATGAAAACCCACATAGGGTGGCTTTGCCTGCCCTTGTAAATATAGGCCGGCACACTGCGCCTCTGGAACATCACAAAAGTGACACTCTTTTGTTTTTATATTGACCTGATAATACCGCAAACATTGCCTGCAGCAAATACAAATGTATGCAGTCTCACACATCTTGCAAAACACCAATACAGCGTGTCTTTCCAAGTTTAAAAAGTGCCACGATTTGCAAATGTGCTCCACTTTTTTAGGTAAATGATTCGCTAATGAGGACCCCTTTTATTATGGTTCCCGAGGCATATTTCCTGGCCTCTCAGACACTGATGGGGTATAATGGTAATGACCACCATGCATAGGCAAATTTGAAAGGATGACACCTACTCAAGTAACAGCATTGAATTCTGGGCTTCACACTTGATCAGAGAATTACTGCAGAAACCATAAGAGAACCTGTGTTTGCATACATACGTATAGTCAGTGAGATTCAAGACCCAAATACATAAAGCCATGTGCCCAGGCGGTCCGCAGGTAAGCTGATACAGTGGGTATGTGCATTGTGGGTTCACCACAAGGGCCTAATTATACTAACAACCATTTGCTAATATGCATGAAGGTTGCAGATACAAGTTACTGTAAATACATTGGGCTACTCGTCCTTCACATAGGTTATAGTCAGAGATTATGGGCCTTTTTTATGGCATTCTGGCATAGGGCAGTGCAGCAAGGCACCTTGCTGCGTTGCCCTATACCAAAGTGAAAAGCCAGAAATAACCGTATTTAAGCAATACGATGCATTCCAGTTCTTTCTGCCTATGTTGGTGCCGTTTTGGCAGACTAGCGCCAACGTAGGCACCCTTGCACCCTCCGTTGCAAGCAGGATTTGATTGTGTACGATGGGGCACCTTCCTGCTCAAAAACAATCCTACGATGTGTTTTACTCTTTCCTTGTGTGCTGCAGTATGCAGCACACATGGGAAGAGGAAAAAATGAGGAGAAATTAACATATTTCTCCTGGTTACGACCCCCCTCGGGAAGCGTACAGATTTGACGCTTCCCCAGGTTTAGATCACTTTGTAAATCTGGGGCAGCATCAAATTCTATGGGTGTTGCTTGGGAAAACCCACCGCAATGCCCATGGAATACCTTCCGGGCACAGCTTAAGGTGATGCAGCGATTTGCGCTGCAACGCCTTACTTATGATTTATGAGGCCACTCAAAGCCACACAGAGTGGCTTTGCGTGGCTTCATAAATCCTTATGAGAGCCCTGCTTCATGCATGTACCACTTTTAGGTGGTGCAAAAGTGACACAGGACTCTCATAAATCAGCCCCGTATGCCTTTATCTGTTAATCTTTTTTAAATGTTGTTAATCTCTACAGAAAATGGGCGGTGAACCCCTCATGGAGCTACATCCTATTGTGATTACAGGCCATTCAATCATTGCTGTTTCATTTTCTTTCAAGGGCTTATCTCATAAGCAGGGCGATGGACTTTGATAGCCGCTTGCTCAAGGGTACATATTTTTGCTCAAAATTATGTATCGAAATCGGTCATTTCATTTTAGGTAATCTCAGGAGTAATGTTGGTCATATTGCTTGGGATGCACTTTAATCTGTGATTGAGGTTTCAGCAGTAGTTAGTCTGCCTGTAAAACACAGGATGGGGTTTGTGGCCATCAAATGCAATTGAGTACAAAAACATTGCAACAAACCCAGTAATGAATTGCCTCGAAGAACAGGCAGGCACAGACTACAGAATTAATTCTTGATCAGATTAAGGGGGTTAGAGCCTGGCTATTAGCAGAGCTCCACGAAGTGTCTTGGCATAACCCTTGCATTTCTTCCTCAGCTGTCTAGGAGTCAAGCCCACATTCCATCAGTTTCCTGGCACTAATGACTAAGGAAACACAAGAATGTCTACCTTGTTAAACTGATTAGGCATTGGGAAAGTATAGCCAGGTGAAAAAAATTACCATCTTCTGCTTGATGTGTGGTGCTGCGTGTCTGCGCAGGGACGTTACTCAAGTAGCCTTCAGGCTGCCTAAGACGGGCGGGATTCAAGTACTAGACCGCTAACCGTAGTAAGATGGTAAGTTACAGCCCCACAACACACACACACGCACATAGAAACAACCACATATTCTAGGCTACCTCACTAGATTATCACAAGGCTATTCAAATAGCTTGTGTATGGGCCATAAGGATTCAAAGCATTACTGGCTGATGAATAAAGCATGTTCCCAGACCTTAGGGTATATTTGTAAAAAACACGTAGGGGCATATTCTCAAGGACTTATCGCCGATTTATCGGCACTTTAGCGCCACAAAAGTGGCGATAGTTTTATCGCCCTATTCTCAAGCTGGTGCAAACTGCCGATATCGCCAGTTTTCCAGCGATAGCTGGCGCAAAAAACATTGCCACGGATGAGAGCGACAACTAACACTAATGATATGCAGAGTAGGCGTTCCCGTGCAAAAACACACGAAAACACCACTTCGCAATATTCTGAACGACCAGCCACATCTGTGATGCGACCCAAAAACAGGTGATAAGGCACGTTAGCAGCAGGGATTTAACACCTGCCTTTTACTGGTGTAAAGCAGGACGACAACCTGCAGCGTGAAAGGGAGCCCAGCCCAGAGCCACATCCGAAGACCAACACATGTCATGGAGCTACTAATCATGCAGCTTGGAGACCCAAGAGGGCCACAACACCCACCGCCACCAGCCCCCAGGACCACCCCCACCCACAGGACCACCCCCCCGACCACCACCGAGGCAGCGCAGAACAAGATAGTGGACCTTCCAAAAATGCATCAGCCTCAGAGACTTAACGCCAGAGGATGTCATTGCCCACTACAGGCTCAAAAGGACAACCATCCTCCGCATCCTGACCCACATTGCCCACAGGCTGACGGTACCAACACAGCGGACAACCAACATCCCTCCGCAGACAAAGCTGCTGGCTGTGCTGCACCTGTTGGCCTCTGGTACCTTCCAACCAACAACTGCCAGAGTCGGAGGTGTCTCACAGCCAGCCCTTTCAAAGGCCATCACACCTGTCCTGGATGCCATCATCAGTTTCATACCCTAGCACCTTCACTTCCCCCACACTGCGCAGGAACAGCTGGAGACCAAGCAAGGCTTCTACACCATAGCTGGATTCCTGCATGTGTTGGGGGCAATCGACTGCACACATGTCCTACTTGTGCCCCCTGCCGACACTAAATCCCAATTCAAGACTTTGCACCGGTTTGCATCTCTTTTTGGCCTTTTCACAGCGCAAAGCCTTGATAAATCTAAACCACTGTCTTATTAGTGATCCTACCGTGGCTCTCTGCCCTTCTATTCACTTTATTCAAGGCCATTTTAAGGTCTGTGTTGGGTTTTCTTTAAGAAGAAATGGAATAGAATGTGGAATTGGAATGTTTTCTAATGAACGGACCAGCAGTTGGAAGTTGGAAGGATTTTGAGGCCTATGTAGAGGCTATAGAAGAGGAAGTATTCACACAGAAGAAAATAAATTGCTATTTTAAATCCTTCCTTGGTTCCTGAGGGTAGGACAATTCTAAAACATCTATCTGGAGCCAATGTGATCGGGAAGGGGATGTTTTAGATTAATACAATACCCCTATTAAGACGTTAGATTTGCACTTTAAGAAAAATAATTTTTTTATAATGGAGAGACACAAAGTTTACTTTAGGCTCCAATTGTCAGGGAAGTCTAATGAGTCCTATGTTGGGGCTTTAAACATGTTGGCGGCCTCATGTGAATATGGATTTTTTGAGGATGAAATTATAAGAGATCAGGTTGTGGAGAAAAAATAAAACGATACAAGAAAGTTGCTAACCACAGGAAATGAAACCTTGGAGAAAGCAGTTGAAATTGCTAGTAGCATAGAATCAACGACGATTCACATGGAGCATATGTCACTAAGCACACAAGTACATGCTGTGCAAGGAGTTGATCCGGTAAAAAATAAAGAGGTGGGGGCATATTATCAAGAAGGGCGTTAAAATTATCGCCAGAAAAATGCACAGCTAAAGCGGCGATAATGGGCTCGATAATATGCCCTTGAGAATTCAATAGAAGCCCATGTTGACACCAGAACATGGGCTTCTATTGAATTCTCAAGGGCATATTATCAAGCCCATTATCGCCGCTTTAGCTGGCAGTTTTCTGCTGCTAAAACTGCGATAATTTTAACGCCGTTTCTTGATAATATGCCCTGAGATCTTTAAGGTAAAAAGAGGGTTGCATGATGCTACAGATGAGGGAACAGAAATCATCTGGGTAATTCTTCAATGTATCCTGCAATTGACAATAAATCTGGAAAATGCAAACAAAGGGGACATTTTGCTAAAGTGTGTGAATTGGGTAATAACAAAGTTACACCCAAGTATGCTAATATGGTTGAGTACACATCAAGTAATGACATCAAACCTGAATCTGATGATGATAGTGTGGTATTCTGTGTACAAGAAGCAGAAGAGGACTGCATGAAGAATGATGTGATGCAGGTTGGGTCTGGTGGAGAAAAAAAGAGCAAATTGTCTCATTGGTGTGTCGAGTGTTCCCATTAACATGATGGCAGATTTCGGATCTTTTTTCACTCTAATTGGTATCAAGGAGTGGGAAAAATTTAACAAGGAGGAGCTGAGGAAGTTGTGTTTGTGACCTGTTGGATATGGAGGAAAGTCCATAAAGGCATTAGGGTAATTTGATGCTGTTCTGGACTATAAAGGGAACAAGGTACAATCAATCAATCAATCAACCAATCTGTATTTGTAGAGCGCACTAATCACCCCGAAGTGTATCCAGGCGCTGCATGGGTGGGGCTATACGAACAGCCACGTTTTGAGGCCGCTCCTGAATCCGGCGAGGGAGGTGGAGGTTCAGAGGTGGATGGGGAGGTCTTTCCAGGCTTTGACGGTGAGGTGGGAGAAGGAACGTCCTCTGGCTCGAGTACGATGGATGCGGGGGATGGAGGCGAGGGCCAGGGAGGCGGACCGCAGGTGCTGGTGGGCTGGTGGGAGGTCAAACAGTTGTTTAGGTATTCTGGTCCCATGTTGTGTAGGGCTTTGTAGGTGTGCATGAGTAGCTTGAAGTGGCATCTGTTCTTGATGGGGGAGCCAGTGCAGGCTACAGAGGTGGTGGGTGATCTGGGATAATCTGGGTAGGTCTAGCATGATTCTAGCTTCTTCATTTTGGATTGTTTGGAGTCGCTTGAGGAGGAGGGTGGTGGTTCCGGCGTAAAGGGCGTTCCCGTGGTCGAGTCTACTGGTGATGAGGACTTGTGTAACGGTTATTCTGGTGTCGGTTGGGATGCAGCTGAAGACTTTGCAGAGCATTCTGAGGGTGTTGAAGCAGGTGGTACGACCAAGTTGACCTGTTGTCTAATGGTGAGTTCGCTGTCGTGGATGATACAGAGGTTGCGGGCCTGGGTGGTGGTCCACGGGAGGAGGGCCACCAGGAGTCTTCTTCCCACGGTGAGGGGGGTCTTCCGAAGAGGAGAACTTCAGTTTTGCCAGTGTTGAGTTTGAGGCAGTTGGCTCTCATCCAGGTGGCGAAATCTGTCATGGCATTCTCAAAGTTCGTTCTGGTGGTGTCTGTGTCTTCGTTGAGGGAGAGGATGATTTGTATGTTGTCGGCATAGGAGATGATGTTCAACTCGTGGATGTGTGCAATGGGTGCCAGTGGAGTCAAGAAGACATTGAACAGTGTGGGACTGAGTGAGGAGCCCTAGTGTATACCACAGATGAATCTCTTGGAGTTGGAGTTGTTCAGCGAGAGGCAGATTCTTTGCGTGCATCCAGTGAGAAAAGAGGATAGTAGCTTGAGGGCGTTGCTATAGATGCTGATGTGGTGGAGTCTTTGGATGAGGAGGTGGCAGGAGACTGTATCGAAGGCTGCTGACAGGTCGAGTAGGATCAGGGCTGCTGAATTGCAGGGGTCCATGATGGCTTTTACGTCGTCCATAGTGGCTATGGTGGCAGATATCTGTACTGTGGTTGGAGCAGAAGCTGTTTCGAGAGGAGTCGAGCAGGTGGTTGGATTCCAGGTAGTCTGTGAGCTGGTGGTTGATGGCTTTCTCCAGTACCTGGGTCGGGAAGGGGAGGAGCAAGATGGGCCGGTAGTTCTGGAGGTCAGATGGGTCCGCTGTGGGTTATTTCAGAAGTGGTTTGACTTTGGCGTGCTTCCATGATTCCTGGAATGTGGTTGATCTGAACGCTGAGTTGATGATGCTGGTGAGCGGGGGTCTGATTTCTTTGTGACCAAGTTTGAAGACATGGAAGGCACAGGCTACAGTGTATTTGGCCAAAGATGGTTCGTAACTTTTGGAATGGTTGGAATAAAGGAACTTGGGCTTCATTTTGGACCCCAATAACCCTTACCAGGTGTTATTGAAAATGGATTGCCTCATGGTGGCTGCTATAGCTGCATGCCCATGGGTGAGTGCGTTTCCCGCAGTTTTCCCAGAAAAATTGTTAAAATTGAAGGATTTTTCCCATCAGATTATTTTGAGGTTGGGTGCCACTCCTGTGGTACATAAAGTGAGATGTATGCTCATGGTCATGAGGGATGAGCTTAAGAAGGAGCTGAAAAATCTGTATGACCAAGGCATAATCGAAGCCATTGAAAGTTCTGAATGGTTGTCCCCTATTGTGTTGACAAGAAAAGTCAATGGGTCATTGAGAATGTGTGTCGATTTGAGGGACCTCAATAAAAGAATCTGGGTGGACAGGCACCCCTTGCTAAATATAGCAGAAATGTTGGCCTCTCTTAAGGGTGCCAAGGTGTTTACAACCCTAGATATGATGGCTGCATATAATCATATCACACTGAAGCCTGAGCCTAGGCATTTCATGTCTTTCATTACTCCAGAAGGAGCATTCAGAATTAAATGCATGCCATTTGGTTTGGACTCTGCCGCCTCTGTATTTCAACGTGCAGTGGAGGCATTGTGTAAAGGCATACCAAATGTCAAGTACTTCCAGGACGACATCCTAATATTTGGCCAGGATATGTCCTCCCATGATAAATCTCTGGCCATGGTTTTGTCTGTGTTGAAGGAGAAGGGATGACATTAAGAGCCGATAAGTGCAAATTTGCATTGGATTGTGTTGACTATTTGGCTTACATGATTTTGGCATATGGGATGGCATGTTGGATTTCTATTCCCGGTTTATCCCCAAGTGCACTGAAAGAACATGTAATCTTAGAGCTTTGCTCAGGAAGAATGAGAAATTTGTGTGGAGTGAGGATGTTAATCATGAGTTTGAGTTGATCACAAAAGAAGTGGCCAAAGCCCTTCCTTTGAAACCATATGACACACATGACCCTACAATCACTATCACTAATGCCAGTCAGGATGGACTACATGCGGTCTTGTTTCAGACACATAAAAGGAGGGATGGAATAGTTGCCTTTGTGTCTGTTGCTCTTAGGGTCCCCAAAAGTACTTATTCTGTCATAAAGCGAGAAGCTTTAGCTTATTGGTGGGGGGTTTACCATTTTAGGAACATTTGAGGTGTTGAGTTTACCATAAGAGTAGACAACAAGCCTTTAGTCAATATGTTCACAACCAAAGGAGCCACAACACTATGGCACATACTGGCAAGTGACAATTTAGACTGCAGGAAGTCAGTATTGTGTAGAATATATTCCTGGTGTGAAGAATATATTTGCAGATTGTCTATCTCGTTTACCCTTAAAAGATGGTGAGGGTGTGGTAGACACTGAAGAAGAGGATTTTTGCATTGTGGGGGTCATTGGTAGTGTCATCAATGGTTATATTTCAGAGAGTAAATGGACTCCTGCTCTGGATCATGACAACATTTTACTATTTATTTAATGCGATTTTATATAGCGCGAACATTACCCGAAGGTGTCAGAGCGCTTTACAAAAGAACCAGTTGCGTTACATAAGGACTTTGGATTACATGAGTTACATAAGAGATACAAACAGAGAAAATTGCAAATGTAGAAGTTGTAAAGTCACACAAGGAAGAGATACACACAGAATTTTTTTTGCAAATGTACAAGTTGTAAAGTCACTCAAGGAAGAGATACAAACGGATAAACTCTAAACTCACATAGGAATGGTAGTAAGTACACAGGTCTACTACATATACTAGTGGTTAGAGTTATAAATATATACAAATAGTAAATTTACTCATGATTGCATTTTACCAGCGATTAGGCTTGGACAATTATATATTACATATTTACAGAGTGAACGGAGAAGTAAAACATCAAAAGGGGTAGAGAGAGGTAGACTATGACTCCTAGATGATTTGATTAACATCTTCCAAAGTACAGTGAGATATTCCACCAATTGATTTAACCAGGCAGTCTATGTTTTTGTGTATGCATCCATTCCCCTGTTCTTTCTGCCTGTTATCTGCTTATTCAGGTGCCCTCTTATGTTTTTGATTGACATTTTACAGGATGTTAAGATTTTGATTGGCAAGGATTGGCACAAAGACAAGACATTTGTGTATATTGATGCCTTTAAGCATGTATTTTCACAACTAAGTGTATCTGATGCTATGCTAAAAAGGGATGATTCACGGAAGGTACCCAGTGGCATTCACAACAAGGTGTTGGAGCTGACACGTGAAGGCTATATTGGGATGAAAGCCATGAAAAGAAGGATCAGGGATAGATTTTGGTGGCCAGGGTTGGACAAAATAGTAAAACATTTTGTGAGGGAGTGTGTGACATATTCCATTAGCGACAAATCCAAAGTCACTGTACCCAGCACAGTGGAAGGGGAGACTGTCCCTGACAAAACTTGGGGAAAACTGAGTATGAATATCATAGGGCCATCAATGTTGTTAAAGAGAGTTGTAAGCATTGAATTGTACTTATTGACTATTTTTTGTTGGGAACGGAGGTGAAATTTGTGGGGTTAACACATCTCAGAAGTTATTGTGTTTTTGCAATCTGTGTTCATGAGAGAAAGGGATCCTGGTGAAATAGTGACAGATAATTAGGTTCAATTTATCCCTGGTGAATCTGAGGAACTTCTATCAAATTGGGATGTTAAACATACCAAAACATTTCTGTACTATCCCCGCAGCAATGGTCTTGTGGAAAGGTGCAATAGAGTCATTAAGGACAACGTTCAGTGATCCATTGCAAGTGGGTTGAATTGGGGCTAGGAAATTAAGGATTTACTGTGGGCTGTTTGCGGCATCCCCAACACTGTCACAGGGGTATCTCCATTTAAACTTTTCAAAAGACATAAGCCACTACTGAGTTAGGCAGTCCATGGATGGGGAATCTAGCTTGAATGAGAATTTATCTACCGTAAAGCTGAAGCGTGAGATGACCCAAAAGAAGTATGTGCATTTTACAAAACCTGGGAGTAAACATACTTTGCTGATTAAACCAGGTGATGTGGTCAGAGTTTGGCTACCAGCATCATGACCAAGGTTCAGTCCAAGTTTTCCTGCCCGAAGAAAGATATTTATGTCGAGGATTGTGTTGTCAAGTGAGAGAATGGCAGTAAGCAGGGCCGGCTCTAGGGCGGTGCGATCGGTGCGACCGCACCGGGCGTTGACTTGGGGTGGGGGCGTCATTTTTGAAAATGTGTATTATTTTAAAAGCACCTGCTGCCTCGTTCCTGGCCTCCAGCAACTTTCAGACATCAATTAAAATGTCAAGAGAAGTCCAGTGATTAATCGTCTTACTGGAAAGAGAACGAACGTTTGTCTAGTGGAAGTTTTGACTCATCCTAAGGTAGCGCGGAGGGTTAAAATGCCTGCTGCTAAGAACGTGTACCATGCAGATAACGAAGTGCATATAATGTAAATAGGTCAGTGGGTTACTGCTTCTGTAAGAGAGCTCCTTTTGTTACTTGTCGTTTATAAGTCAAAATCCTGATATATAACACTGAGCTATTAACTGTCACCCTAGAGCTGCTACAAACTGCAAGGTATATGTTTTTTGCCCAGTCTTTCATTATCCTAATCTTGAGAAAAGGGTTCATTTGGGTAGAAAACAATTCTTATTATGAAAGAGAACCCCTAACAATGATGTTACGTTTTAAATTCTGAATTTGTGCCTTTCCTGAATAAGAACTTTAACTATATTGCCTACCAGTATCGATGACATGTCACTCCTACACTACACCTTGTAGTACTGTCTGATGTAACATTTCCTATACACTGAGTTACACACATATAATTGTCTCTGTGCAATGTGTGTCTGGTGTAAAGTGCTCTGACACCTTGCCCTGGTATGAGTGGTGCTATAAAACTAAATGAATCTGAGAGACAGTGGTTATGGAGACTTGAGAGGCACTGTTAAAGGGTGCTAGTGAGGGAATCCATGGCAGAGGTGGTCATTGGGGGGCACCAACAGACATTGTCGCACAGGGCGCCACCATCGCTAAAGCCGGCCCTGGCAGTAAGTGGCTGTATGGGTGATTGATTGGTTGTCTAAGTACCTGTATACATGTATGAGTGTCTGTGTGGGTGGGTGAGGGTGTGTGTGAGTACCGGCATGGATTAGTGAGTGGGTGAGTCAGTGGCTGTATGGGTTAGTGAGTGTGTATGTGAAGGGCTGTATAAGTGACTGAGTGTGTGTATGGCTGTGTCGGTGAGTGAATGGATGTGTTAGTGGTATATGGGTGAGCAACTGGATATATGAAAGGCAGTATAGCTGAGTGTTGGAGAATATGAGTGACTGTATGTGTGAGTGAGGGACTGTGAAAGTGGCTGTATGAGTTAGTGAGTGCGTGTGTGAGGGGCTGTATGGGTGAGTGAATATATGTTAGTATCTGTATGAATATGTGAGTGGGTGTGTGTATGACTGTATAGGTGAGTAAATGGATATGTGATTGACTCTATAGGTGAGTGAGTATGTGTATGAGTAGCTCTATGAGTGACTGACAGTGTGTGAGTGGCTGTATGGGTATATGAGTGGATATATCAGTGGCTGTATTAGTGAGTGAGTTGGTGTATGAGTGGCTATATGGGTAACTGAGTGGATGTGTGTGTAGACATATGAATCAGTGAGTGGGTGTGTAAGTACTGGCAAGGGTGTGTCAATGGTTTTGAGAATGTTAGTGTGGAAGTTGGAGTGGGTGTATGAAAGGTTATATTGGGGTGTGAGTGGGTGCTTCTGAGATTCTGTGCATGATGACATCAGTGATGTCATTTGAGATGTCATCAGTGATGTCATCAGTGATGTCACTGACCATGTCATGAGGGATGTAATGTGAGAGGTCATAAGCAGTGCATTGTGGGGGCGCAAGTTATAGGTAGCTCTGCTAACTATAACTAATACATTTCTCTGGTTTTGTATGAGTGAAATGTCAGCCTAACTATAAGGTCCCTGTAACCTTTGGTTGTTTTCACTGAATTTCCAAGGTTTTTTTAATTCTATTTCCTAACTATAACGCCCTTGTAACCTTTGGTTTTTTCAGTGAATTTCTAAGGTTTTTTAAATGCTAAATCCTAACTATAATGTCCCTGTAACCTTTTTTTTTTTGGTAGGGCTGGATGAAAGAAACCTTTGCAGAACTGATGTCGCTTTTCCCTCACACTGTCTTGACGTACTCTAATATATCTCAAAGACAGAAATGGAAGTGGTCAAATCAATTTTGTCCACAGATTGGCAAAGCCAGGAAACATGTTAATAAAACTGTTTCTGCATTCCTCAGAGACCATCACATGGGCTGTATCTATAACAACAATCTGCATTTTGACATGCATGCAATTTATAGAAATGATGGAGTGCACTTTACAGATGAAGGCAACAGGGTGTTTCTAAGTAACCTGAAACTCTGCATCCAGTCTTATGTATAGCAGCCATATACATACAACCAACGCAACGGTTCTTGTCAGAGCCACCCTATTACCTGAAATATTGTGACTTTTTTCTAAAGGGATTTTTTTCTTTAGTTTTTGGGGATATTTGAGACAATGTCAAAATCACCACAGACACGTTGCTTAGCGAAAAAGAAAAGCAGACATTCAATGACCAACACATCCAAAAATAATATGTAAAAAAATCCATTCTGAACATCACCCTACACATATTACTATATACATATTTCTTTAAAAATATGTTTAAACTCATGTTTTTGTACTAAGTTTCTTTAAAATCCATCTTTAAGACCTATTTTCTGTTTTTATGGTTATTCAGGATGTTGCAATGACGTCATTAACTGCGACGATCGTGCCTAGTTCATAAAGTCTAAAATACATATATCCAGACATATTACATTATTTTACACACTAGGGCAGTGGTTCCCAAAGTGTGCGCCGCGGCACCCCGGTGCGCCGTGATGAGAAGCCAGGGGCGCCGCGCCGCCGCGCAGGATGTGGGTGCAAAAAACAGAAGAGTGTAATACTTGAAGAAAGAAACCAAGGACACACACATGTAGATCTGTGTAAATATAATCTTTTCTAAGAGACGGTGATAACATATTTATGAACAAAACTAATGAGCACCGACTCCTTGTCAGTTCCAAAAAATACAGACTGGCAAGGCTGAGAAGCAGTTTTACACTGTCCTGAAATGGAAAGTTGGCTTCAGGGTGAGCGCTGAAAAAGAAACTTAAAACTGCTTATACAACAGAAGGCATTTGGGGATGGCAACACTTACACCACGCCGAGAAATGTAACGCTGCCTATTTTGTGTAAGATTCCGTGGCTTGTAACTAAACTGAGCCATTTTCTAACCATGTTTACCCTTAATGTAGCCAAGGCAAAGAACATTCCTGGGCACAGATCTCACACTGGGAGAAACCTGCACCTCTTTTGAAGGATGCCCTTACTTGTAGAACATTCAGACCTCCAAGCCAAATAAAGAGTCCCTAAATTTGAGAACATTCCACTCCAAAACCCCTCTGCTTACAGCACTATGAATTTAACTTTTTTCTTTTTTTCTTCTAACCAAAGGAATGGGAATGAAAGCTCTTGACTTAAGGATCCCAAATGTGATCCTCCAGTCGAGTGCTGTTTAGTGGTGATTGCCCTCTCTAAGAACTGCTTGTGAAATTAAAGATTTGTTAAGAACAGAAAACAAACAAGCGTTACAGCAGATTTAGCAACGTTAAGAACTGCTAGGTAATGTAACGTGCTACTTTTCCTGTTGTGCGCGTTGCACCGCATCGATCTGTTTGAGGCGGTGCTGCTGTTTCAAAGGGACCCTGTAGCTCTGGTTTCGTATTACAGTTCAGCACAATTACACTTGGAAGTTATTTTGCCAAATTGTTAGTGAATAATCATTACACCAAGAATTTGAGGGCGAAAAGGGGGTGTGGGGTGGGAGGAAAATACGACTTTGAGCGGATGAGCCAACACTCATGCAGCTAGTATGATGGGTGAAGTACTCCTACTGTGCTCAGCATAGTGTGCTGCCTGACTGGTAATTTGCTGCTTCTGTCATTGCATCCAGATATATAATACAACAAGCAACATTACACCTACAACAAGCCAGGACTATTGGCTGTGCCAATGATTCTTAGTGGCATAACACAAATAAGCAACAACTATGGCTTTGTTGTATATAATATTGAAAATGATTCAGTTCTGAAATGATGAGACTGTGAAAGAACTATAACAAGTCTCTTTGAAGTTACCTCAAAGGCAGTGAAGTGACTGCTACAGAGTTAAGATTTTTTTTTTCATCCTGAGGCTAAAGGCAAAAATGGAGAGCCCGATAGGGACCCATCTTGACACCTGCTTTTTAGAACTGCACCGGCAGGACCTAGCCCACTTAAAACACTGGGTAGATGGGATCTGGTGAGCCATCTTGGGTTCATCAGAGCCACCCCATGTAAACTTCTTGTAACGCCACAGAGCTCCTTGAGCCTTTCTCTAGCATTGAGATGTACTTTATAAGATCTTTGTGATTGCAAATAAAGTTTTATGATGGTGATGGCTACTCTCTGAATCCTTCATCACGTCTAGGCTTGATTCTTCATGTAGACCAGTGGTTCCCAAAGTGTGCGCCACAGCACCCCGGTGCGCCGGTAAAAAAATGGTGGGGAGCCACGGCCAACTGCCAATTAGGTCAAGGGAGCCACGGGTCAAAAAAGTTTGGGAACCACTGCACTAGGGGTTTCTTACAGTATTCTGTAAAGTCATGTTTTTCTAGAGAGTTTCTATAAAAACCATCCCTAAAACCTATTTTATCGTTTCGTGGTGACTCCGGAGATCGCAATGACGTCGGTAATCATGATTCCCCCAGACACGTCGTGAAAACGGTAACAAAAGGAGACATTCAATGACCACCAACACATCCAAAAATAATATGTAAAAAAATACATTCTGAACATTGCACTACACATATTACTATATACATACTTCTTTCAAAGCATGTCTAAACTCATATTTTTGTACTAAGTTACTTTAAAAACCATCTTTCAGACATATTTTCCGTTTTCACGGTTATTCGGTACGTCATTATGATGTTGTTAACCGCAACGATCGCGCCTTTTCCGTAAAGTCTAAAACACATATATCCACGCATATTACAGAATTTTACACACTAGGGGTTTCTTACAGTATTCTCTAAAGTCATGTTTTTCTAGAGAGTTTCTATGAAGACCATCTCTAAAACCTATTTTATCTTTTCGAGGTGAGGCCGGAGATCACGATGATGTCAGTCATTGCGAATCCCGCGGTTACGCCGTAGAAAACAGAAAGCAAAAGCAAGAATTCAATAGCCACCACCACATTCAAAAATTATAACTATATAATTAATTCTAACCATCACAGTAGATAACTCACTATACAAATAACTCTATAAAAACATTTATCAAAATCTCAATACCTCTATAACAATGCGTATTAATGATTCACAGATATAATTTTTTATATTTCCACCAATATTTGCGACGACATTGATAGTCGCGATGTCCCCGCGATGGTACATGGGGGGCCACGCTGGCGGTTGCCTCGTTGTCACAAATATCGCGTGGGATTAAAAACAATCAATTTTGAACACATAGCTTGTGTCACTAACACCCCCATTTCTCAAACATAATATAATTTTAAAGTTAAATTTCTCAACAACTAATCAACGGATTTACACAAATAAGCCAAAGGCACTTCCTTGAACCAACTTCTACCTCCCTGCCAAATTTGGTGTAAGTCCATTCAGCGGTTCTGGCTGTAGCTATGGCTAAAGTTTCCTCTGGGAATTAATATTTCAAACGCACCGTTATTTCGCAACCCAAATTCTCAGTCCCCACTGCATGGATCACCCCCAAACTTTACATGACAACCAGAACCTGCCTTGACACTTTTTGTTGGAAAATGTCATGAAGATTGATCAACTGAATCCAAAGTTATAGGCAAGTCAAAAAACTAATCGCTCATCGCTTCCTTTTGTCTAATTGTTGTACGGGAGCTCCACTTCCGGTTTGATGAAGTCCCCCTGCATGGGTTTATGGCCCCGTAATATAGAACTGTTTGTTGACAAAATATGTACAGGGGCACGGCCCGTTTGCCTCAATGCCACGAGTAGGATTTTCCCAGGATTTTGGCATATGAGAGGCAAGTAAGGGAGAAAGCATCAGCATTTGGCTGTTTCTTTTGTCTTGGGACACTCTGCTTTCAATGAACATACGGGCTATTCAAGACATGCACTCTGCCACTTTGATTTATGAAAATAAAAAGCTTTGGAATCCTGAGATGGCTTCATCGCTTCCTTTCGTCGAAAATATATATATATATATATATTTGCTTCACTCTTTTTATTTCATTTTTATTCATCATCATCATTTAATCTTTATTTCGGTTTATAAAACCATAAAAGATGCATAGTATACAATTTATACATATTTGTTGGTAAAACACAATTGAAATACGGGACATTCCTTTGGTGTCGCCTTAGGCAAGTGCAAATGCTAAAAAGTTTTATATTAAGAATAACACCGGCAAATGATATGGCAAATATATTAAAATGCAGTAAAAATGCTAAGCTTCTAATCCTATATAGTTAAAACATGAAGAGAATATAAATTCCAGGTTGGGTCAACTAGACACAATACTAAAGCATACATTAAGATAAATGGTGCTTTCTCTCTTAGAATCTAAACAACAACAAAAGTGCGAGTGCTTTAAAAATGCTTATAAGCTGAACTGGCGCTAGACAAAGCGAGCACAGCAATTCATTCAGTCAGAGCTCTACGCAATTTCAAAGTGCAAGTGCAGAAAAAGTGCATATTAGAAATTAAGACTACACATTAATTTTTTAGGACACTAAGATTTCAGACCTTTTTTCTCTCTTAATATACCCACAGCGAATAAATATCTACTGACACTAAAAACGATTTTCTGTATGGTGTTGGTTTTTAGTATTCTAAACGCTTCAGAGCAAGACCTAGTTCCCAGGTTTCGACAGATGGGTTTAATCCATTTTTGCCTTGGCATGGCATATGCGGGGCAGAAGAATAATATATGTAACTCATTTTCTTGTGTATTGGGTTGACATAAGACACAACAATCCTCATTATTAATCACACCAGTTCTTCGACCCCATTTCGCTGTGTTTGAATTGATTTGCAATATACCATAGCGGAATTTCGTATACAATGTTTTTGCCAACTGGGGCTGCACTTCATCCAGATATTGTTCAAAAGCTGGAGTTGGTTTTATAAGCAAGAACTGAGACGTTAGTCTACCAATGTCTGGGTTGTGGGAAACACTGTATAAACGCCCAAAAAGCAGTTTTCAATGTTTTATTGGCAGTTGCTGTCAATAGAGTAGGAGTTTCCCAAAAATGCCTTAGTTCAAGTTTACCAAACCATGTATGCACATGCCTAACCCACTGGAGAGTGTTACTTCGGTCGAACCTTAGGATCTCCTCTAGCCCTTCTTTATAGCTAGCTAATTCTGTTGTGGTCCACAATCGCACCCAAAACAGCAAAGGTCTCAATATAGCCTGATGGTCGAAGCGTTTTATGTTCAAGTCAATGACAATGGGAATAATAGGTGTTCGTACAGGAAGACGTAGCAGCATTATAAAAAACGTATTTTCTTGCCCCGCCCAAAAGTGTTCCTACAGGTAGCCCCCCATATTTCTGCACCGTAGAGGGATGCTGCTTATGCCCTGTATTTGTACACTTCAAGTGCGGGGGACACTGCCTTTGTGATACTATTCCCATGCTTTTTTAGTATTGGTAAGGAGTTTTGGATCCGGATAGTTTTGCTTTTTTCCAAATGTGGGTACCAGGACATTTTAGTGTCTAGTGTTTTGCCTAGATAATTAAAATTCGTCACATATTCTAGCTTCTGTTTTTGGACAGTTATATTCTTTTTGAATAATTTATGTGGATTGACTGCCATATATTTTGTTTTGCTAGAGTTAATTTCTAGGCCCTTGGAATCACAATAGACACTAAAGGAGTCTAATAGACATTGAAGGCCCTTCGGGGTTAGTGACACTAAAATAGTTTCATCCGCAAATAAAAGAGCTGGTACTGGCACCCCATTTAACTATGGCGAATCATGAGTACATCCCAGAAGGTAATTCGGGGCATCATTTACATATAGTGAAAATAGGGTTGGTGCCAGTACACAGCCCTGCCTTACACCCTTCCTTACGGGGATTGCCTCAGTGAGCTCTCCCCTTGGACCCCATCTAACCTTTGCATAATTATCTTCATGCAATCATATTATTTGCACAAGAAGATCCTCTGGTACACCTTGATTTCCTTTTTTTTAAATCGTATATTTCCAGCTCGAACAAACGAATCTAAAAACCTGGTCAATAGTACTGGTCTTAGCTCTAAACCCAGCTGGTATTGTGATAAAATGTGGTTCTCCTCGATCCAATCGTTTAATTTTAATAAAATCTGCTTAGCATATATCTTTTGTAAAACATCGATTAGACTTATTGGCCGGTAATTAGCGGGGTCTTGGCGGTCACCTTTTTTAAAAATAGTGATAATTTCAGCCCCTTTCCAAGACTCAGGCATTGGGGCACCTGCCGCCACAGCATTACAGAGACAGTTAACATATGGCCCCCATAGAGCTTTATCGTGCTTTAGCAGGTCGCCTGGTAATTTATCAGGGCCTGGGGCTTTCCCGGGCTTTACTGCATCGATTGCTGCTAGGGTGTCCTCTAGGCTAAAGAACGGTGTTATTATTGCACTGTTTATTACATTACCTTGCTGATTATTTATTGTATCCGTTGTAGTCCCTGAGTACAGTTTAGAAAAATGGTCGACCCAAGTACCTGAGTCTAAAAAAAGATCTTTGTTACTTCTTCCCATTTTATTACCTTTAGCTACCAAACTCCAGAAGCTTGCATGATCTTTGTTTTTTGCTGCAATAATCAGTTTCGTCCAGACACTATCATCCCAATCTTTCTTGGTTTGTATTAATAATCTTTTATATTTGGACCTTTTGTCTCTTGGTGTCTTAACATCATTGGATTTGGCTGCCGTAATAAGCTCGCACTTGGCTTTACGGCACTCGTTATTATACCATTGGTTTACTGGATTGTTAGCAGCTATTTCCCCCCACCCCCCTTCACACTGGGCATCCTACTCAAGATTTTTTTTAATTTGTCTACCATTGTGTGGTGGATCTGTACTATTGGAGTCTCTGCAGCAGGCAAGTTGATGTACGGGGAGATGACATCTGAGAAGGTGTTATAAATCCTTGTCATAACCTCGTCTTTACCTACTATAGAAGGCCATTTCAAGGCTCTATGATTATTAGTAACTATAGGTTCAATTGGAAATGGGATAATATCATTGTCTTTCCAGTTAATAGGATAAAAAAGAGAGCCTGCTATTGTAAGACACAGAGGATAGTGGTCACTGTCATCTCTAATTTCGACTTTTAAATCGTGGACATTTGACCAGAAATTGATGGAAACCAATATGTAATCAATAATGCTCTTGCAACTCCCCTGCTAAATGTAGCAGCACTTGTCTATCAGACGGTAATCCACCATTGCAGGCCCTAAGTCCATGCCCTGCGACTAGTCGAGTAAGTTGTGATACTGAAACTGTACAGGGTACTACGGGACTGCTATCCAGTTAAATAATATTGTTTGCAATGTCCCCCTCTTCAAAAATGTTTTCTAAACCCACTACTGGTTCATATTTGCGGTTAAAATCTCCCACCACAATTACTATAGCCCTCGGGTCGATTGTGCTTAAGTACTCATCTAGCAGCTCTAGTACTGGGGATTCCTTACTCGATGGGCTTGGACTATTGTAGATGTTTACTATATATATTTCAGTTTTATCATATGTAGAAATCTTTATCCCAATTATATCCTGTGTTGCAAAATTCAACTGGGTTATATCAACAGTAAGGGTGATCTTAACCCATATAACTAGCCCGCCAGACGGTCTACCTCTTAATGAGAGGATGGCATTAATGCTGTATGTTTTGTACCCAAGCTTGTGGGGGGTTTCCAGGGCCCAAGTTTCTTGTAGCAGGCAGATTTCACTATGATCAATATATTCCTGCCATTCGGCGTCCTTTAACTTCCTTTTCAGCCCTGCAATGTTCCATGATGTCAGTTGTAATACTGGTTGCTGGATTGGTGCATTAAGCGTATGTGTGTTATCGAGGAGTCGGTCTGCCCCTAAATCACCCCATAGTTTCCTGGACTTCGTGATTTTTGTTGTCAGGATCAAAGGGATGTGATTCAACACTAGGTAAAACCGAGTGTGACAGACTTGGAACCACGGGGCCCGAGGGCAGGAGTGCTATCCTGGATCCCTAAGTGTCATATCTTTGTAAGCCTGGTAAACAGTCAGTTCTCTGCAATGAAGTGGGGTGCAAGTCGGAGAGACTACGGGTACCAGTCAATCCACCTTGTCTAAAACTGAATCTAGCCCTAACTGTGTGCCAAGACACTTTTGAGCTTGGGGCAGAGACATACTATTTAGATTATATTTCATCTGTATACCTGTTGGTGTAGGTGAACATGCTCTTACTTCCAGTGCTATTAAATTATGCACCAGGTTCTCCTCTCTTAGGAGTAGCTCGATGGAATCCATTTGAGTGGAATGATGGCTCAACCTTTTGGCCCATAATATATCATCTCTGATTGTTTTTTGGTTAATTATTAGAGGGGAAGATGTATTTGGCCTAGAGGTAAACCATGAAAATTCATTTTGCTGCATGTATAAATGAATAAGTTCTACATTGGCTTGCTGCTGTGTTTAATAAAGCAAGAAAAGACTGCATAATAGGAGCCTCCGTTTCTTGTTATAAAATCAGGGGGTCCTAACCCAGACAAAGGGACATCACCCTTGTGGTAGTTGCAGTGTCTGCCATCTCACTCAAGCAACAACAAAGATCACATTTAACAACAATACCACATGGGAATTAAGACATTTCACCGATTACAACTGCAAACAAGAGGTTCAAATGATAACATCCCCTTGCAACCTACATTATATATCGGGATGACCACCTGCAAAATCAAGATGAGGATCTGCGAAAACCCCAGCAAACTCAGATGCGTGGATGCGCAACTAACAAAGATGTCTACCCATTAAATGGAACATAAACACACTGTAAGGGATTACCATTGGATAATCCTAGAACAAGTGAATCAGGATTTCTAACTTTTCGAAAAAGACCAATGCTGCATGTTTAGATTTAAGACACATATTGATGGCCTCAACGAAAATATACCCTTGGCCCAGTTTATAATCTAAAAAAGTGATCACATTAAATCCTAGATTACATCTGACAGTGAGGGGCACCTCGGCGCAGCTCAGAGTCTCAGGCAATAAACAAAACATCTAGACCATAATCAGCTCAGTCTTCAGAAGTTTTTTTTAATTTAAGGTGATCAGTACATTTCCGTATGTGTAAAGGGTACAATACAAGAGATGATGATGATGATTGAGATTTATAAAGCACATGCATACTCCAAGGAGGGTCCTGGTGCTACATGTAGACTGCTTGCTGGAATGCTGAGCGTTAAATCATGCTGGTTAGAAGAGACATGTTATTAATTTCTCCTTAAAAATTGACATCTTTAAGGAGCAAGATAAGAGAAAGATCAAAGCAAAACTTTATCTGCTGATCTTAAAAGTCTGCCTGGCTGGTATGGTGTAAGCTTAAAAAAAAGATATCTTAGGCCTTAGCCGTTTAGAGATTTGTGTGTTAAACAGCAGATTTTAAAAATAATTCTTTTGCGGACCGGAAGCCAGTGAAGTGAGAGCAAACGAGTAGTGTCCAGGACAGCAAAAGAGGACGTCCTGGATGGAAGATTCTGAAACGAACTCCTGTATTTTGAACAACTTGAAGTTTTGTTAGTGGCGTCTCATTAATAAAAAAGCCAGTAGGGTATTATGGTAATCTAGGCGACCAATAACCAACACTTGGACCAATGTTTTTGTCAGGGGGTACAGAGCTGTTGGGCCTTGCCAAACAGCATAATCTCAGTTTTGCTGGTATTCAACTGGAGACAGTTTTCTGTCATCAAGCCCTCAATGGCTTGCATCCTGGCTGCAAAACATGATTTTGCATTATTCAGATCTTTATCAAACAAGATTATGAACTTTGTATCATCAGCATACGGAAGAGGTTTGAATCCAAAAGCTCTGATGATTCTGTCAAGGGGGGCCACATAGTTGTTAAATTGTTTTGGGGCTAAAACATGAGCCCTGGGGTACCCCCTTGTCTAGCTCAACGGTGCATGATTTATAGGGGCCCAGGTTGATAGTCTGTGTTCAGTTAGATAAAAAATCAGCGAACCACTGTAGAGCCGTGCCATACTACAGGGTGTTTTACCTTTGACAAATTTTGTAAGATTCTGTGGAGTTCAGTACATCTTGAGTAGGGTGTAAAATAGAGTTCTCATCATGGCAGCAGATTTCACAGATGAGTAAAGAAGATTCAGAGATGCTTGTCATAAATCCAGTAGCTCCGTCATTGACAGGCGTGACTCCCACGGATGTTGAGGAATCTTCTCATTCTTGTGGTCTACATTTATGAGCTCCCAATATCATGTTGATATCCCACTTTTCCGCGGTTCTGGGTCTTGTATCCGTTCTTTGTACTCCCAAGTCTTGCCTCTGTTCCTTACGTGAATTGACCAGTATGATGCCTTTTTGAGGAATTGAAAGCTTGAGACATGGCCTTTTATTGCATTTATGATAATGCATCCCACAAGATCGGATCAGACCTTTCCCACAGTTGCCCCCATTATTTTAGACCTTCTTTTAACAGATGGGAACTAAGCCTATCTTCCAGGATTGCTGGCTAACCAGCAGAATTCCAAATTGGCGCAAATGCTGCATAGTCTTCAATGCCTTGTATTTTCTGAAACGATACCGTAGTTTTAGTCTGGCCTTCTATACTTTCATGTTTATGGTTGCCTCTAGTATCAAAGATAACTCTTTCTGATTGTATTTGTATAAGAGCATTACAGTCCCGGAAAAAGCAGTTAGGAAGCTCACTGAGTGTGTGCCACATGTACATGGTGCACAAACAGTGGACTCACTGAGGGGAACCCTTGAGAGGGATGCAGGGGGTCAGATAGACCTTCTGAGACATCCCCCTGCCAGTGGGTGCAGTAACAGACTGCAGCCATCTGCAGGAAGATACCTTTCCCCCTCTTCAAAGAGAGGTCCTCTACAGTGAAACAGGGAGTCATGGTTTCAATTCACAAACCTTTCTTTCAATTACGTGCTGTAATCAGTGCAAGTGCAGTCTATTAGGGTTCAAGCCTGCTCTGAGGACAGTGCATTGTACCATGTAATCAGGCACAGAGCTGGAATGAAAACCACAAACAGCCATGGCAAACATGTTCAAACCAGCCCTAATCTGATGGAGGCAATAATATGTCTTTGAGGGCATTATTGGGTCATATTAGCCCATTCTGCTCTCAAAAAGGCACCTTTGCCTGCAGCCCACTGGGGAAATGCTAGCATGACATATAGGCCTGGTCAGTCATTATGGGATGCATTGCTTTTAATCTTGCTGGGCCTCATCAGAGAGGTGCAGCCTGAGTCTGATATTTAAGAAGTACTAAATCTAGAGCAGAATCTGCTAATAGAATTTCATCCACCATAAAAATGTGATGTTTGTGTTTCATCACCCAATTAAAAAGTCAGCAAAAAATGTCCCTTTTTAATTTGTGTTCAAAAACTCATATTTTTCTTCTTGCTATATATTGTGTCCATCTCACAAACTGAGGCACAGATTCTCAAAGGTTTAGCACTGGGTCAGCATTACTTTTTTAATACAAACCCAATGCTAAACCTATTTTGGGATTAAGAAACCAGCATAAATTGGTATTTGCGTTGATTTGTATGGAAAAGTAACTCAAAGCAGCGCGAAATTCTGCTTTGCATTACTTTGTGTCATGGGGGCGTTACATGGAGGGTACATGGCCATCCCCATGCAACCACCCATGCTTTTGTATGCTAAAACCTGTCTACTAACATTGGCAGACAGGGTTTAGTGCCAATAATTAACGCCACTGGAAAGCAGGCGTAAAAAGGAGAAATATTGTCATTTCTTCTTTCTTTTCCAACTTTGCATGCATTCTGCACTATGGAGCACACATACAAAGTAGGAAAAGCTTTGAAGTGTGTGTACGCGTAGTATTTTGTACTGGAAGGGTATTCTTTCACTACAAAACCTATGGTTGACTCAGGCACGTACCCTGGCGCTATGGCGCTAAGGTGTGTGCGTGGCACACGGCAGCTGAAATCAGCACCAGCGCTTTGGGGAGGTGAGGAGAGTGCCATATCTCTGTGAATATGGAACTCTCCTTCTCTCTCCCTGGCTCTTTGGGTGCTGCGCTGCATTGCCTAACAGCTACGGGAATCTGGGCCCAAGTGTGTGGAGCAACTGCAGGGGAAATGGAATGTGATGAAACAAAATGGCCATCAGGTATGGAAAATCTAAACCTTTTTAGGCTTTTAATTTTCTTTGCTATCTGCTCTTTGAAGTGTGCTGAACAATGATCTCACTAGCTATCCCCTGGGTAGTAAATTAGATTATATCCTTCTGTAGTATAGTGAAATTGCAGTCAGAATTGGTCACACCTCTTTGAAGCATTGTTCACCTGAATCATGGGGTGAGTAAATAGTTTTCAGAAAATGATTTATTTGTACAATAAATGAACAGGGTTTAGGCACTAAATATATTTTACGACATGCTTCCCTTTGCTAAAGTGAATGAAAGATTTTGATACAAAAAGCACAGAGATCAAGATCTGCATACACAAAAGAGTAGCAGAGTGATTTATGAAAATGGTGTTACTTTCACGTTATGATTTGTTAAGTCTATTTGGCTTGTGAACAAGTTATTTCTAAATTTGGCAAGGGCCCTAAAAAAGGAGTGGATAGAGCTTGGTCTAATTGCCAAGATAGATTAATAGATTTGGTGGGTCCTCTCACCAAGATTTTGGATCTGGCTGAGGAAGCCAAGATGGAGGGTACTATTACCCTTTCAAATTGGGCCCAACGGGCTATTTCTGTTTAAGGGAATGCCAATGCCCATATGTCTTTGGGAAGAAGGAAAAGCCTTCTTTTAAAAATCGATCCCATGTTGGTCTCTTTAGCTACTAAAGAAGAGGGTCCCTCTGTCAAAGGTCTCTTGTTTGGCGACTCTTTTATCAAGGAGTTAAGCAAGTATGTTTTCACTTTCACCACCACTGATAAGGCTAAAACCTCTATTAGAAAGATTTTTTTCCCCTCTAGTTTTTGCCAGGGCCGGCAAAGGTCGGAGTCGCTTTGCCGGCTGTTCCTCTAACAGAGGCTCCTTCAATCAACAAGGCCAATCTGATTCCTACTCAAGATACAAGCCTCGGTTCTCTCCACGTCGCACCAGAGGATTCCGTTCCAGAGGCTACAGGAACAGAGGAGAACAATGCTCCGGTAAGTGTTTCCAATTCTGGCCTTCCTCCAGTCGGAGGCAGACTGGCTTTATTTCTAGATTCATGGATTTCTCTTTCCACAGATCCCTGGGTTCTTCAGTCAGTTCAAGGGTACCTGATAGAGTTCTACGACTCCCCAGTTCAACATTCTCTCCCTCTTCCTTTGCATTTTTCTCTGGATCAAGACAATCTCATGCACAACTAAATCCTTTCTCTTCTATACAAACAAGTGATCCAAAGAATGCCTTTCGATCCTTCGGGTTTTCTCAGCAATGTTTTTCTTGTCCAGAAAAAGAACAAAAGGTTTTGTCTGGTCTTAAATTTAAAAGAATTCAAAAATGTTTTAATTTACCGCCATTTCAAAATGGAAACAATATTACACCTAAGAGACATTCTCATCCAAGATGATTGGATGGTCAGATTAGATCTTCAGGTCGCTTATCTAACAGTCCCCATTCATCCTTCTGACGGAAAGTAGCTCCAATTTCAATGGAAAAATTATTTTTATCACTACAAAGTGCTTCCTTTCGGTCTTTCCTCTGCTCCGTGGTGCTTCACCAAGCTCCTGCGTCCAGTGGTTGCCTTTCTCAGGGCTCAGGGTGTTCGCCTTATCATATATCTCGACGATATTCTCATCATGGCTCAGGACAAAAACCTCCTTTTAACCTACCTTCATCTTTTGTCAGAATCTTCTCTTTTGTTTAGGTTTTCTAGTAAATCTTCAAAAATCCATGCTGGTATCTGCTCAACATATAGAGTTTTTCAGTTTTCTCATCGATTCTTCACGCTCGATACTCCAACTTCCTCCTCACAAGATAGCCATGATGAAAAAAGAGATCCGTCATTCCCTCTCTCTTCCAATTTTCTCTCTCAGAGCTCTGGCCTGTTTAGTAGGCCTTTTGGCATCTTCTATTCAAGCCATTTTTCCGGGCCCTCTTCATTACCGGGCCCTTCAACGATTGAAGATTCATCATCTCCGCAAAGGACTAGCTTACTCAGATTCCATTTCCCTCGATCAAGAATCCAAAGAAGAACTCCTTTGGCGGCTCCAACATTTAGATGCCTGGAATGGAAGAACAATTTTCTCTGCCACCCCAGATCTTTTATTAGAATCCGATGCAAGACTGACAGGCTGGGGCGCAAGATGTGGCCAGTTCTCGACTGTAGGTGTATGGTCTCCGAAGGAGTCCTTCTTGCATATCAACAGTTTAGAGATGCTTGCAGGTTCCTTTGCCCTCCAGTCCTTTACCAAAAACAAAGGGGCATATTATCAAGGATGTGCGATAATTATCGCAAAGCGCACTTAGCGCTTATTTTTTTATCGCTGGATTACATCGCGGAGATAACGCGTTATTATCAACGCTTATCTCCAAGGCGATAGAAAATCCAGCGATAGCGGCGAAACCCAGCAATAACGCGCGAAATCCAGCGATAAATTCCATGCGCTAATGAAAAGCTTGCTAATAGGCAGGTGAGGACTTAACCTCACAATCCACCTCCCTTTGACTAGAATGGTTAAGTCAAGTTTTAAAGAGGTGTTAGATTCCAGCGATAATCGCGGTTAGCGCGAATTATTTTATCGCTTCACGGGCCTTGCTAATAGGGGGAAGTTGTGTTTGCGACTGTTTTCAGTCGCTTTTAGTTGGGAACGCCTACTTTGCATGTCATAAGCGATAATTATCGCTGACATGCAACGCGGCCAGGAAACGGCCGCTTTCGCCATAAAGCTGTCGCTAACACCTGTTAGCGACAGCTTGCTAATAGGGCGATAAAAATATTGCCGCTTTAGCGGCAAAAAGTACCGCTAAAGTGGCGATACTGCCCTTGATAATATGCCCCTAAGTAAGTTGTACCATTCTTCTCCGTATGGACAATATGACTGCAGTCAGATATATCAATCATCTCGGAGGTACAAGATCAAAAATCCTTGCAGATCTTTCCAGACATCTTTGGGAGTTTTGTCTTCAACGCAAACTATCAGTTTGCGTGGTTTATATTCCAGGGAAATTGAATGTTGTAGCGGACTGGCACTCCCGTCATCTTCAAGTTGTCAACGATTGGAGATTGCATCCTTCTGTGTTCAGTCATCTTTCTTCCATATTCGGAACAATGTCAATAGATCTGTTTGCTTCTCGTCTCAACTCCCAGCTCCCTTCCTTTTTCAGTTGGAGACCGGACCCTTTGGCCCTAGCTACAAATGCTCTTTTTCCATCTTGGCCTCAGTCTCTGTTGTATGCTTTCCCCTCCCTTTCTTCTCATTGCACGAGTAATAGCTCTCATTTGCAGACAGCGATCCTCTCTAGTCTTGATAACTCCTTTTTGGCAAGCCCAATCCTGGTATCCCTCTCTTCTGGAGTTGGCGTCGGATTTCCGGTATGGATTCCTCCTTTTCTGGATATTCTTCTTTAACCCGTTAGGTCATCAACCCAACATGATCTTAGACGGATCCCTATCTCTTACCGCTTGGAGGATTTCGGGTCATCCTGGAGAACCGCAGGAATTTTGGAAGAAGTTATCTGATTCATTCAACAATCTTGGGGCGCCTGGTACCTCGAAGGTTTATAAATCAGCCTGGTGTGCCTGGTGTAGCTGGTGTTTGGACAGGAATTCAAATCCCATTTCAACTGATGTCACGTTAGTGGTCAATTTTCTAGCTAGCCTAGCTTCTCAAGGTAAGGCTTACCATACCATTAATACATATAGATCCGCTATTTCCACAGAACATCTCAATGTGAATGGGAGGCCTATTGGTGAACACCCTTTGGTTTGTCATCTGCTCAAAGGGGTAAGGCATACAAAACCTCCTGCACCTAGATACAATTCCATGTGGGATGTCAAGTTGGTACTTCAATTCTTGATTAATTGGCCTGAAAATGAGTTACTCTAACTAAAACAGCTTTCTGCTAAACTTACTATGCTTCTTTGTTTAATATCTGTGAAGCGTGTTTCTGATGTCAAAGCGCTGGATGTGTCTTCTTTCTGTTTTTCAATATTTGGGTGTCTCTTTTCAGATATTCAGACATACTAAAACTAATTTATCTTCTATTCTTTACCACTTTTTTCCTTCTCAACCTAAGTTGTGTGTAGCTAACTGTTTGAAAATGTATGTGTCTCGAACTGCAGTTTTAAGATCTGCGTCCTCTCCCCATTTACTCATTTCTTTTCAAAAACCTCACATACCTGTTTCCTCTCCTACTCTAGCTCGTTGGATTAAATGGATTATGTCTCTTTCTGGAATTGACATTTTTTCTTTTGGTGCCCATTCGGCCAGAGGGGCCATGGCCTCTCGAGCCTTTTGGGCTGGAGCTTCTTTACATGATATCCTTAAAACTGCAGAATGGTCTAATGTTAATACGTTTTGAACCTTTTATTGTAAACCAATTCCTCATGTTTCAGATGCTGTGATTGCAATGCTTTAAACTTGCATAATAGGAGCCTCAGTGCCTTGTTATAAAATTGAGATTTTCCTAGTCTTGGTGTCAGAAAGTCTGGATTTTATTAAAGACATGGGGGCAAGTATTATCCCTTCTCTATTATATCTAACCCTCCCTTTTCTTTTGCAGTGCCGACTCCTTCCTCCGGTACCTCCACTTAACCGAGATGGATTCTCTATTCATTCACAAGGCCTGGAGTCTCGTCCTGGATATCTCTCTGTTTACGACCATCTAGTTTCTTCATACCTTTTGGAATGTTTTTTGGACATTTCTGTTATGTTGTTTATTTTATTGATAATTTTTACATTCTCAGTTTTTTCTGCTTAACTTTTTGCACCAAGAAAAGAGAACTTGCTGTTCGCAGTCAACATAATTATGGGCACATTTGGCATTTCATTGGTCTGCCCTTTATGATGTCATCCTCTAGTTTTTTCTCTCCTCATGTTTGGGAAATGTAGTTCTTGCTTGGCTGCTGTGTTTAATAAAGCAAGAAAAGACTGCATAATACTTGCCTCCGTGTCTTTAATAAAATCTAGCCTTTCTGACACCAAGGCGAAGAAAATCTCAATTTTCCCTTCTGTTGGTTTTTCGTGGTCGTGTGAGGACTAGCATGTCGCGGAGACTGCGTCCCCGTCTGTGCGAGAACATGGGTTTTGATAATTGTAAACCTCCACTGTTCAGTGTACACCAGTGTTTGTTAATGATTTTACTCACTTGATTTGATGCTACACTGTAAGTTGTGATGCATATCGGTCTTTTCTCTTTTGCTTTTGGAGGTAAGATCTCTAATAGTGCGTCCCTATTATTGTTCCTGGCTTGTTTCATGGCGCGTGATGTGATTTTCTGTGGGTAGTTCCTTGCTTCCAGTTTCAATGCCAAACCGTCTGCCTGTCATTTTTCTTTACATTCTCTTCATCTTTTAGAAGCAACACAGTAAGTGCTCCTGCATAACTCATAGGTCGCAGCACACCCCGTTCCACAGTGGAACAGGAAGGACCCAATGATGAAGCATGCCACCAAGGGGAAACCCTGGTGGGCGAGCGTTATCCAAAGAAAACATTCTGTTTTCCCAATCAGAAGTGGAAACAAAGTCCAAAAGTGACAGATGGGCTCACTTTGTTTATGGCCCTAGGAGTGTGCCAGGCTAAGGTGGACACTCCTATTCAGCTTACTAATTTTCCCACTTGTCCTGCTGCCAAAAGTTGGGCCTGGACAAGGGGGGGACATCTCCACTAGTTTGAGCTGCCCAAATCAGCACATCACAAGGTAAGAGCCTTTGAGGCTCACCGCCAAGTGTTGCTGTTCCTGCCAGGGGGAGGTGTGAAGCACCTCCACCCAGAGTAGGCTTTGTCTCTGACCTCCGAGAGCACAAACGCTCTCACCCCATGAGGTCAGAAACCTGTATGGAGGTGGCTGTCTGGCAAGGACCAGTCAGCTAATACACTAGAAGTTGGTCGTTTATCAGGGGGCATCTCTAATATGCCCTCTGAGTGCATTTCATAATAAATCCAACACTGCCATCAGTGTGGGTTTATTATGTTGAGAATTTTGGTACCAAACTTCCCAGTTTTCAGTAAAGCCATCATGGAGCTGTGGAGTTCATGTTGACAACCTCCCAGCCCATGTATTCAAAATGGCTTCACTGCACTTACAATGTCTGTGAATGGCACAGACACTGTAGGGGCATATTGCTCATGCAGCTATGTCCTCACCTGTAATATGGTGCACCCCACCTTAGGGCTGTAAGGCCTGTTAGAGGGGTGACTTATCGATGCCACTGGCAGTGTTGGGGGCACAGCACACAGGGATGTGTGCCACTTCGACTCTTTAGTTAGGTCTGCACCAAAACACGCAACCTGCGATGACAGTGTGTGGGTGCTAAGGTGAGGGGTCTCTGGGAGTGGCATACTACATGCTGCAGCCTTCAGAGGCCCTTTCTGGTCACCAGGCCCTTGTTACCAGGGGTACCTTTTACAAGAGACTTACATGTGGTCCAGAGATGTGCCAATTGTGGAAAACAAAGGTACAGTTTGGGGAAAGAACACAGGTGTTGGGGCCTGGTTAGCAGGGTCCCAGCAGTCACTCAGTCAAGTTAGCATCAGATATCTGGCAAAAAGTTAGGGGGTAACTATGCAAAAAAGGGCACTTACCTACAATTCTCCATTGCAAAAACCTGCAGCAAGGCAATACTTGCCAAAATTTTTCTAATAAGTGTAACATCACCATATTGACAGGAAAATGTTTACAGTTTACAATCACATTTTGGAATAACATTAATAACACAGTTGCTCCTTTCGGAATTATAATATTCAGAATGCGCTTCCTTTTGCCAAAAATGATAATGCTTACTTTGGGTGACTTTTCCAACATCTATGTATTTCCTCAGGTCCTCAAAGAGACAGTCTAGATGCATACAAAACATTCTGTTATTAATTGTATTTAAATCCTTGCAAATAAGATCAGCCCCATTGTGCCTGTGTCCACATATAATTCTTAGACACTTATGGTGCAATTCAATGAATAATTAAATTGGAGAAGACTACTGTTAAGCGAAACACAAGCCAGTTCCATTCAATGCACCAATAGGCTTATTTGTGAGAGACTGGTGCCAACTGAGCGTCACTTTTTTTGAAGCTCCAGCGGCACAACCTTCTCAATCATTTCTATGAGGCGACGCAAAGCCGCTCTGCATGGCTTTGCATGTCCTCATTGATATGGAGTGAGACAAAGCAACGCAAGTTTCTGCCTTGCCTTACTCTCCATCAAGCAGGAGTTCCATTGGCGTTGAGGTGGGTTTTCCTATGAAACAGCCATGTGTTTCGACGCTGCCTCAGATTTACCTATTTGTGTAAACTTCAGGCAGCGCCAAAACCTTACCTTGGGAGGCATACGGATTTGGCGCTTCTCCAGGTATACATGGTTTTGTAAATCTTGGGCAGCGTCAAATTCCAGGGGTGTTGTGAGGGAAAACCCACTGCAATGCCCATGGAACGCCTCCGGGCTGAGAGTAAGGCGATGAAGCGATTTGCGCTGCATCGCCTTACTCATGATTTATGGGGCTACTCAAAGCCATGCAGGGTGGCTTTGCCTGACTTTATAAATCTTTGCGAGAGACCTACATCACACATGTACCATGTTAAGAGATGCAAAAGTGACGCAGGGCCCTCATAAATAAGACTCTAAGGGCCTCATTTAAGGGGAATTGGCGTAGGGCAGCAGTGCAAGTCTTCTTGCTGTGCTGCCCTGAGCCAATGTGTGGGGGCAGGAATGCACCATATTTGTGGAATACGGTGCATTCCTGTCTTTTCTCCCTGCGCTGGCACACAATTTGCTGCCTAGCGCCAACGTGGGCACTCTTGCACCATGGTGCAATGGTGTCTGCGTTCCATGAAGGAATGTCTTTGTGCAGGAAGTGGCACCTTCCTGCACAAAAACAATCGTGAGAGTCGTTTTCCTCTTTTTATTTGTGCTGCATAATGCAGCACACATGGAAAGAGACAAAAACAAGGAGAAATACAAATATTTCTCCTTGTTACGCCTGCTCTGGGGAGGTGTAAGATTTTGGAACTGACCCATGTTTACATGCTTAAGTAAATCTGGAGCCGCATCAAAATTCATGGGTGCTGCATGGGTAAATCCACCACAACGCCCATGGAATGCCTCCTTGACGTAGAGTAAGGTAAGGCTGTGACTTGCGCTGCTTTGTCTTTCTCTATATCTATGAGAACATGCAAAGCCACACAGATTGGCTTTGCCTCGCCTCATAGATATAATTGAGAAGCTTACGCCGCCCAAGCATAAACAGAAGTGATGCTCAGGTAGCGCAAGCCTCACATAAATAAGCCCCTAAGGGCCAGATTTACAAAGTTTTAGCGTCAGGTTACTGTTACTTTTTTAACGCAAACCCAACGCTAAACTTTTTTGGGAATTAACAAGCCAGCTCAAATTGGTATTTGCTTTGGTTTGTATGGAAAAGTAACACAAAGCTGCGTGAAAGGCTGCTTTGCATTACTTTGCATCAAGGAGGCGTTTTATGGGTGGTGCTTGGGAGTTTCCCATGCAACTACCCATGCTTTTGACGCTAACCCCATCTACTAACATTCTTATACAAGGTTTAGTGCCAAAAATTAACGCCGCTGAAAAGCAGGCGTTAAAAGAAGAAATGTTTTATTTCTCCTTGCTTTTCTGACTATGCATGTGTACTGCACAGTACAGCACACATACAAAGTAGGAAAAGGTTTTAAACTTGTCTAGCCATAGGTTTTTGTACAGGAAGGGTACTCTTCCTATTCAAAACCTGTGGTAGACTCAGGCACGCACACTAGCACTATGGCTCTAAGGTGTGTCCCTTGTGCACGGCAGCACAAATCAGTGCTGGCGCTAGGGAGAGGGGAGGAGAGTGCCATATCTCTGTGAATATGGCCCTCTCATGCTCTCTCTCTGTCACGCAGTGCAGCGCAGCCTCTTTGGGTGCTGCGCTGCGTTGCGTTACACCTCTGTGAATCTGGGCCTAAGTCTTTAAAACCTATATCATTCCAACGAGCTCTTGTTCTGTTCTTCTTGGTGAAAGTGAATAACAATGACTGTATTATCTCTATTAGTCGACTCGAAAAAAAAATGTAACGCAATTTAGGGAAGTCGAACAAATACCTTTTTTTCATAACGAGAGAAGCAACACGTTTATCCTGCTATTAAACATGCAAAGATGCATTCCTTAGCAAAGTTCCTCCAAGAAAAAAAAAACAAGGCCTTAAAAACAAAATGTAACTTTTCTCAGAGGTATCCATGGCAACCTAATAGCTCATGTCAGCATAATAAAAATGCAAATAAAGGTAAGTAATCTTCAAATGGAAGATAGCGACATTTATGCTTACTGTCAGTTAAGACGCTGCTAATTAGATTTAGTTGCTTGAAATGTAGAGTTTTATGATGAAACGTAATCTTCTCATTTTAAGGCCAAGATATTCAGAAGGCCCCAGTACAACGATTATTATGCTGTGTATTAAACATGCAGTTCTAAAGATAAATAATATATGAACTAAAATAGCCTAGATGTACGGAGCATAATGTAGGAAAATTCACAGTTTAGATGATAAATGAAATTGGTTTGATATTGAAAGCTTTTCGGAATGCATCAAGCTCGATGTTGCTGCTTCACTACTTCAATTTATTAAGCTCCTGTTCTTGCTCAATATGACATGTTAAATGCCCCCAGAAGAGGCGCTCTATCTGGCCCAGAGTAAAGAGCAAACCGCTGCAAAATTAGCACATTGTTCCCCGCTGAATCTTCTGCTTCCCTGCCAGGCCATGTTTTAATGACATCAACAGGTCCCTATCACCACCTCCGTTGTTGCTCTTATCTACAAATTTCTGTTCTTTCCCGTCTACTTGCCTTTAAAAACATTCTATAGTACTTCCTCTACGTTTCATCCAACCTCTAATTTTCACCATTTACTCAAAAGAACCTCTCACAAGTTATTTGTTTAAGGTAATTTAACAGTGGGCATAACCTTGAGTTTTGTTTTTAACCGGTTTCAGAGTTTTTGTTCAATTTTTAACTTGATTTTGGTCTGACTGCTGCTAATAACTTCTATTTGTTCTCCCGCACTTTCTTTTTCTTGTCTTATTGCGTATGTGGAGCAGAAGGGTGGGTCTAGTCCTAATTCTGAGCCTCTGTAGCACTCCCTTTGTTTTCAGTCACCATCTTTGGACACAACCTCATTTTCTTGTGTTGCGGTCTAGTTTTTCAATAGCCAACATAGATTTATGCAGGCACAATGCATCCCGTCTCTGAATAGGATTCAGACTCGAACCCTTGCACAAACTAGCGTAATGATGGGTGTGATAAAGTGGATTATTAGTTGGGATGGATGGTAGTCCACCCCAGGTCATAATGTCACAGTTTTTGTAAGGTCCAGTAAAGGTTTCAGTAATTTAAACCTGAGCTCAACCCCTGGTAGCTATGACACCGAGCATAAAGGCTTAACTTAAGTGAATGTGTAAAGCATTTAGAAGTACCAAAAGGATTTAAAAAGTTGAAAACACAACAAAATAAAAATCCCACTCCAATTTATGAAAATTGAGAATATTTGAATGAACTAAATGACACTAAAGTGACAAGATTCCAATATGGGGAACTGGAGATATGAATTTTCAAAGTTTTAAATTAAAATAGCACCAAAAAGCTCATAGGACCTACTGCGGGCAACTGATCGCCCTAGAACGGGACAATGGTAAGCTTTAAGGCTAATCACGATTTTGCACCAGTTGGATATGAGGACCAGGTTGGTCCTGGTCAAAGAGTTACTTTCAGACTTAGACATTTTTATGGAGGAGAAAGTTGTCTTCAACAAGTTCTCACCAGGGAAAGCTGCAAGCTGGATCTAAAGTGGGGCTCGGCAATGGTGCGTTGCTAAAACGTACTGTAAAAGCAGACCAAGAAAATAACGCTGGTTTTAATTAATTGTGCAGAATTAATGTGCAAACTTCAATAAAAATAATGTAAACAGAAAGCATAAAACTGTAAGCTGTTCTATTTACTCGTACTAGGCCTAAAAAAAAGTTACTAAAGCACTGCTGCTTGAAAAATGAGCTTGAATAGAAAATGCTGACTGTACATAAAATATTTGATATTTTACCACTCCATTAACCTGTTTTATCAAATAAGCTGCCTTTATATTTTCAAGTATTCTCACAAAATGTTTCTACTTATACAAAGACCACTGTTTACACATAACTAATTTTTGTTGCTTTATTGGGTATTGAATAGTTTATTCATTGAAATGCAGAGTTTAACATTAATCTGACTTTGTAACCTACTAGTTGTTCCCCCTTAATGATGATCCTGTAGGAATGTTTTCTTTTAATTAATAATGTTTAGATTTTTACATAGTTTACTGCTTAGAAAACTGACATTAGAAAGATAAAAACTTCTACATATGTGGGAAAGCAAGCCTGAATAAAGCAGACTCCACATAGTTGATATCATTAATTGGAAACGTAACATTGCAGTCTAAGGACTATTGTATTTGTGTCAGAACATGAGGAGTGATCCTGTTCCCAGGAGAGCATCGGACGATGATTGGCTGATGGAGATGAGATGAGCAACATGTTGCAAAAACTATAATTGTGCCTGTTCCTTGAGTCGGTTACCACTACCACTTTTTTGACCCATTCCTTTTGAGAACCTACCCCACACTCTTACCCAGACCCAGACATATGTCACATTGCTTTGAGACTCTACTGAGTTTTTTGAACATCTCTTTATGGGAAATTCTTTGCCTTGATAATTTTTGATCTTTTTGAGCTCATTTAAATGGTAAAGCTTTATGCTTTTCTCTCACTGTCTCTCAGACTAGAACCCTTTATGTGCTCTAACTAACTCCATTTTCATACGATTCTTAGAATAGGGATTGTTTTCTTTATAGAATGCGCTGTTGATGCTTTTATTGATTGGTTTGTTTAACCAATATTGATTTTATATTTCTGTCATTTATTTACTAAAGAGATTAATCTGAATTTGACCTGTGATTTTCAATATATATGATCTACTAAAAGATTTGATTAATAAAACCCTTTAAACCTTTACCCACTCTCGTTATTGACTAAGAATTACTATAGTTGGAACATTGCAGATTGCATCAGGTAGCAAGATGGTGTCTGACTAGCTGCTCGCTACCTCTTAGCTCCCACCCCACCTCTTACCTCTTGTTTGATCACGGCGACTCCTGAGCGGTAATACAGCTGGAAGCGGACGAGTGATGCTGGAGGGTCTGTGGCTTCTCGGGACTGTCTGGAGCTCTACACTCCATCTCAGCTGTACGCCCTTGAGGCCGAGTTCCAGCGGGAGACACCGCGCTGCTGTTTCTGCTGCTGTGCTCCGTGTAGCCTCTGGAGAAGAGCTGAGGCAGGCTTACCTCACGATTATTGCCAGACAGGTCGATCTTGTCTCACCGATGGCCGGAAGAGGATCTAAAACCTCCAAGGCGAAACTCCCGAATGCTTTGGCCATCGCTACTGGCCCGCCCCTGGCCGGGACTACGGAGCCCAGCATGCATCATGAGAACCCCAAGGAGGCTGGCACAGAATCAAGGAACAAGACGAAAGGGGATGAGTCCATTACTAATAACGGCAAGAGATCGAACCGAGGGAATAATCTGGTGGCAGCAGCAGAAGGCCAACCAGCGATTTCTGGCCTTTTTCCATTAAAATTCTCCAAATCCCTAAAAAATCAGGATACGATTACCGCGGCCCCCCTACCAGCTACAGCATCTGCTCCCACCCAGGTGCCGGAGGTGGTGCCTGAGATTGTGGCAGATGCTTCCAGAAGCCCAAAAGCAGGTGAGGAGGAAAATTGCGCAACCACCCCTATGGTGGATGCAGGGGAGAAACTACAGCCCAAGCAGAATTTACCTAGCTCTGGAACTATTGGAACTATTGAGACTGTTGATCTTGGGGGGCCCCCGATCTCCCCTTCCCCCAACTAACCAAAGCGAACTCCATCTCATTAGGCTGTGGCTCTTTGGGGGACCCTAGACCGTTAACCTCACCCTATCTTATGGGGGGTAGAGAGACTTTTTTTTCTCTACCTGATGATTCAGACTCCTCAATGCCCGATCTAGGCTCCTCAACGTCTACGCTGTCTATCTCATCTAGCAGCAGCTCGCTGGATGGTTCTGTTGTTCTTGCTAGCCGAAGGAAGAGATTAGGAGGATAGAGAAATAAGAAAAAGTCTACCAGCTCGAAAAAGAAACAGCTCTCAAGTGACAAAAAGGCTAACAAAAGCAGGGAAGAGTCATCAAGGAAAGGGACCCCCATGCTCAGATGGGATTATTCCGCCGTTCAAGTTCTTGACAATCCAGAACAGAGTATGGAGGATGCCCCCCCCTGGGGATCAGCCCTGACCGCATGGAACTACAACAGTATTGGAGCCCCCGCACTCTCTGATTTTGTCCACGATTAAACAGATGCAGGCGGAGATCCGGACGGATAATCGACGGGCACGACAGGCCTCCAAGAAACTACAGGGCGCAGTCAGGAAAATAAGTAAAACCTGTACCAAGATCTCCAACAGGATGACCATCGTAGAGGCACGGACAGACACCCTTGAACTGGAGGTTGCAGAACTAAAAACTTTGAGTACCTCCCAAGACCCCAAGCTTACAGAAATGATGTGGAAGCTGGAGGAACATGAGAATAGACAAAGGAGAAACAATCTGAGACTATTGGATATTCCAGAAGGGAGAGAGGGAGGGAATCCCAGGGACTATGTAGTCAAACTACTAAAGGGCTCATTCCCAGAACTCACGGGTTGGTATTGGGAAAGGGAAATACAGAGGGAACATCGATTCCCCTTAACCCTCAAAAAGCAACAGGCAGACAGCAATGCATACCCAAGGGCTGTTTTGATCTATTTTGTATATTTTTTTTTTTAAGACTAAGTATTTTCGATCTAGCAAGTCCGAATTCTAAAAGGGAATTTGAGGGAGTTTCCATCTTTGCACGGCCAGACTCTGCCCATGCCACAGTGGAGCGAAGATGGCGGTTAAGACAGATGTTTGCTCCCTTTCAGAAGCTGGGTGCCAAAGTGTATCTACAAAATCCTGCGAAACTGGAAGTGGTATTTAAGGGCCGTACCCGTACCTTTTTTTCTGAGATTCAGGCCCAAGAATACCTAGCGGAGCTGCATGGTGGGGTTTGATTCTTTGAGAGAAATGCCAAAAGTGCAAGGCAAAGATGGTTAAGTGGAATCAAAATGTGGCTGAAACTATCAGAAATGTTTTAATGATGGAGAGGTGGGGGGAAAAAACAGAAAAAGAAAAACACTGAAAAATTATAGGGGACATGAAGGAGGGGGGACGAGGAAAAAGAATGGAGGCACAGGTCTTAGAAAAAAAGGAAAATGAAAAGGGGGCAAAAAAAAGAGAGAGGGAAAATATATGTAGTTAATCTGTTAGAACAGGGTGTTTTATAAGGGGGTTGGTGGTGGGGGCTCGGGGAGTGGGTTTCTTCTTGTTAGACGACGTCATTCAGGCCAGGCCTGGTTGCTCAGTGGAGTGGTGTGGGTGGGGGGAAAGGGGTGGAGGGGATGGCGGGTGACTTGTTCAGGGGGGAAGGGAGGTTGGGGAGGGGTTCCGAAACCCTACACGATCAGGGCGAAAAGGGAAAGAAGTTGAGAGACTGGGTGGTGGTTAGAAGGGGGGTGTTACACTGCAATTACAATACATAAGGAGTGGCGTGAAGGATGCAGGGTAAAATAAGGCAATGATTGACAATCAGATGATCTGAATTACGTCTATTAATATATGTGGCCTAAACGATCCTAAAAAAAGAGCTAGAACTTTCCTAGGGCTAAAAATCCTCAGGGCGGACCTTGTCTGCCTACAGGAGACACATATTGAAGCTTCGCAGAGCGATACTCTAAATTCCTTGGGCTATAGACTCGTAGCCGGTACCTCACAAGGTGCTCGCTCTGGGGGTGTGGCAGTTCTGGCCCAAGGTAGTCTGCTAAAATTCTCTTAAGTAGAGTCTGATACTGAAGGGAGATGGGTAGCAGCAGTTTGACACTCTCCATGTGGAGGAAAATTCACGCTGTGCTCAGTGTACGGCAGTATACTTGATGATCCCTCCATTCTTAATCAGGTATCTACCTATAGTTTTATGTGGGGACTTTAATATCAACCTCCCAGGAAATTTCGACATAGGAGGGCAGTCATTGTAAACCGGGAGGAAACCTAAGGTGTTTCAAACCCTTAATGGGGTATGTAAAGATCATGGTTTGGTAGATGTGCGGCATAAAAAAAAATCTGATGACTGATGGGTACACTTATTTTTCTGCTCCGCATTGCACACATGCACATGCACACATGCTCGCCTTGATTATTTCTTTGTGTCCAATAAGTTTATCATGTCCTGTCAAATCGATCGATACCCACGGTTCCTCTCGGATCACAACACCCTTGTATTGGAGTTGCAAGGAATAGGGGGGAAACCACTAAGTTCATGGAGCTTTGAACGTGCACTCCTTACCAACGAGGATTACTGCAAACACATCAGTAGGTGGATCCCAATATTCTTTGAAGAGAATAATGGCAGCGCCTCCTTGTGTACGGTTTGGGATACATTCAAGGCCTGTCTGAGGGGGGAGACTTTAAAGTTCTCACTGAACAAAGGAAAGCAAGACAGACAGCTGATACAAGCTAAACAAGATAACCTAGCAGTAGCCGAGGAAAATGTAGTAAAAGCAATACAACAAGCAGGGGATATAAGGGAAGCACAAACGAAGGTAACACTCGTAAGGGCAGAATTAGAGGGGATATTCGCAAATAGGGCATCAGAAAAATATGTTACTTGAAAAGAAAGAACTTACGAGTGTAGCGAGCAGGTCGGACACCATCTGGCAGTAAGAGCAAGACAGAGGTGAACAAATAACAAAATTAGAGAAATTTGGGATCCTGTTCTTGGGGCTGTTACTGACGCAAAAAAAATCAGAGAGGCATTTCAAGTGTTTTATCAAACCTTGTATATGGAAGAAAATAGAGATTGCTCTAGGCAAATCAAAGAGTTCCTCGAAGCAGTACCCACAAATACATTATGTACAGACAAACGAGAAATCCTAGAAGAGGAGTTATCATGGGAAGAGATCTTACTTGCAATTTCTAGTCTCCTTCTGGGTAAAGCTGCTGGTGTGGATGCAATCCCCTCAGAATTTTATAAAAGTTTTGCTCCCCAGCTGAAAGGTCAGATGCTTGCACTTTTTAACCACATATTTAATGGAACCACACCACCAGACTCCTGGTCGGTGGCCAAAATAGCAGTTTTTTTGCAGAAAGATAAGCCACCGAAGATTAAAAATAGAATTAGAAAAAATAATAAGATGATGTTTAAAGCTTGAGCATGTTGACCAGAACCAATAAAAGGAGTTGACATAGTAGTGTAAAAAAATGACCAGACGTGCAGAAGTTACTCATGATAAATTGACGGAATTAGCCAGAAAATATGAAGTTGATATTTCAAAAGAAATTCTATTACTGAAAGGTTTTTAGGGTGTGTTAGACCTGGCTTTTACAGCGGGTTTATCCCCCAATTTTTTGCTTTGTGGCCTTCTGTTTTGACCTGTTTTTGTTGGTTTTATGACTCTGGGCACTTTACCACTGCTGATCAGTGCTAAAGTGCATACGCTCTCCCTGTAAATTGTTGCTATGGATTGGTGTTTCCATAATTGGCTTATTTGATTTACTAGTCAGTCCCCAGTACAGTGCACTGTGTGTGCAAAGGGCCTGCAAATCAAATGCTGCTAGTGGCCCTGCAGCACTGGTTATACCACCCACAGAACAGCCTGTAAAAGTAACTCAGGCCTGCCATTGCAGTGCCTGTGTGCAGTCTAATACTGCCATGTCGACTTGGCAAGTGCACCCACTTGCCAGGCCCTAACCTTCCCTTTTCTTACATGTTAGTCGCCCCTAAAGTATGTCCAAGGTACCCCTGTGGGCAGGGTGCAGTGCATGTGAAAGGTAGGACATGCTCTGATGTGTGTGTCATGTCCTGATAGTGAAATACTGCAAATTTTGTTCTCCACTATTGTAAGGCAATCTGTTCCCATAGGATAGAATGGGGAGTTTGCTTATAACATCTTATAAGCATAACTGCCCCTGGGAACCAGATAGGAAAATAAACTTTAGTATGCCTGAACTCAGAATATTAAAATGCATCTTTTAGTGAGGGTGATTTTTACATTCTGTGTTTGAAAATACCACTTTCAGAAAGTAGGTATTTTCTTGCTTAGCCATCCAGTGTACTTCTGCTAGGATGTGTATTGACTGTCTGGCTTTGGAGTGACAGGGGCTGAGGATGTGCAGTGGCTACAGAGAGTCTAGATGAGTCAGCGCTAGGCTGAATAGGCCAGGTCTGCATTTGGAGTGGTGGGAGGAGTAGCACCTGCACCTCAATAGGGCTGTGTCTGCCTTCCACAATGATGGCTCCGCCCCCCTGTGGTGTGTCTGGAGCCAGGGCTCACACTGACAATGGAGGTTGTTGTGCACTTGCAATGTGCCCCCCAGAACTGGTTTGGACTGGGCTCAGAGCCCAGGGCCAGGAGAGAACAAAGAGATTTACTTATAAAAAGAGGGGCCCAGACCCCAGACTTTTAGATCACTGCTGAACTAAGGAACCTGCCAGGCAGAAGGACCGGGGAAGCTGGAGGAGGAGTACTGCCCCTATGCTGTGTGCTGCTGGGGTTGGCCTGCAGTGGTTGCTTCTGTCTTGGGCATGGAAAGGGCTGGACTGTGCTTTCAACATCCTGCTGTTAGAGTTTTCTCCAAGGGCTTGAAGTAGAGCTAGTCTCCTGTTGGAAGTCTCAGGGATAGAAACGACTTCTAAGATCACTTTTGGGAAATCAAGAGGAACCTTTGCCAAGGAAAAGAGCTGGAGAAACTGAGGAGGAATACTGCCCCTGTGCTGTTTGCTGTCTGGGGTTGGCCTGCAGTGGCTACTTTCTGCCAAGGAAAGGGAAAAAGGACTTTGCTGTTTGGTGTGTCCCCTGCTTGAGGAAGATCTCCAAGGACTAGAAGAAGAGCTTGCCTCCTGTTCTGAAGTCTCAGGGACACAAAGACTTCACCCCCAGCTTCCCTGAACTTCCTTGCGTGGAGTTCTGACCTGCCAAGAGGTGCCTGTAGCTGCTCAGGGCCTCTGGAGCTTGTTCTGGCTGTTAGGAGCTGGAAAAGTGATGCAAGCCCTGCTCTGCGGCTGCAAGAACTCACGCATCGTCCCGGATCGTCGCATCGCATTGAGGCACCGGGTCTGTCACATCGTTGGGGGACGCAGTAAGAAACTGCAGTAAGAAATCGACGCATCACCTCCCCTGCGCAGCAGTAAGGAACTGACGCATCGCCTCCCCCGGAGCAAGGAACCAACGCATCACCTTCCCTGAGTGTAAGGAAACAACGCATCACCTTCCCTGTGGTTCTTTTTGTTTGTGTGCGCAACGCATCCAAGGTACTTTGTGTGAAAAGTGTCGCATCTGCAATTTGCTTTGAACTGAGCTATTTCCACCATTTGAAAGTCAAATTTTTATTACTGTATTGTGGATTTTTGTCGTTTGGTCTTGTTTGGTTTAGATAAAGATTACTTATTTTTATAAACTGGTGTGGTGTCCATTTGTAGTGTTTTCATTGTATTACTGTATTTGTTCACAAATGCTTTACACACTGCCTCTGAGATAAGCCTGCCTGCTCGTGCAAAGCTACCAAGGGGGTGAGCAGGGGTTAATTTAGAAGTGTATCCCCCTTACCCTGACTAGAAGCAAGGGTCCCTATTTGGACAAAGGTACCTACCACTGCTAACTAGAGACCCCCATTTCTAACAGGGTGCAATTGGATGATGATTCTCTTGAGACAATACATTCTTTAGGAATGCGATTACACATCACGAAATTAGAAAAATGTGTACATAAATGGAGTGAATAAGATAAATGAGAGAGTCAATGGGCGAAGAAATATGAAAAGGAAAAAAACTGTCAGAGGTAGATGAAACAAACAGTAAACCAGTGACAGGTTCCCCCAGCTAAAGGAGATGCTTTGGAGTATCCATTGAGAGAAACACCAGGTGGAGCATATGTTCATGTACCATGGAATAAAGGAGATCTTGCAGCATTTACAAATAATTTCCCCAAATTGAGAGGCAAGCCTGTACAGTGGTACACACAAGTTAACAGATTTGTTAAGATTTCTAAAGTGCTGTGGATTGATTTGAATACAAGTTGCTGTACAATGGGCGCATGCAGAGCCAACAAGAGATGCTAGCACTAATGCACCATCTCCTGTAGTCTTGGAAAAAAAAGAAGCAGTGTTTACACTTCTGAAGGGCAAGTTTCCGCCAAAGGATATTGATTGCGTAAAGATTAAAAGAACCTCATAAGAACCAAAAGAATCAGTGCATAAGTGCTATGAGCAGTTGCTTCAGGTGTTTCAACAACACAGTGAAAGGGAATATCTCAAATCAAGTGATATGGGGTTTTTCGTGTCTCAGTTTCTTATTGGGTTGAGACCAGAGATCAGTATGCATATACAACAGAGTGTGATTTGCTGGCAGACAAATTCATTGGAGGAGATTTTGAGGTATACAAAGCATTGCAGTGATGAACAAGAAATGAAGCAGAAAAAGCTAAAGGAGAAATTTAGGTTGACCTAGACGAGGTTTGCTCAGAAAGGTTTTCAGAATCAGTCATTTGAAGGAAATCAAGGTGGAATGCAAGGTGTTGAAATGCAGAGTCAAAATGTTCAAGGAGTATTTTGGTGTTTCACATGGCAGAGGTAGAGGTCTTCTACTTGGTCCAGATTCTGCTGTAGTTGTTGCAGCGCTGAAGTAAATGACACCTTGTCACCTTTGTAAATATTTGGGCATCGGAAGAGGGATTGCCCAAATGCAGGGAGGCAATCAGGTGCAGATGCAGATGCAGAATGTACCAGTGCAGAAACAGGACCCGATGAGGCAGGTTCTCAAGTTCAGATGGTCCCATAGAACATGGTAAACCCCAGATTTAATATTAAATAGGTGCCCAAAGCCAAACTGAATCCATTTCAAAATCAAAATTTCTACCAATCCATAGCTTTATTTCAGTTAAAACCATAAAAGCATAGAACAATCATAAGACATTAAAGTTAAAAAAATTATATGGTGACATTGAATTAAACATCAAGAACATGACAGCGCCTATAATCATCAATAGAAAACCAATAAGATAATTACAGTCATAAAAGGTTTAGAATCTGTAAAAGCACAACTTGAGTTGAATAAATGGCCACACAAAAGTGCTGAAACATATTGGTCGTTTTGCACAACCAGTTCCTGTAGTGAAGTGAGGAGAGATGGTAATTGCCCAAGATCATAACATTAGTTGTATGCATTCTTTTAGACGACTGCTGTGAATTATAAAAAAATACAAAGCACTGGGGAAGACAACTGTCTCCTTAAAAACAACATTTAAAGAGGGTTCCAAACCGGAACTTAATATAAAGTTTCCTTGCTAAGGGAACCGAGATGTAATCAAGGAAGTCCTAGAACTTACACTGAATATTAAGAACCATAAACTCTGGAGAAATGGTTCAAGTTCTTGCCTCTGACTTTCACGCTCTATGCATAGGCTCAGAATCATTCCTTTACACGGGCCTTAACTAGGGGTTTCAAATTAGGCTCAGCACCCCAATAATCATCTAGGCCCAGTTGTGTCAATGATGCCCTGAGGTTACTTAGCCATTTATCTTGTTTCCGTTGTCAAGGTCAACTATTTCTGTAAAGGCTCCATATTAGTCTTCCTGAGCTGGGGTTGACCTCAATCTCTGTCAGTATGCTATGGGTCTGAGTTTGACCTTGCTTGCAATAGACTTTGCATCAGTATCCCACAGTAATGAGAATGTTGGGGTACTGTTGGGTAGGTTCAACAATGTTTTTAGAAAGTTGTTCTCGGCTAAGGACAGAGATTATAGCCCAATGTGACCCCACATTTCTGCCCCACATAGGGCACTTCTTACCGCTTTTGCCTGGTAGATGTTAAGTGCAGAGGAAATCTGCCTCATTGTGGATGAATTGTACAACCTTAGAATCCCTGAGGCATGATGACACAAACTAAGGCCACTTTTTCTAATTTGTGGAAGCCAGGGCATATTTGAAGTGAGCCTAATTCCTATATAGTCAAAGTAAAACACCCTATTCAGGTTGCAGCCTCTCAGAGTAATGGACCCTTGAAGGTCCTATGAGGATTAATGATCATAAACATGGTTTTGCTCAAGTTAATTTGAAGTCCACAATTTTTATGAAGGTTTCAAACTGGTACAACAGAAACTGTATGTCAGCTGGAGTTTTCGACACCAACAAGGTGTTGTTCGCAAACAAAATAATAGGGGTTCTGTGGCCTGCAATCCTTGGGGCATCTTTCCTACACAGATCCATAGCAACCACAACATCATTCAGAAACAGAGAAAGGACGGTGGGAGTTAGCACCTACCTCTATCACACCCCCTTTTTGATCTTAATTTGCTCGGTGAGCTCACCTTGCTCGCCCCGTCGAACTTGGTCATAAGTGCCTGAGTGTAGCTGGATTAGTGTGTCAAGCAAAGGCAAAGGCATCCCCTTGTTGTAGTGTCTCCCACAGCTTGTCACAGAGGACTAGGTCAAAAGCAGTGTTTAAATCCACAAAAATTACATACAGGTGGGCTTTCTGGATGTTCACCGTTTTCCAATAAATACAGATGTCAGGACTAGAGCGGTGCAAGGTCTAGGGCCTGCCCCAGGCATTCCTGTGGTGCGCAAGGTTCATGTGTCTTTTCCTCTCTGCGCTAAACCACAGTGTTTTAAGGCACACGAGGCAGCTTCAGCTGCTCAGTGGTGGACTTGGTGTTCCTATCATTATTGATTCACATGAAAGACCTTTGTGATATAGCTGCATGCCTATCATATGTTTCCATTGGTGTAACATTGCTGTGTTAACTGTTTGCGGGCTTATTGTGGGCTTCTTATTGTTTTCCAGGAGGTGAATCACTTTGGGACTACATGTCGCGATGGGCTCATCGAGTGCTCCCTCGCAATAGCGAGTTACTCTGGAGGGGTTGGCGTCACTGGGAACCCCTGAGGAAGAGAGGACTGACCAGCGAGAAGCGGCGCTGGAGGCAAGTCGACTTCAGGAAGCCGGGCGAGGAGCGCCGCGAACAACGCGGGAGCCGCGCACGGGGAGGTCTCCTCGGCATCACTCACAGCGGGTGAGGTGAAACCACAGGGGGGTGATTTAGAGAGCGAGCGGCATAGAGGGACCATAGCGGGTGCCGTTTCAAATGGTTAAATAGCAGATTTGGCGGCATAACGGACCCGCGCCTGACGGTGCCTGACCCTAAAATGGCGGCCACACCTCTCCGCATTCAGGACTGAGATTAATCGCAGGGATCGTCCCGGAAACGTGGCAGCTGAGAACTGAGAACTGGCCAGCTGGGGTGATCCTGGGGTTCCACACAAGCGGTGTCTTGCCCTGGGAGGAAAAATGGGGCAGAGTTAACACCCAGCATCTGGCTGTGCTAGATAGGAGCTACCAAGATGGCCGGGGCCTCACTGTGGGTGCTTGAGCCAGGCGGGAGACCTGACTTCGTGGCACAGTTCCGCCTGCCCTTGAGCGCCCTCCTCTTTCCACAAGATGGAGCCCAGCATGACTTCAAGATCAGCCCGGGTATCCAGCATGCTGCTTCCCCCACCACCATCTGGCCTTCTACCCCTATGAACATCTCCAACTCGGGGATCCCTCCAGACCCAAGACCACCACCCTTGAGTGCAACACCACCTGAACACCTGGCTGAACGATGGCAAGAATTTCCTGCTCTGTAAATATGTAATATATAATTGTCCAAGCCTAATCGCTGTTAAAATGTAATCCTGAGTGAATTTGCAATTTGTATATATATTTATCTCTAACCACTAGTATATGTAGTAGACCTTTGTACTTACTACCATTCCTATGTGATTTTAGAGTTTATCTGTTTGTATCTCTTCCTTGAGTGACTTTACAACTTGTACATTTGCAATTTTTCCCTCCTTTCACTCCACTTGTGTATATATAACTCTAACCACTAGTATATGTAGTAGACCTTTGTACTTACTACCATTCCTATGTGATTTTAGAGTTTATCTGTTTGTATCTCTTCCTTGAGTGACTTTACAACTTGTACATTTGCAATTTTTCCCTCCTTTCGCTCCACTTGTACATTTGCAATTTTTTTTTTCCTGTTTATATCTCTTATGTAACTCATGTAATCCAAAGTCCTTATGTAACGCAACTGGTTCTTTTGTAAAGCGCTCTGACACCTTCGGGTAATGTTTGCGCTATATAAAATCGCATTAAATAAAATAAATAAATAAAATAAATGTCCCATCATGCCTCGGAAGAGGCCATCTTGGGTGTGGCAACATCCATAAAAGCTTCCACACCCTATGTTCAGCGCTCACTATTCGCTTGGCAGTCCTTTGGGAAGGAGCTCTTCCTTCCGGTCCTGTTCTGGTTTCCTGCGAGGTATTTCCGGACTCCGTGTGAGTACTGTTCAATTCTCTGCTTCGTTCCTACATTTGAGCAGCCAGCTCCCGCAGTAGTGGTGGGAGTTTCTCATCTCCGTGTTGATCTGGTCGGTGCAGCCGGCTCCCGCAGAGATTTCCGATTCTGCAGTTCTCAGCAATACTTCAACAGAGTAGGGCGTACTCTGTAGGGTAAGAAAAATGGGTGTAGAGTGCTTGTAAAACTCATGAGGAGATAAATACCATTTTGGCATTTTGCATATTTCAAAGTATCGCACATGTGTGTACCTAATTTGGGTTTTTCGACTGGTTTTTGAATCATTGGTGGTAGGTTTTTGGAAACATAACGATCTAACATGTTTGATTAGTAGATAATTACAAGCAAGGACACGTATTCTTGATTACCTAAATACGAATTATTGCTATACATTATTTGTTGGAAAGGAGTACATTCAATTCCCAAATTCCCAAAAACTTGCATAAATAGATGTATATCCAAAGAGAGAGTTTCATGCTTTGGAGCAATATACCATAAGACAACGTGCTGAACAGAAGCATAGTCTTTGCTTCCACTATTAATTGTTTATTTATATTGTATTGTTTGTTTAATCTTTTATTTTACAGATCTCCTTCCCTGCTGTTCCCTTCCTAATTCCCTTCCCGCCGTTGAACACTCCAATACTCTGCATTATAATAATTCTCAGAGTTGGAGGTATCGAGAGGTTGGACTATTGTATCTCCACGTCCAGATCCTGAGGAAGAACGTTCGCTCTTAGAGAATAGTGAGCCCACGGTTTATATTCCTTCCGGTCTGTACGAGGGGATACAATGGCCACCTTAGATGACCTCATGAAGGTCATCAATCAAGAGAGACTTGGCAGAAGCAAAACATACCACAGCGGCACTCTCTGATAAAGTAGACCAACTGCAGCAACAAGGTACCGGCATTCCTCTTCCCCAAAACACAGTACCACCGCCTCGCTCTGACCAACAACCTTCCACAAATATTGCTGTGAACATTCCCACGCAGATTCCTTTGGCTCCCCCTGAACGCTTTTCAGGCGACCCTACCAAGGTGCAAATATTTTTAACACAAATTGAGTTACATTTTACGTGTAGGCCTAGTGCATTTCCAGATCCGCAATCTAGAATAGTCTTTTTAATATCATATCTGTCTGGAGACGCGGCCACGTGGGCCATCTCACTGGTTCGACAAGACAGTCAATTGTTATATAATTGGCAAAGGTTTGTGGAAGAATTTGAGAAAGTGTTTGATCGACGCGCCATTACTCTATTGGCTGATAGAGAATTATTGGAGCTCAAACAAGGGAATAAAGACTTGATCACGTATTTATCTCATTTCAATCGCTTAATAGCCGAAACTTCTTGGCCTGAAGAAAAAAGAGCAGCTTTGTTTTATCAAGGACTTAAAGATGAGATCAAGGATGTCCTAGCTAAAATTGACCCTCAACCTACTTCTTGTCCAGAATGATAAATTTGACCCTACGATTGGATCATAGGTGATCTGAACGGAGAGGCAAAAGAAAAAGGCCAGAAAAATCAAGTTGGCGTTTGGAAAGGCCAAGAGTACAGACTACCATCTCGGAGCCAGCTACAGAACCAATGGAAATTGGTACTATTCAACAACATTGATCTAAAGATGAAAAAGACACTCGTCGCAAAAAATGGACAGTGTTTATACTGTGGTCGCAAGGGCCATTTCGTTAAAGACTGTCCGATAAAACCAAAAGGAAAAAATACAATTACTAATAATCTCGCACATCTATGGATAAGATGACGGAAAACTGATCTGCCCAAAATGTTTGGAAGGGGATCTCTTGGGTACTCTTGCCTTCCCTTTGATCAACTCTTGCGTCACCAATTATAAAGCTCATTTCCGCTTATCTGTAAAAATTATATTAGAGACAAAAGACCACCATTTACAAGTATTATTGGATTCAGGAGCAACAGGAAATTTTGTTGATTTAGAGACAGCTCAAAGGTGTGGATGGAAAGATGCTGTCTGGCGGCCCAGTAACCATGCAAACCACTATGATCCACATTATTTGTAAGGACGCTATCGAACAGACGCATTCTGAAAACATACAATTCGACGTCATCCAAGCTCCACAGTATGGGTTTACTCTAGGGATGCCTTGGCTCTGTTTTCATAATCCTTCTATTGATTGGCAAAAACAAGAAATTCCTTTTCAATCTTCACAGTGTCTAACTCAATATCTTTCCACAACAGATAGAACAACAAACAAAGTTGTGCGTGGACACATTGCCACAGCAGTGGAAAAAGAGGTTACATTGCCTGCACAATATTCGGAGTTCATTGATGTGTTCAGTGAAATCAAAGCAGCCATTCTAACAGCATATCGGACATATGATTGTCAGATAGATTTGATACCAGGTTCTTGTGTACCAAATTGTCGTAGTAATGCTCTGTCTGAAGCCGAAAATCATCACCTAAGACAATATCTTGATCAATATTTATAGAACGGTTTTATACGTCCATCACGATCTCCAGCAGCTTCCCCACTTTTTTTTCTTCCCCAAAGCGAATGGCGATTTAAGAACGTGCATCGATTATAGGGCATTGAATAAAATTACAATAAAGAACAAATATCCCCTACCTCTCATTCCAGTCCTCTTGGATCGAATAAAAACTGCAGTGATTTACACCCAGCTGGATCTTAGAGGTATGTATCATTTAGTTCGTATTAGAGAAGGGGATGAATGGAAGACTGCTTTTAAAACACGATATGGTCTTTTTGAATACTTAGTAATGCCCTTTGGTCTTTGCAACGCCCCTGCAGCGTTTCAGTTCTTTTTAAATGATGTTTTACGAGAATATATGGACCTATTTGTCATCGTATATATTGATGACATCTTAATCTATTCAGAGACTGTGGACATTCATGAAACCCATGTGAAGAAAGTTTTGAATACCTTACTTGAACATCATCTGTATTTCAAATTAACTAAATGTGACTTTCATGTTACTCAAGTTGAGTTTTTGGGAGTAATTTTGACCCCATCAGGAATGAAAATGACTGAAAGAAAAATAAAAGCCGTAGCAGAGTGGCCAATACCTAAATCAATCAGAGACGTACAATGTTTTTTAGGTTTCGTTAATTTTTATCGGCGATTCATCGATCATTTCTCCTCATTAGTAGCTCCATTACAAAATTGCTACGTAAGAAAGTTAAGTTTGAGTGGTCATCTGAAGCTGACATTGCTTTTCAATGCTTAAAAAACACCTTCACAGCTGCCCCTATTCTGATGCATCCGGATTTACATGAACCACTTATTGTAGAAGCAGATGCTTCTGATGTTGCAATTGGTGCCATTTTGTCACAAAGCCATCCCTCTACCGGACAATTACATCCAGTGGCATATATGTCGAGAAAACTGAACAGCGTGGAACAAAATTATACAATTGCAGAAAAGGAGTTGCTTGCCATCCATGATGCTTTCAAAGAATGGCGACATTACCTTTTAGGAGCACGATTCACTGTCACCATTTATACCGATCATAGAAACCTCCAATTCATGAGTTCAGCTAGAGTTTTAACACCTCACCAGCTGCGTTGGATGATGTTCTTTGCAGAATACGATTTTCTTGTAACTTATCGACATGGACTTGAAAATAAAAAAGTTGATGCTCTCTCCAGAAAAGATTCCTCGTTACACAGAGTTGACGTAACACTACAAGCCATCATTACCCCTTCCAAAGTGTTATGTGTTTTATCGGCAGAACAATTTTTGGATAAAATTCCTGAACAATTTCCTCTTTCTTCTTGGTCATATTGGATCAATAAAGACGTTAAACAAACGGTGAAGCAAGGACTACCATTTCATGAAACACAAGTGTTTCTACCCACTGTTGAACTTCAAGAAACTGCCTTTCACTGGTTGCATTCTCTTCCATTGGCCGGTCATCCAGGATCCTAGAAAACCATAGAAAAAATACAAAAACACTTCTGGTGGCCAACTATGAACAAAGATATTACTAGAATGGTGCACGAGTGTGAAATATGTGCAAGAAACAAAGCTGATCATAGTAAACTGAAGGGGTTGTTGCAAGTTCTTCCCACTCCTTCAGCTCCATGGGAACACATGTCATTGGATTTTATAACAGGGTTAACTCCAGTCCAACAACATTCAGTCATTTTAGTAGTTAAAGACAGTTTTACAATATATGCTCATTTTGTTGCCTGTAAAAAGTTGCCAACCTCCAGTCAATTGGCACGTTTGTTTTTGCAACAAATAGTAAGATGTCACAGATTACCTAATGTAATTTTATCCGATCGAGGGTCTCAGTTTTCATCTAAATTTTGGCAACAACGGTGTAAAACATTGCAAATTTCATCGACTATGTCAACAAGTTACCATCCTCAAACTGATGGTCAAACGGAGAGACTCAATCAAACTTTGAAACAATATTTACGCTTTTATGCTGCAGAAGCAAATCAGTTGTGGGTTGATTTACTGTGTATGGCTGAATTAGCCTATAATACATCATGTCATTCTTCTACTGGCACATCACCTTTTGTTGGATTATATGGTTACTATCCTCACACCTTACCAGTGACATTGCCTAAAACAACGTCTGATACGCCAGCAGTGCAGGATACCATTCAACATATGCAGCAAATACATCAGCAATTACAAAAGAATCTTACTGAAGCCAAAAAGAAATATAAACATCAATATGATAAACATCACAGACCAGGACCGATATATCATCCAGGGGACAAGGTTTGGTTGTCAATGAAAAACTTTACATTTAAAATCAAGACTATGTTTCATCCAAAATATATTGGTCCATATGAAATTCTACAACATGTAAACCCTGTCACCTACAAACTAAAACTGCCTGTTTCCTTACGTATTCATCCAGTGTTTCACACCTCCCTTTTTAAAGGCAGCTAGTGACAACTGTCCAGAACGGCCAGCACCTCTCTTGGTTCGAGGTCATTGGGAATATGAAGTGCGAGACATTTTAGATTCCAAGTACAGAGGTGCTTCTTTATGGTATTTGATTTCCTGGAAAGGGTATGGACCTGAAAATGACTCTTGGGAGCCTGCGGGGAATGTTCACCCTCCCCAATTATTGAGATGCCTGCACCTCCAACATCCTCAAAAGCCAGGCCCTAGACCGCGCTTGGGAGGGGGGGGTACTGTCAGGACTAGGGCGATGCGCGGTCTAGGGCCTGCCCCACGCATTCCTGTGGTGCGCAAGGTTCATGTGTCTTTTCCTCTCTGTGCTACACCAAGGTGCGGTAAGGTACACGAGGCAGCTTCAGATGCTCAGTGGTGGACTTGGTGTTCCTATCATTATTGATTCACATGAAAGACCTTTGTGATATAGCTGCATGCCTATAATATGTTTCCATTGGTGTGACATTGTTGTGTTCACCGTTTGAGGGCTTATTGTGGGCTTCTTATTATTTTCCAGTAGGTGAATCACTTTGGGACTACATGTCCCATCATGCCTTGGAAGAGGCCATCTTGGGTGTGGCAACAACCATAAAAACTGCCACACCCTATGCTCAGCGCTCACTATTCGCTTGCCAGTCCTTTGGGAAGGAGCTCTTCCTTCCAGTCCTGTTCAGGTTTCCTGCAAGGCATTTCCGGACTCCGTGTGAGTGCTGTTCGATTCTCTGCTTCGTTCCTACATTTGAGCGGCCGGCTCCCGAAGTAGTGGTAGGAGTTTCTCCTCTCCGTGTTGATATGGTTGGTGTGGCCGGCTACCGCATAGAGTTCCGATTCCGCAGTTCTCAGCAATACTTCAACAGAGTAGGGCGTACTCTGTAGGGTAAGACAAATGGTTGTAGAGTGCTTGTAAAACTCGTGAGGAGATAAATACCAATTTGGCATTTTGCATATTTCAAAGTATTGCGCATGTGTGTACCTAATTTGGGTTTTTGGAAAGACTCGATTGGTTTTTGAATCATTGGCAGTATGTTTTTGGAAACATAACGATCTAACATGTTTGATTAGTAGATAATTACGAACAAGGACATGTATTCTTGATTATCTAAATATGAATCATTGCTATACATTATTTGTTGGAAAGGAGTGCATTCAATTCCTAAAAACTCATATAAATAGATGTATATGAACTATCCAAAGAGAGAGTTTCATGCTTTGGAGCAATATACCATAAGACAACGTGCTGAACAGAAGCATAGTTTTTGCTTCCATTGTTGTTTATTTATATTGTATTGTTTGTTTAATCTTATATTTTACAGATCTCCTTCCCTGCTGTTCCCTTCCTAATTCCCTTCCCCCCGCTTGATCACTCCAATACTCTGCATTATAATAGTTCTCAGAGTTGGAAGTATTGAGAGGTGGGTCCATTGTATCTTCACGTCCAGATCCTGAGGAAGAAAGTTCGCTCTTACAACAGAGGAACATAAACACTTGATCTATGGTGCTTACTTGTTTTCTGAACCCTGCCTGCAAGGGTGATATGGCGTTAGCATCTTCAATCCATGTTTCAAGTGAACTTAATAGCTGTCCACAAAATATTTTTGGGGAAACATCTATTTGGCTTATTGAACTATAATTTAGTGGTAAGTGCTTTGAGCCCTTTTTGTGGATGGGTACAATCTCTGCAGCTTTCTAAGATGCAGGGATCTTGGCACCCTCTATTACTGCATATACAACCCTATTAAAAAATACCCCACAATTTTGGATGTCAGCATTAAAAAGGCCTCCAGGGATTCCATCCAGGCCAGCAACTTTGCCTGGGACAGGTCTCCTAATTGCACTCGTGGTGGCCTTAAGATTTATAGTCAGACCAGCTTCAGGGCTAAGACCCCCTTGGCATTACCAGAACAATAGTGGTGGAGCCATCCTCGCCTACTGGGTCATATAAGTCTGAAAAATGCTTCCACCATGCCTGGGGCTGTATATGGTTATTCAAGCTATCTTTTCCGCACTGTTTCCCATTAGCCACTAGCTTCCAAAATGCTTTGGTGTCTTTTGTTTTGAACGCATCAAAGAGGGGATCCCAAAGTTGTGCACACTAAGCCCTGCGAGCCTGCAGCTGCGCTACTTTATATTGGGACCTGTAAGATCTTATGAGGTCACAGTTTCCAATGTTTAGGGCAGAAAGCAGCTCTTTTTTGGCAGCCCTAAACTGTTTATTGAACCATGGATATTTTAGATTAGTAGTTGGCTGGGATCTTCCATGATTTCTCTGAAAACACTCCCTCATAATAAGATCCCTGTATATAACAAGAATATCAGAATTCCTAGTCCCCGGGTTAAGCAGACTGTGTACATCCTCTGTGGTGGAGGTAAGGGCCATGTTAATCTCTTCCAGAATCTTAGGCTGGGTCAACACTCTATCCCATTACAATGTCCTCCTTTTATTTGTGGGCCTAATGTCTCTGTTGAGGGACAGAGGCACATCCTTTGCGTGAGTTATAAATTTGCTAATATGCAATGAATAGAATTGTCGTCGCTGTCGACCCATGCAACCACCTTCATATCTACAACAGCCCTCCACTGAGACAAAGAAAGAAGAACCTAGTCAATTTTACTGGTATAGCCTGGCTGGTTAAAGGTGGGGTGAGCTTGGTTCTCCTCTGAACTGGTATGGCCATTACAGTCCCATAAGCCATAGGACAGAGGGAGCAAAAGCAATTGGTAGGTGTCGTCATGCATCCTTCACAGGGGGCTTCAACAATGCATGGATGCCCCATTCTTCAATCTCAACCTCACTGGGGGAGTTTTAAAAGATGTCCAGTGGCTCAAAAGTAGTGTTGAAGTCCCCCACAATGATCAGGGAATCATAAATGTTGCAGCTTCCCCTATGTAGCATAAAATGCTTCAATGTGAGAGTTCCTCCACCCCCTCTCTAACTCTATTGTAGATGTTGTATATATTCGTTGTTTGGCCAGCCTTACCAGTGAAGGAAAAGCCCTGTATTTTGGAAGAGACCATTATGAGAGGCACTATATCTGCATTCAAAGAGGAGCAGACAAGTTGTTTAACCGCAAGAAGGGTTACCTAAGCCTGCGTAGTGGGTAGGAATGCAGAGGTTCAAAAGGCCCGCCCTATACACTGTTCCAAGCACCATGTCTCCTGAAATAGACAGATGTCAAAATGTTCAGTAAAATTACCCCAGTCCGGATCCCCAAGTTTGGATTTCAGGCCTGCCACATTCCAGGACAAGATGTTAATGTTATTTGGCTCTTTATCTATTTCAGGATGTGAGACAGTGGGTAAGGGCGCCTCCACAAATACCCCGTGGAGCCGCCCAGACCCCCCCCCGGCCTGGACCTTTGGGGCAAGACCCTACTCCCATATTGCCTCACCCGATGTAGTGCAGGGTGGACTTGTCAATCGACAATTGATGTCCCTATTTCCTCTCTACGACTTGGGGCGGCAGGGAGAGTATGAGCAAGGTGCAATGGTGCACACTGGGTCTTAATTTAAACATAATCAAGGAATCAGGAGGAAGACTTTTCCATAGGCCTAAAACCACTAGACCCGCCACCAGGTGTGAATGTCTAAGTTTAAGTTTGATGTAATCACAGTTGTTTGTTGATTTATCGTGGAGCCTAAACGCTTTAATGACATCAGAGTGGTTAAGGAGCAGCATTTGTGAACCTGTCTGATCAAGTAAGCATATTTATTTTTTAGTGAAGCTTCAGTTTCTCTTGCCCCCACAGCTAATTACGGCACATTTGTCAAATAGACACTAGCAAAGTCTGTTCCAGCTACTCTACGCCCCAATCTGTTATGAAACCTACCCCTTTCCGGCTGTGAATAGCACCTTTCTAATGAACGTGCACTAGGTCCAGATATATGTATCATGGTAATCTGCCCCTGAATGCCTTTTATCAACTGTTAAATGGACTTGAGAATTTGAATCAAGGGGTATGTTGGATTGAATCATGCTCCCCAGACCATGTGAAATCTTATCTATTGCACATTTGTGCCTGTTGCGCTCATCAATTAAGGTGGTATATATACTGTTGGGGAGATTGGTAGAAGTTCTACCTTTCACGAGACTCACAAGCAGGTGGGATTGCCTTAATTTCCCTACTTCAGCCGCTAGGGCTGCTTATGGCACTCTCAAGTCAACCAATTCAGACTAATCTACTGACGAAAGTAACTATGTCCTCATTGCCAGAAACCCCCTTACAAGAGCCCATGGCAGATTGACCCACCAGTTTAGCCTCTTCAGGGCCACTCCATGGTTGGAGTTCAGTAAGAGCCGAGTAACTGTTCGTAAAAGGGATGGCTGGCTACAATGGAACTGATGGATGGGCCAGGCTTCAGTAATATCTGCAGGGTCCTCCTGGGATACGCTGGTCAGGGAACTCTTCAAAACTGCAGATCTTTCAATATGTCTTGGTAGTTTACATTTTGGCTTTTTAAAAAACAAAGGTGCAATCTTGCCAACCGCATGACCTTGATTGTGCGACCTCACTTTGTCGAACCCCAGGATTTGACACCGGTGCAACCAAATCCACTGTGTAAGTCCTAGACTTACCCCTCTTGGGAAAGAAGATCCAAGTTGTAGGAGTTTCAAATAAACAGATTACAAACTCAGTTTCAGAAAAGGTCCCCATAAAAATTGGTTCATTTGAAGAAAATCATCAGTTTGTTGTCTGTGAATCTAGTCCGGTAAACATGTTAGGGAGAGATATATTGTGCGAGTTAAATTGCACTATTTATTGTACACTGGATGGTGTTGAGCTTCAAACACATGATGAGGACATGGCATTTAAAATGGTCCAACAGGAAACAGCTGTAGGATTATATCTAGTGAGAACAAACGAAGACAGTAAACCCAGAAGTATGGGATTTTACAGGAAAGGCTATCGGACTGATTAAAGATGTAGCACCTATCCGAGTCACAGTGAACCCTATTGTTGTGTATCCAATACCACCACCATACAATTTGAGCACAGAAACATTCGCAGGAATAACACCAGTAATCGAAGACATGCTGAGGAAAGGGATTTTAAGAGAAATTGTTGGAAGCCCTTGCGATCATGGGTTTACAGAAACACAATAGTAAATATCAAATTGTGCAGGACCTCTGAAAGATTAACAGCATTATTGTTCAATGTTTTGCAGGGTTACCCAATCCAGCCACCATACTTTTCCAAATTCTATGTACTGCAGAATGATTCACTGCCGTGGACGTGTCTTTCTTTCTTTTCCATTCCGTTGCATGAGCACATCCAGTTCTTGTTCTCATTTGTGTTTAGAGAGAGTTTTGGCATGGTGCTGACTTCAACAGGGATATGCAGAGAATCCGTCCATTTTCAAACAGGTCTTGAAATAGAATCTGGAATCATTGCAGATGCCCTACAGTTCTGTTCTCATGCAATACATTGATGACCTTCTTGTGGCATCAGATACACAAAACAATTGCACTTTTAAATCACTTGGCTGAGAATGGCCACAGAGTGTCTCCAGGAAAGCTGCAATACTGTCAGAAAGAAGTCCAATATTTAGGATAAATCAGTGAGAAAGGAGCAAGGAAAGTGTCCCCTGAGAGAGTCAAGACCATCGTGCAGATGAATCTGCCCTGAACACAGGGAGTAGTCTGAATGTTTTTAGGAATGGTTGGCTACTGTAGATAGCGGATACTGACCTTTTCCTTGGTGGCTAAGGCTTTACTAAGGCTGACATACAAAGATGTGCCTGATCTGCTTCCATGACACAGTGAGTGCCTAAAAGCTTTTGTAGAGCTGAGAGAAAGTCTCTGTCATACCTCGGTACTAGGAATGCCTGATTACAGTAAGATGTTTACATTGTTTTGCAGTGAGAGGGAGGGCTGCACTCTCTCAGTGCTCATGCAGATATATGCAAGAAGACCTGTGGCTTATTTGTCGAATACCCTTGACCCTGTAGTCACAGGGCTGCCTGGCTATCTTAGTCAGTGGCAGCTGTTGAAGTTAGGATCCAGAGGAGTGCGAATATAGTGATTGGATACCCTTTAGCTGTTATGGTTCCTCAATCTGTAGATATTTAGCTCACATGAATGAAAACCCAGTACATGACCATTAGTAGGCTGACTAAATACGAGCAACTTGTTTTGGCCATGGATAATATCACTTTAAAGAGCTGCAGATTCTACATCCATCCACACTACTGCCTGTAAATGCAGATTGCATTCGAGAGGAAGTTGAGCATGATTGTCTAGATGTCACAGACCTATGCACCAAGCCAAGACCAGACATAAAAGACGAACCTTTGATTGAGCCAGATTATCTAATGTTTGCTGATGGCTCATGTCTGAGAAACAATGAAGGAATCCTGAGAGCAGCTTATACTGCCTGTACACTTCAAGAAGTTGTAGAAGCTTCCTGGATTCGAGGTGTGACTTCAGCACAAGTTGCAGAATGATTTGCCCTTACAAGAGCTTCCAGTTTAACAGCCAAATTGAAAGTGAATATATTTTCAGATAGTCAATATCGCTTTGGTGTTGTCCATGATTTTCGACAGTTATGGTCACAAAGAGGTTTCATGACATTATCTGGAACCCCCATTAGAAATGGGAAACATGTACGAAAATTTCTTGAGGCACTACAGAAACCAGCAGAAATCGTGATTGTTAAATGTGCAGCCCACAGCTGTGACAATGGAAATGTCTCTGTTGGAAACAGATTTGCGGATGAAGTTGCATGTTCTTGTGCATTTGCGGCTTGCACATTTAACAGGACTTACTCAAATGAATCCGAAGAGGACATTGTTTTTTCAATGTTGCTGTCAGTGGCTGATAAGTGGGAAGAGCTTAAGAGATTGCAGGGAGATGTCTCAGCAGCAGAACAACAAGGTTGGATCAGAGCAGGATATGAGATACATGCAAATGACATTTGTGTGTCAGCAGATGGGAGACCAGTATTGTCAGACAGTTTGCAATGGTAAGCATATTCAGACAAAATTGGTTTAATCCCATATTTAGGATGCTTGCAGAAGAATTGTGCCATTGGTGTGTGACATATCAACAGATGAACATAGTGAAAAGGACACCAGTAACACTAAGTCACATAGAAAGATCAGGTGGACCCTTCAACAGAATGGAAATGGACTTTGCTGGGATGCCTGTTTGTAGCTGGTTGAGAAACGTCCTGGTTATAGTGTACATTTTCTCTCAATGGGTGGAAGCCTGCCAACATAGGGAAATTACAGTCTCACTGTATCAAAACCATTTTGTGGAGTGAGTTAATCCCAAGGTACAGACTGCCGTTTTTTTCTGGAGTCAGATCGCAGGACACATTTTAATAATAATATCCTGATAATGATTTGGGCAGCATTACAGACTGAGCAGAAATTGCACTGTAGTTATTGACCTGAAGCTTCTGAAATCGTTGAGCAGCCCAACTGAACGATTAAGTCCGATTGGCAAATGTTTGAGCTTCTACATCCATGAAATGGCCAGATGCTTTACCTTTGGTGTTGGTGAGTCTCGGAAAAATGTCTGACAAGAAGATTGGGCTATCCCCACATGAGATCTTGTTGAGGTGTGTGATCAGACTGCCTGCTGTGCCTGGAAATGCTTTTTGAATATCACAGATGTTATGATACTCAACTGCTGCAGAGGATTGGCTGATGTGGTGCGTTAGATCTCTCACCAGGTTGAAGCTTTCACCTTAAATCCACATCAAGAACAGTGCCATGACCTTAACCTTGGAGACTGGATTCTGGTTAAAAAGCACATTTGGTAGTCTTGCTTGGAGCAGAGGTGGAAAGGCCCTACTAGGTGATCCCTATCACATATACTGCTGTTAAGTGTTCCAAAATACCAAACTGAGTGCATGCCTCGCATACCCAGAGAGTGAGAAATCCATATGAAGAAATAGTGTTCTATGGGCCAGAACAAAGAGCACTAGTGAAGGAACCCTCTCAACTTGGACAATTGCAAACAGCAATACAGCCAGAGGTACAACAGCAATGAGGAGAGAGTGGTGAAGAATAACAAACAGTCGCACCAATCCAGGTTCCTGTGATTTCTCAAAGTGTCATTTTAGTCTTTGACGAAGAAAAAAAGACAAGATCTCAGCTTGAAAGAATTGTTGAGACAGCACCAATGCAAACAAAAGATCCGGGTGAAGGAACGAGTACTGAAACAAGAAAAGCCACCCTTCTTGCTGAGTGGCCACAGCATAATGGTCGTAGGAAATTAAGATCAAGTGTGTCAGTTGATCGCATACCGGCAACAATTTCAGAAGAAAAAGAATGAAGCGGTATAAGTGGCACAGAAGAAGATCAGCAAAAATCAAGATCTAAAAGAAGAAGAGTGTCTTGTTGGAGGTATTCTGCACCTTAATGGACATACTAGACTAATCAAGATCTAAATGAGCCAGCGGAAAACTTGCATCCTGTGAGATCATGACTGTTTGAACCTCCATGACATCAGTTTGAGATCAAAATCTGGAAACAAATCTGTTGAAAAGATTTGTGAAAGACTTTGTCAACTAAGAAAGTGCAAAAGACTGAAATATTTGTATTTATTTTGAAGAAGATTCCCATGGCTGCTGAAGAAGAGTAGAGATAACATATTTAGAAGAATATGGAATAGGGTTACGGATGACTATACAACATTTCTGCACATAAAACTGAATGAACTAATTGTTTAAAGAGAGAAAAAAAGACTTTAAAGAAACTAACTGCAAAAAGAAACTGCTTGAGACAATCCGAGCTGAAACTTTGAATTATTACTGTATATTTTGCTTAAACGATCTGAATACAGACAAACATGTTGTTAGAAATGTGGGTCTCTAGTTTGCAGTGGTATGTACCCTGTCCGAGTAGGGACACTTCTTTCTAACCCTGCTCACCCCCTTGGTAGCTTGGCACGGGGAGTCAGGCTCATCTCAGAGGCAATGTGTAAAGCATTTGTTCATAACACACAGAGTAAGACAGTGAAAACACTACTAATGGACACCACACCAGTTTAGAAACATAAACAATATTTATCTCAACTAAACAAGACCAAACCAACAAAAATCCAACATACAGAACTCAAAATATCACATTTTAAAGGTTTAAGCAATTCTGTCCATAGAACTCTATAGATGCAGTGATTTTAGCACAAAGTATCGTTGATAGATCAAAATCCCAGTCAAAAAACAGCTGCAAAGGAGATAAGCTTCAGAAAACACAGCGATGGGTCGATTCTAGAGTACTAGGGGAAGCGAGACGTCAGTTCTGCTGCACGCAGGAGAAGTGTTGATTCGATTCCTTACTGCGAGAAGAAGCGATGCATCGAAATCCGAAGACGGTTCCAGTCTGCGGGGTGATGCGTTGGAGACTTGCCGCACATATGCGATGCTTGGAAATCTGGGCGGACTGGAGTTGATGTGGTGGTGGGAAAGCAGGTGCTGCATCAATTCTGACAGCTGCAGACGAGTGTTGCGTCAATTCCTTCAGCTGCACAGCAGGGCCTGTGTCAGAGTTGGAAAGGGGTCTTGGACGTCTGAGACAGTGCTCTGGACTCGGGCTGTGGCGGTTCTTCGGGCTACTAACAGGCGATGTGTTGATTTTTTAGCTGCACCGTGGCAATGCGTTGGTTTTTCAAATGCATGGCAAGCTCATGGTGGGAAAGACGGTGCTGGAAGGGGGATGGGTGGAATTTTAAGTCTTGAAGCAGCAGAACCACCTTCAAGGGCCAGGACTAGAATTGGCACCACTTGGCAGGTCAGAACTCCCAGCAATGGATTTCAGGGATGCTGCAAGTGAAGTCTTTGATGGCCCTGAGACTTCTTAACAAGAGGCAGGCACACACAAGCCCTTGGAGAATCTTCTCAAGCAGGACACAAAACAGCAAATTCCAGTCTTTGCCCTCTTCCAAGGCAGAGGCAGCCATTGCAGGCCAACACAGCAAAGCAACACAGCAAAGGGGCAGTACTTCTCCTAACAGCACTCCAGCTCTTCCTCTTGGCAGAGTCTCCTCTTGATAGAGAAGGGTTCTAAAAATCTGGGGTTACAGATCCAATACTTTCACCCCTTTTGGCTTTTGAAGTAGGCATACTTCAAAGGATAGTCTTCGTAGTACACAGATCCTTCCTTGCCCTGTCCTGGCTCCAGACACACTACGCTGGGGTGGAGACAACATTGTGAGAGGCCAGGCACAGCCCTATTCAGGTGTCAGTGACAACTCCTCCCACCACTCTAGCCCAGGAAGGCCCATCAGCCTGGTGATAGGCAATCAGGATATGCAGGGCACACCTCAGATCACTTTGTGTGACTTTCTAGAGTGAATGCACAAACAATCCAGCTGTCAGTCTAAACCAGACGCTTATTCCACAGGCAGGTATAGGAACAGGATGGTAAAGCAAGAAAATGCCACTGGAGTCAAGCTAGCCTGGCTGATATGGGGTGATACCCCGAAACTGGTCCCAGGATGCTTGTTTTCGGTCCAGGGAAGACCAGGCCTGGCAGTTTGGGCTGGACTGTTCCCATGGGGAGCAGGGTTAAGGCTGATTTGCAAATGGCCGGTTCTAAACTGGAATGACATGGTGAGCTAAAAATGATGGATTTAGGCCCAGATCCCTGTACTGGGGGTGAATGTTTGACATTGTTCAGCATTCTGTCCATCAATTGTTCTTTTTATACTTTCTAAAAGGGCATTTTCAAACACACAACTTAAAACCTGCCTTTACTAAAATATGTATTTTTAAATCCTAAGTGCAGGGAGCCCAAACTCCAAAGCTCTAGCTCTTCCCTATTGAAGGTTACACTTGTAAGATGTTACAAGAAGCTCCAATGATAACCTATGGGAGAGCTAGTCCTTGCAATAGTGAAAAACAAAATTGGCAGTAATCCACTATCAGGACATGTAAAACACACCAGTACATGTCCTATCTTCCACATACACTGCACCCTGCCCATGGGGCTACCAAGGGCCTACCTTAGGGGTGCCTTACATGCCGTAAAAGGGAAGGTTTGGGCCTGGAAAGTGGGTGCACTTGCCAGGTTGACATGGCAGTTTAAGACTGCACTCACAGACACTGCAATGGCAGTTCAGAGACAAGTTTACAGGGCTACTCCTGTGGGTGGCACAACCAGTGCTGCAGGCCCACTAGTTGCATTTGATTTACAGACCCTGGGCACACACCGTGCACTTTACTAGGGGCTTGCCAGTAACGCAAACATGTAAATCATGGATAACCAATCATAATCACAATTTACACATGGAGCACTTGCACTTTACACTGATCAGCAGTGGTAAGGTGCCCAGAGTACACAAACAAGCAAAAACTAAGCCCAGCATACAGTCACAAATACAGGAGGTAGAGGTAAAAAGACAGTGGAAACCACACCAAGGATGCCAGATGTAACACATGTGTTATTTAAATAGAAACAGATAGAAGATTATCATGAGTATTACATTTTTAGTAACAATATTAGTGATCATAACATCATTAATAGGGTTTTATTTGACACCAGAGACAGAGAAGTCCATGTCTATGCATGAAACTACAACATCCACACACACATTAGATGAGACAAAATCAAAGGCTTCATTCGTAAGTTACAAACAAGAAGATTACTCTACTAACATTTATTCTAGATTAGTGCAAGAATGCACACAGGCATTAGATGCAAAGGATTGCTATGTTTATGCCATCTTACCTTCAGCAGCTGCAGAGGCGATGACATATCACCATGTACCTTTATCAACCTCAATACCATGTAGTATTTTGCTTAATTTAGTATATAACACTTCAAATATTTGTAATCAAATAATGACATGGTTCTTTCTAGAGTTCCATTCGTGAAGGGCATGTATTTACACCCTCAAGCAAAAGAAATGGACACAGCTTAGTATTATTTTAGACCATCCATGCCAATAGTGTTAAGGCATACAAAAATAATCTAACATGCTTAATGAGATGAGACCCTCAGAAAAGGAATTCATCTTGACATTAGAGGGAGGAACACAAACATTTCACACAGTAAAAACATAGAGGAAGAAGTTTTGAAGACATTTTGGAAGAAAGAATAAGATGAGTTTCAAAAGAACATAATTTATCCAAAATTAAAGCTAGATAGAATACAAAAAGGGAACATTTGTGTTACAAGAAATGAACACAAAGTAGAAGTAGGCATCTAGGGATCAGTAGTCATGAACACACCTTTAAAATTATGGGAAGTACATGGCAACGTTTACAAAAAGAGACAGTTCACATTTCTCATATAGGTTTTTTAACTCCCAAGGTCTTGATAAACCAATTGACAACTTGTTGTTAAACTTAATCATGCAGGAACATAAAATAACGGATTTTCTACTCCTGACCAAATCATCCAAAAAAGTCAGTTATAAATTGATATGGTGGCTTTTAGAATGCAAAAAACAACTCTTTAAATATTTTAATATACCAGTTCTTAACAGTTCCTCTCATTTCACTGAACGTTTTAAAGGGTTGTATTCCTTATTGGATAGGAATGCTGCTCATAAATGGGAGATGAATGGCTATCATAGATTTGGTGATTTTTTAAATGTGGATTCATGGAAAGAGTGGCCTGAAAGTTAGTCTAATGTTAGATATTGGAAGACCTCCCTTCAATGGTACTTTATTTGTATTAGAAATTGTAGGAGAGTAGGATCTGCTTCACATGGGTACCCCCACTTTTTGCTGATGCTTCACTGTTTTTCGACATTAGTCTGGCTGGGGCCCTGCTAATCAGAACCCCAGCCTAGCTGCTTCCTCTCTAAAATGGTTTCCATGTGCCTTAGGCACATCACTGATTGGAATCTGGAGTGCCCTTATAAGTCCCTAGTATATGGTATACTATGTACCAAGGGCATAGGTACCTCAGAGGCCTGCCAGGGGCTGCAGCATGTATTATGCCACCCCTGGAAAGCCATCCAAACTGACACCACAGGTCTGCTACTGCAGCCTGGGTAAGGTGGTGCATGCACTCCTTACTGTGATATAGGTTACCTATATCACTAAGTACATACACACATATAAACCTATAAGTCACTCCTAAGGCAGGCCTTATCAATCCTAAAGGCAGAGTGCATGGTTCCTATGTGAGAGGGTGCCCCTGCATGAGCAGGGCCCCTCTGCAGCGTTCGGAGACCCTTCTCTGATGCTGTTTGTAGTGCAGCCTGACCATATACTCTTAAGCGCATTATAACTGCGCGTTAAATGCTAACTTTGGAATGGCTGCACCTAAACATGTCGTGTTTGGTGTCAAACATCTTGGAATACTACCCCCCCCTCCAATTCTGGCAGCGGGGGTAGCATTCCACCCTTCTAGAGGGAGAGACATGTTAACCCTGGCCTGGCCGGTAACTTCTTTCTAAAGCCCTGGCATCACAAAATGGATGCTGCTGCCACAGACACGAGTCTGGCCTCCTGCTGCTGGACGAAACTCCGGCAGGGGAGGCCTGGACAATAGGTTTCCTGTCCCAGGGAGGTGTGACCACCTCCCCAGACAGGATAATGTGTATTGGGGCTGGGCGGGAGCACTTTCGGGTGCTTTGAAGTCCTGCACTGGGGGCACACTTGGTGTCCCCATGCATACCCCAGTTCAAACCGGATCAGGGGCTTGCAGCCCCTGCTTTGGCGCGAACTGGACAAAGGGAAAGGGGTGTAGCCACCCCTCTGCCCTGACCCACCCATAGGTGGGGCCACAGAGTAGTCCAACCCCTAAACTTAGTATAAGTATAGGAACCCAGTCCTTAGGACTTTAGATTATCCCTGGACGAAACTCTGAAACTGAATCCTGGACCTTCGACGCTCTACTCACGATTAGAGGACAGAAGAATCTCCCTTGGGGTCAAGGAGTGACTCCCCTGCTTGGCAGGCACCAAAGAAGCATCTGTCCGGTTCGCATTTCTGAAGCTCCCATCGGACGCCGAAGTCATCGCATCACCAGAGGTGGATTCTCAGACTTCCCCGAGGATACCCTGAGTCCCCAGCAAAACTGAGGCCCGTAGCTATTGTGGGTGACTTGAGACCGTGACCCCTGGACACCGAGCACATTTGCAAGTGCATCCTCTTCTGGGTCTCCCACGAAGTCGTGCTTTGGGCTCCGAGTAGCCCTAGCCTCCAGCACTAACTGCACCGAAGATCACTGGCTTCCACTCCACGAGTGTCCTGTGAGCCAGATCCAAGTGCGACGTCTTGAGGCTCCTTCGCGGTCGCTAGCCCGTTGGCTAGTAGCCCTTGACGAAGGCCAATCTTTTTCTTTCTTGGGATCCTGGTTGCTCCAGGCCTGCCTTCACTTACCCTCGCTGGGTGAGTTCCCCAGACCTTGCTGGTCTGCACCATCGACGATCTTCCTCTGCATCGAGACTTGCCGTTGCCAAGGCTTGTTGGGTCCAATCCGGTCGCCAATACCTCAGCACTTGACAGACATCGTGTTCCAGCCCGAATCCTGCGCCTGGTTGCCGAGAACGCCTCCTGGACCTCGTGGCTGAAGAGTCAAGACGACTGTCAACGCACCTGAAGCACTCGACATCGGTGGGCATCTGTCCATCGCCTTCCTGGTCACTGGCTAGTGACCCAGACTCTGTCCCCTCTGCTTTCAGGTTCTTCAGAACTCCGATCCACTCTTGGATCCACCCGGACACTTTCCAAGTGGTCGCCAGCAGCACTTTGCAGCAGATCGCCATTCAAATCGACGACGAAACCCGACCCCGAAAGGCACCTATGCACCCGGCTTCCCTGGGTGAGGTAACACGAGTACTCCGGTGCTCCCGTGGGTAGAGACTCTTCAAAGTCCTAGATCTCAAAGGGTTTGCTCCAAGTCCTCCTTTAAGTGTCCCTTTTCTTTAATTTCCCGATCACGACTTTCTCCATAGAAGTCAACGGCGTATCGCGGTTGTGTATTTACACTGCACGCGTCCCCCGTGGGTCCCCTGTGTCACTACCTTGGGTGGTTCCTTGTGGTCCAAGCACTTCTAGAGGCTCTAGGCCTAGTGTCTAGTTCAGTCGTGGTTCTTATACCACTTTATTGGTATATGGTTTGGTACGCCCCTAGGGCCTAAACGTGTATTTGTGCTATTACTGTGTTTAAATAACTTCTAACTTATGTATTTCGAACTCTAGCCTCATAAAGAGACTAGAGGGGTGTGTTTAGCAATAAATACATATATTTTGAATATATACCTGGTGTGGTGCTCTTTCATTTGATCACTCAAGAGATTATAGACTGGTAAAACAAGCTGCTTTACATTCCTTCAAGACTTAGCCTGAAGGCTGCTCTCCATAGCTACCACTAGGATAGCTTTCAATAAGGTTGTCTTTAACCTATCTCGAATAAGGGGTTGTTTGGACTGGTGCAAGGTGCCCACTATAATTAGTGGACAGCATATACCAGGCCAACTTCTCACATTGGTGTGCAGCGTGTGGGATTCCAGCTTGCTATTGTTTTACCAGATAATCTCAATTGACTTGATCAACTGAAAACCACTAAAGGTACCTAAGGTACATATAATTTAAGCTTAGAATACAGAAAGTTCTACTGAACTTAGAGTTGTGTGTGAAGGGATAGCACAACCCTTTCTACAACTCAAGTGAGTTTAGTAGGCCACACTAGAGTAGGTAGTGCATACACCACACCACACTAGTAATGTCTTTAAGGGTAGGATCTAAAGAATCCTTGCAGGAAGCCACTGAGCTTCCACCCTCCAAGTATGATACACTCCCATTCTTGGAATTGAGAGCTTTATGCAACTTGAGAAAACTAAGGACAGGCCAAAGTCCCACCACCCAACACCTTAAAGAGTTGTTGGTGGCTTATGACCTTAGTAAGCCCTTGGGGACTGAAGGGGTAGGAGCTGAGGGTGGGGCAGAAGAGGAGGAAGGGGCCAGGGGTACCAATACTCCCAGCCCCCCCTCTGAAACTGGCCAGGAGGGCGACAATGGCCCTGACCTGGATAATCCAATCCCTCCTGAGGAAGATGAAGAGGATGATCAGGATGATCCCCACTTTGTCCCCCCAGGAAGGATTATGAGTGTGCCCAGAAAGTCTAGATCTCCTTCTCAGGAGTCTAACCACTCTGGCACCTCAATAGGGAGCTCTGTCTCATCTCATAGGAGGGAATCCTCTCATGAGAGAAGAAAGAGGCTGGTTCAATATGAGGAAGCTCAGCTTGAAATCAGAAAACAGCAACTAGCTATAGACAGGGAGTCCCTAGATCTCTTTAGAGAGAGAAGAAAGTTGGGACTAGAGTCCCATGGTGGCAGCCATGTCCCTAGAGATAGGGAAAGGTCCTATGACCATAGGAACCTGAGCAAGATTGTCCCTCCCTACCAGAGTGGGGATGACATCCACAAGTGGATAACTGCTCTAGAGAGGGCCTGTAAAGTACAGAAGGTCCCTCAGGAGCAGCGGGCAGCAATCTTGTGGCTCTCCTTTGCAGACAAAGGTAGAGATAAGCTCCTCACTGTTAGAGAGGAGGATGCTGATAATTACAAGGTCTTGAAGAGTGCTCTTATTGATGGGTTTGGCCTAACCACTGAACAGTACAGGTTGAAGTTCAGAGATACCCAAAAAGCACAGACTCAAGACTGGGTAGACTATGTGGATTGTTCTGCCAAGGCTCTGGAAGGCTGGTTAATGGGCAGTAAGGTGTGTGACTTCTCAGGATTGTACAATCTGATAATGAGGGAGCAGATTCTTAATAACTGTCAAAATCAGCTGTTGCATCAATACCTGGTAGACTCTGATCTGACCTCTCCCCAAGAATTGGGAAAGAAGGCAGACAAATGGGTCAGAACCAGGGTGAAGCAGAAGGTACAGAACCAAGGTGGGGAAACCAAGAAGCAAGATGCTAAGAACTCTGAAAAGGGTGGGGAGAAGGGTAAAGATCAAAAGTCTTCATCAGGCCCCCAAAAATCTTCTTCTGGTGGGGATTCACAGTCTACCAAAGGGAAAGGCCAAAGAAAACCATGGTGCAAGGTCTGTAAGCAAAAGACCCACTGGACCAGTGATTGCACCAAGTCCAAAGACTCAAGTCCAGCACCCACCAATGCCCCTAAGGCACCTGTTCCCCCTAGTACAGTTGGTGGGAGTGCTCCAGCCAAGGGTTTAGTAGGGTTCACCCTGGGTACTGAGTTGGGCTCTGACCTAGTCAGAGAACTGACTCAGGCTGTGTTAGTCTGTGATGGAGGCATGGATGTGACCTCCTCTGTGAGTCCCAGTAATCTGGGCAAGTACAGACAACAGCCTTTAATCAATGGACGTGAGGCTTTGGCATTTAGGGACACAGGGGCAAGTGTCACAATGGTGACACAAGACCTTGTGAATCCTGGGCAAGTTATACTTGGTGAGATGTACCAAGTGACCAATGCTAGCAATGTCAGAACAGACCATACTCTGGCAGTTGTTAACTTCTCCTGGGGAGGGGTAACTGGCCTTAAGAAGGTTGTGGTAAGTGCAAACCTACCAGTCGAATGCTTGCTTGGCAATGACTTAGAGACTTCTGCTTGGGCAGAAGTGGAGCTCAGGACCCATGCAGAAATGCTGGGGATCCCTGCAGATGTGTTTGCTGTGACCAGGTCACAAGCCAAAATGTCTAGCACTGAACAGGCCTTGGATTCTGGAAGAATGGACCAAGTGCCTTCCAAGAGGAGGAGTAGTAGGGTTAAGGCAGTGCCTTCCCCCTTGGCTCAGGAGGAAGATCAGTCCCTTGAGGGGGATGATCTCAGCACTGAAGAAGGAACTGTCCCAGAGGAACTTGAACCTGACCAGGTTGAGTTCTTGGGGACAGGGGGACCTTCTAGGGCAGATCTGAGCCAGGAGCAGCAGAGCTGCCCCTCCCTTGAACCCCTCAGACAGCAAGCTGCTGCTGAGGCTGCTGGGAAAGCTAGTGGTCCCCATACAGTGTATTGGGATGATGGACTCCTGTACTCAGAGAGTAGAGACCCCAAGCCTGGTTGTTAGAAATGGGATCTCTAGTTGGCAAGGGCTTGCACCTTTGTCCAAGTAGGGACCCTTCTTCCTAGTCAGGGTAAGGGTGTTACACTCATGAAGTAACCCCTGCTCACCCTCGTGGTAGCTTGGCACGAGCAGTCAGGCTTAATTCAGAGGCAGTGTGTAAAGCATTTGCACATAACCAACAGTAATACAGTGTAAGCACTACAAACGGACACCACACCAGTTTAGAAAAATAACCAATATTTTTATATACTCAAGACCAGACCAATTACGACAAAAATCCACAATACTATACTTTACGAATGAATGCTTGATACGGTAACTTCTTCTTTGCAGGAATAGCACAAAAGCAAAGTTCGTACGAGTCGGTAGCTCCGTCCGAGCCTACCGCGATGCTGAAAACCACAGAGTCTAACAGTTCCAGCCGACCGCGTCGATACGGACCAGCAGAGTCATGAACAGACTCGGTTACAGTACCTTTCTCGTTGTGGCTGGTACGGAGTGTACGAGCCGGTCGGCGTTCGTCGCGGTTGCGGTGCAAGACGGAGCGATGCAAGGTACGGTGTCCCTCAATGCGGTGCAGGCAGCGGCTCGATGAGCGTCGTGCAGACGGAGTCGGTGAGTCCAAGGCGTGCGATGCAGGGTGAGACAATGCTCGATGCGGTGCTGACAGGTTGCGATGCAGGCGACCAAGCCGGAGTGCGGGAGCTGGCGTCGGACAGCGGTGCGAGTCGGAGCGGTGCGTCGCAGACGTGCGAGCGGTGCCCCAAATGCGGTGCGGTCACGACTCTTGAGCCAGTTGCAGCGACCGCGTCGGTCGGGTCCGGCTGGTTCAGTGAAGCGATGCGATGCGAACTGCGGTGCCCACAGGTCACGGTGCAAGCAGCGGCTCGGTGTTGGCGGCGTCGGACGTCGCCCACGGTGAGACCAGGGTTGCGATGCGAAGCGGGGCGATGCGGACTGCGGTGCAAACAGGTCACCGGCCAGGGATGGATTCGGTTGACGGTTCCCTTCCTCTGTGGCAACTGAAACAGCGTTCCAGAAGCGGTACCCAGAGGCTTGTGAAGTCTTTGTAGTCCCTGAGACTTCTTAACAGGAGGCCAGCTCGGTTCCAGGCCCTTGGAGATACTCAGCACAAGTTTGTAGAAAGTTCAGTCCTTTCACTGCCCAAGGCAGAAGCAGCAGCTGCAGGCCAACCCAACAAAGCAACAAAACAGCAAAGGGGCAGTACTCCTCCTGGCAGCTCTTCCAGCTCTTCGTCTTGGCAGGTTCCTTGATTCCAGCGAGATCTAAATTCATGGGGTCAGGGCCCCAATATTTATATCCCAAATTCCTTTGTTCTCTGAAGGCAGAGAGGCCTTTGCCTAGTCCAAACCAGTTCTGGAGCACTTTGTCGACAAGTCTCCGTCCCTTCTTTCAGTGAGTAGGCCAGGGACATCAGACGCACCACAGGAGGTGGAGCCAGCATTGTGGAGGGAAGGCACTGTCCTATTCAGGGCCCAGGTGCGACCCCTCCCACCCATCTACATGTAGATCTTGCTATTCAGCCCTGTGCTGACTCACCCTGTCTCCTGGCATCCCCCAGCCCCTGTCACTCACACTCCAGACAAGGAATACACAACCTCACAGAGGCAGGCTTGGATGGTTAGACAAGAAAATACCCACTTTCTAAAAGTGGTATTTTCAAACACAGAATGTTAAAACCAACTTCACTAAAAGATGCATTTTATCATTCTGAGTCCAGGCATACTAAACTCGAATTTCTACCATGTTCCCGGGGTCAGTTAGGATTATAAGCTGTAATAATCAAAACTGCCCGTTCTGGCCTATGGGGAACAGGTAGCCTTGCAATAGTGAAAAACGAACTAGGCTGTAATTCACTATCAGGACATGCCGCACACACCCGGGCATGTCCTACCTTTCGCATACAACGCACCCTGCCCACAGGGGTACCTTGGGCCTACCTTAGGGGTGGCTAACATGTAGCAAAGGGAATGTTTAGGGACTTGCAAGTGTGTGCACTTGCCAAGTCGACATGGCAGCCCCAGGCTGCGCACAGGCTCTGCGATGGCAGGCCCGAGTTACACTTTACGGGCTGTTTACGTGGGTGGCACAATCCAGTGCTGCAGCCCACCAACAGCATTTGGTCTATAGGCCCTGGCACTCGCAGTGCACTTTACAAGGGACTGACACATAAACCAAATAGGCCAATCATGGAAACACCAATCCATAACACATTTTATACAGGAGCACTTGCACTTTCCCACTGGACCGCAGTGAGGAAAGTGCGCAGAATCATCACACCAGCAAAAACAGAGTCAAAACCGGGAGGTCAGAAAGCAAAAAGTCAGGGGAAACACGCCAAAAGATGCCAAGTCTAAGACATGTCCCCTCCAGCTGAAAGTAGGGAGAACTACCCAACCCCATTGGAGTTCTCTTCACTAAGGCGGAAGAACCTGGACAGACCATCTGCGTTGGCGTGTTCTGTACCAGGACGGTGTTCCACCGTAAAGTCCATTCCCTGTAGGGAGATGGACCACCTCAGCAGTTTTGGATTCTCACCCCTCATTTGCATCAACCATCTGAGGGGCCTGTGGTCTGTCTGAACCCGGAAGTGAGTCCCAAACAGGTATGGTCTCAACTTCTTCAGTGCCCAGACCACAGCAAAAGCTTCCCTTTCTATGGCACTCCACCTCTGTTCCCTGGGAAGTAGTCTCCTGCTAAGGAAGACTACAGGCTGATCCAGGCCCTCTTCGTTCAGTTGTGAGAGCACCGCTCCCACACCATGCTCTGAAGCGTCCGTCTGCACGACGAGTTCCTTGGAGAAGTCAGGTGCCTTGAGCACGGGCGCCGTGCACATGGCTGCCTTCAGGGCATCAAAAGCTTTCTGGCAGGACTCAGTCCAGATCACTTTCCTGGGCTGCCTCTTAGAGGTCAGCTCTGTTAAGGGGGCAACGATGGTGCCATAGCCCTTAACAAATCTCCTATAGTAGCCGGTGAGACCTAAGAAGGCTCTCACCTCTGCCTGGGTCTTGGGGGGTTCCCAAGCCAGAATGGTGTCAATCTTGGGTTGTAGGTGCGCCACCTGGCCGCTTCCTACCTGGTGTCCCAAGTACACCACAGAACCCTGCCCGATCTGGCACTTACTGGCCTTGATCGTGAGGCCTGCACCTTGCAGAGCCCTCAACACTTTCTCAAGGTGCTGTAAATGTTCTTCACAGCTGGAACTGAACACAGCAATGTCATCCAGGTAGGCGGCACTGAAATCCTCCAGCCCAGCCAACACCTGATTGACCAACCTCTGAAAGGTGGCAGGGGCATTCTTCAACCCAAAGGGCATCACCCGGAATTGGTAATGACCTTCTGGGGTTGAGAATGCTGATCTCTCCTTGGCCCCATCGGTTAAGGCAATCTGCCAGTACCCAGACGTCAAATCAAACGTGCTGAGGAACCGGGCAGCTCCAAACTGATCAATGAGCTCATCAGCTCTGGGGATGGGGTGCGCGTCAGTCCTGGTGACGGCATTGAGCCCACGGTAGTCCACACAAAACCGGAGTTCTGGAGTGGCACCGGGCGCAGCAGCCTTTGGGACCAAGACCACTGGGCTGGCCCAAGGACTGTGAGAGGGCTCAATCACCCCTAACGCCAACATCTTAGAGACCTCCTCCTTGATGCTGGCTCTGACCCGGTCAGTCAACCTGTAAATCTTGTGCTTCACAGGAGGGCTGTCACCAGTGTCCATGTCATGGGTACACCAGTGAGTAACACCGGGGTCAGAGAGAACAGTGGGGCGAACTGTCCCAACAACTGGCGACAGTCCCCCTGCTGCTCCTGAGTCAGAGTAGGGGAGAGGATCACACCCTCTACTGACCCATCATGCTCCTTGGTAGACAGGAGGTCAGGGAGAGGCTCACTCTCCTCTTCCACCCCATCATCTGTCGCCAAGAGCATACTTACTTCGGACCTCTCGAAGTGGGGCTTGAGGCGGTTCACGTGAAGGACCCTCAAAGGGTTCCTTGGAGCCTGCAAATCCACCAGGTAGGTGACGTCACTTTTGCGCTCCTTTACCTCATATGGCCCAGTCCACTTGTCCTGCAAGGCACAAGGTGCCACTGGGGCCATGACCCACACTTTTTGCCCAGGTTGAAATTCGACCAGAGTGGCATTCTGGTCATACCATCTCTTCATTTCTTCCTGGCTTTCTTCTAGGTTCGCCTGAGCGAGTTTCCTGAAGCGGGCAGTTTGGTTTCTAAAGGCCAGCATGTAGCTAAATACATCCTGGGGAGTTTTCCTGGGAGCTGCCTCCCAGCCTTCCTTTACCAAACTCAGAGGTCCTCTGACAGGGTGGCCATACAGGAGCTCAAAGGGGCTGTACCCAAGAGACTTCTGAGGCACCTCCCTGTATGCAAAGAGTAGGCATGGCAAGAGGACGTCCCACTTACGCCTCATGGGTTCTGTTAGACCCTTGATCATGCCTTTCAAGGTCTGGTTGAATCTCTCCACCAGACCGTTTCCTTGTGGGTGGTAAGGAGTGGTGAACTTGTAGGTTACACCACACTCCTTCCACAGGGATGTCATATACTTGGATATGAAATTGGTCCCCCTATCAGAAACCACCTCTCTGGGGAATCCCACACGGGAAAAGATCCCCATTAACGCCCGGCCCACCACTGGCGCCGTCGTTGTCCTGAGAGGGATTGCCTCCGGGTACCGGGTGGCATGGTCCACCAAGACCAGGATGTACCTGTTGCCCATGGCTGTCTTGGGATCCAGTGGCCCCACAATATCCATCCCTACCCTTTCAAAGGGTGTTCCAACAACAGGAAAAGGTTGGAGAGGAGCTTTGACCTTCCTCCCACTCTTACCACTTACCTGGCAAGTTTGGCAAGACCTACAGTGTGCATCTGACTGCCTTCGCATTTGGGGCCAAAAGAAGTGGGTGACAAGCCTGTCAAAGGTCTTGTCCTGCCCCAAATGTCCTGCCAAAGGCACGTCATGAGCCAGACCCAGTAGGAAGGTCCTGAAGCGCTGGGGTACCACCAGCACACGGGCTGACCCAGGCTCAGCAACCTTAGGCTCACTGTATAGGAGACCACTCTCCCAGTAGATCAGATGTGACCCGGACTGATTACCAGCTGCCTGGTCTGCAGCCTGCCACCGCAGACCCTCCAGAGTAAGGCACTCGTTCTGCTCCCTGCAGAACTCCTCCCTGGTGGAACCCCCTTCTTGCTGCCAATGGGTCAGCTCAGAGATGTCTCCCAGTTCAGCTACCTGCTCCCCTGTAGGCACCGGAGCGTCCCCCTCGAGGTCCGCCTCCTCCCGGTCCGTGGGAACTTCGGGGGCCGGTTTCCCGCGCCCCCTGCCCTTTCTCTTGGCAGGGACTTGGGCCACTGTTTCAGGCTCCAAGTCCTCTTGATCACCCTTTCTGGCTGCCATTGACCGAGTAGACACGCATGCCCACTCTGGCAACCCAAGCATCTCCAAGTGAGACCTGAGCTCAACCTCCTTCCATGAGGACTGCTCCAGGTCGTTTCCTAGCAGACAATCTACAGGCATGGTAGGGCTCACAACCACCCTCAAGGGACCTGCGACCCCCCCATTCAAAGGGAACCTGCGCCACCATACATTGGCGCTCTGAGTTGTCTACAGCAACTACTTGGTGGAATGCTCCTGGGACTACTTGCTTCTCAGACACCAGGTGACACCGGACTGAGGTCACACTGGCTCCAGTATCTCTGAGAGCCTCTACCCTGTTCCCATTAATGGTCACCCAGGTGCTATATTTCTTTGTGTTAGGGGGCACCTGGTTTCCTGGGACCATCTCACTGTCCCCTAGTGAGACAAGGGTCATTTCTGCGGGATCCCCACCCTCCTGTGGGCACCCCTCCTCCCCGAGCGCTACACTAGCCAACACTTTGGACTGTCCACCAGTGGGTGGCTGTGTCCCCTTTGGGCACTTGGGGTCCCCCTTAAAGTGACCTACCTGGTCACATGCATAACACTTGCGGGGGCCGGTCTCAACAGGCTTCCCTGTAGAGACCCCTTTCTTCTTATCACCGGGGGCTGGGAACCTTTACCCTGGGTACTAGTTTGGGGCCTTTTAGAGAACTCCTGTGCGTTACCCTTGTCCCCCCACCTTTCTGCTGGGGACCCTGCCCACCTTTGGCTGAGTCTCCCCCAAACGCTTTCTTGTGGACCCTGGTACTCACCCAGCGGTCCGCTTCCATAGCAAGCTTCCTGGGGTCAGTTAGCTTACTATCAACTAGGTGCTGGCGCAGATCTGCAAAACATAGACTAGACAAGTGCTCCCATGCAATCAAGTTGTAGAGCCCCTGAAAATCTGTTACACTACTGCCCTTTACCCAACCATCCAGCGACCTGCAGAACACATCCACACATTCCAACCAAGTGTTGGCATCAGACTTCTTACTGGACCTGAACTGATCCCTGTACTTTTCAGGAGTAAGACCATACTTCGTGAGAAGGGCATCCTTCATGTCAGCATAGGTGAGGTGATACCCCTTACCCAAAGCTATCAGAGCATCCCTTGCTTCTTCAGGGAAAAGTGGCCACAATCCTGCTCCCCAATTTTCCTCAGGGACCCCATTCATGTGTATGGCTGCCTCATAACCCTGAAACCACCTTTGTATGTCATCCCCCTTCTTGAACTCCTTGCCTACGTTCTTGGGAATGTGCACAATCCTGTCTGCCTTTCTGGACGAATTGCTGCCACCATCTGAGCCTGACTTACTCCTAAGTTCTAGCTCCTTCAGTTCTCTCTCATGCTCTAAGAGCATCTTCCTCTCCTCTATGGCCAATCTCTTCTCCTCCCGCTCACTCTCCAGCCTGAGCTTCTGCAGCTCAAACTGCCTTGCCTCCCGCCTGTCCTCCAGCTCATCTGGGGACAGACTGCTGCTGCCTGACCTGGTGGGTTCCCCCCTACACAAAAGGACATCCACCCTGGAAATAGGCTCCTCCACCTCCTCACTGAGATTACCAGGCTGCCCATTGGCATGTCTGGCTGCTACCCAGGCCCTCAGCGCCTTCTGTAGCTCCTCCTTCCTTGTGAGGCCTTTAATTTGGACTTTCAGGTTTTTACAAATCGCTCGTAACTCCTTTACGGCGTAGGATTCCAACCTATCCTCCTCAAAGATAACTTCCAGAGATGCAACGGATGATGCAATTGATTCAGGCATGACAAAAGTAGTGAGTTGAAAACTGGCAAGATCAAAAATAGGCCAAAAGAAAAAGAACCAGTATGTGGTACGTAATGGTCTGCGATATGGTAGTAGTGCACACCAATCACTGTAAGTCAAGTGCAAACACAAGTCCTATCCCACCGCTGACAACCAATGTTAGAAATGGGATCTCTAGTTGGCAAGGGCTTGCACCTTTGTCCAAGTAGGGACCCTTCTTCCTAGTCAGGGTAAGGGTGTTACACTCGTGAAGTAACCCCTGCTCACCCTCATGGTAGCTTGGCACGAGCAGTCAGGCTTAATTCAGAGGCAGTGTGTAAAGCATTTGCACATAACCAACAGTAATACAGTGTAAGCACTACAAACGGACACCACACCAGTTTAGAAAAATAACCAATATTTTTATATACTCAAGACCAGACCAATTACGACAAAAATCCACAATACTATACTTTACGAATGAATGCTTGATACGGTAACTTCTTCTTTGCAGGAATAGCACAAAAGCAAAGTTCGTACGAGTCGGTAGCTCCATCCGAGCCTACCGCGATGCTGAAAACCACAGAGTCTAACAGTTCCAGCCGACCGCGTCGATACGGACCAGCAGAGTCATGAACAGACTCGGTTACAGTACCTTTCTCGTTGTGGCTGGTACGGAGTGTACGAGCCGGTCGGCGTTCGTCGCGGTTGCGGTGCAAGACGGAGCGATGCAAGGTGCGGTGTTACTCGATGCGGTGCAGGCAGCGGCTCGATGAGCGTCGTGCAGACGGAGTCGGTGAGTCCAAGGCGTGCGTTGCTGGGTGAGACGATGCTCGATGCAGTGCTGACAGGTTGCGATGCAGGCGACCAAGCCGGAGTGCGGGAGCTGGCGTCGGACAGCGGTGCGAGTCGGAGCGGTGCGTCGCAGACATGCGAGCGGTGCCCCAAATGCGGTGCGGTCACGACTCTTGAGCCAGTTGCAGCGACCGCGTCGGTCGGGTCCGGCTGGTTCAGTGAAGCGATGCGATGCGAACTGCGGTGCCCACAGGTCACGGTGCAAGCAGCGGCTCGGTGTTGGCGGCGTCGGACGTCGCCCACGGTGAGACCAGGGTTGCGATGCGAAGCGGGGCGATGCGGTCTGCGGTGCAAACAGGTCACCGGCCAGGGATGGATTCGGTTGACGGTTCCCTTCCTCTGTGGCAACTGAAACAGCGTTCCAGAAGTGGTACCCAGAGGCTTGTGAAGTCTTTGTAGTCCCTGAGACTTCTTAACAGGAGGCCAGCTCGGTTCCAGGCCCTTGGAGATACTCAGCACAAGTTTGTAGAAAGTTCAGTCCTTTCACTGCCCAAGGCAGAAGCAGCAGCTGCAGGCCAACCCAACAAAGCAACAAAACAGCAAAGGGGCAGTACTCCTCCTGGCAGCTCTTCCAGCTCTTCGTCTTGGCAGGTTCCTTGATTCCAGCGAGATCTAAATTCATGGGGTCAGGGCCCCAATATTTATATCCCAAATTCCTTTGTTCTCTGAAGGCAGAGAGGCCTTTGCCTAGTCCAAACCAGTTCTGGAGCACTTTGTCGACAAGTCTCCGTCCCTTCTTTCAGTGAGTAGGCCAGGGACATCAGACGCACCACAGGAGGTGGAGCCAGCATTGTGGAGGGAAGGCACTGTCCTATTCAGGGCCCAGGTGCGACCCCTCCCACCCATCTACATGTAGATCTTGCTATTCAGCCCTGTGCTGACTCACCCTGTCTCCTGGCATCCCCCAGCCCCTGTCACTCACACTCCAGACAAGGAATACACAACCTCACAGAGGCAGGCTTGGATGGTTAGACAAGAAAATACCCACTTTCTAAAAGTGGTATTTTCAAACACAGAATGTTAAAACCAACTTCACTAAAAGATGCATTTTATCATTCTGAGTCCAGGCATACTAAACTCGAATTTCTACCATGTTCCCGGGGTCAGTTAGGATTATAAGCTGTAATAATGAAAACTGCCCGTTCTGGCCTATGGGGAACAGGTAGCCTTGCAATAGTGAAAAACGAACTAGGCTGTAATTCACTATCAGGACATGCCGCACACACCCGGGCATGTCCTACCTTTCGCATACAACGCACCCTGCCCACAGGGGTACCTTGGGCCTACCTTAGGGGTGGCTAACATGTAGCAAAGGGAAGGTTTAGGGACTTGCAAGTGAGTGCACTTGCCAAGTCGACTTGGCAGCCCCAGGCTGCGCACAGGCTCTGCGATGGCAGGCCCGAGTTACACTTTACGGGCTGTTTGCGTGGGTGGCACAATCCAGTGCTGCAGCCCACCAACAGCATTTGGTCTATAGGCCCTAGCACTCGCAGTGCACTTTACAAGGGACTGACACATAAACCAAATAGGCCAATCATGGAAACACCAATCCATAACACATTTTATACAGGAGCACTTGCACTTTCCCACTGGACCGCAGTGAGGAAAGTGCGCAGAATCATCACACCAGCAAAAACAGAGTCAAAACCGGGAGGTCAGAAAGCAAAAAGTCAGGGGAAGCACGCCAAAAGATGCCAAGTCTAACACTGGTGCTACCATGAGGTTGGTTATACCTCTGAAGTTCAGGGGCTTCCTATTGACCCTAGCCCATGATATTCCCTTGGCAGGTCACCTGGGCCAGAACAAGACTTGGGACAGAATTGTCCCTCACTTTCACTGGCCCCACATGTCTGAGGACACCAAGGAGTTTTGTCGCTCCTGTGTAACCTGCCAAGCCAGTGGCAAGGCAGGTGGCACTACAAAGGCCCCCCTGATACCACTACCTGTGGTGGGGGTGCCCTTTGAAAGGGTAGGGATTGACATTGTTGGTCCCATGGATCCCCAAACAGCCTCTGGGCACAGGTTTATCCTGGTGGTAGTGGATCATGCCACCAGGTACCCAGAAGCTATTCCCCTCAGGACCACTACAGCACCTGTGGTGGCAAGGGCCCTCCTGGGAATTTTCTCAAGAGTGGGCTTTCCTAAGGAGGTAATATCAGACAGGGGTGCAAACTTCATGTCTGGGTACTTAAAAGCAATGTGGAAGGAGTGTGGAGTGACTTATAAGTTCACCACACCCTATCACCCACAATGCAATGGTTTAGTTGAGAGATTCAACAAAACCTTGAAGGGCATGATTAAAGGGCTCCCAGAAAAGCTTAGGCGAAGATGGGACATACTCTTGCCCTGCCTTTTATTCGCATATAGGGAGGTGCCTCAGAAGGGGGTTGGTTACAGCCCTTTTGAACTTCTGTTTGGCCACCCTGTGAGGGGTCCACTGTGCTTGGTGAAGGAAGGATGGGAGTTACCTCTCAAGCCCCCAAAGCAAGATATAGTGGACTATGTACTTGGTCTCCGCTCCAGGATGGCTGAGTACATGAAAAAGGCAACCAAAAACCTTGAGGCTAGCCAGGAACTTCAAAAGGCCTGGCATGACCAAAGGCTGTTCTGACTGTTTACCAGCCAGGACAGAAGGTGTGGGTGTTGGAGCCAGTGGCCCCAGCAGCTCTCCAAGACAAATGGAGTGGACCCCACACTATTGTTGAGCAGAAGGGTGAGGTTACCTACTTAGTAGACCTAGGAACACCCAGGAGTCCCCACAGGGTTCTCCATGTCAACAGGTTAAAACCATATGTGGACAGGGCAGACATGGGCTTGCTCATGGCTACTGATGAAGGGCAGGAGGAAGAGAGTGACCCACTCCCTGACCTGCTCTCACAGAACCCTGACGATGGGTCAGTAGATGGTGTAGCCTTGGCAGGCAGCCTCACTACTCCAGCAACAAACTGATTGTAGGCAAGTTCTCAATCAGTTTAGACATATGTTTTCACTGACACCCAGTCAGACCACCTGGTGCACTCATGAAGTGGACACTGGGGACAGTCTGCCTATTAAAAATAAGATTTATAGGCAACCTGACCATGTCAGGGACTGTATCAGGACTGAAGTCCAGAAAATGTTGGAATTGGGAGTTATTGAACCCTCAGATAGCCCTTGGGCTAGTCCAGTGGTCCTTGTGCCAAAACCTCACACCAGTGGTGGAAAAAGAGAGATGAGGTTTTGTGTGGACTACAGGGGTCTCAATGCAGTCACTAGGACTGATGCCCATCCAATACCAAGGGCAGATGAGCTCATAGATACTTTGGCCTCAGCCAAATATCTCAGCACATTTGACTTGACAGCTGGCTACTGGCAGATCAGACTAGCTGATACTGCAAAGCCCAAAACAGCATTCTCAACCCCTAGTGGGCATTATCAATTTGTGGTAATGCCCTTTGGTCTGAAGAATGCACCTGCCACTTTCCAGAGGTTGGTGAATACAGTTCTCACAGGTCTGGAAGCCTATAGTGCAGCATATCTAGATGATATTGCTGTCTTTAGCTCCACCTGGGAGGATCACCTGGTCCACCTCAGGAATGTTTTACAGGCCCTGCAAAAGGCAGGTCGGACTATCAAGGCCACTAAGTGCCAGATAGGGCAGAGTCAGGTTGTGTACCTGGGCCACCTTGTGGGTGGAGGCCAGGTTCAACCTTTGCAGAGCAAGATCCAGACAATCATGGACTGGACTGCTCCCACTACCCAGACTCAGGTGAGAGCCTTCTTAGGTCTGACTGGGTACTATAGGAGATTTGTCAAGGGGTATGGATCAATAGTGACACCCCTGAATGACTTAACTTCTAAGAAAATGCCCAAAAAGGTTCAGTGGACAGTTAGCTGTCAAAAGGCATTTGATGACCTGAAGCAGGCCATGTGAACTGCTCACATTCTACAGAGTCCTGATTACTCCAAGAAGTTCATTGTTCAAACTGATGCATCTGAATTGGGGGTAGGGGCTGTACTGTCACAATTGAATGAAGAAGGTCAGGATCAGCCAGTAGCTTTCATTAGCAGAAGGCTGACCCCTAGGGAGAAACGTTGGTCAGCCATAGAGAGGGAGGCCTTTGCTGTGGTCTGGGCTCTGAAGAAGTTGAGGCCATACTTGTTTGGTACACACTTCCTGGTTCAGACAGACCATAAGCCCCTCTTATGGCTAAAACAAATGAAGGGTGAAAACCCCAAACTGCTTAGGTGGTCCATTTCCCTACAGGGGATGGACTTTACAGTGGAACATAGACCTGGGAGTAACCATGCCAATGCAGATGGACTCTCTAGGTACTTCCACTTAGAACATGAAGACTTAACTGGGCAAGGTTAGTTTAATGTCCCTACGTTTGGGGGGTTGTGTAGGAGAGTAGGATCTGCTTCACATGGGTACCCCCACTTTTTGCTGATGCTTCACTGTTTTTCGACATTAGTCTGGCTGGGGCCCTGCTAATCATAACCCCAGCCTAGCTGCTTCCTCTCTAAAATGGTTTCCAGGTGCCTTAGGCACATCACTGATTGGAATCTGGAGTGCCCTTATAAGTCCCTAGTATATGGTATACTATGTACCAAGGGCATTGGTACCTCAGAGGCCTGCCAGGGGCTGCAGCATGTATTATGCCACCCATGGAAGGCCATCCAAACTGACACCACAGGTCTGCTACTGCAGCCTGGGTAAGGTGGTGCATGCACCCCTTACTGTGATATAGGTTACCTATATCACTAAGTACATACACACATATAAACCTATAAGTCACTCCTAAGGCAGGCCTTATCAATCCTAAAGGCAGAGTGCATGGTTCCTATGTGAGAGGGTGCCCCTGCATGAGCAGGGCCCCTCTGCGGTGTTCGGAGACCCTTCTCTGATGCTGTTTGTAGTGCAGCCTGACCATATACTCTTAAGCGCATTATAACCGCGCGTTAAATGCTAACTTTGGAATGGCTGCACCTAAACATGTCGTGTTTGGTGTCAAACATCTTGGAATACTACCCCCCGCCAATTCTGGCGGCGGGGGTAGCATTCCAGCCTTCTAGAGGGAGAGACATGTTAACCCTGGCCTGGCCGGTAACTTCTTTCTAAAGCCCTGGCATCACAAAATGGATGCTGCTGCCACAGACACGAGTCTGGCCTCCTGCTGCTGGACGAAACTCCGGCAGGGGAGGCCTGGACAATAGGTTTCCTGTCCCAGGGAGGTGTGACCACCTCCCCAGACAGGATAATGTGTATTGGGGCTGGGCGGGAGCACTTTCGGGTGCTTTGAAATCCTGCACTGGGGGCACACTTGGTGTCCCTGTGCATACCCCAGTTCAAACCGGATCAGGGCTTGCAGCCCCTGCTTTGACGCGAACTGGACAAAGGGAAAGGGGTGTAGCCACCCCTCTGCCCTGACCCACCCATAGGTGGGGCCACAGAGTAGTCCAACCCCTAAACTTAGTATAAGTATAGGAACCCAGTCCTTAGGACTTTAGATTATCCCTGGACGAAACTCTGAAACTGAATCCTGGACCTTCGATGCTCTACTCACGATTAGAGGACAGAAGAATCTCCCTTGGTGTCAAGGAGTGACTCCCCTGCTTGGCAGGCACCAAAGAAGCATCTGTCCGGTTCGCATTTCTGAAGCTCCCGCCGGACGCCGAAGTCATCGCATCACCAGAGGTGGATTCTCAGACTTCCCCGAGGCTACCCTGAGTCCCCAGCAAAGCTGAGGCCCGTAGCTATCGTGGGTGACTTGAGACCGTGACCCCTGGACACCGAGCACATTTGCAAGTGCATCCTCTTCTGGGTCTCCCACGAAGTCGTGCTTTGGGCTCCGAGTAGCCCTAGCCTCCAGCACCAACTGCACCGAAGATCACTGGCCTCCACTCCACGAGTGTCCTGTGAGCCAGATCCACGTGCGACGTCTTGAGGCTCCTTCGCGGTCGCTAGCCCGTTGGCTAGTAGCCCTTGACGAAGGCCAATCTTTTTCTTACTTTGCATCCTGGTTGCTCCAGGCCTGCCTTCACTTACCCTCGCTGGGTGAGTTCCCCAGACCTTGCTGGTCTGCACCATCGACGATCTTCCAACGCCTCCTGGACCTCGTGGCTGAAGAGTCAAGACGACCGTCAACGCACCTGAAGCACTCGACATCGGTGGGCATCTGTCCATCGCCTTCCTGGTCACTGGCTAGTGACCCAGACTCTGTCCCCTCTGCTTTCAGGTTCTTCAGAACTCCGATCCACTCTTGGATCCACCCGGACACTTTCCACTTGGTCGCCAGCAGCACTTTGCAGCAGATCGCCATTCAAATCGACGACGAAACCCGACCCCGAAAGGCACCTATGCACCCGGCTTCCCTGGGTGAGGTAACACGAGTACTCCGGTGCTCCCGTGGGTAGAGACTCTTCAAAGTCCTAGATCTCAAAGGGTTTGCTCCAAGTCCTCCTTTAAGTGTCCCTTTTCTTTAATTTCCCGATCACGACTTTCTCCATAGAAGTCAACGGCGTATCGCGGTTGTGTATTTACACTGCACGCGTCCCCCGTGGGTCCCCTGTGTCACTACCTTGGGTGGTTCCTTGTGGTCCAAGCACTTCTAGAGGCTCTAGGCCTAGTGTCTAGTTCAGTCGTGGTTCTTATACCACTTTATTGGTATATGGTTTGGTACGCCCCTAGGGCCCAAATGTGTATTTGTGCTATTACTGTGTTTAAATAACTTCTAACTTATGTACTTCGAACTCTAGCCTCATAAAGAGACTAGAGGGGTGTGTTTAGCAATAAATACATATATTTTGAATATATACCTGGTGTGGTGCTCTTTCATTTGATCACTCAAGAGATTATAGACTGGTAAAACAAGCTGCTTTACATTCCTTCAAGGCTTAGCCTGAAGGATGCTCTCCATAGCTACCACTAGGATAGCTTTCAATAAGGTTGTCTTTAACCTATCTCCAATAAGGGGTTGTTTGGACTGGTGCAAGGTGCCCACTATAATTAGTGGACAGCATATACCAGGCCAACTTCTCACAGAAATGTTCTAAAAAAATTGGATTTCAGAAAAATTAAGGCCAGTCTGGAATTAGTGGAAGAACTCATTGAGTCTAGTAGATGCAGACCAGTCAGACACTGGATAGCCACATTTTGGAAATACAAGGAGGCTGATCTGTTTAGTAAAACTATAAAGAAATGGCAGTCAAGAGAGGGAGTGCAAATTTCAGTAAATACTTAGAATAAGATCAAACTGTTTAATTTTTCACTCCAACTCTGATGCAGTGCCTGCAGCCTGGTTTTTCAACATCTCTGCCATGGAATCAACTCACTGTGCGGTGATATCAACACATTATCAACACTGTGTTGCCTTCATGACCCAAGGTCTGGCACTTGCAACCGATGCATCACCCCCCCTGCATCCCACATCATCCCCGGGCTTAAGTGGCTCAACGCCCCTGCACCACCTCCAGAAACCGAAGCATCACTTAACTACAGTGATGCCTCACCTCCTTTGCACAACACATCGCCCCCGATCGCCAACGTGCCACCGACCTGCATAGCAGAAAGGAACTAACGCATCACCTGCCTGCGCAACGCCTCACTTCCTCTGCGCCTCTTACCATCTTTGACTTTGTGATGCATCCAAGATACTGTACTAGGGTCCGTGTGACTACTGTAGCCGGCCCACGTTCCATTGCAGTTGGACTGAACTTGTGGATTTGTCTCTGTCAAGCACGACCAGGTAGCCCCAGTTGGAGCTATTGTTTTCTAAGTGCTATAACTGCATTTAGTATTAAAGAGTTCATATCTTGACTTGTGTATGTTGGATTTTTATTATTCTGTACTTGTTTTATTCAGATAAATATTGGCTATTTTCCTAAACTGGTGTGGAGTACTTTTGTGGTGTTTTCACTGTGTTTATGTGTGTATGCAAATATTTTACACATTGCCTCTTTAGTTTAACCTGACTGCTCTGTGCCAAGCTACCCAAGGGTGAGCACAGGTAAACTTAGTATGTACTTCACTTACCCTGTCAAGAGTGTGGGTCCCTACTTGGGCAGGGTGCAAACCACTGACAACTAGAGACCCCATTTCTAACAGGAAGCTTTGATCTTCAATGATGAAAAATGGCTGAACGGAATTACACCAAATTTATCATGAAGTTAAAACTTAAGGTAATGCCTTTTTTGGATTGGTGTAAATCCAGTCAGTAGGGCTTGAAAAGGGACTGGGACTGGGCAAGAAGAGTCTACATTTAACAAAGGTTTATGGAAATTTAGATTGTTATGGATCCACAGATTCCTTGAATTCAAAGTTTAATAAAATACTCACATCTTATTGGCAGACTCACATCTGTCAATTTGGATCAGTGGATCTAAAGTTGGATCCATGTAATAGAAAGGATCTGATAGGCTGGCCACAACATGAGAAAAAATGTTGTGGCTGCCATTATAGGACTCTGGAACTCGGTCACTGAGTACTCTAAAACAGTTTAAAAGAACGTAAAGAGGCAGGTTGAGCACACTCTGACCTCCAGGACCATGTTGGTGTGAACCCAAAGGAACCGGCCAGAAGTTAAAAATATATAGGGGCCGATTCCGATTCGGGCCGGAAATCTCTCCGACCGAGCCGGACCCGGAGAGATTTCCGACCGAATCGGACCCGTGCAGCCCGACCGAACGAGTACAATGCGTCCGTATGCTATCGTACTCGAGTCGGAATCGGACTCCCATTGAAGTCAATGGGACCCGGTCGTACAACGCGTACGCGGGCTCCCATTGCCTCAATGGGTGCGAGGCGAACAAGGGCGCCCCCTACAGCGGGTACGCGGCGAAGCGACTCGCGCCGTACACGCACAGGTAGGGGGACCCATGGGTCCCCCTGTGTGCGACTCGCGTGGCTACGCATACAGGGGGTCCGACACGGACCCCGAGCACGGCTCCGACTGCTCTTTCGAGCCAGACGGCGCGTGTCGGTCAGACTGCTCGCGGCGCGCATCGTACTTACCCGGCCGGGGAACGTCTCCATTGCGCGGTGCGAGTCGTGTCCGAGCGAGTCGGTCGGTGCGGTTAGACCCGGGAACGAGTCGGTCGGAGCGGTTGGGACGCCTGAACGAGTCGGTCGGCGATTTCGCATCGTACTCGCTCGTCCGGATGCGCGTACGAATCGGTCGGGAAATAGGGCTCCGAATCGGATCCGGTTATGCCGAATCCGATTCGGAGCCCTACCGGCCGAGATCGGAATCGGCCCCATAGTCTTTCCCATGGGATTTGCAGGTCCAGAACCTGAATAAAGCATACACAAGGAGATGATGGACGGGGTGCTGAAACTTTTCAGACACTCACCCCCAGTCACAGATATGGGTTGAATCCATCATCGCTTTTTAGCTCACTTCCCCACCTCAGTTCAGACCCAGCTTTATGCAAATCAGTCTTGACCCTGTGCTTCATGGGAACAGTCCAGCCCGAACTGCAAGCCAGGTCTTCTCTGAACCGGAAACAAGCATCCTGGGACCGGTTTCAGGGTAACACCCCTCATCAGCCAGGCTAGCTTGAACCTGAATACACATATCCCAGTATGGCCATGACAGATCAATCCAGAATTCAAGGATCAGCAGACATTTCACGCATCCAAACAATAAAGAAGGGTCTGACCACAGAGCAGACCCTGAGGCCAACCTCTATTGCTCAGGAGGGAGTAAGCTGCTCCAGGAGGATTTTGAGCAGGGCCTAGCCAGAGCCTGAAGGCCATGTTCAGCAGGGGTTGCATGACTGTGGCCAGGCCCAGCACCGAACTTTACTTTATATAGGACACAAATGAGTAACTGTGTAATATGGTCCAATATTGCCATCAATGGGAACTGGTGACATCATAAATCACAAAGCCAAAAGTGGCTTGTAAATGTAACCTGAACCCTGAGATGTTAGTATAGGACCATATTACATGTGGTACCTGTTATGTGTTTTTTAATTTACATGCTTATTTTGGGATAGATAGCTTGAAGTAGCTGTTTTCTTCAAAGTGCAGCCAAATATGGGCACTGGTTGGAATTAGAAAGAGGATGAGGTTTTGCTCACCTTTCATGAATAAATTGTTGTTAAATCAATGGACAATGGTGAGGTCAGTGGATTTATTCGATTCTGGTGGTGACATTGTTTACAACATAACTATGTAGTTACTGCATTTGCCATATAATTTGCCACATAAGTTTCAAAATTTGCAGAGTTCACCAAAATGTTGTTTTTAGCTGAATTGATAAAAATACTAACAGCGAAAGTGCCACATAATTTGCATTTTTTGCTGCATAATTTAGTTAACCTTGATAGATAATTTGGTCCTCAATGCCACATAATTCTAATGGCTCTCAGAATGTTAATACTCTTCGGAGTGGTTTAGGGCTGTCATACATGCACTAAAACAAACACAGCGGTTAAGGTGAGGTTATAGATAGGTGTTGATATGAGGCATGAGCTATTGTTTAAAAAAAAAAATAAAGCACTGAGATTCAGTAGCTATAGCTTGACCAACTGCTTATAGGTTGTTCCCCCATCATGCACATCAACAATCGTGTAATTTAATATGTTATGTGTCATGCAATGTGTGAGGTCATACACAGTGCAGTCCCAACCGAAGTTAGCAAAAATTCAATTTTGATTGCACTTTGGTTTTCATCATAGGAACTGCTACAGCCATGTACAGTGAAAATAGCTTTTGGGGGCTAGTCATTGTAGCAACATGCCAACATGAAATTCTCACATGTTTCACTTTTAAATAATGTTCATCCTTGTTGGCTACACGGCTTACACAGGGGTGACTTATAAAATTGATAGAGCGCCATGTTCTCGTGAAATTTGTAGGGGTGCATCATAATCGCCGTTAGTTCGCACCCGCATATATCCAGATATATATCAATGAATGGCCAGTATGATGTAGTTCTAAACCACAGTTATTAGAGTAAATAGAAGCGTAATTGTGCTATTTTAATCATGCAAATGTAATGCTTAACTGAATCGTGTTTAAAATAATGCATAAATGAATCAGCCCATGTGTAATCGAGATGCAGTAGTTTAAACGTGTGTTGCACGTGTAGTTTACTTTTCGCATATGAAATGTAATGAACCAATGCTTATAGAAGTGATTAAGGTTTGTGTGTTTAAATTGTGTAAAGGCCTGACTGCATATACGCCAAGGAAAGGCCTGTTTGTTCTTATGTTAGCTTATTTTGCAGGCAGAGAAGGTTCTCTTGGAAAGGCTCTCTGGGCACCGACAGTAGATTTAATTAGCACAGTAGAGGGTTTCTGTTGAACGTATCTTCTGTTGCAGGTGCAAGGACACATGCCTCGTTAGCTTAAGACTGGCTCTTTGTTTCACGAGTTAGGGCGATGGGAGACATGGAAATGGGAGTGCAATGGAATTTAGGGATGATACTTTCAGCGGAGAAGGTGCCTGGGACTCAAGGTCATCGCAACCGTCCAAGATGAAGTAAGAGTTTCGATGGAAAAGTACGAGAAGGAAGACCTGGCCGAAGAGGCGTGACAAAGGGCGTGTTCAATTGTATTTGGGTTTTGTATTAGGGTTAGTGCCCCGAGGGTGGAGGGTAGAGTAGAGATAGGGGAGACCAGAGAGGAGGACATAGAAGGATTCGGTGAAGGAGCATCTTGAAATTGAGCTTAAGTACTATGTGAGTGTACTTCTTAGGAAGTCTTCACAACTGACACCTTTTACTTACTCTTGCCTGGGAAATTCGTTAAGTAGGTATGTCATCTTAGAAGTAGTGTAGGGACAGCCAATGGGTTTTATGCTGGTTTAGATAAATGAGGAATAACGTAGAGATTGGAGCTGTTATTGCTTGCCTAATACTTCTGGAGCTAACGATTCTTCTCATCCTGAGTCGGATGAGACTCTTGCGTAGGATGCTATTTGTATTAGTGCCCATTTATTTCTTTAACCTCGTGTTGAGGTGCTTGCACGTGCAGTTATTCTTGGCTTTAATAAACCCACAAAACTGAATACGGAGTCAGTGGTCTTTGCAGGTGAACTAGATTCTAAAGAAATGATTTCATAACTGAAAGATTTTCTTCCCTTCACACTATTCAGCAGGTAAAAAGATCCTGGCGACTTGAAGATCCTTAGAAAAGATAAGATAAGGATCAGCGTTTTCAGTTGGTAGCAGAGTAGGATGGTTTCCTCTGATAGTAAGGGGAGATCTAGATTAGGATAAGAGATTAGTTGCCCCAAAGAACCCCAGTGATGGTGATCCAGTGGATCGTAAGAAGAGGACGTCGGCGGTTGTTGAAAACTGACGGAGAGTGATGGTGCGACGGAAGTAGCAGTTCGTGGTAGAGTGAGTATGAACAGGGTGATGTTTGTTAGATTGCGGTGTTTGATTGTTGTGTAATGTCTTGCGGAGTTGGAATGAGAGTCGTGGGACTGAGGATCGGACCGTGAGCGCGCGCGGGGCCGAGAGATATTGTGGTGTAGAAGACACCCAGAATTGAGAGCGTTGACCAGAGATTGTGGGGATCATGAGACGTCATTGATCAAACCACTGAAGATAGGGAGTACATGTGTGAGTGTGTGAATAACCGACGCTGGTCGTAGGTTGTTGTGTGCAGAATATTGGGCGATTGAATCCTATCGATTGTATTAGAGGTGATTGTCCGGTCGTGTCGCGGACAGACAGTTGCCAGATTGAGGTCAACAATTTCGAGAGGCTGATCGGTCATTGGAGGACCGACAGTCAGAGAGGTAATTGTTCGGTAGTACGGACCATTGCTTCAGAGTGTGATTGGTACGTGTGAACGAGAACGAGAGAATTAGCAAAGAGGGGAACTGCTGCGAGCGGAGGAAGAGTGACGTCAGACAGTGCCGCGCTGCGATAGGCCAGTTGGTGTGAGCCGCGCTGGCATTGGTGGATTGAATCAGGAAGCAGAAACGAAATACTGGGGGTGAACAGATATCTGCTTTACCATGAAATGTTTTAAAGTTTTACGAGAATTGTGCAGAGGTGACAGACATGTGGTTCCTCGGGGTGGAGAGGAAGCCCCTCCCGAGGATACGCCGGCACATTACATGGCTACGAATGTAGGATTGCATACTATAATTTGGCTTGAGAACTGGCAGAAAATGACAGAAGGGGAAGGAGAATTGACTTTCCCACGCTATGGCACTTTCAGGTTGGAAGTGTTGTACCAGCTAAAGACTATAATGGCTTCTTTACGACCACTGCCTAGACCGACACAGTTTGAGGCGTTACATGCATGGATTAGGGCAGCGTACGACAGGAAAAGAGACAAAAGCCAGGAAAGGGTGAAGAATTCGATAAGGGCATTTCAAGATGCGAGATGGGATGCACTGGAGAAAAGGTGGAGGGTGGATACGATCGAAGGAGATAGGTTGTACCCACTGCTAATAAAAGATGGGAAAATAACAAGGGTTGAAGAGGACGACAGTGATACAGATGACAGCCTGTTAGATAGGTTGCTAGCAGAGAGACCACCTCCATTTAATCCAGATTCAGAAGAGGGAAAATCAACGTCAGCAGTAGAAACTGGCGAGACGCAGAATCAGACTAATATGAGGGTAGTGGGAAAAATTTCTACAGGAACAGAGGGAGCGGGAACACCGCCTTCCATCGGGAATATCCGGTTACCGGACTCCTTGACGGTACCGGTTACCATTGGTCCTATAGTACCGGTATATGACCCAGACCGAATAAGAGAAGGAAGTTCAAAGCAGACGACAGGGGAAGAGGGAACCAGTGCTGGAGGGAATGGTTTCGGAGTACAAGTGATCCACTTCCCGAAGCCATTAGAAACAAGCACGCCATTACCAGCCACGGCAGACTCCTCTTTTAGGCAGGAGGATGAGAGACCGGTCAGACCAAGATCTTTACACGAATCTAAGTCAGCTTTGAGGATGTGGACACCAACAGTAAGAAACCAAAGTGATAGGATGCCAGGCGATAGGGGACAAGACATGTCGGAAGGTAGACTAAGTTCCAGGAATACGATAGAAGAGAACAAGTCACAAGAACAAAGTGGTGACTATGATGAGCGGAATGGTGCAGCTTGTAAAGAAATACTGAGGAGTGCAGTACAGGCAAGGTTGCTGGACGTAGTAAGACTAAAGGCGGAGGTAGACGAAATGATTAGTGGGAGCCTACCTTTGGAGAGAATAGAGATTTATGGGCCAGACGAGCTGCTTTTCATAGCAAAAGATGTGACTCGTAAAGCAAGGATCGCACATGAGAAATTGACAGCATTGGCTAGGAGATATGAGGTGGATTTGAATAAAACAAAGACGTTGCAAGGACCGCATAGGTTGCAATATAGTGACCAGGAACTAGAGGAGAAAAGGATCACAGGATTGAGGACGCATACTAAAGATCTGATTGTAGGGATGCGTATATGGAACTGGTTGGACAAATGGGAGGAAAGGTGGTCAAAGAAGAAAATAGCAAAGAAAATAGTGGGAGAAACGCCGCCTCCGGGGGGAGGGGCGACGGGCGTTGGAAACTTTCCTTTACGGGAAGTACAGAACGGAGGGTATGTGCATGTGCCGTGGAGTAGAGGTGACTTGGCTGCGTTTACAAATGATTTTCCTCGGCTGAGGGAGAAACCCGTAGAGTGGTAGAAGCAGGTTGAGCGGTTTGTTCAAATTTTGAAGGTGCTGTGGACTGATTTGAACACCTTGTTTGGCATAGTGGTGCCGGGAGATTTGTGGACAGCTTGTAAAATCGCCGTCGAGTGGCCAACTTTTGAACCTGAAAGGGATGCTGTCACGAATGGTCCGTCACCCCTAGTTATGAAAAAATTTGAGCAAGTGATTACATGGTTGAAACTGAAGATTTCTCCTCAAGATATAGATTGGGTTAAGATAGACCGAACTGTGCAGGAACCTAAAGAGACGGTGCACGAATATTATGAAAGACTTCTGCAAGCTTTTAAACAGTATAGCGGATTAGATGCATTAAACCCCAAGGATATGGGACAGTTTGTCTCAAAGTTTGTGCTAGGCCTGAGACCAGAAGTCAGCCTCATGATACAGCACCATTTGATCTGTTGGCAGAACAAGCCGGTAGATGAAATCTTGCGGTACGCGAGGTATTGTAGTGATGAAGTGGACTCGAAGCATCGGAAGCTAAAAGACAAATTGATGCTCGTTCAGATGCAGACAGCACAGGTCCAGCCTAATGGAGGGACCTTAGGGAGAAGAGAAGGAAACTACCAAGGGAACCAAAATGGGCAAGGTCAGGGAAAGGAGAAACCCATAGATCCCAAGACGGGGGTGGATGTGGCGACACTAAAGAAGCCCACTGCGTGTCATCTTTGTCACCAGATCGGGCATTGGAAGCGCGAGTGCCCCTTGAACCCAGCCAACCAAGCGCAACAGGAGGGAGAAGGGGTTCAGGCACCTGCGCCGGAGGTAGTCAATACTGTGATGAGGCCCAGATCGATGAAAGGGGGGACATATAACCCACAAGTACAGGTCCCACAGCCACCAAGGATCTCGCAGGGAATACGGACTTACCAGCAGATGCCCCTTTTCGAAGGGTATGATGAGTACAGCCCAGACCCTACATCCTGACGGTGCCTGAGGGGGGAGGAGGACTGCACCCTTGGAGCAGTCTTGGAGGTAGACCAGAGAGGACGTTTTGTGGAGGCAGACATTGATGGTCATCCTACCACACTTTTGGTCGACACTGGTGCTACCCGGTCTACTGTAAGATCAGCAGTAGTCCCCAACCTACCCCTCTCGGGACAATCGATCCAAGTTGTTGGAGTAGCGAACAAAAGAATAAACAGCCCGCTGACCGAACCAATTCCAGTAAGGATAGGTTCCTTCCAAACTAGACATCAGTTTGTGGTGTGCGATACGAGTCCAGTTTGTCTTTTGGGAAGAGATCTGTTATGTAAATTGAACTGCACAATTTACTGCACACCCATGGGAGTGGAGGTTCAGACAAGGGATGATGATGCTACCTTTAAAGTTGCTAATCAGCATCTGTGTATAGACCTGTATCCAATGGTGACCGTGGAGGAACTTCCACCGGATTTGAGAAATACCGTGTCACCTGAGGTGTGGGACTTCACCGGCAAAGAGATAGGACTAATCAAGGGGGTCGAACCTGTGCAGATTCAGGTGAAACAGAATGTTGAGTTCCCTAGAACGCCCCAGTACAATCTGTCGCCTGAAACGATCGCAGGGATTAAACCTGTAATCGAGTCTTTCATCGACCAAGGCATTCTGAAGGAGATCAGAGGTAGCCCATGTAATTCACCTATTATGGGACTACAGAAACCGAGCGGGAAATTCAGGATTGTGCAAGACCTGCGAAAGGTCAACACGATAGTGGTCCCTTGTTGTCCAGTGGTACCGAATCCATCAGTGATACTGTTTGAGATCCCATGCGAAGCCGAGTGGTTTACCGTCATTGATTTGTGTCAAGCATTCTTCTCGATACCACTCCATGAGGAAAGCCAATTTCTTTTTGCATTCCGGCTGGAAAATCGTGTATTAACATGGTGTCGTATCCCTCAAGGGTATACAGAAAGCCCATCGATCTTTAATCAGATCTTGAAAAAGAATCTTGAGAGTCTGGTATTGCCACAGAACTCGGTTCTCGTGCAGTACATAGACGACCTGCTTGTTGCCTCAGAAACGGAAGATGCTTGCAGGATAGACACAGTAGCCCTGTTGAACCATTTAGCGGAGAATGGGCACAAGGTGTCTCCAAACAAGTTACAGTACTGCCTAACCGAGGTACAGTACTTAGGACACAGATTAGAAAAAGGCAAGAGGAAGGTATCACCAGATCGAATTGAGGCAATAATGAACATGACAGTGCCCACCACCCAGAGAAAAGTCAGGATGTTTTTGGGAATGGTCGGCTATTGTCGGCAGTGGATACCCAAATTTTCCTTGAGAGCAAAGCCTTTACAGAGGCTTACGCACAAAGATGTGAGTGATCCGGTACCATGGGACGAGGAGTGTTTGGTGTCGTTCCTAAAACTGAGAGAGGAGTTGTGTAGTGCCCCAGCTCTGGGAATGCCTGATTACAACAAGGCTTTTTCATTGTTCTGTTGCGAGAGGGAAGGATGCGCATTAACAGTCTTAGCTCAGAACCATGGAGGTGTCCGTAGACCAGTTGCCTACTTCTCAGCTACTCTAGATCCAGTAGCTTCTGCGTTGCCCGGATGTCTAAGATCCGTTGCTGCAACAGGTGTCAGTATCGAAAGATGTGAGAGCATTGTAATGGGTCATCCTTTGACTGTATATGTGCCACACTTGGTTGAATTGTTGATGACCAGGACTAAGACTCAGCACCTAACGAATAACAGGTTAACAAGGTATGAGCAAGTCATACTCGCCGCAGAGAATGTGACTCTGAAGAGGTGCTCCGTCTTAAACCCTGCGACATTGATGCCCATACCCAATGTAGATGATGAAGATTGTGCGGACCATGATTGTCTCGATGTGACTGAACTTTGCACCAAACCGAGACCGGACATTGTCGATGAACCACTGACGGACCCAGATGAAATTTTCTTTGTCGATGGTTCATGCTTAAGAGGCAGCGTTGGTCAACTAAGAGCAGCGTTTGCTGTATGTACTATTTCCGGGGTGGTTGAGGCTGCTTGCCTAGAAGGAGTACGCTCCGCGCAGGTAGCTGAGATCATTGCCTTGACTCGTGCCTGTTTGGCCGCTGATCGAATTCGAATCACGATTTACACGGACAGTCAGTATGGGTCTGGTGTGGTTCATGACTTTGGACAGTTGTGGTCCCAGAGGGGATTTTTGACATCATCTGGCTCACCCATTAGGAATGGAGAACATGTAAGACAACTGTTAGATGCATTGCAATATCCGAAGGAAATCGCAGTTGTCAAGTGCACTGCACATATGAAGGTGGAGGATTTTGTGTCTTTGGGAAATAATTATGCGGACGAAGTTGCCCGCTTCTGTGCTGAACAAGGATGCATATTTACAGAAGGTTACACAGGAGAGAGCCGAGAAAGAACCGAGCTCAACATGATGTTGGCCATGGCAGACACTTGGGAGGAGCTCAAGCGACTGCAAGATGAAGTATCAGATCAGGAACAGAACGGATGGGTCAAAGCAGGGTGTGAAAGAGGGGATGTGGATGTTTGGGTCTCCAGTGATGGGAGAGCTGTGTTGCCAGAAAACCTGCTGAGTCCGATGGCGAGACTAATACATGGACCTACTCACCTTGGTAGAGATGCAATGATGCGTGTGTTTAGACAAACGTGGTATAACCCACGATTTCGTGCAATTGCTGAAGCAGTTTGTCAGAGGTGTGTCACGTGTCAGCAGATGAATGCCGGAAAGAAAACAGTAGTCACCTTGAGTCACATTGGGAGGTCAGGAGGGCCCTTCAATAGGATACAGCTAGATTTCGTGGAAATGCCTAAGTGCAATGGGTTGAGATACATCGTGGTGCTGGTATGTGTATTCTCACGGTGGGTGGAGGCTTACCCAACGCGCAGGTGTGACACCCTCACAGTGGCTAAGTTATTGTTGAGGGAGCTCATCCCGAGATTCGGGATTCCAACCTCTTTGGAATCAGATAGAGGAAGACACTTCCACAGTGAAATCATGAAGTTGCTTTGTGCCGCATTGAATGTTGATCAGAGACTCCATTGCAGTTACCGGCCAGAGGCTTCTGGGATGGTGGAACAGGTCAATGGAACTTTGAAAGCCCGGATGGCAAAAATGTGTTCATCAACGTCCCTGAAATGGCCTGACGCTTTGCCGCTCGTACTGATGAGCATGCAGAGTGTCCCAGATAGGAGGACCGGGTTGTCCCCTCATGAAATATTGATGGGAAGGGCAATGCAGTTGCCAGCAGTACCAGCTACAGCTTTGATAAACATCACTGATGACTTGATTGTCGATTACTGTAAAGGACTATCTGATGTGGTCCGTTCTGTGTCCCAGCAGGTGCAAGCTGCAGCTGTTCCGGCTTCGAGTGATCTGTGCCACAACCTGTGTCCAGGTGACTGGGTGCTTGTCCAAAAGCACGTGAGGGAGAGCTGTTTGGATGTTCGGTGGCGAGGCCTGTACCAGGTGATACTGGTAACGAATACTGCAGTGAAGTGTGGAGGATTGCCAAACTGGGTACATGCCTCCCATACCCGCAGAGTTTCAGCACCCTCAGAAGAAACAGCTCCTCTCGTAAATGAAAATCCAGCTGATGTGGCAGGGCCTCATGAGAGGACAAGTCAAGCTGTAAGGGTCGCTGACACAGCTGGTGGTGCACCAGAACAAGCTGAAGGGGGTTTCGACAGTCTGAACCTCGACTCTGACTCAGAAGACAGAGGTGGTGCAGTGGGTGGAGTAGAGTCATATTCAGCAGAAGGAGGAAGTGGTGCACTGGGTATAGCAGGGGAAGGCGGAAGAACGACCAGAATTGAGGAAAGTTGGCCTGAAAGACAGAGGCGACTGAATCTGAGGTTGGTACCCGAAAGAGATCTTGCTCCAGTGTCTGAAACGTCTGAAACAGAAGCAAGTGATGAAGAGCAGACTCAAGAGGGTCGGCGAAGGTCGAAAGGAACAAGAGTACCCTGCCGGAGATACTCTACCCCTGAGTGGACTTACTCAGTGACTGATGCAGGGGGTAGTGAGTACGGGGAGACTGAGGTCTGTGGAGGTGGTCAGCAAGAGCCCGAATGTGGTAGTGAAGGTGGTTCTGTTGTTGCCAGGGCTCGAAGTCGAAGGAATACTGACCCTCACCGTTCCGAATCCCCCGCTTCTGAGTAAAGTTCGAGAATTGGTTTTGCATCGACTCGAATTTCCGTCCTTTGGATTTGAGCCGTATTCACACGAAATGGTAATCATGCGTCTTGAACTTTTGTATCACGTTTGGAAGTGCTTACAAACGATCTTATCGTGGACAAAATATAACCTGTTGTAAATAAAAAGTCTAAAGAAGAAGATAACCTAGGTCCGAGTGGAAGAAGAATAAACTTAGGGACTTTCCACAGAAGAGGAAGGAAAATCTAGGGAAGTCTTTTTCTGGACTATGTAAATAAGAGACTGTTGTTGAAAAGGGGATTTCCAGAGGTTTCAAAGTATTGCTCGAACTGGTTAAGCAAGTCACGAGTGGAGGAAACAAAGACTTTTGAGTGTTCATTGCTGAAACCAAGAACTTTTGAGAACTTTCGAAATCATGGAGACTGGAGATCCAAATCGTAGATCTAAGTTGATTGTAGGCATACTTATAGGGGGTGTGATAGTTTCTATAATTATAGTAATTGTAGTTTCATATACAGTTCCACATGAGCTAGCAGTGCAGGGGGTGCCAGGGACTCCTACACCTACTACACCTAGCCAACAAGAGGTAAACATAGGAGCCGACAAAGCTTTGCTGATAGAAGAAAGTCGTAGATTGCATGTAGATTTGTCTAGAAGTGATTTTAAGCTCAATGCTTACGCCAAGCTGCTATACGAGTATGTGGATGCGATGGATGCAAAAGATTGTTATGTGTGTATGCAGTTGCCTGCTTCAGTGGATGAGGGTATTAGGTATCACCATCTTCCACTGACATATGGAATTACATGTAGCTTGTTGCTCAGTATATTCTATGAAAAAGATCAGTTTGAGTATTTCTTTTCCAATTACGATGCAGTGCTTCCTGAAGTCCCCGCTTATAAACATTTGATTAAGTATGATTACTATAAGTCGGAGGATAGACTTAGGAAGTTCTTCATACCGTCTCTGGAATTGGACACAGCATATGCCCACCGACATAATTTGACGTGCTCATTATCAGATGTAGAGAAAAAGTTTGTGGATCAGGTGGAAGACAGATATAGAAAACTAACACTGACACGAGACACAGGGCATAGTATGGTGGATTGGACAGAGGAGAAATTGCACCGGACAAAGGGAAGTTATGGTCCTATAGCTTTGGACAAAGAGCAGAGGGAAAGCTGTGTGTGAGATGTTATCAGACCTACTATGAAAAGGTTCCAGTGGGACAGAATACGTGTGACCATGTTTTCACCATGGCAGATGCAGCAAAGAATTTTCTCCAAGGTCCTGTACAAGTGATACCTACGGTGTATTTTGTGTGTGGAAGGAATGCATATGTGACATTGCATGCGAACTGGTATGGTACATGTTATTTGGGAATAATATTTCCAAAGATTTACCATGCAGAGGATTTGGAACTTCTGGAAGGTGGAAAGCATTCAAAGGTGAGGAGAAGTGCGAGTGCAGGGGTAGTAGTGGGAGATATCTTTGGAGCTATGATACCAAGTTTGGGAGTGATCTTGAATGATGTGAAGATCCGGAGACTGGCGACTGTGATAGACGAGCTATCGATGAATACAGCAAAATCGTTAGTACTTGTAGAGGGAGAGATGTTGTCGATAAGGACAATGGTTTTGCAGAATCGCCTTGCTTTGGATGTCTTATTGGCAAAAGAGGGCGGAGTCTGTAAATTATTGAAGGTTCAAGAGTGCTGTACTTATATACCAGACCACAGCAAGGATCTGGAGAAATATATAAGTAACATCACTACTATTCATACGAAGATAACGGACTTGACTGAAGAGGGAGCCTGGTAAAAAGTTGGAAACGGGTTTGGTCAAGTGGGGAGCTGGTTTGCGAATTTAGGGAAGGGATTCCTTGGCTATGTTCTGAGACCTCTCCTTATCGTGGTGGTTTGTGTGGTTTGTCTGTGGGGTCTGATCAAAGCCTACAAATGGTATCGAGCAGGCAGAGTTGAGAGATCTCTGAGAGAAAATGAGACGAGAATGGCCAGACTGCAGGACAGTCAATATCAAAGACTCAAGAGATTGGAGAATCACAGACCAGGGAGAATGGCAACGAATTCTGTTTAGGTCAGTTCTTTCTCCAAGGGAGTTGAATAAAATGTGATGACAGGAGTCATCAAAGGGGGGAACTGATAGAGCGCCATGTTCTCGTGAAATTTGTAGGGGTGCATCATAATCACCGTTAGTTCGCACCCGCATATATCCAGATATATATCAATGAATGGCCAGTATGATGTAGTTCTAAACCGCAGTTATTAGAGTAAATAGAAGCGTAATTGTGCTATTTTAATCATGCAAATGTAATGCTTAACTGAATCGTGTTTAAAATAATGCATAAATGAATCAGCCCATGTGTAATCGAGATGCAGTAGTTTAAACGTGTACCATATTAAGTTGCACGTGTAGTTTACTTTTCGCATATGAAATGTAATGAACCAATGCTTATAGAAGTGATTAAGGTTTGTGTGTTTAAATTGTGTAAAGGCCTGACTGCATATACGCCAAGGAAAGGCCTGTTTGTTCTTATGTTAGCTTATTTTGCAGGCAGAGAAGGTTCTCTTGGAAAGGCTCTCTGGGCACCGACAGTAGATTTAATTAGCACAGTAGAGGGTTTCTGTTGAACGTATCTTCTGTTGCAGGTGCAAGGACACATGCCTCGTTAGCTAAAGACTGGCTCTTTGTTTCACGAGTTAGGGCGATGGGAGACATGGAAATGGGAGTGCAATGGAATTTAGGGATGATACTTTCAGCGGAGAAGGTGCCTGGGACTCAAGGTCATCGCAACCGTCCAAGATGAAGTAAGAGTTTTGATGGAAAAGTACAAGAAGACCTGGCCGAAGAGGCGTGACAAAGGGCGTGTTCAATTGTATTTGGGTTTTGTATTAGGGTTAGTGCCCCGAGGGTGGAGGGTAGAGTAGAGATAGGGGAGACCAGAGAGGAGGACATAGAAGGATTCGGTGAAGTAGCATCTTGAAATTGAGCTTAAGTACTATGTGAGTGTACTTCTTAGGAAGTCTTCACAACTGACACCTTTTACTTACTCTTGCCTGGGAAATTCGTTAAGTAGGTATGTCATCTTAGAAGTAGTGTAGGGACAGCCAATGGGTTTTATGCTGGTTTAGATAAATGAGGAATAACGTAGAGATTGGAGCTGTTATTGCTTGCCTAATACTTCTGGAGCTAACGATTCTTCTCATCCTGAGTCGGATGAGACTCTTGCGTAGGATGCTATTTGTATTAGTGCCCATTTATTTCTTTAACCTCGTGTTGAGGTGCTTGCACGTGCAGTTATTCTTGACTGTAATAAACCCACGAAACTGAATATGGAGTCAGTGGTCTTTGCAGGTGAACTAGATTCTAAAGAAATGATTGCATAACTGAAAGATTTTCTTCCCTTCACACTATTCAGCAGGTAAAAAGATCCTGGCGACTTGAAGATCCTTAGAAAAGATAAGGATCAGCGTTTTCAAAATATTTAACAGGTAGGTTCTTTCCTGTTAAAAGTATTATTCTGACAGGTTCGCCTGCAGGTGTAAAAGCTGCAGCAGGCAGGCTACAAAGATAGGTCTTTGTCAGCCTAGAGAATGGCACAATCTGCTACGGTCCACAAATGCCATTTAACTTTCCATGCCATCGGTGTACTCCACTTACTATGTATGGCCTTACTAGAAAGTGAAATATGTCAACTGTGGAGTTGCCAATTTTGCAATGTTTTCGGGGTCAGAGCATATATACTGAGCACTGGATAACAGTACAACAGTGCACAGAGTTAAATAACCAGCAATAGCAATCAGCAAAAAAAGTGAGTAACTACACAAAGACGGATTTTCTCATATACTAGTGCTAATCATGTTTATGCACTTTGGCTCCCTTTTAAATGTATTTATACCAGACAGGCAACATAGAAGGAGCCTGAACACAAAAGCAGAATTAGAAGCTGAATGGAGAATGCACCGCAAGTGGACATTTCATCAGGGCCAACCACAACACATCCCAAAATGGAAAGCAATTGAAAACATCACAATGAATGCTAGAGATGACAATCTGCAGAGGCAACTCTGTTTTCACGACAGCAAAAGGATTGTCCTTTTGAACTCCAGAAAAATGGGTCTCGGTATTGTTGAGGACTTCAATTTTCTGACTGTGAATTAATAGACTTCAATAACCATTACCTCCTAAACCTTATTGCATAGAACTGCCAAAGTGACCGATTGTACAGTAGGTCATCGCTAATGCATGTACATAACACGTAGTGTAATGTGTTTGCCATTGTTGCTAAGTGAGAGCATTAACATACCATTAAATGTCATATATGACCTTTGGTCTCATTAGTAACTTGAATATTCACATATTTCTATGTTTTTACCATTGTGCCAATATGATTTAATTATCATTATATTATTGTGCACAACCTTTAATGATCGTTATTTTAAATTTTTAGTATTTGAGTATGCCTGTATGTGTCTCTCCTACTGACATGCATTTGAATAACACTCCACCCCTTTCTGGTAGAAGTCTGCGCTCCACTGTCTTCTCTTATTAGACATTGATGGCCATTTCACCCTCTCCACAACCTTCAAATGTTGCGGTGCCACTCATATATTTTCCACATCCCAGTTGTACAGTCTGCTTAGCACTCCAGCTCTCTGCAGAGTACCTGAGTGCATTCCTTGCACCACCTCTAAGGGAACACAGTGCCCAAAACATGCTTCTATATCAGACCATCATCAGTCCTCCGGTGACACAACATCTATCAGAGTGCGTCCTCAACTTTTCAGAATAAGTATCTGACTGCCGCTTCACCAACCACTGTTGGTGCTTTAGGACGGGTCTGCACAATGTCTGCTCCTTGCAGCTCGACCATACCTTCACTGGCGCTAACTTCACCTAACCTTTTTTTTACTTAGCAACTCCTCCCCCAAAGACCTTTATCAGTAAGCTGTAGCTGAAAATTGGGGGGCAGATCTACAAGGAAGTGCTGCAGCGCGGCAACGCAAGCCCTTTGGCTGTGCCACGCTGCGGCACTTTCGAAGCACAGGAATGCGACATATTTACAATAATATGTCGCATTCCTGTGCTCTCCCCTGCGCTGGCGCACAAACTGCAGCCATGCGCCGGGGCAGGCACCCTTGCACCATGGTGCAAGGATGCCTGCGTCATGGGGAGATTGTTTTTGTGCAGGAAGGGGCACCTTCCTGCACAAAAACAATCACTACAGGCATTTACCTCTATCAATGCGTGCTGTAGAATGCAGCACGCTTTGAAAGAGGAAAAAACGAGGAGAAATGAAAACATTTCTCCTCGTTGCACCTCGCTACGTCTCCCCTGGGGAGGCGTAGCATTGACACGCATTTCCAGATTTACTATTCCTCGTAAATCTGGAAATGTGTCTCGTTCCATGGGTGTTGCGTGGGAACACCCACAGCCACACCCATGGAACGCCTCTTCCACGCAAAGTGCTGCGTGTGAAGGGGCCATATTTACAAGGAGAGGAAAAGTCACGCAGGGTGGCTTTTCCTCTCCTTGTAAATATGGAGAAGTGAAATGCGCCACCAGTACGTCACAAAAAGTGACGTACTGGTGGCGCAGGGGGCTTGTAAATCTGACCCTGGGTTTGTGGCTCGCAGAGGAATGCACCCTGTCCAAGCAGGAACAAAAATCTTAGTCAGGGTAAGTCGGATACACACGCTAAATTAACCTGTGCTCACCCTCTGGTAGCTTGACACAGAGCAGTCAGGCTTAACTTAAGAGGAAATATGTAAAGTATTTGTTCAATGCTTAAAACAGTAAAATAGGGAAAACGCCACACAAAAATATACCACACCCGGTTAGAATAATGGAGCTTAATCCAAAAATCTAATAAGTAGTACTGGTAGTACCGGAGTTACACATTTTTAAAGAATATCTTGAAATATAGTACTTAAGAGCATAAAGTGCCAACTGGGGCTATCTGGTTGTGCTTGACTAGGTCAAATCTGAAAGTTCAGGATGTTCACGATGGAGTGCTGGTCAGATACAGGAACCAAGTTGGTCCCACTGAAAAGTACTTTGGTTAGCTGTCAATGGAGCCGAGATACGTGGAGCAGGAAGCGATGCTTCAGCGCCAAAGTACAGGATTCATAGGCAATGCGTAGTCGAGAAACTGTGCAAATCAGAGATGTGTCGCTGTCGAGTCGCAGACTGTAGGCCATGCATCGGTAGCTGTAGGCGAAGGGCCGTGCAGACGGAGATGCGATAACCTCAGTCCTTGCGATGGCGGTGATGCGTCATTGTCGAGGGAGATGCATCTGTTCTAACCGGTGACATGTTGTCGATGCATGCGTTTTGGGTAGTTGCAGAACTTCTTACCCACTTCTAAGGGTCCAGGACTGTATTTGCACCACTTGGCAGGGCAATACTTATAGCAGGCAAAGTCCAGGTGCTGTTGCAGGTGAAGAAGAGTTTTTGATGTGCCTGAGATTCAGAAAAGGAGGCAAGCAGACAAGCCCATGGAACAACTCTGGGTTCAAGTGGTTAGGTCCAGTCCTTCTTGCCCAGGCAAGGAGGGCAGCAGGCAGGTCAGCACAGCAGAAAACCAGTTCTTCCAGAGCAGCAGTCCTGCAGAGTGGCAGTCCTTCAGCAGCACAGCAGTCCTTCTTCCTTGCAGAGTATCCACAGGTCCAGTAGTGTACTGAGTTGGCATTGTCAGTGGTCTAGTACGTATACCCAGTTATGCCTTTAAAGTGAGGGAGAATTCAAAGAGGGCCTTTGAAGTGCACAGGGGTCCTCCCTTTCCTGCCCTGTCTCCAGCCTCACTACTGCGGGTTAAGCAGTCCTTTGTGTGGGGACAAGGCACAGCCCTTTCAGATTTAGGTGTGAGACTGAGCCCAGCTCTTCCGTCCCATCTTGTCCAGGATGGCCCATCAGGATGTTGATGGTCCATCAGTCACACCTAAGCTCCCTTTGTGTGTGGCTTTCAAGAGGGAATGTACAAGGCCCAGCTGTGAACCACCCCAGACATGGTTTGGAGATAGGCCGCAGGCACATGGGCCTTAAGAGCAGAAAAATGCCATCTTTCTAAAGGGACATTTTTAAAGTTGTAATCATAAATCCAACTTTACCATTAAATAGAATTTATTATTGCAAGTCCGTAGGTACCAAACATGACAGATCTACTCCCTCTCAATCAGGAATTATACTTATTAGATGTATTAAGAAATTCCCAATGTTAACCTATGAGCGGGGTAGTCCTCACATAGTAAAAATCGAATTTTGGGGTTTCTTACTACCAGGACATGTAAAACTTAAAAGTGCATGTCCTACCTTTTAGATACACAGCACCCTGCCCTGTGGGTTACCAAGGGCCTACCTTAAAGGTGTATCATATGTAATATAAGGAGAGTTTAAGTCTTGGTAAGGGGTTTTAAATGCCAAGTCAACATGGCAGTAAAACTGCACACACAGGCTCTGCAGTGGCAGGCCTGAGACATGGTTAAAAGACTACTTAAGTGGGTGGCACAATCAGTGCTGCAGTACCAATAGTAGCATTTAATTTACAGGCCGTTGGCACATAAAGTGAACTTTACTAGGGACTTATAAGTAAATTAATTATGCCAGTTTTGCATAAACCATCATCATGTTTAGGAGATTGAGCAGATGCATTTTAGCACTGGTTAGCAGTGGTAAAGTGACCAGAGTGCAAAAACCAGCAACAACTGTTAAGTAAAAAGTGAGACATACAGACAAAAGGTTTGGGAGAAGACCACCATAAGGCTGACAGGTCTAACAGTTGAAATTTCTATTGCTAACCTTAGCCACTGTGGCCCATATTTATCATAGTTTCACACAATGCAGCAAGACGCCTTGCTGCGCTGCCTCAAAGGGAGAGGGCAAGAATGCTCCATAGCTATCAAGAGATGGTGCATTCCTGCTTTCCCCTTGCGCTGGCACAATTTTGTTCTGCCTGGTGCCAAAGCAAGCACCCTTGCCCTGTGTTGCAGGCAGGTTTGTTTTTGTGCAGGAAGGGACACCTTTCTGCACAAAAACAATACTTTGAGGCTTTTTCCTCTTTCTATGTGTGTGCAGAAGGCAGCTCACATAGAAAGAGGAAAACCAAGGAGAAATAAAGATATTTCTCCACGTTACGGCTCCTCTGAGAAGGCGTAGCTGTTATATGGTTCCTACTAATCTAGTAGGACTGCGTATTTAGAACAATACAACTTCGTAATAAAGAGACCAAAAGTGTAACTTAGACCAAAAGTCTAACTTTACTACTTTTTGGTATTCACAAAGGTAAGTTACTAATAGTAACGTTACTACTAGTAAAACTTACTAGTAGTAAATGTACTACTAGTACACTTAGTAGTAAAGTTACTTGTTGTAAAGTTACTACTAGCAAAATTACTAGTAGTAAAGTTACTAGTAGTAACTTACCTTTGTGAATACCAATAAGCAGTAAACTTAGACTTAAGTCTAAGTTTACTACTTAAGCCTACCTTTACTACTTTTTGGTATTCAGAAAAGTAAGTTACTACTAGTAACTTTACAATTAGTAAACCTACTACTAGTAAAGTTACTATTAATAAAATCACTAGCAGTAAAGTAACTTACCTTTGTGAATACCGGAAAGTAGTAAAATTAGACTTTTGGACTAAGTTAGACTTTTGATATAACTTTACTGTTGTGAATCGGGCCGTGAGTCTTTTTTTGATAATCAGTAAATGTTGGTCTATTTGGCTAGCTGACAGTAGTGCTTCTAAACTCTTAAACCTCCAGGGTAACCTAGAAGATAACTCTCAGATTCCCAGGGAAATCATGGAAACAGATCTAACCCTTTCATTTGTCACTCACACATGCCCAAAGTGTCACAAAGAAAAGATACAATGTTACATATTCAAACATTTATTGAAAAGCTCTAATATTTGTAAATAAAACATGAACTGAGATTGTAAGAAAGATGAGATATATTATTGCAATGTGCATTATTAGTAACCCTGGGCGGAGTTCGCGGAGTTGCACTATGCTGCACTACGCGAAGTGCAAAAACAACTCCACCGCACTACGCGGAGCTACGCGAGCAGCGGAATACAATAGAAAAATGCAGTTTGCGGTGATTGCACAGTGCCGGATGCTTGTCCTCACTGTGCAATCATTGCGAACGGCACCATGCACAGTGCAAGCGGTCCCTGCTTTCCTTTTCTGCCGCTCGAGTAGATTTTTACTCGAGCAGCAGCTTTCTCAACGCGAACGGGCAGTTTCTCAACGCGAGCTGTCGCGAGCATACGCGACCACTCGCAATGAGAAACCTGAACCCCCCGCGTTGAGAAATCTTGCCGGGATGTTGATTTTCCACGCTCGCGCTCACCAACTTGATGTTGACGATTGCAAACGAGGAAAAATGTTGCCGGGAGGTTGATTTTCCTCACTCGCGGTCGCCAACTTGACGTTGACGAACGCGATCGAGGAAAAAAACTCCGCTACGCAACGCGAAGCGGAGTATTGCGGAACTCCGTGATCTCCGCGTAACGCGGAGTGCAGGAAACTCCACAAACTCCGCGAGCGGAGCGGAGTTCACTGCCCAAGGTTAATTATTAGAATAGAGAAAAATACATACATTTTAATCATGGTAATTTTTCATAATGTTGCTAATGTTACTATTGTTACTCCTATCTATTGCTACCCTCTTTGCTAAAGAGAGCATCTCAGGAGTGCCCATCTGCACAGTCTGTTGGAATGACATACCCCATACCTTGATAGTGAATGTCAGGAAGCTAGGATCAGTGCATCCACAGATGCCCCTCCGAGGGTACAGCTATCTTCCTTCTCAGGATGAAGGTCAGGGACAGCGGGTCTGCACCTTTCCTCAGTTTTCCATGATGACTTTGGTAAAAGTGAACCCCTCGCTGACTTTAGCATGGATGTGGTTTTTATAATACAACAGCAAGCTAATCAAACTGTGTCAAAGTTGCAGGACAGTGTTTTAATTAGACTGAAGCAGAAGAGTCATTTCTTTGCGAGCACATAGAAAATAAAAAAATGCCTCATGGTCTGATTTTGTGCGATCCTTGCGTTAACTGTGCAGACTACCGGGCGGGAATGCGTGCAAGGACCATTTGCCCAAAAGAAAAACATGTACAAAACACCATTAGAAAATGAGGCAGTGGTGAAGCCGTCTTAGGCCCACTTTGTTTCTCCTTTGAGTTTTACATTTTACATATTTTAGCAGGTTAGCCCTGTTACTTTTTTCATATTTTATTTTCATGATATGATTTTAAGGGCCAGATGTACGAAACTTTCACTTTGCATTTCCTAAATAGCAAATCCTAAGAAATCGCTATTTAGGAACTGCAAAATGGAATGTACAAAAATTGTGATTTCTTAATAATGATTCCTACAGATTCTGAATTGCTATTACTAAATTGCTATTTAGGGAATGCTAAACCATCGATTCCAATGGACCTAAATGCACTCACTAATAGGAAATCGCAAATTTGGAAATGCAAAACCAATGGTGTCTATGGGCCTAAGGCCCTCCTTGATGCACCCCAAAACAAAGTGGTGCAGATGTAAAGCACACAAATTCCCTAGGGGCATGTGTGCACTCTATAGGACTACACAAACTGCACTTTTGGGTACCTTATCCTAATTTGCACATGCTTAATAGCATTTCCAAAATGCCCATTTCACATTAAGGAAATGCTTCGTACATGTGCTTAGGAAATCGTAAATAGGAAATCCCTATTTGCGATATCCTATTTAGGGAATAGCAAAATGCAATATCTACTGGGTACACTTTGTACATATGGAAAACCAGTATTGCATTTCTTAATGGACCAAAATCGCGATTTAGTCCACTAAGAAATTCAATTTCCTTTCGTACATCTGGCCCTAAGTAACGCTGCACATGCTTCTTGTTTTTAGAAAGCCTTTCCTGCTACATAATCTGTAGTCTTCGTTCAAGGCTAGGAACATAGAATGAGATATCCTATAACATACGTTGTCCGCTCAGAGACAGCTTCTCTCATCTAGACACATCATTGCATCAGAGCTGTATCACTAACAAAGTGGTTTTATTATATAAACAGTGAACTGTCCTTTAATAGGTCAGAGGGGGCACTCCAGCTACAATGGTCCTGGAACGACTGTCGTGTTCGACATGCAGCTCTGCCAATGCTAATCTTCCATGCTGATCCTGCAGAGAGTGATTTTCAATCCAGCTCCAGACCAAGTCACTCAGGTATGGGGTCTCAGGCTATCCTAAGAGATTGGGCAGAGGGTACACCCACTATGCTCTTAGAAAGGTGGTAGCATAAGGGAGAAATATAGATATATAGAAATCAGACTGCCATTGTTGGACTGTTTATTCTTTTCACAATGTTCACAAAGCTGGTAACTTTGCTCCATTTTATCTGCCTAATAATCGCAGCTCATTCTCTCTATGCAAGATTACGATTGCTTCAATACATTTATTGAAAACTTCCTTCGCATCTTTCTTATGTTTTCGGAGAGTATGCATGAGTAAACAATGAAAGGAGTAAGATCTACTTCCACGATTCCCTTGGTGTCATTTTCGAGGTTGCCAAAATCACCTGTTACCCCAGAAGAGTTAGGGGTTCGGGTGAGGCACTGTCAGCTAGCTAGGAGCTGGGCCAACAGTTTCTGATGATGTAGATGGACTCAGTCCCTGCACTCTGAAATCCTGTTGTCCTAATACACAGTCCTACATTTTTTAGTGGGAACCATATAACATGGCACCACCAACGTTCTATGGTCAGTTAATTATATATAGATCTCAGGAGTAGAACTTGTGTGTGCCCAAGGTACCCCTAGTCACCTTTTATACGGAGATGTCCGTGGTGGTTAGGGACAAATCCTCCTCAGCATAATAGGAAGCACCTATTTTTGCCTGTAGGTTGTTCAATCTTGAACACTTAAAAGGATACCCCACTATAGTTTTTCTCTCTCTGAATACCATTTGTTACAACGGCCAATCAAATTAATATTCCTGCTAATTGCAGGCCTGCTGCTACAGCACATTTAACATTACATGGGCTACTAAACAGGGGTAGAGATGTTACCCTTTTGCTTGAGGCCCACAATGCCTATAGAACTGAAGTATTCTACTCCTGGGTCACTTTTCCAGCAATAAATGCTAATACACAATCAATTCACTATTGTGATGAAGCCCCTTTACCAAGCCAATACAGACCTTACAATGATTTAGAAATGCCATTAACATTTCAGGAACATCAAAATTGGTTCCAAAGCTCACTACTACCACATACACTAAACGACATACGACTGGGTACCCCCAGCAATGATGGGCCTACATGGCCAGCACTAGCCGGCTGTACACCATATCCAAATTTAAGACTGCTTAATGCGGGTTTTCTATGTCCTCTCTATGCTGGTCTAGTTAGACTATATAGACGCCTAATCAGACCCTCCAGGATTTCGCGATTTCGCGGTTTGCCGCGAAATCGGCACTTTTGTAAAAATGCCGCGATTTTTACAAAAGTGCCCGCGAAATCGGCACTTTTGTAAAAATGCCTCAATTTTTACAAAAGTGCCTGCGAAATCGGCAATGCGCACAATTAGACAGTAACTGCTGGTGACTAAGTTTCATGGGGAGACGCTTCTTCCACATTTTAAGAGGGTGCCTTTATCATAGCAAACTCGGGCAGAAAGAGGACATCTTGGGAGCTAAACCCAGTGAAGGAACTGGTATGGTAATGGCAACATGACAAATGTAGGTGGCAGGCGAGAGAAGGGCAGGCAGCAAGCTTCCTGGTAACAGAGTTGGCACAAGTAAGGGCCAGGCGGACGAAAGGTGTCGGGCATCATGGCGCAAAAGGCAGCACAAGAAAATGAGATGAGGACAAAGGCAGGAAGGAGTGGGATGGCAGCGAGCACCTTAGGGCAGAACCTGGCGCGGGTAGAAATCAAGAGAGAGGAGGACATTTTCCAGAAGGTGATGGGTACCATGGAGACAAGGGGCCAGAACAGGACACTTAGCGGGCAGGCAGTGAACCCAATGGGGCAGAACAGGTGAAAAGAAGTCACACTCTGGAAACTGTCAGGCGGCAAGGAAGTGGTGGAGAGAGGACAGAGCAGCAGCAAAATCCATCCATACATGTCCTGTGTAAATGTCTGTCACCCTAGCAGAATAGTAAAAAAACAAGCATTTGCAATGCAATCGGTCTCGCATTTACGCAAGTTTGAGCTATTGGCATTGTAAACGACAATGCCTTTTATTTATGTTTTGGTTTTTAAAACATAAATAAATGGCATTGTCATTTACAATGTCAATAGCTTGGACGCGCGTAAATGCGAGTCCTATTACATTGCAAATGTTATAACGTTGTGCCCCCCGCCCCCTTCACCCGTGAAAACATAAACGGTCGGAGCCCTAGCCAGACCCTCCAGGATTTCGCGATTTGCCTTGAAGTATTGCACGGTTGTATAGTTCCTTTATTATGAGTTTCTCCTCTGCTGCTCCTAAGTGGATTCCACAGGTCATATACTGTGACTGGTTGCATAATTTCAATTTCTTTGGGTATCTCCCTGTCCCTCCAATCTGGACCCCAGAGCATACACTAAGGTAGGTTCTAGAATGCCATTTCCTATGGGATGCTACCAGGCCATCTTTGATGGGCTTCTCAGAACCTATACTAAAGCAAATGGAGGATTGCATTTCCAAGGGATAACAGCCTTCACCTGTGGGCTGCTTCCTCTATTCCATATCCCAGGATGCCTATTTCAAAGCGGAATACTCTGCTAAAACAGTTTCCATTGATTTAAGGCTGAAAATGAATGATTATGAGTAAAATAAAGTGCTGCAAAAATGCCGCTAAATTTCCATATTTGTGCCGCTAAATTTCCATATTTGTGCCGCTAAATTTGCTAATCCATGTCGCAATATCCTGGGGGGTCTGCCTAATGCAGTTTGTTATGTGTACAATAACAACTGCCCCAGCAAGGGCTGTTCAAACTGTTCAGCCACAGTTAGCTTCTCCTGCAATTAGACCTGTAACTATTAATGCTATAATGGAAAAGGTTCCGACCAGACAGGAGGAAATTACGTTCTGGATTGCACAAAAACAAATCAACTTGAAGCAGTGTTTCCCCCTATGGTCCCCATGATAAACATAAATTCTCACAATGTGCTTGCCACTTGGGATTGCTCCCACCATTGCCAACTGTGCCACTTGGGGTACAGGTTTTGCTGCAATAAGTACCGAAACACATGGTACACCGTCACTTGCTAAAGCAGATTGAAATTTGAATATGGGGCTGCCCCTGCCCTAGATTTGGGGATTAAATGAATTGGCAACTTTGCCACTGTATCCTCAATTATATTAAGTAACATTAAAGGGGAAGCAGCAGCATTGACAATATGCCAACGTTTCTTGCAGGTTGCAGTAGCGGACCAGGAGTGAGAATTACCAAAATGTATTGTGGACATCTATACATCTATAGGTTGAGATAATTTTAGAGCCAACCAAATAAGTGACAGGTTGGCAAAGGTAGTTCTGAGAGAGACAATACCAAAAAAGCACCAGATTTTTCTAAAAAAAAATCGCTGGGACAAACAGAAAAATAAAGAAAAAGCTAAATCACAGGATGGAACTCCGCAACCGAAGTCTTCTGAAAAATGATACAATTTACGTAACTGTGATAATATTAAACAGCCTGATAGGTATCAGTGTACTGATACACATCATTCTTGTTCCTTTCAGAACTCATAAGACAGACGATCAGAGAGAGGTGGCGACCAAAGCGTAGATAAGAAGAGTATGTGAAACCGAAAAAAGACTCACAATGTTCGTCTGATGCCAGCATAAGAAAGGAAGAGAAACTTCCACAACAAAAAACCCCGATTCAAGAAAAAGAAAGTTGAGGGAATTTCAGAAAATATGCCACACATATTGAGAGCTCTCCTTCAGAACAAGACGTAGGCAGTGACTCTGCTAGACAGCGCAACAGAGGTCACAATAGTTCACCAGAATCTTCAAGAGTTTCTGGATATAAAAGCAAATGACAGCTTTATAGAAGTCGAAAAACACCAAATCAACATTTCAGTCCACCAGATAGACTTTACAAATTAAACATGTTTGATAAGGAGGACTCCAAGACGTCAGAGGATATGGTTGCACACATTCTAAGATCTGGACATTCTGAGCCAAGGCTCACATTACCACAACATGCAAATTGAGGGTGACGAACAGCAGACCATTAGGGTAATATTCTGGGAAAACTTAACACATAGTTATGAGATTCTCTTAGCGGAGGTCAATTGGCCACCAGAGTTTGTAAAAACAGCCCCACATGGAGAAAGGCAGAAAGGTACCATCAGTTTCAGTGCTTGACCCCAAAGAGGTTAAACAAGCTTATTCAGCAGAATGGGCTCTTGCACAAGCCATGGCGTTATACCGCAGCCATGTCGGGTGGGATAAGGACTCCCTTTATCATGTTATACCAATAAATTCCAGCCCGCAAGTGCAACCACAATACCCCATGAAACATGAAGCAAAAGCTCCTGTGAGGGAAATTCTCTCACTACTCGAGTACCAGGGGATTATTGAACCCTGTGTATCGCCTATGAATAATCCATTTTTTCCTGTAGCAAAACCAGATCATTCCTACCACATAGTCTTAGACTAAAGACAATTTAACAGTCATACACGCACATTTGCAATACAAAATTCACACAGTATTGCACTAATGAACAATATTGTCTGCAAAATGTACAAAACAACCATGGATATTTCCAATGTTTTTTTCTGTCAAAACATAGCACCGAGGTTACCAAATATCACCTGTTACCCCAGAAGGGTAAAAGGTTCGGGTGAGGCACTGTGAGCTAGCTAGGAGTTGGGTCAACAGTTTCTGATGATGTAGATGGACTCAGTCTCTGCACTCTAAAGTCCTTTTGTCCTAATAAGCAATCCTACATTTTTTAGTGGGAACAGTACAAAGAGGGTAAGTTAACACGAGAACTAAAATGGAAGTTGAATGAAATCCATACAACATTGCATTTTGATGCATTTCCAAGTCTACCACTCATGGTAAATCTGGGAATGTGCCAAAATTCATGGGTAAATGCGTGAGAATACCCATGCTCCACCCATGAAACGCCTCCCTGGGCAGAGTAAAGGAAGGCAGAAACTTGCATTGCCTTGCGTTACTCCAGATTTATGAAGCAATGCTTGGTAAATATCATTCTAGGTTTAGCGTCACACTGCGTCCCCTTGTGTGGCACAAGGGCAAAGTAAAACCTTTGATAACTATGCCCCATAATCTATGAAACTGTATGGGCTTGATTCTCAAAGGCAAACTTACATGTTTGTGTAATTTTACGTTTGCTTTGGAATTCACGAAACTTAATTTCAATAGTAAGTTTCCGAGTGAGATACTCCGCAATTGGGGCCGAAAATTCAGCACATAATAAGATACGACATGCCTATCTTTTTTATGTATGGAGTTCTCTGCCCCGACTGTGGAGTCTCAGCACCAGTAAACTTAGCATTAAAATGCAGTTTTGTGAATTCCAAAACAAAAATAAACTTACACAAACATGTACGTTTACCTTTGTGAATCAGCCCCTATGTTGCTATGTTGCTACGGTTTCACGCTTAAATTGATCATTAATTAGTCTCACCTCTAATTGTCCCTTTTAAAAGGTTATTGCTATCTTTGATTTTGTCCCTCATAAATGTCTATTGCTCCCTTTGATATATTGCTTTGAGGACTTCAGTTTAGGTCTACCTTCACTAACAATTTTCCTGTCTGAGAAGGTAAGCAATGATCTGCTTATTTTAAAAGAACACTAGGTCTGTCTGTCTGAAATCTCTGACTCTCAGATCCTATTTGCTTAGGTCCTCCTACACAGTTGCTCTGCCTCTCACTGTTCTTGACATAGTTTGTGATGATGACCACAATAAGTTATACTATGCCTGTTAAAGCGATGATTTTATTTTAATAATATGATTCTCTATTGTAATTTACTTTTGCCTACTAAAGGAAAAGGACTCTGCATCTCCTCTATTCCGAATCTACTCCACCTCTCCGCCATACTCTTGGTATCCTTTTTTAAATGCTAGTCATTTTCATTAGCTTTGCACATGTGTAATTTATAAGCACTGCACCCAGGGCCGGCTGTAGCCCTGGTAGTGCCCAGTGCAACAATCTTTGTTGGTGCCCACCCAAAAACCTCACTCTCCACAAATTCCCTCACTACCACACTCCACCAGTGCCACTCATCTCTCCATTGCCCCTCTCTCACATGCATTTAATTTGTTTTATAGCACTACTTATGCCAGTGTATGGTGTCAGAGCACTCACACACACATTATAAGAGCCAATGAATCATGCATGTGTAAATCAGTCTATAGGAAATGTTACATAAGACAATGAAGAAAACAAGGTGTTGGAGTCACATGTCACCGATACTACTAGGCAGTATATTTTAAGAGTGATTGGTCTGGAGAAGCACAAACTCAGAATTAAAAATGTACCACCTAGGTTAGCTATTTCTACCCAAATTAACTCTTTTTAGCAACATTAGGATAATAAAAGGCTGGGGGAAAAAACACAATGTTCTGACTTATACCATGCAATTTACATACAGCTCTTTGATAACAGTTGATAGGTAACTGTGCGATATTAAGGTTGTAACTTATGACCTGCAAGTAACCTAAGGATCTCTGTGACACACACAGTACCCTACTGAATGATCCACATAAAATACAGTTCGGTCACTTGGGTGGCTCATGTTTTTTGCCTGCCTTCATTATGAGTGGGAACTGCCACTCGATAAAACTCCAATCTCTCTCCAGCAGCAACAGTAATCACCGGAGTTATCTTGCCATTTTTATATGGGGTGGGCAGTAAACTCCGCTACTCTGGTGGAGCTCGCGGCGTTTAGCAAAAACTCTGGAAACCGCCATATGGCAGAGTTTTTTTCGCGTGCGACTTGCCAGTGTTAAGTTGGCAAGTGAGAAAAAACGAGTGCTAGACAGCCTCCCGGAGAGATATCTCAATGCGGGTGGTCGTGGCAGGTCGCTACCGTTCACGTTGAGAAAGTTGCCGCTTGCACTGCGAAAGCTCCCCCTCGAGTAGAAAATTAACTCGAGCAGCAGAAAGAAGCACCCTCTGGTCCCGTTCGCACTGGGTTTACAGTGTGGGACAAGCTCCCAGCATAAAACATCAGCACGAGCAGAACGACGCGCCAGAATTCCGTCATTTGCGGAATCTCGCTGAGTTATTAGATAACTCTGCAGAATTCTACAGAGTAAAACTCTGAGAGTTCCTCCCTTCCCTAACTTTAATTGTTGCCTAAAAACTGCTCGACACACAAGAAACTCTGCAGCAGGTGCTTGGAAAACCTATGTATTTCTAAACAATGAGCCCCCCAAGGTCATTGCAAGGTGCAGCTGCACCAGTCGTACCGCCCTAGAGCCTGCCCTGACCACATCATCTCGCTGCTCATGTTTGGAGCACCTAGTCACTATTTCTAAAGGTTCTAAATGATTTACAGTGTATTATTATTTGATCTTCGCAATCTGTGCTAAAATGTCTTGTATAGGTAGATCTATTTAGAATATACCACTTTGCTTTTTCTGAACTGTTGACCTGTGCCCCACATCTTTACTTGATGTCTCATTTCTATTTCTGATTTACTCAAACATATTTAGTGATTTAAGAGAGTAGTGAAACTATCTCATTATACTTAAATACTTAGCACCCGTAGGAACCACTTTCTTTCTTTATCATATAACATCAGCCATGTAATTTCCACTCAGCGTACCCACTGCACAACTCGTTGGAAAAGTAGGAAATCGTATAACTCTCCAGAGAACAGACTCTTGACAAGGGTTTTTGTGCAGGGTGAAAGTGTCAATGTTCACTGATTCTCATTCCAGGCTACAGTGTTGTCCTCCTTTATCTTCACTTCTGTCTTCCTCATCTCATCCTTACTTTGAGCTGGAAGAATTCTCTGCATTAAAATATATTGTGGTGTTAAGGTTTAGGGAGAATTAGGTCTGTTTTGGACTACACCACTCCCTGGATTTTTACTGTGATGCATATGTTGTGGGCTGCAGGGTGTGGCTAGCAGAATTGATTGTAACAACAAAGGTTAACTCTCCATGGCATTCTGCATAAGGGTGACTATCTCAAGTTGTGTAATTTTTAGTAGTGCGCTCATGGAACTGGAGGAATGAACTTCCATAGATAAATAAGACATTTAATGAGGCACAAACATCTTCACTGTTGGTGCGGCTTGCTGGTGAAAGTAGTTGGAGTAGGGCATGATAGGATGGCAGACTAAAGAAGGGCAGGCCAGATATTCTCTGCTGTGAACGGTTGTTGTTCTTTTAAGCTATTAGAGGTCAAGTAAATATGGTACCACACGCCACTGAAACAGGATATCATGAGCGACACAGCAAGAAAGAAACATGTAATTAAGCAGGAAAACATGTAGCTGTAAACTTTATGCCCCTCTTGCTAAGGGTATGGCAAAAGCCCATAGGGTTCTTGGGGCTTTGAGGTTTTTCTGAGACCAGAATCTCAGGTGATGAACCAGATGTGAACTGGGAATTAAAAAATGAGAGAAAGTGATCCCTAAAGTCCATTTCCCATTCCCATTTTATTACCTTCCACAAAGGATCCCCAGACACGTTTTTTTAACAAGTCAGAGGCAACATTGGTTTTAAAGAATATGGTATTTTGGGTCCTTCACCAGAACGTTTACTGCAGCAGTTTCAATGTCCACTTTAGAAGGAGCTCCACTTAACAAGTGGGTGGAGATAGTGGCCCTCATACTGTGCGAAGAGCCAAAGGAAAATTGTGTTCTCTGTTTCATGTCTAAGCTCCACTCCTAAACACTTAAAATGATTCATAGTAGAGCGCCTTTAATTGGTCTCACTCTTATAAAGTCTGACATGAAGAACATTATTGAAGGCAGATGATGCCTCCTCACAGGAATAAGCATTGACAAATCCTTGTGCAAGAAAACATGCAGCTTTGAATGGTAATACTTTCAGTTCTTACATTTCCCAATCATTATTGAGGATGAAAAAAGGCATTATTTGCAGCAATCATGGAATGTAGGGAATGGGTTATTCTGTTGGATGGCACCAAGAAGGGTGTTGAGCTCATTTCAATGCTTCCTTTTTGAAGGAGTGAAAACTCACGTTATCATTAGAAATATGTTTGTCATTTTTGCATCCAGCTAGCAGATGTGGGTTGGAAGAGAAATGCTTTGGCAATGCAGTTCAAGAAGAAAACGCGTTTTGGAGACTAACTGGAAGAAAGGCTTGATAGTGTATTTTAGGACGATAAAAATGGACAGAAAAACACATTCTGTTCCTTGATGCCTTGCATGTAAGTGTAAAAGACAATCTATGAGCCAGCTACCTTAGTTGGGTCTTCCTAGTGTTTGGGCATTCACAGGGTTAGCAGGGGGTCATGAATGTACTGTGTGTGAAAGCTGCATTGGATCATTTAGCTGCCTCCAGGCTTTGTTAAAGCTACCTATGTGAGTAACCGTGGGACGCTTAAAAATGTCCATATAATTCATAGCATTGTCCATCCATTATCCCCGTTATGTCTGGTCACACATGCTGACACGTTTTGCACAGCTGCTTAGTGAGAGCATGTGTAAGTTTATATCACTCATCTGAGGCTGTGTGCTGTTTGTATCCACCAGTCTGATTGTACGTGCATTTCTGTGTGCATACCAACAGATTTGTTCATGCAGTATGTGTTTGCCACCAAGAACTGTTAATGAGGCCATGCTCTATTCACAAGTCTATAGCAAGTGCCTACATTTCAACATACTTTCCAAACTTCAAGTGCATAGACCCACATAGGATTTAACTCTATTTTAGACCAGAAGTGATGTGTAGTATTACATAGCAAAGAGTGTCTGCAGGGATGTATGGAGAAGAGATGTTTGATGTGTGCAGTCCAGTGCATGCATGAAAAGTTGTACCACAACATGGAATTGCTTTGGCAAACATTGCCTCACCTGCATTAGTTATAACATAGATACATGTTGCTGCATGCATCTCTATCACATCTAGACTAGTCTACATAATGTCCAGTGTGAAATTTTCCAGCATTTCTATGAAATCAAGGGCTAACAAATACAGTGCAGCATTTGCCTTGACATGAGAAGAGTCAGGATGGGAACTGGCATTGGTGTTGGGAGCTCACCCTGCAAATCACAGATTGTTGTTGAATGTGATACATGTAAACCACCTCTTTACTTACCATACACATGAGGAGACTGACCAAATACATTCATCAGAACCCTGAATTATGGTATGGTGTGGGTTTATCATTAGCCTGAAGTCGAGAAAGCTCTTCTTTGGTAAAGGCAGTCCAAGTTTCCTGAGTTTGTTAGACTTTTCCCTCAGAAAACCTTACCTGGTTGGGGTTCTGTAAGCCTGCATTGGTTGCCACAGGAAGTCACATCTGTGAATCGTCCTGAACAGGAAGTGGTGCAGTCACTGCAACCCTTCATTTTCAGGCACAGGGTGTGGGGAGCAGGGTAAAGTAGTTACGAAGCAAAAAGAGTCATGGCAGGGGACAGTATAGGTGTCAGTAGACAGACAATACAGGGTAAAAGGCTCCAGATTTTCCCTGGGCTGTGCATTTGGAGTAAGGGGCAGGGTATACCTGCTAAGTGGTGCCACTTGATGTTCTTTATGGTTTGCCATGAGGAGCTGCAAAAGCTGTCCCTCTGTTTTGTTCTAATTTTGGGAGCTTCACACAGCACAGAGTTAAGACAAAAAAAAGAGAGAGTCGGGCGGTGGTTTCCCTAATTTTTTATAGATTTGAATAACTCTGCTTCACACTCCACACATTGAACAGATTTTGCAATGACTTCATTATAGAAGCTCTTAGAGAACTGAGGCATTTTTGATGAGAGTGAAATCTGGTAAAGTGTAAAGAATGAACGGGCACCTATGTTATGACACCCAACATGGTGAAAACATGTCTTGGGTGGCTTCTATTTCTGAATAAAGGTGAGGTGGCCTAGCAGTTCAGGTGAATAATAGAATTGCGGCAGAGAGAGAGTTTGGTTTGCATACAGTTGGTCACTATGGAGCCTACTCACACACAGCATCTTGTAGTACATTTAGTAGTGCTACAATAGTATTAATGTATGTTAAAAATGCTATTCACAAATCTCCATGCGCAGGTATACGCCTCTGCCTCTCCTATCTTTTTTGTGCTGAGATCTCTGCCCCAAGTGTGGAGATTTCCACACACATCGGCTTACTTTTTTAGTAAATGTGGAAGGGATTGTAAAATGGGGACTACTTACCACTACATTGAATGGCTAAAGTAGGAATTAGGTTAAAGGAGGTCTGGGGGTGTTATGGAGGGCCATGCACCTGCCCACAACAGAGTAAGCCGAATTCTATTCATAAACTGCACTTCTAAAGTAACTATAGCCAAAAAGATCAAAACACTGGCAAATATACCCCAGCTCAGAGCTGGAGTAAATCCAGCATCACATGTAGGCAACCACTGGTACTGCAGCACCTTCCCATTGGAACTGATGGGATGGAGATAGCAACTTAAAATAAAAACCGATAGGAAATAATGTTAAAATTACAAAAAAAATGTAAGTATTTTTAAATAATTGTTTTTTTAATGTTAAAGAGTTATATAGATAAAACATAATTTTAGGCATAATATAACATATGTATATGTCCTTGGTTACATTTTATATACATTTTCTTAAAATAATTAAATAAATTTAATGAAGTCTGCTTATAACTTTTAATAATTTTTACTTTATAAGAAATAGTTATAAATTGCTTACTATAGGTAGGAAACTTTGGCTTTATTTAACTTAAAAGTAAATTGTGTAGATGTATATAAAAAGGCTTACTACATTTGCAACATAATGAAAGGAGTGATTGTTGTCAAGTCAGTCAATCATCACCAGCTGAACACATTTCTACACCAACCAGCCATAGCCTGGCTGATCACATAGGAAATGATCACACACACCAAATATCTGCCTTCACTTTGGCGGTCAACATTTTTGTTGCTTTGCACCTCATTTTTCAGAATAATTATTTGTGGAAGAGGAGAGAGAGGATTTACAATAGGACCGGAAGACATTTTCATAACGCTGGCATGATAGGCGTAATTTTTATTTAATTTGTGTAAATCAAATGTATGCATAATTGATATGATTATGTCATTCTGCCACACTGTGCAGCAAAAATCCCAATCAGTAAGAAATCATAAAGCAGGATGCACAAAAACAATGCTATCAGCAAAAACGCAAGCTGCATCGTCTCTATGCTAGCAGCAGTTCTTTAATGTGGTAGGTCAACAAATATTTCAGGTTGATTTTTTTAACCAAGCAGACCATTTGAGTAATTTGTTGAGAGTGAAACTGCAATTATAAATGTGAACCGCAGTTCTTTTAATGCAAGCAACTTCCTCTACCTGTCCTGAAAACTCCTCCCTCTGTTTTGTTCAGCCCTTGGTCATTTTGGATTTGGAGGAAAATCATCACTCTATTTTTGTCTGAAATCTCTGCTGCATCCTCACTCTTGGAATTTTTACTTTTTTGGGAGCAATCAAGCATCTCTTTGCAAAATGTTTGTTGCTTGAGGGTGGGAAGGCACCATAATTTTGTTTCTTTTTTTCGATTTGCTTCTTTGCTGTCGGATGGCATGGAGTTTTAAGTACAGGCCATTTTGGCATTACATTTTTTTAAGGGGTAATGCTTGCACCTTTTTGGGGATGGTAGAGGCCTCGGTGAATAATACACATTTTCTCTGTTTCCTTGTGTTTTTTTGTGTGAATATTTACAGATTTGACAATCCTTTTACTGTGTTGTTGTTTTACTGTTTGGGGCCTACTCTGCCCAGCAATAAGCTTTGGGAGTATTTTTAATGCATTTTTCACATTTTTATTGCTAGTATACTATGGGCTTTTTAAATCATTGTAGGGGCTTTCGGATGGCCTTGTATTGAAGGCAAAATGCAGAATATTTTTTGTCTGCATGCGGCTGTTGGTGGCTAAGGTCAGGATAGCTTCTGGAATCTTGACCCCTGTAGCCAGATGTGTTCCATTGTGCTCAGCCCTTCTTCCCCATATTTTTACCCACCATTTTTTTTGAGTTTTGGGTATATGTGTGACATGGTTGCTATTAAAGTTTACTTTTTTCCTGCAACTTTTACGAGTACTTTAAGGGGGAAATTGATGTTGTCTTAGACTGTCTGTGGTTGGGGAATTTTTAAAGTTTATTTAATTTTCTTTTGTCACATTTCTAATTTACTGTAAAGGGCAGTCACACTTGTATGCCCAGGCACACTTTGGGTAAATAATATATATGTGTGCAGTCTTTTCCCCGCAATGCTACAATGCTATAAATGTTTTTCGGTAAAGTAAGGTGCTTCAGGCAGGATATGGCAACCACATTCTTTGTTCTCCATGCCTCCTTCTTTGATGGCTGTGCAGCTGTGGCCATTTTGTGTTGTTCGCACGTGTGTTTCTCATTGGTAGACATGTTTGCTTTATTCTCCTTGCTTTCTTCTTTGCTGGCCATGTGGAGGTGGTCATTTTGTGTAGCCTATTTCTGTGTATGTGTGGTGGCCCTCTTATCTTTGTTCTCTATGCCTCCTTCTTCCCTGGACATGTGGAGACCACACTTTTCTGGAGGCAGTGTGTGTGTGTGGGGGGGGCGGCGGCAATTTTATCTTTGTTTTCCATGCCTCTTTCTTCGTTAGTAGTGTGGAGGATGAGCTAGCTACCAACATTTTGCGCAGCCAGTGTTCGTTTGAATCCATTTATTTCACTTTAAAGAGACATTTGCTATGAACATTGAGAGAAGAAGCCTGTAGCATTTTTGTTCCTTTTTTGTGTTTTCCGTGTATACTTATTTGTGCTTGTGGCTGATTGTAGAATTTGTTGTTTTTGATTCATTTATTCAGTTTTTGCCTGCTCTCTGTCTCCCGTTAGGTTCCCATGGGCCCTGGAGGGTCACTAGTAATTATTTAATTCATTTATTCAATTTTTTATTGCCCCACGCCTCCCATGGGACACCCATGGGCCTTGGTGCAACACCAGTAACTATTTATTTTATTTATATGACTTTTATCTCCCCCCTCATGCCTCCCATAAGGGTACCATAAAATCTGGAGGGACACCAGCAATTATTTAGTTCACTTATTACATTTTGCCTGTACATTGTTTCTAATAGCGTTCCCATTGGCTCTGGAGAGGCAGCAGCAATTATTTAATTCATTTGCTAAATTTTGCCAGCCCCCCTTCTCCCAAATTGTAAACAGGAGCCATTACAATTATTTGATCATTGTTTTTGTTTTTTGTGCCTCCCCACTGCCTGCCATTGAGGTCCCATGGGCCCTGGAGGTACACCAGCAATTATTTAAATTTTGTTTACTTAATTTTTGCCTTCTCTGGCCAACTTCAGGGGTCCCATGAGCCCTGGCGTAACACCAGCATTTATTGAATTAATTTATTCAATTTGTGCTTACCCCTCTGTCTCCCATATGGTACCCGTGGGCCCTGGAGAGCCACCAGCAATTACATAATGTATTTATTAATATGTTGCTTGGCCCTCACCCTGACTCCCATAGATTATCCATAAGCCCTGGATGGACACCAAACAATGCTAGTTGATGTAAACGAGGTGAACAATACGGTACCAGTGCCCAACTGGACCATCTGAAAAATCTGCATTCAATCATGTGGAAAGAACAACATAAAAACAGCTGATGGTGGTGAGAAAGAATAAGGGCCTGATTTACATCTTGACGTCACTTTTCCAACGATTTCACCATCTGCCTACTTGGGGGTCTGCCCGCTCGATTTAGATGTTTGTGGGTCCAAGATCAAAAGACCGTCAGAGTGCCACCAACTGTGCCAAAATGTCCCCCCCCCACGTCGATGGTGTCATAGGCAAAAGCGGCTGTCAGAGGGAGTCCAGCCAGGATTACCGCCGGCTAATCACGATGTGCCTTTCCGTCGTGGAAACTGTGGCGGGGAAACCTCCATACTTGAGTTGGCAGAATTGAAGGAAATTAGGTTAAAAATGTACAATTTTTTCTGTTTCCCACTTCCGTTTCCATCTTGAACCCCATTGTCCAGGTCCTTCCTTTGCTGCTACAACTTGATCATGATGCTAATCAACTCTGTTGTCGCCAGGATCAAAAGTAAGTTATTTGACATTTGTCTTACTATGAATCATATGCTAACATTTGCTTTAGCCTCATGTATTTTTACATTCTCTTACATGCAATTCTTTTCTCATGTGTAATGCATTAGCATTCCTTTTACTACTTATCAAGGTAAAATGAATACACCTGTATTAACAATTATAATTTTTTTTTTATTGTGGTGTTGTTTCTGTGGTGCATGTGGGTGTGCATTAAATAGTGTGTGTGTATGTTGTATGTGTGCTATGCTAAATGTACAAAAGGGGACATGACAATACCCACATATTTTTTTTAAACAAACACAACCTATATGTGTAGTGACACATTAAACAAATGTGGTACTTATCAGTCTCCACTCCATCAGGGACTCACTCCATCAGGAATCCGCCGCTAGGACACTGCCAGCACAATGGGGAAATCTAAATCGCTCGACGCAAACCTGCTGGCCTGGCTGTAACGAAGTACTTTTAGCCAACAATGGAGTCCACTCCGTCGACTGAGGTGCACCGCTTACGCAACGTTAAATAATCTGTTGATGCAGATGGCGGTTCAGCCAGCCCACATCTAAATACAGCGGGCAGAACTTCGTCAGCTCAATGGATTACTTGTAACAGCTGCCACCGAGGGACGACGGGAGTCACGTCAAGAAGTAAATCAGGCTCTAAGATGTTTAATTATTAAGGTAGAGAGGAAGAAGAGGATGTCAGCATCATACTTGTACTGTACCGTCATCACCTGCAGCAGCCTCAGAATGGGCAAGGGACAGAGAAATACAGTCACCCCAAAGTACCGAAACAGCCTACCTGCTCCCTGTAGGTCACTTGTAGAGATTTCACAAGGAAAACAGTCACAGCAACCAACTATGTTCACAAAGGATTTGCTATACCACCAAACCCATGCAAATTCCATTTATAGATAGCCAACATGTTAGAGCATGACCTCCTTCCTTTTCATTCATGAGAAGAGAGGGGTTTCTTGAACTTGTAGAGATCCTCTGCACAAAATGGAAGGCTCTAAACCGGACTTATGTTTCCAGTGTTTCTATGTCAGCACTGCAACATGAAGTGCTGCAATTGGTTGGCAAAGGTATAAAGGAAGGTGCTAATGAGCCCACATACATCACAACAGACATGTGGACCAGTTGGTAAGCAACAGATTACATATGCTCACTGCACACTGGATCACCTTCAAGGAAGTGAAGTAACTTCTAGTTTCACTGCTTATGATGCTGTTTGGGTCATTTGGCGACTTGCAACAGTTGTGAAGTACACAATGTAGAAATTGCATACAGCTGTCAATATCTTGGATACATGTAATACTAAAGTCTATGAATGGTTTCAACCCAGAGGTCTCAGCATTCCAATTGTTGCCACTGACAATGGCAGTTATATTGTCAAATCCATGACTGATAGAGGATACTTCAAAGTTTTGGGTTTAGTGCATTGCATAAACCTATCTGTGCAGGATGTCCCCCAAAAAGCATAAATAATCAAAAATAAAATGGTCACATATCAAAGAAGTTGAAGTCATTTTCGTCATTCGTTCAAAGCTTAGAAGCAGGCAAGGAACATTTAGCACTCTAATAAAGAACCTGTAAAAGTCGTCATACAGGAGGAGCCAACACATTAGAACTCAACTTACTACGTGAGGCAATGCCTGTTTGAATAGTTGAGTCCTATCAATGTTTATGTAATTCAAAGGAAGGGGATGCAACTGCTAAAGCCATGATGATGGAGGTAGACAAATGGGGCCTGGTGGAGTACCTGATCCAAATGCTATTTTGTTTCGAAATTAAAACACAGGAAATCAGCAAAGAGGAGTGTGCCATAAGCCAAATGATCCAGTTGTTGCACCTACTACAGGAACATTTGCATAAGGCCTTTCAATGAATATGTAATTCAAAGGATGGGGAAGCAACTGCCAAAGCCATGGTTATGGAGGTAGACAAATGGGGCTAGTGGAGTACATGATTCAAATGCTACTCCCTTTTGAGATTAAACACAGGAAATGGGCAAGGAGTGGCGTACGATGAGCCAAGCAATGCAGTTGTTGCACCTGCTGCAGCAGCATTTGAAAAAGGTGTGACAAACCTTAAACAATGTCAATGTAGAAGCAGCAGCCTTGGTCAGCAGTCTGATCCTTTGCATGAATATTAATCAAAGGCTGCAAAAAGAGTGTGCATCTAAACCAAGACTACACCTCTGCCATGATAATGGATCCACGGTACAAAAACATCTACTTTCATTCCTTTATCAGAATTGGATTTCTCAATTTACAAGACTTAAATGGTCAGGAAAGTGACTAATCTATAAGATGAATGACTGAACATTTGAGGTTAGGGCAGGAACTGAAGTACAGCCTACAACCTTCAGAGAATGTGTTGCTGTTGGCTCTCAATCTCTGCAGCAGCAACCAACACCATGAGTTGGTTTCATATAGCAGGACTTAAGTCAAGTGCACTGGTGCAGGCAATGCAGGCACAGCTGTTGTTACCACGTTCTGTATAAGAAGCATGGTCCAGAGATTCTTAACCTGTATGGTATTGCCAGTTTGTTATAAGTAAGGGGAGGAGGTTGACTTGAGGTACTGGACCTTTCTGACCTCTTTTTATAATAGTAATTTGATATTTGTCTTTGTATTTATTATTTTTTATTTTTTTATTCTTTTATCTTATGCTTTTAATCTTCATCCTTATTTGATGATACATAGGTTGTCATAGTTTTCCAAAGTATTACGGAAAGTTGTTGCAGCAGCCAACACGTGTTTTGCCCTTTGATGGTCAGTTTGACATGGGCTTTCTCAAGGCTGCAATAGATATATTCAGCATCATGAATTTAAATGAATTACACAATTGAGAAGATGGCCCAAGATTATCTGTTTTGTTTTAAAAATATATATTTTTATTGATTTTTTTCCATTACAAAAAAATTAATTAATACATGTCATGGCAAATCTTCACATAATAGATTACACATTGAATACCGTAGAGAAATCCGGAAGAGATAAAATGCAAGACTGTCAATTAAAACCAGACAATTCATTCAGTATGTACAAGGAATAGAAGCTCATATCACCCCATCCATTATAACTTACAGAGAAGAAAGTGCCAGTGCAATAAATAGAGTAGTCTGGTATAAAATTCACTGATTCACTTATTAATATGATCAGAAGGCAGGCATCGCAGGGTAAGAACAGAGTTAAGTTGTCCCTACCTGTCTTAGCCTGCTGCACCCTTGCAAACTTTCCCCTTCAACACATAAAAAGATTGTGTATTTCGGATTCGTTTTACCTGGCCATTATTGATTCATCAATCTTGCAATAGGAGCCCAGATTCTCTGCCCCAGCTCTTTTTTCCTTCGTCCTCTTAACTTATATACTGAGGATTCTATATTGTAAATAGCCAGCATCCTTGACCACCAGCTGGAGAAGATTGGGGGGTCAATATTTATCTATTGAGAGGTAATACATGAGTGTGCAATGGCCATTGCAATGAACACAAACCCTATCTCTGACCTTGCCCTCTTTGTCTCTGTATTATTTACTAATCCCAGGATTAAAAGAGCTGGCGTGATTGATACCGAGACCCCTAGAACTGTGGTTAAGAAAGCTTCGACATCCTGCAAAAAAACATCCATTTTAGGACAAGAGTAGAACATGTGTATGGTATCAGCCGCCTGCAAACCACATCTATTGCATTTCCCTCCCCATATCTATTGCATTTCCCTCCCCTCGTTCCCCCCCATTTAGCTATCTTTGCTGGGGTGTAATAAAGATTGAAGACAGCCATAAAATGTTGGCTCCTGAGACTTCCAGTTACCAGTATCTGGTTCGCTAGTTCCAATGAATCCTCAATGGTAATTACTGCCTCCCCAAGCCTACTCTCCCATTTTGCATTCTGAGCATCAATATCGTCTGGGAAAGCTTCGAGCAAATTTTGATACATTTTTCCAATCCGGGACTTCCTCCGTACTGTTTCCACCAAAGGTATCTTTTCTAAATTCCAAGTCGGTCTGTTCCCATTTGCCCCCAGAAAGCTCCGTATCTGCAAATACTTAAAGAAATCTCTCTTGCCCAACCCAAACTTTTCCTGCAGATTCGTAAACGATAAAAGTTGGCCTTCCCTATAAAAATCGCCCAGAAAGTGAATTCCATTGCTCCCCCATCTCAAAGTGACTTGATCCTGAAAAATTGGTGGCAGAGTGCCTGAAGCGGAGAGTGGAGTATATGCATTCAAGTTTGGGATCTTCAGTTTCCGCCGTATCTGTCTCCACACCTTATAAGCAGCTTTCAGTATTTTAAATTTGGTCTTTTTAAAATAACTGGGTTCCAATATCCTGACCAAACAACCCTTAACTTCACTCCCCAACCCTAGTTGATATATAGTCGGTCTAGCTTCCAATGGGATTTCAGCCTTATCCCCCACTAGCAGAATGCCTATATGTTGTAAAATAGATGCCCAGTAGTAAAGAAGAAAACTGGGTATGGCCCATCCCCCCGCTGTCTTGGGAGGGTCATCCATTTAGCCGCTCTTCTTGGTCTGCAGTACCCCAAAGAAATCTAGAACATATCCGCTCTATCCTTGCTAGACAAGATGATAACAATTCTAGAGGGATAGTTCTGAAAAGATATAAAATTTTAGGGAGGTCCGACATTTTGATTACATTGCTTCGCTCATATATGGAGAGGTGCAGGTGGTCTAGCCTCTCCACTTTTTATTAACATTTTCTATTATTGGGGCAATATTTAAATCAGGAATTTTGTCTACCACAGCTGTAATTTTGACCCCCAAATAAGTTGCCTCTAGAACAACTGGGAGCTCTACAGGACACATATTCCCTGAGCAAAGAATCTGAGTTTTATCCATATTTAGTTTATACCCTGAGAGGATGCCGTACTGTTCAGCTAAAGCCTTCACCTCTGGAAGTGCCGAGGTGACATCAGTGGAAAGTACTGCAATGTCGTCAGCATATGCCAGTGCTCTATAATCGACATTATTGACCCTCACCGCCTTGATGTTCACACTCAGCTCTAGTTTTTTGAGAAAAGGGTCAATATAAAGAGCGAAAAGCAAAGAGCACAGGAGAGCACAGGCACCCCTGCCTGGAACCTCTGCTGATATTGAACAGAGTTGAATCCTGCCCTGAAATATGAATCGCAGCCTCTGGAGATAAGTGCAGTGCCTTGACAGCCTGAATAAATTCCCCACATATCCCCTTCCATCGTAGGACAGACCACAGAAACCGCCAAGAGACCCTGTTGCACGCTTTCTCGGCGTCCAACAGGACTACCCCCAACGGTGATTCCGTGGCCTGGGCCCAGTCAAGAAGGGCTATGACACAGCATACATGATCTGTCGTATCCCTGTCAGGGATAAACCTGTGTTGGCGCATTAAAACCAGAGGAGTCATTTCTCTATGAGTTGAGGCTTCATTTTCCATCATATTCACTCTGCTCTCCACCTCATTCATTCTTTCCACAAACTCAGAACAAGTCTTAGAGATCTTTCTTAACCTGGTTGAAAGTATTTCTCCCCACCTCATTCATTCTTTCCACAAACTCAGAACAAGTCTTAGAGATCTTTCCTAACCTGGTTGCAAGTATTTTCGAATATATCTTGCTGTCGCAGTTTTTAAGTGATATGGGTCTATATGAAGCTGGAATGAGTTCTTTCTTGCCCTTTTTTTTTAAACACGACTATAGTTGTCTTCTGCCATGAATTGGGGATATGGCCCTTTTGGGCCAGCTGGAATGCGTTATATCTTGCAGCAAAGGTTGCAGGAATGCTCTATAGAACTCCAGGGGCATGCGGTCTGGGCCCACGGCTTTGCCCGTAGCTAGAGAAGTTATGGCAGCTTCCAATTCTTCCCAAGTTACCGGGGCTGCAAGGATTTCATTTTGATCGTGTGTGACCTCGGTTGTTTCTAGATCTTTGAAAAAATCTTCTGGGGATTCTTCCCCTGGCATAGTCACTCCCTCAGTATATAGTTGTTTATAGTAGTTTTTGAATACATTCAATATTTCTGCCGGGGAATCCTGAACCTGCTCTAAATGGTCTTTAATTTTACAGATTCAATTGGTCACTTCCCGCTGTTGCATCCATTTTGCCAGAACCCTCCCTGTGTTTTCTCCGAGTTCATATGGCTCGGCCCTATACTGCATATATTTGGCTGTCACCTCTGCTCCAAAATGCTGATGGATTTATGGTTTAATGATCGCAATTAGCTGTTGGAAATTCTCTATATTTTGACCCCCCATTAATCTTCTCATAAGTTCAAGCTCGGCTGTCCTTAACTGCTAAACCCATTTCCTAATTTTCTTCTGTAGTACTTTCTGTTGGAATATAGAAAAGCTCAAGGTCTCGCCTCGAACACCTGCTTTCAAAGCATCCCAGACAGTGATTTCAGAGGCTGTGTTTCTATTAATATCAAAGAATTCCACAATCCACTTAGCCATATGCTCACAGTATGACTGATCAAACAGAAGCTTCCTTTCAAAGGTCCAGGGCCTCTGCGCTCTTGAGATACCACTCAGTGGGATTTCAGTCACTAGAGGATTGAGTTCTGAGATCATCCTCGGGAAGGTCTCAATTTTAGCTATTTCGGCCAATTGATTAGAGATAAAAAAATAGTCCAGCCGGACAAGTTTATTATGAGGGGCCGAATAGAAGGTAAACCCTGGATCGACTGATCTATGCTTACACCAGATGTCAGCCAGCCCTAGGGGCATATTATCAAGAACGGCGTTAAAATTATCGCCGGTTTAGCGGCAGAAAACTGCCGCTAAAGCGGCGATAATGGGCTTGATAATATGCCCTGGAGAATTCCAATAGAAGCTCATGTTCACACCAGAACATGGACTTCTATTGGAATTCTCAAGGGCATATTATCAAGCCCATTATCGCCGCTTTAGCGGCAGTTTTCTGCCGCTAAACCGGCGATAATTTTTAACGCCGTTCTTGATAATATGCCCCCATGTTCCCTCACCAATCCTTGAAGGGCCTTAAAAACTCTAACTTTCCTTCCTTGGTATGGCAAATCAGCGTTCAAATTAAAATTGCTATCTAAGTGGATGTTAAGATCGCCACAGAGGATCAGAGGATGTGGCCATAAGGCCAATTCTACACTTAAGTGATTTAAAATATCGGGATCGTCTAAATTAGATCCGTAAACAGAGAAAATTGAGACAGGGGCATTATTAACTATAAATTCTATAATAACCCAGCGCCCCAGCTTGTCTTCTTTGACTCGTTTACAAATTCCCATACCATGTCTTACTAGAATTGCTACCCCTTTGGTTGTTGTCCCATGCCAAGTGCAAGCTATCAAATCGAAACCCAAATACCTCAACCACCCACGTTAACTGCAAGATATGTGGGTCTCCTGAAGGCATATTAGATCAATCTGCATAAATCGAAGGCCTCTTTTTTCCATCATTAAGGCCACATATATTTAATGAGAAAATACGAATTTTATCCGTCATCCTTGTGTTTGACATTCTCACTACCAGATCTTTCCATACGGTACAGTTGATTATACCCAATCATAGAAATCATTTAATTCTTCCTTACATGAATAAAAATGCCATGACACATAAAAAAAAAAGATCAACCCACACCTGCTTAACCCTCCACCTCCTCCCCCTGCCCTCCCCCCCAACCCATGGCAAACCTCCCCCCTCCCCTGCCCATACCACCCCTCACAAGCGACTAGACCTTCCTGGTCCGGTGATGGAGTTGTAACCCTCTGTCTTCCCGCCCCGTCCGCGATTCTGCCAGTAAAAAATTTAAAAATATTATACCTAAAGAGAGAAGAAAGGGAGCAGCACCAGGGTTAACATTCATCCCCCCTGGCATTGATAGAGTTTATCCAAGGGATTGCAGAAACTCCTTAGCTTGGATTTCTGATGAAAAAAAATGAGGAGATTCTCTCCAAATTACTTTGAGCCTGGCCGGATTCAATAAAAGGACCTGAGCCCCCTTTTTTTGAAAAGGTTGCATCAGCTGGCGAAGTCGCCAGTGGTGTTTCACTGTGGAATGGCAATAGTCTGGCCTTACAAAAAAGTATGCCCACTAAAAGAACGCTGTCGATCTGGCCGGGCTAGATCGTAAATTGCCTGGCGTAGGAGAAAATTCCCTATATAAATCAGAATAGCCCGGGGTTTACTCCCTGCTGACAATGAGGACTTCTTCTGCCTAAACGGGAACCTGTGCGCATGCTGTATTTCTTGAGCCCAGTCCCAGTTTTCTAACTCAGGGAGAGCCCCCTTAAGGAGATCAACCATAAACTTTAGGGTATCACCCCCCTCCTCCCCCTCCAGAATACCCAGGACCCTCAAGTTATTCTGTCTCATTCTGTTTTCAAAGTCCTCTAGTTTCCACCGGGCGTCTGACATCTGATTTTCCAATGATACTGTCATTTCTCTATGAGTTGAGGCTTTATTTTCCAGCATATTCACTCTGCTCTCCACCTCATTCATTCTTTCCACAAACTCAGAACAAGTCTTAGAGATCTTTCGAATGGCTCCCTGCATCTTCCTGCAGGCTGTCTGAACTCTCTGACTCTCAATGTGTGTTTCTTCCCTATGGGCCATGATGCATTGGTATATGGATTCCAAAGTGGCAGGTTCTGCTGTTCCTGTCGTATTGCCTGTTGCTGAGATATTCCCTTCTAATGCTGGGGAAATAGAATAGTCCCAAAGAAGACCATGAGTCTTTATTTCATTTTTTTTACTGCTTCTATCATGAGCATTCCTCCCCTTCTTGACTGTGGCAGTATCCGCCGGAGCCTTATCTCGCCCTTCATTTGAATTACTAGAGTTCGACACATGGCCCTGACTATCTGAGTCAGACCAATCTGAGATGTCTGATAGGGAGAATAATGTATCTCTGCCTTCCGTTTCATGCCCCCGGCTGATCGCAAGTTCTCCATCTGCCCCATCCACATCTAACTTATCAATGGGAGCAGGCGCCTGACACAGGTCGGATCCCCCAGCTGTAGATGAATCATCTTTATTGAGTTGAGGGCATTCTCCCCCTTTGCCGCCAGCCCCTTCTGGAGTCTGAATTGCCACATGTCCCACTGAGATTTCAAGGCTTAAAGGGTGACTCACCTCTAGATCCGTGGGGGTCAGCTGTGGATTATTTTTAGAGGGTGTACCATCCGTCAAGTGAAGATTGCCGGATCCGTTATTTGCATCTTGTGGGGCTACATCTGCCGAGTTTGCAGGGCCAAAGATACTTTCCTGTTCGGCGTCTTCCCTGACTCCCTCATGGTAGTGCATGGGGGCTTTTTAAAAAAATCAGGCAAAGTTCCTTCCAATTCTGGTACTGCTACAGTTCCTTTTGCAGTGAAGCCCGAGTCTGCCTTCACTGCAGTTTTCTTCCCGGCCGAGCCCGCCTCTGGGCGGATTTTGACAACTTTAACCGCCTTGGGTGGAGGCATTGCTGGGATATCAAACAGGAGTATCCTTCTTCCAGCCGCAGTAGTGCTGCTCGCGAAGGAGACCAGCTGGTAGGTAAGACGGCTCCAAAAGCGGCAGACTTGAACTGCTTGAAGGAAGAGGCATCCGAAAATTCTCCCGCCGCGGTCTGTTTGCTTCGTGTAGATGCTGGTTACTTTCTGCGGCACGCTGCGTGGCAGGAGAGAAGGAAAACGCGGTCGCAGGATGGATCAGATGGGAGGGCTCCGAGCGGCCACGATTACACAGCCGCCATTTTGCCGCCCAAGACTATCTGGATGGCACAAGCGAGGTGTGCCTGTATCAAGACCCATTGACCTAAGCACATGAGAAGAAGGAATAGTGGCTAGAACTCTGCAGGCAGTCAAAAAGGTATCTATTGTCTCCAGTAACCAAAGTGTCTTTAGAGAGTGTATATCCGGAGCACTGCATCTGGAGCAGTTGTCACAGTCAGAAATACCTGTTTCTCTCCTCAAAAGATGGATAGATTGATAGTGATTAGAATGTACAAATATTTCATATAAAAAAATTATAAAGCTCTTGAAGGCACAACCATCATTGAGGGCAATTAGTTTAACATTACTAGTGTTGTGAGTGATCATCCTCCAGGCGATCCCTCTGAGTTTGAGGACAAACTGTACTTTCCTTATTAAATACATAACATAACAACAAAAAAGATATGACTGCTTTAAAATAAATGATTGAGTAATGGAGGGTGAGGAAGACTAATTCAACCTTCAGTTCAACCTATTGACTTTGAAATGACTTATGCAGACAGTGAGCAATGGAAGCCTCTATTTCATAAAATAGAAAAAGAAAATGCCTCCCATCCCTATCCTTTGTTTCATTCCCATGCTGGGCTGGCAGTGAAGATTTAAAAGACTGAACTTTATTGTATATTGTCTCCATGGGAACGAAAGACAAATGGACACCACACTTGGAACCAGTAACTTATACCAATGAATACCAAATGCTTATAATTCATGTGATGGCTGGGAGGGTCTGTTAAGCTAAACTTGAAGTTTAATGATTGGGTGATCATTCTGGATCAATGCTTGCCTTCCATTTGTCAATGAGATAGCTACTTTACTCAACTGTCCTTTCATAAATCTAATGCCATCAACTCTAGGTTCTCTTGAGACAACTCAATTGACCTAGGCTAAACTATTACTCAGTTCATTTTAACTTTCCTGTTCAATGGGTTGATCTCTTTTTGGGATGAAATCCCAAAGTATCGTTGACAACAGACAGAAGAGGGACCAATGCCTAATTATTTCTAAGGAAAACAATAGGACTTAAAGAGGTCTGCCCCTGGGGACTGGAAGGAGGAGCATTGGGTAGGAAAATGCAGAATAATGGCAAACTCTCTTTAGGTGGCTGTGGTCTGGACATATCATAAAAAGCTACATTTTTTCATTATTTGGGTAATCACTAATCAGCTGGGTACAAGCAGCTAGTTACCTGTCTGGTTGTCTGAGATCTGGCATGAACACGACATTGGCTCTAAGTTAATGCTACACCACTATGCCACCCTATATTCTACCTTCTAACAGTGACTCCTCATGGACTATGCCTCCCTTGTCTCTTCAAAATTGTCATTTTCATTCTTCATTCCACAAGCCATTTTTGTGCAAGGAACCTACATAGTGCTCCTGCTCAACGATTCAGCCCAGTCTAAATCCAAGACAGATAATGCCAGAAGAATGCAGATACACCATCCATTTGTATACAGCCACATTATTCTTTTAATTCAGATATTTCTGAACAATGTAGGTCTTCCCTAAGTTGCATTCTCCTAGCCTAGGTAACAATTAGCTAATTTAGGGTTATTAAAGAAAAACACTGTTTGAATCTGGTAACTGAATTGTCATTTTCCTTTCATTATATATCTGACGATCCTTGCTGCTCTTGTGTTTGTTTATTTCTCAACTTTCCCAAATTACCCCTGCCAAGACACTCATCAAAACCACTAACCTTCGTCCCCAGGTTCTGTGATCTGTTGTGCTATTAATTTCCCCCATCAACAGACCTTACGCATTGTGGAGCGAATGTGGTTAAAGCTACACCAAATGTTACTAGAGGAGGAGGTTGCCAAAAATTGAAAATTTGTCCACGCTATCCTTACCTCTCCGGGCAAGATGGGAAATTATAGTGCAGAAAGTAAATTACAACAATGGTTGTGTCTGGATAGGTAGTGTGCAATTAGTTTTCATGACTTGCTGTGGGTAGGGGGAGGGAAGGTGAGTGCTAACTTAGGACCTTGGCTCATATTTTTCTATGTGAGGCACCAAAGGTATATTTTGCGTAATTACGTGCCATTTCATGTAATATTGTGGTAATTTTGCATAATGACACAAAAGGGAATTTTACAAATTTTGCACTTCTTCTCCTCTTCCCCTGTTTCTTAGGAGGCCAGCAGATCAGGAAAGGAAGCCTGCAATACACGCACAGACAAGGACCCTCTTATTGGGTCTAAGAGGTGCTGGCCTCATGTAAAGTACTTCACAAAGGCCAAGCAAGACATCTCATTGCATGCTGGAGCCCTCTTCAGTCCTGCATCAGGAAGAATTATGTTTATAGGGAAACCACTGTACTGAGACCCTCTCCTTGAACAATAATGAGACTGGAGACCTTTTTTATCCCAAGCACTGTTAACATGCTGATTCATTCTAAATCAGCATTATCTTCCTATTCTAGCTCTCCACAGCAAATCACAGCTCAGCCCACTGACTGAGACATCGAAAGGCTTCCTCTCACATCATGGTGTGCCCTGAACTTGGCTCACAGTATCCTCACCCATTTCTCTGGCTTATTTTGCTGTTTATATGCTGCCATTTTTGACACCACCCAGACTGGGTTAAAGCATGGTCCTGGCAAGTTCTTCGATGTTGCTGTGATCTCACCACAATGCTACTCTAATGACACCTTGCCAATGCCCACTGGTCTTAGCTAATATGTTTTATTTTGAGGGTCTAATTTCCAGGGAATTTGATCTTCACTCCAAAAGTTTGGATTTTCCCAACACATTTGCATTTGGCTCCCTGCCATTTGATGCTAATCTGAGAGTTTATATCTTCTGCTCACCTCTTTTATTTCGGGACTATTCACTGACCTTAGTCTCTCCAAGTAAATGTCAGAATTTAGGACAAGGAGAAACCTCTGAGCCATTTGTCCACTGTTGGGGTCTTTTCCACCACATTGTAGGTGACACCTCTCCCTCTTGTTCTTCCTGGTATTTTGCTACGAAGGTCCATAGAAAACAGAGTGCAAGTGGCTTTGCTTAAAGTCAAGGCTAACCAAAGGCCTTTCATGTGACATTATGCCACTTGAAATTTCTACTTTGCTGCCCTGATTGAAGCATGATTAAAGTTTTCCTTTGGAGTTATGGTCTCTCCCCCGTATTGCTCTTTTCATTCATCTCCTCCATGTTCTCCTTCAGATTGCATTCTTCCTTTTCTAAATCTTCAGACTTCTGGGCAAAGATGTTCATTCTGATCCTCTGTTTGTTTAAGCAAGTCTATCCTAGTGCACCTTTAGATTCATTGCCTGTTCAGGCCCTAAGCCCTCAGCAGAGCTGCCTCTCAATGCTGTGTTGTTTTCCTTCCTGTTTGCTTTCAAGGGCCTAGCAAATTCACCCTCTTGTGGTCCTTGCCAGCATGGATTTGTTGTCAACACTGAAGTTGACAGAAGGTCCAAGTGCATCCAGAAGCCCTTCCCAATCTTCCTGTGGGTTTGACAAAAGAATCTGGTAATTTCTTGAAGATCATCTTCCAGTTTTTTCCGAATCAATCCTCCCAGGAGTCCCTTCCAAATATTATTGAGGTATTTTTTGTTTGGGCCCACAAAGATCCACTTGCTTTATAAACACAGCAAGGTCATATTGTGGGCTGAGCTCGTAATGAGCTTTGAACTTGCATAATATGTTGCCTCATTGTCTTGCATTAAAGTGGGAATTTTTCTAGATTTAGAGCAAAGAAAATATAAAGTTTTATAATAGATATTGTTCCTAGCTTCTAGTTTCCTCTTAATTGTTCTATATCTTTCTCTGTTCCTCTTCCTTTTCCTTCCTTCTCATGTTTGTCCACTATTCCTGTTCTTTTACTTTTGGGCCTGACACAGGCGTCAGTTCCTGTTCTCCTCCCTCTTTTAGCATGTGTCAGGATATTATTTTGTATGTCCTTTCCTGTGATTACTTCCCTTTCGCAGATCTTCAGTAGCGGCCCATGCTATTCTTGTTCCTCATGAATTTCTTCCTAATTTGTGCTTTGATAATGAGGGTCATCTGTCTGTCATGAGACTTTACTTCACATGGGCATCCTATTCCGGTATCATTCTATCCTAACTTGTGTTTCAGTCTATTGCTTAACCACGTTGCTACACAATTGTCTGATTCCAATATCCTGCCATTATTTCTCTCTAGTGAGTGTCTCTGTGTGCCTTCCCATTTGTTTTATCACCCTTAAATCATTTTTCCTGTTTTCTTGCAAACATTTGCAATTGTATGTTCTTTGTTTATGATCTCTCTTTCTTTCCCTGCCCTTTTTTCTTTATGCCCATTGTACTTTGCCCCTCTTTGGTCTCTATCTTGCAGGCTAATCCTGAACTCTTAGAGCTTTGTTTACTCACTCTCATTTGATGGTTATAGCTGCTTTGTAAATATGCTTTGCTCCTTTCCTCTCATTTAGTGTCTGCAGTGACCTGTTAATCTTGGCTCCACTCACACCTCTTATCTTGCAGATATCTCAAGATCTTCTTTTCATCTCTCTCAAACTAATTTCTGCTTGATGAATGTTTCCTGTTTGAATTGCTTTTCCTCCTCATTCTATGCATCCTGCATTGGATGTTTGGACATAATGTCTGTAACTTACTTTAATATGTTTTTGCATGACATATACTCTATTAGATACCTTTCAGCTGGAGTTATCTGGCTGGATTACCTTTGCATGCTGTGCTCTGAACCAAATTCTGGTTTGGTGCTTCTGGCTGCTATTTGCAGTCTCATTTGAATGCCAGGCCTGGGACTGTGAAACAAAAAGGTTATTACTAAGTTCTTTGTAGCTGTGGTAGTTTGATCTCTGCCCCTTGGTGGCTTCCTCTCCAAGTTGATCCTTCCCCATCTTCAATGTGGACTTTTCCTTATAAGAGTTTTCTTGTCCATGGATGATTTCTATACTGGCTTGATACTGATATGCAACCCTCATGGGATCAATGTTCTATTTGTTCCACTGCTTGCAATAAGTAAGGAGGTTGCGGGTGTGCTATGCAGTAAGATCACAATAAATTGTTTACTTTTCAACTCTCAATTGCTGCTGCTGGAATCAGTATTAATAACCTCGTAAATGTTCTTCAAACTACAGCTAGGAAAATGCTTATTATAGCAACATACTGCTGTCAGTTATTCCGAAATCTCATCTGGCCCATTTAAAGCCTGCCCTCATGTAGCTGCAATACCAGTTTCTGAAACCGCAAGGTGTGAACACATCACATCCATTCTGACCATCATGAAATGGATTCCTATTGAAGATAAAAGCATATTCATGCTGATGAATATAGTACATGAGATTGTACATTTCAGAGGTACATAGTACCTAGCCCAGAAACGTATATCTCAAGTGGTGTTCACTTCAAAGTTCGGAGAGCCTCCTGCTTGAAACCCCATCCTTCAAGAACAAAATAACACTCAAACAAGTCTTCTATTAGAATTCTTCTTTTCGGTGGACGTGGAACCCAATTACCTGCAATAAGAATCAATTACTCCTTGAAGCATTCTAGAAGGAGCTTCACCATACCTTACTTCCTATATTATTCTAATGTCTTGATATGTGCATCACCCTGCAAGTCTTGCCCTGCTAAGTGGTGCCAACCCAGTCCTAGGCCCTTGGAAGTGGGTATAAATTGCTGCTCCAACAAAAATCGAAGCATCAACGCTGGTGCATACCTCAGAACCGGTGCATCTCCATCGACGACTACGTATCTTTGCAGCTGCGAGAATCAAGCACATCTCATTGCCTCCATTACCAAAGTATCTTCGACTTTGCGTGGCCCAGAACCAACGCATCACCTCCATTGTAAGGATTGATGATGACGCATCGCCTCCTTTGCTCCCCGCATTGTCACGGATGTCGACGCATTCAATATACTTTTGCAATGGGCCAAGGCTGGTCCCTGTATCCGACCCAAACTCCATCATGGTCGGCATGTACTTTCAGATTTGATCCAGTCTAGCATGATCAGATAGCCCCGGTTGGCGCATTATACATTTAAGCACTACATTTTTGTTTATTCTTAAAAGATTCATAACTCCAGTTATGCTTATTAGATTTGTGCTGTTTTAGCCTTGTTTTACACGTAAAAATATTCACTATTTTCCTAAGCTGGTCTTTTTGTGGTATTTGCATTGTGTTACTGTTTGAATAGTTGCACAAATACTTTACACTTTGCCTATTAAGTTAAGCCTGACTGCTCTGTGCCAAGCTACCAAAGGGTGAGCACAGGATAATTTATGGTGTGTGATGGCTTACCCTAACTAGGATTGTGGTTCCTACTCGGACAGAGTGCATACCAAGGCCGAACAGAAATCCAAGTTCTAACAACTGTACTCATAAAGTTTTTTTTTGTAAATACTATTGTTATGAGGCACTAGAATTTATGCGGAGTTAGGCTATTGTGTATGTGTAAAGTTACCTGTTCCCTGATATGGATCTGAGATGCACTAAATAAAGCTTTAAATACATCAAACATTGAATGCATAAATTATTGAACTGACTCAATTTACTTTACATAACTAAAACAAACGTTTGATGTATATATTTTTTTAAATGAAAGGGCTTTGCCTGGTACTCTGATGATCCCAAGCTGTGCTCACATTTAAAGAAATCTAAAGAGTGGGTTCAATGTATAACCTGAGGTCTACAATTCTGTAATATGTATGGTTGATATCTAATACCCTGGTATTAAATGGCTTATCAGGTGGCTCTATTTGATACTGCTAAGCTAGCTAAAATAAAGACAAACAAATGCATTTCTTTATGTAGCACTGTATATCGCACTTTTACTATTCCTAAGCATTGCAAAAAAAGAAATTGCTAATACTTAAATTATGCTACTCAGTTAATTGAATTCAGATATAGATCTAAAGCTGCTTTGCTGTGCTTCCAACTCATGACAGCCAGATAAGCTCATGTGTCAGTGGTCAGTATTCAGCTCACTGTTCTCAAATATAACCCAAGAAATGATTGCTTGTGAGAGCATTCACAATATCTTTAGTTTATTGCACTTTTCTCCACACAAGGCGATCAGATATAATTAGAGGTGAACTGATGATCTAAACTTACAAATAGAAATATAATATTATTTGTAATCAAATTCTGCAAAGACTTTCATTTCAAGATAATGAGTAATAAAGGGTAATTAAAAAATGAATGACTTAATTTAATAATTTTCATCTTGCAACACTCTCCGATCTTTTGCTTGTCTAAAAGAATATACTATAAAGATGAATAAAAGACAAAGGGGTTTAGTTGGATTTTTGCAGACAGATTACTCCACTAAACATTTCACAGGGTAGCCTGAACACTAAACTTGTTGTTCTCCCACTCTATTTAGAGCTGATGGCAGAGCTTAACCTTACCGTTGACTGATGGCCTGACTGAAACAAACAAATACAATCCCGTGAGGCTTTTTTCCTCTTTCTATGTGTGCTGTGTAATGCAGCACATATAGAAAAAGGAAGTAACGAGGAGAAATAAATATATTTCTCCTCGTTACACCTCACCTGGGGAGGCATATCTTTTTGGCACATTCCCAGGTTTACAAGGTCATATCATTCTGGGAATGCACTAAAAACCATGGGAGTTGCGTGAGACCACCCATGTAACTCTAATGGAACGCCTACCTAGAGCAGAGTAATGCAATGCAGCACTTTACGCTGTGTTACTCCAGGTTTTTAGAGCCACTCAAAGTGGCTTTCTATGACTCCTGAAATCTGACTTAAGGTTTGCGTCGCACTTGCACCACGTTGCTTGGTGCAAGAGCGACACAAACCTGGTCATACATATGGCCCTTAGAACCAAATCTAAACCCAGAAGTAAAAAAATATTTATGCTAGTTGGAATGTATTGGGTCTTGGCAAGGACTAAGCTTCAAGGTAGGTCAATGAGAGGATTTTATTGTTACTCACTGACCACGTAATTTGTATGTCTAAGGTATGTGTTAGACATGGCATCCTTAATGTGCTTCTCCCCTAACTTTTTTGCCTTCAGCCCTCCTGTTTTGCTGACTTCATTTTTGCTGGCCTTACGACTCTGCTCACTCTACCACTGCCAACCTGTGTTAATGTGTGTGGGCTCTCTCCCTCAAACATGGTAGAATTGGCTTATAGCCGATTGGTATATTTAATTTATATGTAAGCCCCTAGTAAAGTGTCACTACAAGTGCCCAGGGCCTGTAAATCAAATGCTACTAGTGGGCCTGCAGCACTGAATGTGACACCCACTTAAGTAGCCCTTGAGACATGTCTCACATCTGCCACTGCAGCCTGTGTGTGCAGTTTTAAACTGCCTTTTCAACCTGGCAAAATAACCTTTTGCCAGGCCTAAACCCTCATTTTTAATACATGTATGAGACAAAGGGAAGATAGACGTCAGCAGGATAGGCCACTCTGAGTTAATCAGGAGAGGAGCTGTCACCTACCACACTTGCACATCACAAAGGCCCTGCCTGGGCACCCTCACAAAGGGTTTAACACTATACCATTGTGATTGATCACAGACAAGCTGTGGCCCGTGCAAGGAGGAAGGGAATGTCTGACACCTCAGGGAGGTGGAAACCTCTAGAAGTTTCCACCATTTCAAAGTGGCACCAGGTATAAATATTGGACAATGAACCCAACTTTTAAGTACACTACTGTGCCTATGGAAGACTCTGCCAGGAAGAAGGACTGTTGTGCTACTGAAAGGACTGACACTCTGCTGGACAGCTGCTCTAAAGGACTTCTACCGTGCCATGCTGCCCTGATGCCATCTTGCCTGTGTGAGAAGGACTGGACCTGCATCTCTGAATCCAGGACCCCAGAGTGACTCCAAGGTCTACTTGGCTGGGCTCCCTATCGGAAGCCTCAGGGACATAACAGGCTTCCAACAACTGTAAACCCACCACCTGGACTCTGCCATCTGTGAGTCCAACCCTGCCAAGTGGTGCCTCCCTAGACCTGGACCTTTGGAAGTGGACCTGAAGGTGCTCTGCCAGCCCATCCGTGGACCCAGCAGAATGGACACATCACCGCCCACAGTCTCGTCAGAACCACCGCTGCGTGAAACATCTTTGACAAAGGCCCTTGTATTGCAAGCCTCTCATCAATGGCAGCCTCAATGACAATGCAGGACTTTGCATCGCAAGCCCTGCAGCTTCTTCGGAACCAGCCGGCACATGAGGAATTCTCAAAGCAGGCCTTCACAACACAAGCCTTCCTCGTTGATAGCATCCTCAATGACGATGCAGGACCTCTCATCGCAGCATCGCAACTTCTCAGAACAGACGCTATGCAATTCATCTCCGACCTGAAACTTGCATCACCTCCAATGTGCAACTCATCCGTGATGCAGGACATCTGCAACTAATCGCAGCCAGGATTTAAGGTACTCTTGTTTAGTAGCCCTAACTGAATCCCTGTAGTTGGCCCACGCTCCATTGCAATCGGCCTCAACTATTGATTCTGTCACAGTCTAGTCCTACCAGATGATGGAGCAGGGGTTTGAAAAAATAAAACCTGCTCGGATTAATTCCTCGGTAACATTTACTAACAGTGTGTGGTGAAACTAACATGCAAAAACACGAAAAACACGGGGAAATGCTTATGCGCATGCGTGCACTAATGCGTGGACTAATGCATGAAAAACTAGGCCACATTTGCGTTCTGCTTGAAAATAAAAAAAAATAATAATGATGCTTTCTGCACGTTAATGCTTTGATAGACAAATAACGTGGGATAGCGCAAATGGTGGGTGGTAAAACGGTGAGAATTATCTTCAATGAAATTATGAATGTCTGTGTTTTATTCATCATGGTGATACTTGCATGGGCCTACATCGTTGCATGACGAGTTAAGGGTTAAGAAAAGAAAACTAATAAATAAACCGAAAATCGAGCTTTGAGAGAGAATGGAGAAGGCAATGTTGATGACCTTCGAAAATCATTGTTTGTCTGCCAAGTAACGGAAGGATGGCCGTGGGACCATGAGCAAATGTGCAAACTTCTTCTGCGGAAGCTACAGCGTCGGACAATGAAAATGTAGAGATTTGAAACATGTAACTAGTTGAAGGAAGCGTGTTTTCCTGAGACGTGGCTTACATATTGCTAAAAATGTAAAACAAAGAATGCTGTGAAGACAGGAACATGACTATGGTGGTGTGATAGAACACCCCCTTAACTGACCAATGAGAGACTAAGATTCTGAAAATGTTGCTACAATGGTGGGTTGGACATGAAGGTTTTTAGAGTATAACTGGGGTGTCTGGGGGGTGTTGTTAGCGAGCGTGCCCTTGAAGAAGCTAGAGAGGGGAGATCGTCGCTGTCCGTCGGTTTGCTGTATGCAGATAGAGGCCTACCTGTTTCCTGTTCCTGTCCTACTCTTTGTTCCCTGAACCTTCTTGGGGAACCCCCATCTATTTCCCATGGCCAGGGGGTAGATTTTCCACTACAATACTTAGGCTTGTATGGCTGAATATGCTGAATATGAAATATGCTGAATAGGACAAGAGAGGAGTTGACTCAGAAAATTAATCAGTTGAATCTGAATGCGGAAGCATTAACAGTGCCAGTAACAATTGGACCTATAGTTCCATTGTACGGAGAAAAGCAGAATATATCAAGAGCACATGTGTTGACAGTCCCAATGAATAGAGACAGGAATAAAGTGGTAACGATAGTTGATCAGGTTGAACAAACTGAAACAAGTACTTCATTAATTGATTTGCCAGTTTGTGAGATGACAACTGAAACCTGTGTTGATGGAGTCAGGTACGCAAGATGGGTTTCAGGTAGTTTTATTCAAGATGGTACAATAGACAGATCAAGTCCATATCAAGACCCCACCAGGAGCAGCCAGCATACTGCTCAGCCCAGTCAACTGTGACCATTTGACTCACAACATTCTATAACATGTCATCACAGTAAGATTCTACAGGCAGGGCATGAAAAGCATTGAACTCAGGATATAACATATCCCCCTTTCTCCCAAATATACAAAAGAACAACAATGAGAGAAGAAGAAAGATTGAGAGGAAAAACAGAAAGAAAGTAAGAACCACAAACCAATGAAAGAAGTGAGCAACCGCAAAGGATGAGAGAAGCAAAGAAAAGAGGAAAACAAGAACATAAGAACCATCCTCCCTTCTATACACAAAGGCAAAGGCAAGAAAAAACATAGTCAGAGAATAAGAGAAGAGGAAGCACGAACGACTGCCCCAAAACACACCCACTGGCCAGAACAGGAATGTAAGGAGGCTGAAAAATTAAAGACCAACAGAGCAAGAAAACACGACAGAAAAGCAGAGGAAAGCTCAGAATCCACATGAGATACCAGGAAGATGACAACATGAGGAAAACAGAAATGATGAAAGAAACAAGGAAGATGAGGAAAAGAGAAAGGAGATTCCTCACCCTAACACCATTATCAATACAATATGACAAAATATAATAAAAGATAACAGTGTATATTAGCAATGAACAATAATTATAAACGGTGCATACATAGAGTTAATACCCCTCTTAAAGCTGACACTGTGAAAGCGAAAAGGGGTTGAGAGATGTAAACAAGAAGATACGGGTAAGAACCCAAATATATATATATGCAAAAGGGAATGACACCCTTGAAACCAGAACTGAATCGTGCACAAAATGGGAAACTCCCCATACACACCCCATTTAGGGTAACGATAACCTTGTAAGAACAAACTTTGTGTGGAACTTCCACACAGTGCACTGGAGTAATGTAACTGTGTTAATAATGCACATATGAGTAGGATCTCATGACATATCCCAAACAGTGAAAGGAATACTATATTGAATATAGTTGAAGATGGTACTAAGGCCCATAGCGTACACCCTGTGTGGGGTATACTAGACTGTGTCTGCATACTAAAGGTGGGTGTGACTAAAATATGGGTAGGAACCCGAATACATGGGTAGGAACACATGACTTAAATATGGGTAGGAACCCGAATACATGGGTAGGAACCCGTGACTTAAATATGGGTAGGAACCCGAATACATGGGTAAGAACCCGAGAGTCAAATGTGGGTAGGAACCCGTAAGCAGTCTCTAGCTTAGAGAAAGTTACATACGCAACAGGACTGAAACCTTTGCATAGATGCCCTACGAGGGGTAGACAAGTGTAGTACACAAAAAAAAAAAACAGACAAATGTACAAATGTACCATGCGCAGATGGGACTAAAACCCCCGCGATCCCAGTTAGGGAAGACTAAAATGTGTAAAGTCTTTGAATGCAAGTTCTGCACCATAAACTTAGTGGAAGTCATTGGTGTGCCCATCACCATGGTAACACAGGCAGACGTAAATAAATCCTCGAAGTGTCCAGACCAAGAAAACGCCATACATAGACACACACGGAGGCTGTCAGGAAGTTAATATAGGTCAAAAGGTGTTTTCCTTGACAAAAGGCATCGCTGGTAACAAGGAGGAGCAGCAAAAACTCCACAGATCAGCGCACGTGTTGAAACCAAACGAAGAGTTTAACTCACCGTCCAAAAGAAGAGTTGAAATCACACAAACTGGTGAAACGATGCAGGAATGCGATACGAAAGGATCCTCCAACCGCGATCGTGGTGAAAAGTGACAAACTAGGAATAACTTTATTGCAAACACTGTCTTCGTGGTTGGCACAGCTTGTAGGATGCTTCACGTCATCCCAGACAAATGCGTGATTGCCAAAGAGAGAAGTGGTTGGTAACGAGAGAGTGAATGACGCAAAGCGAGAATCCGTATTGTGAGCCATCACCAAAATGGCTGCGCGCTGAGTCACGTCGTCCCGGGTGGCTCACGACAGCGGCGTGACCCAAAACGTTGCCCAGCAGCTGAGAAATCCCACAGAGAAACAAATGCACCACGGGGGTCTGTGACCGGCTGTAGAACACAGGTGAGTGGGTGCGCGCCAGTCACGCACTTGTCACGAGCTTCTTTCAAATTTGAATGTAAAGATGACAGTTCCATACTGCTGCAGACACGGAGTCTCAGCGTTGGCCAGAAATAAAAGACAAAAATGAGTCGTACCTGATTCAGCCCATTGTAGAAACACATAGTTCTTAGAGGTTTGTGACAAAAACTCTGTGCAGAGTCTCGAACTCTCCATTGTACAAGAAGCTGACAAGGTCAATGTAAGACCAGTTGTAGAAACATGCTTCGTTTGTTTTGAAAGAGGTTTGAAATTGGCCATGACGGTTGAACAGGCAAATGTCCAGGGATAACAAGGGACCCCAAGAAAATGAAAAATAAGCTCACCTTGAGAGTCCACACATGCCACAAATAGTACAAACGTTGAAACAGTCCCACAGAAGATTGTAGAAAAATCCAGCTGTCAGACCACGACTTTCACACACAGGTTGGGTACCTGAGAGAGACTGATGTCAGGAGAAGTGCAGACACAAGATCCATCGTACAGATGATGATAAATGGCAGGCTACGTAGCTTTGAGCCAGAAACACACTTCTTCCAGACAGCATAGAGTAGGCTTACCCTCGCTGAAGGCACAGCACAAGACGCGGACGTTGTCAGGCTTACCCTCACTGAAAGCAGCTTGGTTGGCACACACATAAAACAGCACACTTCTTCCCCAGACAGTGTAGACAACGATGTGTGGCGCTGAAGACAGACGTTGTTGAATGACAGGCCTACCCTCACTGAAGGCACAGCACAGGACACAGACGTCATTGAATGGCAGGCTTACCCTCACAGAAGGCGCAGCACAAGTAGAAGTAGGAAAAGTAGGATTTCTCAAACACATAGAGATAGACTCTGGAGAGTAGACGCCCTAGACTGGATGGGCAGCTCCTTAAGTAGCACTTGCGCAGACGCTTTTCCTCACTAACTGGCAGAATTAGCTTGTGGGCGACCGATGGGAGGTCCCTGGTGGGGTCAGGAGTGCCAGTTAGCTTTAGTTTCTTCAGGCTTGATAAGGTTGACTTAACTTGAGTTGAAGTGGGTTGAGTAATTTTAAAGTTGCTTCAGGTTCTTGATGAGGTGACAGACGCAGGTTCTTTTGAAGATCGTCGCCAAAAATGTGTAGTGATCAAGTCCACGCAGGTTCAGGTGATTCAAAGAGGTTTTATTGAAGATGGTACAAGATCACAGGAAGACCATAAGGAGACCAGATCAAGACTCTCTCAAGACCCCACCAGGAGCAGCCAGCATACTGCTCAGCCCAGTCAACTGTGACCATTTGACTCACAACATTCTATAACATGTCATCACAGTCAGATTCTACAGGCAGGGCATGAAAAGCATGAACTCAGGATATAACAAAACCCCTAAGAGAAATGCGCAAATGGATCCGAGGAGATTAGTGCAGAATGTCACTCCGATATCAGGGAATTCAATGGGACCTTCACCAGATGAATTAGATGACTGGATAAGGGGAATGGAAAAGCGAAAACCTCAACCACAGAGTATAGATGTGAGTAAACTGAGAGTGGATTTGGAAGAAATGATTATTGGTACAATAAGCCCAGACAGATTGAGTAATTATCGAGATGAGGAGTTGTTATTCCTGTAAAAATATTACTTAGAGAGCGAGAAATTTTCATGAAAGGTTAACAGAGGCTGCTTGTAAATATGGAGTGGACATAGAGAAGTCAAGAGTGTTACAGAAAACATATAGACAGGATTTTACTGAAAAGGATTTAGAGAGTTTGAATGCGTCTGGTAAAAGATTGCAAATAAAAGAATTAATGAATATCTTGAAGAAATGGGGAGATGTAGAACGGTGGAAAGGTAGATGGGCGAAAAAGAAAGAAGAAATGATTGCCAATATAAATGCGTCTATGTTTCGACTGAGAGAGTCAGAACAGGCTGAAAGGGTGTGTCCAATGAGAGAAGTTCCGGGTGGTGGATATGTTCACATTCCTTGGACAAGACAGGATATATTGTCTTTTACTCATGATTTCCCTAGGTTGAGGGAAAAGCCAGTTGAATGGTACAAACAAGTAGAGAGGTTTGTGAAGGTTTCAAAAGTCTTATTGAAAGATCTGGATGGTTTATTTGAGATTGTTGTTCCAGCAGATTTATGGACAGAGTGTAAGATTACTGTTGATTGGCCTAAAGAAGAATATCCTAGAGATGCGAAAACAGGTGCACCTTCAGATGAGGTGATGAAGAAAGATCATCAGGTAATTACTTACCTGAAGGGAAAAATTTCTCCGAAAGAATCAGATTGGGTTAAAATTGACATAACAACCCAAGAACCAAAGGAGTCGGTACATGCTTATTATGAAAGGTTGTTACAGGTGTTCGAACAGTAGAGTGGGTTTGAGAATATTGGAGATAAAGATATGGGACATTTTGTGTAGCGTTTTGTATTTGGATTAAAACCAGAAATTAGTAACATGATTCAGCAACATTTGATTTGTTGGCAGAGTAAAACGGTTGATGAAATACTGAGGTATGCAAAGTATTGAGGTGATGAGATTGAAGCGAGGCATAAGAAGCTAAAAGAGAAAATGATGTGGGCACAAGTGAAGGTAGCAGAACAGCAAGAAGGAAACAGAGGTTCTCAAACAGATTTCCAGATGAAAGGTCAGAATCAGAATGGTCAAGTAACGAGTGGTGGTAGAGGTAGAGGTAAATTGAACAAAGATGAAATGAAAAGGAAATATCCTTGTCATGCGTGCGGTAAATTTGGGCATTGGAAGAACAAGTGTAGATCTGCTCAGAAAAATAATGGGATGAATCAAAATTTTAATTCACAGATGCAGAATGAGGTGGTTGTGAATCAACAACAGCAGCAGCAGATAGTTACTCCACAGTTACAGGTACCACAAGCTCCTATGCCAAACAATGTGAATGCTCAAGTGCAGAGATACAGTGCGAACACTGGGTTTCACGCAGGTGAATAAGTTGGCAAGAATCAAAATGTGCAAATGGTTTCGCAATACTTGTTGCAGTGCAATGAGAGTGATTCAGACTCATACCAATGACGGTGCCTGAGGGGGGAGGAAGAATGCGTGCTTGGCGCAACTCTAGAGGTAGATCAGTCAGGTCCATTTGTTGATGGAAAGGTGGAAGGTAATGACATTACATTCCTAGTGGACACTGGTGCTACCCGTTCTACTGTAAGAGCAGCAGAAATTCCAAACCTACCCCTCTCGGGAGAAACTATCCAAGTCGTAGGAGTTTCCAATAAGCATATCAAAACCCCAATAACAAAGCCAATAGAAGTTCTATATTGGAAGATTCAGAGACATGCATCGGTTTGTGGTATGTGATACGAGTCCGGTAAACCTTTTAGGGAGAGATTTACTGTGCAAAATGAATTGCACAATTTATTGTACACCAGATGGTATTGCTTTCCAAACACCAGATGATGATGTTGCGTTTGAAATGATGTTAGCGAAGCATAGGACAGAAGTGGATGAACTGTTTTCACTTCTTACTGAAGAAGATTTGCCTGCAGAGTTGAGAAATACAGTAAGATCTGATGTATGGGACTTCTCAGGAAAAGAGATTGGTCTGATGAAAGGTGTGGATCCTATTCAGGTTGCGGTGAAACCGGGTGCAACATTTCCAAACACACCTCAATACAAAATGAGTCCTGAGATAACAGCAGGAGTTATTCCTGTGATTGACCAAATGATTGAGCAAGGTATTTTAAAAGAAATACTAAGCAGTCCATGTAATTCGCCTATTATGGGAATTAAGAAGCCAAGTGGAAAATATAGGATAGTACAAGATTTACGAAAAATAAATAAGATTGTGGTACCCTGTTGTCCAATAGTGCCAAATCCAGCAGTGATTCTATATCAAATTCCCTGTGATGCAGAATGGTATACAGTAATTGATCTGTGTCAAGCATTTTTCTCAATTCCCTTACATCCGGATAGCCAGTATTTGTTTCCGTTCCGGTTCGGAGACATTGTTTTGACATGGTGCCGAGTTCCCCAAGGGTACACAGAGTCCATCGATTTTTAATCAGATTTTGAAAAAATGTTTGGAGACTTTGATTATGCCAGAAAATCAGTTTTGGTTCTTTATATTGATGACCTACTGGTGGCATCAAAAACATGAGAGGCATGTGTAACAGATACAGTTGCCTTACTGAATCATCTGGCAGAAGGTGGACACAAAGTGTCACCAGCAAAATTACAATTTTGTAAACAGGAGGTCCAATATTTGGGACACAAAATAGAGAAATGAGTCAGAAAGGTGACACCAGAAAGGATCAATGTGATTCAACAAATGAGCCCTCCTAAAACTCAGAAGGAAGTGCGAATGTTCTTGGGGATGGTTGGATACTGCAGACAGTTGATCAGTGGTTTTTCACTGATTGCAAAGCCTCTACAGAGGTTGACACACAAAGATGTGACTGATACGATTGAATTGGATGATGACAGCATGAAAGCTTTTTTTGAGTTACGGGACAGTCTTTGTCGAGCACCTGCATTGGGAATGCCAGATTATACAAAGGATTTTGCGTTGTACTGTTGTGAGAGATATGGGTGTGCACTTTCAGTTTTAACTCAGAGACATGGAATGGCATGACGTTCAGTGGCATATTTTTCTGCTACTTTGGATTCAGTGGCTGCAGCGTTACCAGGTTGTTTGAAAGCAGTAGCTGCTACTTGTGTGAGCTTGGAACAAAGTGAAGTGATTGTGATGGGACATTCAGTTAAAGTATATGTGCCACACTCAGTTGAGATTCTTTTGACAAGAACACGTACACAGCACATGACCTATAATCGGCTGTCTAGGTATGAAAGAGTAATATTGGGTGTGGAAAATGTGACTGTGGTGAGATATACGACAATAAATCCGGCAACATTGTTGCCTAGTCCATTTTGTGAGGAAGTGAGAGAGGAAGCAGATCACGATTGTTTGGATGTGACAGATTTGTGCACGAAACCAAGGCCAGACATTAAGGATACCCCGCTAGAAGAATCAGATAGTGTGATGTTTGTTGATGGATCTTGTCTGAGAAATGAAAAAAAGGTGTATTAAGTTCTGCCTATGCAGTATGTACAGTGCCTGCTGTTCTGGAAGCATCCTGTCTAAAAGGGGTACATTCTGCACAAATTGCTGAACTCATAGCTCTGATTAGAGCATGCAAAATTGGCAAAAATTTGAAAGTAACCATATTTACTGACAGTCAATATGGGTTTGGGGTGGTTCACGATTTCGGACAGTTATGGATGCAATGGGGATTTCTGACTTCTTCAGGTTCTCCTATAAGAAATAGCAAAAATGTGAAAGATTTATTGGATGCTTTGCAATTGCCAAAGAAAATTGCGGTGGTCAAATGTTCTGCACATAAGTCAGGAAATGATTATGTGACAAGTGGCAACAGATACGCTGATCAGGTAGCGCGTTTCTGTGCACAACATTCAATTGCAATAAAAAGAGGGATGGAGAAGAATAATACTAATTGCCACCTGATGTTTTACTCCTGGGAAACTTGGGATGAGATTAGACAGTTACAAGAAGAGGCAAGTCATGAGGAAAAAGAAATTTGGAAAAAATCAGGCTGCAAGAAGAGAGCAGAAAATGAAATTTGGGTATACATAGATGAAAGACCAGTTATGCCAGATTCTTTACTATCCCAAATGGCAAGGATATACCATAGAATTGGACATGTTGGAGGAGATGCAATGATTAGGCTCTTCAAGCAGTCATGGTACAACCCAAAATTCATAGTCATTGCAGAGAGTCTATGCCAAAGGTCTGTTATTTATCAGCAGCAAAATCCAGGCAGAAAGACAGTTGTGAGTGGGGGACGAATTGGAAAAGCAGCAGGACCATTTACGAGGTTCCAGCTCGATTTCATCAAGCTTCCCCCATGTAACGGACTAAAATATGTGTTAGTTGTTGTTTGTTTGTTTTCTCATTGGGTAGAAGCCTATCCAACAAGAAGGAATGATAGCTTGACTGTTGCAAAGTTACTTCTAAGAGAACTAATTCCAAGGTTCGGATTTCCATTCACTTTAGAGACATATAGGGAATCTCATTTTAATAATGAGATAATTCGGATGATCTGTGCAGCACTACAGATTGAGCAAAAGCTGCATTGTACCTATCGACCAGAAGATTCTGGAGTGGTTGAGCAAATTAATGGCACTATCAAATCTAGACTGGGAAAAGTATGTGCATCCACAACACTGAAGTGGCCTGATGCTTTACCCCTGGTATTGATGAGTCTTAGAAGCATCCAAGATAAAAAAACTGTATTGAGTCCTCATGAAGTGCTAATGGGAAGAGCAACGAGACAAGCGATTGTACCAGCAAACAAATTGATGAATATTTCTGATGATCTAGTGCTTGACTATTGCAAAGGATTGGCTGATCTGGTGCATTCTGTGTCTCATCAGGTTGGAGAAATTGCAACCAGAACACAGCCGGATCAAGCACATGATCTGAGTCCAGGAGAGTGGGTTCTTGTCAAGAAACACATGAGGAAGTCATGTTTAGAACCTAGGTGGCATGGACCTTACCAGATTATTCTGGTGACAACAATAGCAGTGAAGTGTGGTGGCTTGCCAAACTGGATCCACGCAAGTCATACCAGAAGAGTCCCAAGTCCACTTGAAAAAGAAGGTAAGCAGCAACTGGTGAATAAAGATAAGAAACCAGAAACTGGAGGTTGTAAAGCTAAAGAATCTAGAGTGACAGATTCTGACAAGCTTGAAGATGATGAACAGCCAAGCACTAGTCAAGTAGAGCGGGCACCAGCTACTGGGTCTAGTAAGACTGCTGCTGAGCAAGTAGAAAAGGAAATTACAGAAAATCAAGAGCAAGTTCAACAAAGAACGGGACTAAATAAAAGAACATATGAACCAGAAAGAAAAGGTGAAGAAGTGGTTCAAGCTAAGAGAGCAAAGAAGGGTGACAATTGGCCAAGTGGAGTAAAAAGACTGAAATGCACTCTTGAAAGGAGAAAAACAGAACAAATAAATGAAGTAACAAGCCAAACTGAACAAGAAGAATCAGAAGAAGAATTAGTACGAAGAACAAAGAAAAAAAGAGTCCCAAGCAAGAAATATACAGCTCCTGAATGGACGTATGTTATATTGGAAGAAATTGAGAGCACAGATCAAATAGAAAGAGAAGTTGGTACTGGTACTGAACAAATTGATGAAAGCAAATTGAGACCGTCTTAAAAGAAGAACAGTGAAAAATTAAGGTGCAACAAAATTCAGTGAAAATGTTCTGGAAGTTCCAGACGAGTTGAAGAAGACTCTGTAAAAAAAAAAAAAATTTAAAGAAAGAAAGAAAAAGAGGGTGGTAAAGAAGAAGCTTTCTTCTGAAGTGTAGGATACACTATTTTCCAGTGGTTTTTTGGACAAGTTTGTCAGAATGTTTAGAAAGTTGTTAGGATTTTCTTAGGTTTTTCTTAGATTTTTATTTTTTTATAGTATACATAATGGCAGAAGATATAGTGACTGGACATCAAGAACCTAGTTTTAAACATAGATGTAGTAAAGCTTGCTTATGTAGTGTCTTGCTATTAATGTTAATATGGTTAATATTAACTGTCTTTGTACCTGTTCTAATGGTAACTAATAACAAGAATAATACTAATAATGTGATAAGTGACAGAATGGACCCTGTTACTAAAGAAACTCCTAAAACTAACAATGATCAGGCTGATGATAGCATTTATCATCATGATAAATCAATTAGTGATTTCTCGTTAAATGTCTTTACAAAATTGGTTTATGAATACGTAGACACAATGGATGTGAGAGATTGTTATATATGCATGCAATAACCTTCGTCTGTCTCAGAGGGGGTGACTTATCATCACCTTCCTTTAACATATGGCATATCATGTAGTATACTAACTAGTCTTTTTTACGTGACGGGGAGGTTACAGTATTATTATTCAAACATGGATTTAGTGTTTTCAGAAATTCCTATTAGAAAGGATATGAATAAGGTGTATAGTAATAAAAATGCGGGATACATGGGAGAATGTTTCCATATTACACAGACAATAGATATAGTCTATGCTCACAGAAATAACCTAACATGTAGTTTGCGGGCTGAAGAAAAATAATTCATTATCATGGTAGAAGATCGAAGACAGGATTTTCAAAGAAAAGCTGCTGAACAGAAGTCACAAGTACCACCATGGGCTTTCAGAGAGGGAAATTATAAGAAAGAAGAGATTTACGCTGCAATGTCTCTGGATTGGTATCATACAGGGAAACTTTGTTTACTTAGACTAAAAACTGACTATAATAATTATTTCATTGGTACTAGTGAATGTGAACACGCTTTTCTGATAACTGGTGGATGGGGATTAAAAGGTGGAACTGATTCTGTATTTCCAGGAGTATATTATGTGTGTGGTAAAAATGCTTACTATAGGTTGCCTGCACACTGGTATGGTAGTTGTTACTTTGGGATCGTATTTCCTAAAGTTTATCACGTAGATAGAAATAATAAAATCATTGAAATAAAGCATGGACCAACACGCAAAAAGAGAGCAAGTTTTTCAGAAATAATTGGTGATATTTTTGGTGCACTGATACCCTCAGTTGGAGTTGTTCTAAATTTGCATAAAATTCGAAATTTTCCACAGTGGTTGATCGTTTATCAACAGACACTGCTGGTGGGTTTTTGATGATTGATACTGAAATGGTTGCAATTAGATCAATGGTTTTGCAAAATCGACTTGCCCAGAGTATATTATTGCAAAAAGAACAATTGATGGACAGAATGCTGAACAATGTCATACATTCACCCCAGTAAAGAGATCTGGGCCTAAATCCATTGTTTTTTTGCTCACCATGCCATTCCAGGTTGGAGCCAGCCATATGCAAATCAGTCTTGACCCTGCGCCCAATGGGAACAGTCCAGCCCGAACTGCCAGGCCTGGTCCTCCCTGGACTGGAAACAAGCATCTTAGGACCGGTTTTGGACTTTCACCCTTCATCAGCCAGGATAGCTTGACTCCAGTGGCATGGAGAGCACAGGACCCACGTCTGGGCATACCCGTCCTACTCGGGTTGACTAATGCAAAAAGAACAATTGATGGACAGAATGCAGAACAATGTCACACATTCACCTCAGTACAGAGATCTGGGCCTAAATCCATCGTTTTTTGCTCACCATGCCATTCCAGTTTGGACCCAACCATATGCAAATCAGTCTTGACCCGTGCTCAATGGGAACAGTCGAGCCTGAACTGCCAGGCCAGGTCCTCCTGGACTGGAATCAAGCATCCTAGGACCAGTTTCGGGCTTTCAGCCCTCATCAGCCAGGAAAGCTTGACTCCAGTGGCATGGAGAGCACGGGACCCACGTCTGGGCATACCGGTCTCACAAGATATCCTGGCTGATGAGGGGTGAAACCCCGAAACCGGTCCTAGGATGCTTGTTTCCGGTCCAGGGAGCACCTGGCTTGGCAGTTCGGGCTGGACTGTTCCCATGAGGCACAGGGTCAAGACTGATTTGCTTATGGGCAGGTCTAAACTGGGTTGGCATGGTGAGCAAAAGAATGATGGATTTAACCCAGATCTCTTGACTGGGGGTGAATGTTATGATTTGTACTGCATTCCGTCCATCAATTGTGTGTCTTTTGCTTTTTCGCCCTAAGTGCGCCAGGTATGCCCAGACGTGGGTCCTGGGCTCACTGTGCCACTGGAATCAAGCTATCCTGGCTGATGAGGAGTGAAACCCCGAAACTGGTCCTAGGATGCTTGTTTCCGGTCCAGGGAGGACCTGGCTTGGCAGTTCGGGCTGGACTGTTCCCATGAGGCACAGGGTCAAGACTGATTTGCATATGGCCAGGTCTAAACTGGGGTGGCATGGTGAGCAAAAGAATGATGGATTTAACCCAGATCTCTTGACTGGGGGTGAATGTTATGATTTGTTCTGCATTCCGTCCATCAATTGTGTGTCTTTTGCTTTTTTGCCCTAAGTACGCCAGGTATGCCCAGACTTGGGTCCTGGGCTCACTGTGCCACTGGAATCAAGCTATCCTGGCTGATGAGGGGTGAAACCCCGAAACCGGTCCTAGGATGCTTGTTTCCGGTACAGGGAGGACCTGGCTTGGCAGTTCGGGCTGGACTGTTCCCATGAGGCACAGGGTCAAGACTGATTTGCATATGGCCAGGTCTAAACTGGGGTGGCATGGTGAGCAAAAATATGATGGATTTAACCCAGATCTCTTGACTGGGGGTGAATGTTATGATTTGTTCTGCATTCCATCCATCAATTGTGTGTCTTTTGCTTATTTGCCCAAAGTGCGCCAGGTATGCCCAGACGTGGGTCCTGGGCTCACTGTGCCACTGGAATCAAGCTATCCTGGCTGATGAGGGGTGAAACCCCAAAACCGGTCCTAGCATGCTTGTTTCCGGTCCAGGGAGGACCTGGCTTGGCAGTTCGGGCTGGACTGTTCCCATGAGGCACAGGGTCAAGACTGATTTGCATATGGCCAGGTCTAAACTGGGGTAGTATGGTGAGCAAAAGAATGATGGATTTAACTCAGATCTCTTGACTGGGGGTGAATGTTATGATGTGTTCTGCATTCCGTCCATCAATTGTGTGTCTTTTGCTGGATATTTTATTGGCAAAAGAGGGCGGAGTCTGTGACATGTTGAAAATACAACACTGCTGCACTTATATCCCTGATAAAAGTAAAAGTCTCGAGGGATATATAAAAAATATTACAAAACTACATGAAGATTTGACTCAACTGGAGGTTGACGGTGTTTGGGAGAAACTTGGTAAGAGTTTTTCGTCTATAGGTAGATGGTTTTCCATATTTGGGAGTAGATTATTAGGAAAAATACTAAGACCAATTATTTCAATAGCTGTCGTGATTATGTTTATAATAATGGCATATAAAGGTCGTAAGTGTAAATGTGGAAAAAAGGAGGTGACAGAAGCAGACAATAAACGAAGAGCTAGGAAAAGAAAGAGAGAAGAAATAGAACTAGAGGATATGAGAGGAAATTACTATGAAATGATGAAAGATTTAGATGAGAAAATGGCAAAACGGGAAAGAAGTATAGTCCTTTAGATGAAAATAAAGGTGGTAATTAGTATGATGGTGATTTTGTGATGGCTCAAAAATGCCATCGAAGGGGGGAATTGATGGAGCAGGGGTTTGAAAAAATAAAACCTGCTCAGATTAATTCCTCGGCAACATTTACTAACAGTGTGTGGTGAAACTAACATGCAAAAATACGAAAAACATAGGGAAATGCTTATGTGCATGCATGCACTAATGCGTGGACTAATGCATGAAAAACTAGGCCGCATTCGCGTTCTGCTTGAAAATAAAAATAGTAATAATGCTGCTTTCTGCACGTTAAAGTTTTAATAGACAAATAACGTGGGATAGCGCAAATGGTGGGCGGTAAAACAGTGAGAATTATGTTTCATGAAATTAATAATGTCTGTGTTTTATTCATCATAGTGATACTTGCATGGGCCTACATCGTTGCATGACGAGTTAAGGGTTAGGAAAAGAAAACTAATAAATGAACCAGAAATCGAGCTTTGAGAGAGAATGGAGAAGGCAATGTTGATGACCTTCGAAAATCATTGTTTGTCTGCCAAGTAACGGAAGGATGGCCGTGGGACCATGAGCAAATGTTCAAACTTCTTCCGCGGAAGCTGCAGAGGCGGACAATGAAAATGTAGAGATTTGAAACATGTAACTAGTTGAAGGAAGCGTGTATTCATGAGACGTGGCTTACGTATTGCTAAAAATGTAAAACAAAGAATGCTGTGAAGACATGAACGTGACTATGGTGGTATTGGTGGTAACTGACCAATGAGAGACTAAGATTCTGAAAATGTTGCTACAAAGGTGAGTTGGACATGAAGGTTTTTAGAGTATAACTGGGGTGTCTGGGGGGTGTTGTTAGCGAGCGTGCCCTTGAAGAAGCTAGAGAGGGGAGATCGTCGCTGTCCGTCGGTTTGCTGTATGTAGATAGAGGCCTGCATGTTTCCTGTTCCTGTTCTACTCTTTGTTCCCTGAACCTTCTTGGGAAATCCCTATCTATTTCCCATGGCCAGGGGGTAGCTTTTCCACTAAAATACTTAGGTTTGTATGGCTAAAATCTGAACTTGCTTAATCATTTTGCAAATGTATTTTTCGTCTCTGAAACTTTTTTCTCTTCATCTATTACCTCCTTCATTGCAATCCATTCATTGTGATATGGTTTGATACCTTTTTGCTTTGATAAATGTTCTCTCTCTGTGATTTATACTTTGTTTGCCTTGTAAAACTGTACATGATGAGCATTTACCTTCACATTATTTGCGCTAAATATTATTAACCTTATTCCGACTTTGTGATTTATTTAGTAGTATAGATTGATAGTTAGTTTCTAATTATTACCATCAACTTCTCAACTAATGGTCCATCGACCAGAGGAAAGAGAGTTGATTACAGGTTCAATTATGTATCTTGTGTGTTAGGACGAGCCTGTAGTTTGTGAACAACTGATTTAAGGTTAAACTTGAAACAGCGCAACAGGGATTTATGTGTTGGGTGTATGAGTATGGGCCAATGTTTGTGTTTATTGATTATCGATCCCTGATTGGCGCTGGATCACAGATATCTACAGTTTCTGGCTTTTGGGCTCTACTTTCACTGAAAACTGTAAAAGTACATATCTCTGATTCTACAGATTAGAATTTTGTCATTTTTGTCTTGATTTATTTTTAAACCTTTACTCTATTTTTCTAAATTGGTGTACAATTTTTCTTTTGTTATATTTTAACTTTATTACTGTTTGAAGTTTTGCACAAATACTTTACACATTGCTCTAAGTTAACCCTTATGGCTGTGTGCCAAGCTACCAGAGGGTTGAGCACAGTTTAATTTGGAGTTTGCCTGTGCCACACCCTGACAAGGACTATGGTTACAGAGTTTCACCCCCCCTCAACCTGTAACCCAATTTTACAATATGTTCATTTTCCTACAGGAAAGACAAATATTTCTTAGACCATTGTTTAGGATTCATAGTTCGCCTAATATTAATGATGAAGTACTCATCTCTTATTAGAGGGAAGACTAAACTCAATTTGCATCATAATGGATTATACACATTCTATAACATAGATATCACAGTTGTAAATTATAGATGATTTTTAATTTGACTCTAAAATTCTCTTTAGTCACTCAATTTACTGTCATGACTAATCTGTTTTAATTTGGTACTATGGTAGACCCAGAATTATACTGAGTAATGCTATCACTTGTTAACTTTTGACATCATGGCCTTTTCTTTTAGTCACTGCGGTAAAAGTGAGACATTATTGCTTGAGTTCCAGATTCCTTCCCATTGCACTTGGTCTGTGAAATGTAGCCTTGCTGTTTTTCAATCATTGTTGACTTTCTGGTGACTGAAGTAACCCATTATCACTATAGCCCAGGTTTTCTTCTTTTCAGTGGTATTTTCACGTTCACGATTGGGACTTAGGATGCCAATGGATTTTCCTGGGTAGTTTAGCTTTCACCTAGAATTAAGAAATCATGACGTCAGTCACTACTTTTCCAGAGTCAGTGTGCCATTGTATGTTATCTTGCCTTGCAGGTGGTTTTAGGTTTCAATCTTTTATTAATCCACAGAAAAGGTAACTTTAGCATTCAACAACCACTGTCAAGTCAAATTCCTATTGAACAATCAATGCTTACCTAAAAGAAAAACTAAATACGCCTGGCCAGTAGGCCTTTTGGGATAGAGGTAGGCAATAGAGAGCTCAAAATGAATTACAGATTAAATTAAAAACAAAGCAGGACAAAGCCACCCACTCCATACACCCTCTCAGAGAAGCTCCCTGAAATTCTGTTTGTTTCATCCAAAAGAAAGCTCATTTTGGCTCACTGTCCCTTCTCACCCACTATTCTCTATACTTGCCACCAACAAGTTATTTATAAAGGTCATGTATTAATCTATCTTGTGAAAACATATTTTTACCCTTCCAGTCCACTCTCAACATTGTTGACACCTGAGACAATAATGCCTCTCACTGTTAACTCCTTTCTCATTTCTAGGCAGGCTCTCTTCCATGAAAGTGTCTCAAGACTTAGGGTGGGGGAAAAAAGAAGACGATCAGGACATAGCATCCCCTTGGCTTTTTTTGTTGCATCTTTTATCACTTTGTCTCTCACCTTGACATTTGACAGAGTAATTATCACTCTTTCACTGTCTTTCTGTTAACACCTCACAGCTTCTGTAGTAGTGTATAAATTCAGAAGCAAGGTTTCCAGACCTGCCTCAAGTAGTTCACATACTTCTCAGTTCAAATCCACATCTTGGATCCTCTCACGGACCCCCCAGAAAACTTAGCTGGGGTCCTCTTTGGAAAGTGACAAGGCTCTAAATTCTTGTTTCCAAGAGTGATATTCTTCAAGTTGAAAGTTTTTGTGGATCAAATATCGTTGTGGATGACTCTACCATCAGACTCGCCATAGACTACATTTTCTTCACTGTCAAAACCTGATTTCTGTACACTTCTGTCTGTCTATTGGAAAGTCCTGCACCTTTATCTTCTACTGTCATCACTGTTATCTGTATATGGGCCATTTTTAATGCCGCTTCAGAGTGTATTGCAGTGGATGTTCTCAAATGCATCTACTCACTTGAGTGTAAGCTCAGTTTCAGTATTTGTTTTCACTTCAGGAGTACCTTTTCCCCTTTCATCCTTTTTTCAGTTGGAAATGTCCTCCTTGTGGAGTTCCTTGTCTGTCATTTTGTTGGTTCATTAGGCATTGAGGGCTGAGAGAGTTAAGAGAATTAAAAGTTGATATTCTATCCTCTTGCATATGGCTAAGGTTTCTATAGTTCCCGTTGATATTGCCACCTGCAGTGCCATCTCAGCAGAAACCTTTCCTGTCATATCCTTGGAGACTCTGGAGAACTTGTAGGCCCATGCTCTCATATTGACCTCTTGTCTGGACATATTTCCTGGCTGAATCTAGTAGTGGTTCTTTCCTAGGTGATATACTTCACTTCTGCAGCTCCAGTTAAGCCAAGGCATCAGAGGGCTAATTTTCCACAGACTTTCCCTGACACCTCCACTGTTCCTCGTGCTCCCAGGCCAGCCCGGCTCTTTCCGCAGTCTGGCCCCTCTATGTGTCACCAGCACTAAAATGCTGTCACCACTCTGTATGTGCTGATTATAGGCTGAAAAAGAGCAATGTAAGATCTTGCTAATTCTGCTGCAGAGCGAACAGAACTTCAAATTTTCCAGTTCAGATTCATGGCCTCTCCCCTGGCTCTATGTGGCAAGAGGTGGTAAGGGTCGGCAAGCCAGTGCGAAAACAGGCCAATGTTGGAGCTTTAGTCAATCGCTTCTATCTTTTTTCTGTTTAATATCTTTATTGCATTTTATATTTTGTTGATACAATCGACAAAAGAAACACATATGGCATTCAATAACCTCACACTGTGGTGGAGCAAGGAGGTCATAGACTGCACAGTCACATGTGATCAATTAGCCACTGGATACATGTACATTTGGGAGCTCACCCCATTCGACAGAACCCCATGGCCGACTGGGCCAAAATGCTCCATTTTTTATGCCAGTTGTCTTTGATCATTCTATGGGTGTCATGAGTACTAAATGTCTGCACAGTGGGAGATCTTATTCAATGCAACATTTCATTTTGTTGTGCAAATATCGTTCAGGTTTTTTGGTTCCTGTTTGCAACCTGAGTTATGACATTTGTGTCATTGACTGACCCCTGACAACAAGAGGTCAGGGCTGGTGTGACTTTCATTGAGATGTCTCCACTCCTGGTACATAGACATTGTTTATTTCCAATACTCTTTGGCATGGCTGTCTTCCTGTATATCATTGTGGCTCTGCAGGGCTAGTATGTGCCTTTAGGCCCTTTGGTACATTTTCATCTATTAGTAATACATGCTTCCTGCAGATGGATATTTTTATGGTTTAAAAGTGTTGCAGGAATTCTGTTGGTAAGCAGAGTTGTGCCTTGGGATGACAGGATGTCAGAATGTAGGGACTCTGTCTCTTTACCATGTCAGTATCTGTCGGCCCAAATCCTGGTTAGCTCACAGTGCCTTACCTAAACTTCTAACATTCCCAGAGTAGCAGGTGATTTTGGTAAACCTAGGATATGACCCTCTAGTCCCCAAGGGAACTGCAGAAACAGATCACCACCTTTCGTCTCTCAGTCATGCATGCCCTTAGTAAACAAAAGAAAGTGTACAATACATTAATTGACACTATCGTAGTCTATTTTGAAGAAGAAGTAGACAAATACAACTAAGTAAAGTAATCAGCATTATTAGCAGGCTGTATACAATGAACAACCCAACCATGGCAAATTATCTATCTGTCTATGCCTATCCTTACTGTGTAGGTAAAGGGGTATATTACTGATCTCTGGGATTAGCAACGGACTCCATACCTGGAGTGCATTAGTTTCAGGGCAGGTCTTTATGCCAGAATTCTACTTTCTGCCCACAAAGGGACACAATACTGTTTATATGATAAAATATTATGTTCGAAAACTGCAGCTGTGCTGCTATGTTATGTCTAGAACGTTAGGAGCTGTTACTAACCGAGCAGAAACAGTACAACATGGTGTTATGTGTTCTGGGCAACCTTGTACAAAATGTGCAGACGGAATCCCAAGAAAAAGCACTGAATAACAAAAGAACATGTACAGTGTATTTCTAAAATAGTGTCACAAAAACAAAAGCGTTATGTGTGGCTGTGCAAGTAGAAGCAGCCTAAAACATTCAGGGGCATATTCACAAGGACTTATCGCCGAGTTATCAGCACTTTAGCGCAGCAAAAGTGGCGATAGAATTACCGCCCCTTTCGCAAGCTGGTGCTAACTGCCTACATCACCACATAACCCGCAATAGCTGCCGCAAAAAAAATCGCCACCATTGACACCACCAACTAACGCTAATGAGATGCAGAATAGGCGTGTCCGTGCAAAAACACGAAAAGACAACACCGCGTGATTCTCTAGGGACAGCCAGATCTGCGATGCGAGACAAAAACAGGCGATAAGCCGCGCTAGCAGCAGCGATTTTACACCTGCTCCCTGCTGGTGTTAAGCAGGACGACTACCTGCACCACAAAAGGGAGCCCAGCCCACAGCCACACCTGAAGAACAACAGATGCCATGGAGCCACTGCTCATGCAGCTCGGAGACCCCAGAGGCCCACAACACCCACCCCCACCACCCCCAGGACCCCCCCACACCCCTGGGCCCTCCCCCGGACCACTCACCCCGGACAAAGACATGCCATAGCAACTGCACAAAATCACGAGATAAGAAAGACCCTGATGTCGCACACATACAACAACAAACACACATGTGTGGTCAGAATAATGAGAATCAAACATTCAACTGTGAATTTCCCATAACAAAACTTTATTAATACACAACACAAAACAACAAATATGATTAGTCCTTGCGGATCCACTCCGGACAATCTGGAAGCCACAGCCTGCAAGATAAAATCCGAGATGAGGACCTGTGTCATGCGCACATCAAAGGACAGAGAGAGAAAGAAAGAAAGAAAGAAAGAAAGAAAGAAAGAAAGAAAGAAAGAAAGGGAGAGTGAGAGGGAGGGAGAGGGAGAGAGAGAGGGAGAGAGACAGCAAAAGGACGAGAGGGCGAGAGACAGCCGCCCCTGCGCACCCATGCCCCACAGCCCACCTGCTGCCACCGGTGTGTCTCCAACCACGTGCCGGTATCCACTGCAGTCCACCATGTTCTTCCATCTGCAATGGAGTCCAGATGTAATAATGGCAGAGTACATACCATTGCACACAGCAACATCGCCCGCCCGCCCCTGCGCACACATGCTGCTGCACCCCAGCCCCTCCTGGCGCCCATTGGACATTGTCCGCCCATGCACCCCCAGGCCTCACTGCTCACCTTCCGCCACCGGTGTGTCTCCAACCACGTGCCGGTGCATGCTCCGAGTTCGTGACACGCGACCTTGGCAGACTCCACATCACGCGGACCCGCCCCATGGGCCACTAGGTCACACACCTGGATCTGGGCCTTGATTTCGGAATGGGAGAGTCCATAACAGTGCACACGTCATCAACGCTGGCTGCACACTCGCTCAGCATCATAGGTGCCACTAACTCTGTGAACCTTGAGGCAACACCACGTGGCGGTAGGCCCACGTCGCACGCAGGCTCCGGCTTACACTGCGGTCCAGCAGGGCTCACACCAACCCTCACCAGCCCGGACAGCCAGGACGGGGCATCAGCGCAGGCTGCGCACCCGCTCAGCACATCAGGTGGCCCTACCTCAGTGCCCTGTGAGTCACCGACCCGTGGCGGCATGCCTGTGCCGGCCGACGTGCTCCGGGTGCCACTAACCCAGTGCAACAAATGTCACCTTCCTGTGTCGCGTGGGCCGTACTGCACGCAGTTCGACTCTGTGCCCCGCAAGTCATGGTCCCTTCATGATTGCGTCGTGTGACATGGCAGGCGGGCGCAGCATTGTCCCCTCGGGCATTGTGGAAGATCTGGTCCATGTAGCTCTGTCGTCCCACCATTTATACGTATACGGAGTGGGCTGGGCTTGTGTACGCACGTCCAGCGTAGGGGTGTGAAGTATCACGTCCGGGATCTGGGTGTGGTCCTGTGCTGGGCAGGGCAGGAAATGTACATATGCGTGTGCCTCTGTCGCAGTGTCTGCGCAACACCGGACGTGATGTGCAATGTTGCAATGTTGCATGCAGCCAGAGGGCGCACGTGCACGTAGGAATGTACAAGGTGCGCAAGTCCACTCGGGCTCTTGGCTCATGCATGACAACTGCCGTGTGTATGGATCTTGGTGCGCCATGGGCCTAAGGCCTAGCCTCAATTGCAGCGTGTAGACCACATCACATTTCCACATTGCAAGCAGTAGTCAGACTGACATCAGGGATGAATGCTCCTTTGTCACCACACAGGAGGCGGACGGGCATCTGCACCTCCGACCTTGGATACAGCATGCAGCAGACACCCCCTGGGAGAGATATCCTAGCAGATGTAGATGACTCCCACACTTCACACAGCGATGATGAAGGACCAACGTATCCACACCCCACACACAGAGGACCTTACCCGGGGTACTCCTGCATGGAATGGCCTTCACACTCACGTACACAACAGCACATACGTCCTGACGTCGCACACCCATACGACTCATTGCTCCGAGCTGTGGCTTTTCATCCACATCACTGCTGCAGGTCAGTGGAGTGGCGGTTCTACGAGTGCCACCACTGCAATGGCCGAACATCATGGGCACATGCACAACGCCAGTCACGTGGGACTGTACCGTGCCCGAATGCTGCAAATGTTGGGGGCCCTGCCACTTGCAGTGTTTTGCATCAGTTACCGTCTGAGCTTCTGTCTTGCGTACGTCACCTGCGTCCAGCCCTGGTTCCACTGTCGAACATGCATCTTCGAGTGGCCCATGGATGTCTGCCTATCCAATGCAACGGTAGCTGAACTGGATTATGACTTGTGTGTGCCCCCTGTTGGCCCACGACCAGGAGTGTAACCGTGATTCCCGTTCATGGGATGCCTGGATGTTTGGCATATGTGCTGGCAGTTGGACATGGGAGTTTGCACGATTCCTCGTGTGCAGTGACCACATTGAGGCGCCCCCCTATTGGGCTGTTCTGCGGATTGGTGAGACGGCATGGACGGAGCACATCTGTCCGGACCAGTTGATGGATTGGCTCACCCTCGTGTTCCTTGAGCTTGACAACGACGTACTCCTTGAACTGATTGCACAGGAAGCTGCACTCGCTTTCATGGACAACTAACGACGTTCCAGCAGCCACGACTGATGGTAACCCATGGCACAGGTCCCAACACCTTGCTGCATTCTGGTGATGAGTCCACATTTCCAACAACAACAGTGGACATGGCTGCATTCCTATGCTGCCTGTGATTGTCTGATGCCTTGCTCTGCATGTTGTGGCCCTTGTCTTGCCCGTGGTTCCACGCACATGCCAATAAAGTCTGCGCTGCCACACTTGTGTTCAACTGTGATGGGTGTTGGGTAGGAGGGCAATTTGTGTGCCTCATTGGGCATTGTCCATACACAGGGTGGGACTGGATGATGCTTTTCAGTTAGGGGTGAGTCCCTATTGGCAGGTCCACCTCTGTGCGCCAGACTTTGTGGTTTGGGATAGTTGCTGGTAGACCTGTGCAGCTCCGTGACGTCACCATTGTGGGTATGGGGTCGGGTTTCTTGGCATGTGGGTCACTGTGATCGTTCTGGACAGTCTGTGTCCGCCCAGGTGGGTGTGGGTGGGTATGCGACGGTAGGTACTGTTGTCACATGTGATGGTGGACACACCTTCAGGCCTGCTACTGACTTTGACATCTTTTCACACAGACCTCTTTCCTACATGGACGTGGGGCTACGTTGGGGGGTTGCGAGTATGTTGTTCATGGGTGATGTGCCCACAGCTAGTTCAGTCCTCCGCAGTCATCTCATTGGACTGCCATTTTTCCATTTGTCTTGCCAATGACACGGTGGTGACGGACAGTTGTTGGTGGTGTTCTGTCCACACCGTGCGGTGGATCCGGTTTTCCTGCGGTGTGGGGCCCCGTCTTCCTCTTCCTCTTCTCCTTGCCCTTCTCTGAACCGGGGTTCCGGGCTGGTCCTCCGTTGTGCTTGTGGGGTTCGAGTTGGCATCAGCACTCGGGCCAGGTGCTTCCATGGTGTTCGTTTACTTGTTGGTGTGTATTTTTGGGTGCTTTTATGGCGCCTCTTCACGCATGGCGCGTGGGTATTACTGGCCTCCTGCTGGTTATCATGGTTGTTTCATCGCCATTGGGAGCATCGCAGCTTTTTTCGCGTTAGGGTTTGTATTTTTATCGCCGTCGCGGTAGTTGTTTCGCGGACATTTGATGCGTTATTGTGCAAATATCGCACGGTATCGCCGTGTTGTGAATGCCACGTTAACACGGCGTTATTTTCCCGCGATGGGCTGCGATGTGGGAAGTTGCGGTAAGCTATTTTGGCAATGTTTATCGCACGTTCTTGTGAATATACCCCTCAATCCACTAAACTAGGGAAGAACCAAAGTGGGCCCAAAAGTGACATCACTTCAAAAGCATTGTCTTAGAGAGACACTGTTTACTAGTCATTAACTTTGTGGGTTATTGGAAAGTTAGGTTTCTTGCTATGTGGTGATTGATTTGAAACCAGTATATGCAAATGGGTCAGGACACGGAGTTGTGCTTAGTTTGACAACTACTGCTGATTTTTGTCAGTTGAAGACTTGTATATGCTCATACTTTAAGCAGTTTGATGAAGAAGAGGGATAATATTGCAATCTTCTGATTACTTAATGGCTGTTTTCATTACACTGACTGTAACTCTTCCTTATCACAGCAGTAGTTTATCTCACTCTCAGTCTCCTTTGCAGTGGGTATTCTACCTTGTTTTCTAGGTCTTGGGTATTGCAAATAGGATTTCAGGATACAGTGTGTTTGGTTTTCTTATACAAGAACAACCAAGCAATATTAAAGTTGACAATTCTAGTGTTCTCCACTAACCAGGGCAATATATACTCAGTGTGAAACAGACAATTTACCTCCCATTAGGTAGGGGAGGATGCACAGCCAAGATTTGTTCTAAGGATGTGCTGTAAGTGTATAGTACATTACAGTCAATACTGTTGCAATAAAGACATGGATGAGCAAAAACGGGGTTGTGGATTTTTATACAGACACATCATTTTAATAATGCCTTTACACATATAAATATATGAATAGTGAAAAGAAGATACAACTGTACAAAACCACATACAGGAAATGCTCAATAAATAGGAACACTACAGTAATAATGCAGTGATAAAACATGACCTCTCCAAGTGCCCTGTACGTAATATTCTATATTAGGATCACTTGACTGAACATTTTTTAAATACAACAAAAATATAACACAATGCAGTTAATGTCAGCATGGCAAGATGGTTCAAAATAACTCTAAAGGGGTGGAACCATGCAGAAACAAAAAAGGCTGCTCCCTAGTTTTGCTACGGTGATCCTTACCCTACATGGCCTCTCTGTACAGAGTGATCCAAGTCCCCTCAGTGTCAGGGGCATCCTCAAGGAGCAAAACCTCTGGACCACTTACCAGAGCTGCAATTTGAACCACGGGATTCTTCTCTGCCACGGCACTACTACAAAGCTCTTGGAGTGGGGCCCAGGAGCCCCTACACTGGGACCTGCTGCCATTGCCCTGGAAGGGGGCCAGGTACGACGAGACCGAGGATGCCCCTGAATTGCCCATGAAGTGCTGGTGCTGGCACATTGTCTCCTGATGGCAAGCCCCCTCCCGGGGAACTTTTTAATTCCCGTGCAGATCCATGCAGGATCTGTGGGAGGCATCCTTTTGGTGATCCCTAGCTGCCATCTGGTGGACCCTTTTAATATTGCAACTGCTATTTTCCCCTTTTTCATCTCTTACTTGTTCCCTATGTCTCCACTACTGAGCACCTAGGACACCTGAGCTGCCACCTCCTTATATTACCTACTGTGGGTAATTGCGCATACTGCCGAAACTATCCTTAATGTGACTTGCATCATAGGACTCCGGTAGGGGACTAAGAAAGCACCCTCCTTGCTTCTACACTTGCTATTATAGATGCCTGGTGACAAAGCTAACTGTCAACTAACTTTTACAGAAGCTACCTGACCCAAAAAACGTCCAGGCCCTACAACCATGGCTTCTGGAGTGACACTAGACTTGATCATGGCTGTACTGAAACTTATACAATCCACAATATCTACTGTGGACAATCCACCAGAGAAACAATTAGAGAGCTCAAGACCCTCAAGAGTAAAATGCCTGGGTTAGAACACAGACTGGATTCTGCTCACAAATGCTGGATGACTTGGATCTTAAGGTGACAGAAACTATGACATGGAGTACGGAACCCTGGAACACACAAAACAAACTCACAGATTTGGAGGATCAAAGTTATAGAAACAGTATCAGATTCTTCGGAGTCCCAGAAACAGAGGACACTCAGAATGTCTTAAGCTTCCTACAGACTTATATTCCCGAGCTCATGGGATGAACTTTCACCCCACCACTGGAATTTCAACAAGCACATCAGACAATGGCCCATACCGCCACATTCCAAACCATCCCATGCCTGATAATAGCTAACCTCCTTTGGTCTCAACATGGCCAAGCAATTCTATCAGAGGCCAGAAAGCAGATTACGTTACTCCGGGTGCACGTTCACCACCGCACCCTCCGGGTCTCTTCTGGCACGAAGCCACACACACAACGCTGATGGGACTTCACGTTGACTCTGAGTGCACGTTCAACTGGCACTCCTTCCTGCGGTCTCAGTTCGCACCAAGACACGCACACCACGCTGCAGAGACTCACTTTCTTCCGGTGCACACGATGATCAGCCGATCACCTCCACAGTCCCAGGTTGCACCAAAGCACGCACACTGCTTCACTGAGACTTACTCCAATTCTGGTGCCCCGATATCCAGGCGCTCTTCACCAACGCCTCCGGCCGCAACTCGACACGCTCACCTTGTCCGAGCCTCGCTTCTCCTCCGGTGCACTCGATCACCAGGCGCTCTTCACCAATGCCTTGGTGCACCCCAACACGAACCCTGCGCGTCCGAGACTCACTCCACTTCCGATGCACGCGTTGACCAGGCGCTCCTCGCCCACGCCTCCAGTGCACCGCGACACGCACTCAGCGCGTCCGAGACTCTCTTCACCTCCGATGCACCCGCTCACCAGGCACTCTTCACCAGCACCTGCGGTGCACCCTGACACGCACCCTGTGAGTCCGAGTCTCACTTCACCTCCGGTGCACACTTCACCAGGCGCTCCTCACCAACGCCTCCTGTGCACCACGACACGCACCCTGCGCGTCCGAGACTCACTCCTCCGTCGATGCACACGTTCACCAGGCGCTCTTCACCAATGCCTCCTGTGCACCACGACACGCACCCAGCGCGTCCGAGTCTCGCTTCTCCTCCGTGTGTCCAAGATCACAGGGCACACCTTCTGAGGGTCTCAAGCTGCCACAACACGCGCCCACTGCATTGCTTGAAACTTCTCCGGAAGCTTTTATGTTCCTGTGTTTCCAAAAAGGGAGCCAGCTCACCTCGGGCCCTTGGGGTTACAAGACACAGCACAAAGCATAGTCTTCTTCAAGCAGGGGGACCCAGCGCCTCCAAGCACAGTCCCAACAGCCTCTCCCTTAGTTAGAACAGCAAACTGCAGACCAGCCCCAGATCACGAAGCAAGGATTGGTCTTTCCACAGCAGTCTCTTCGGTTGCTCCTTCTTTAGCAGAGGTTCCTCTTGACCACAGAATGGGTCCAAGCCTTTTCAGTCTCAATCCATTTCTGTTTCATTCCAACGTTCAGGGGTTTCAGCTCTCATAGATATACCCCTAAATGTCTTTGAAGTTCGTTGTGCTCTGTGGTCCCTGACACCTGCCTAAATCAGTTCTGGGTGTCTCCCTCCCAGTGTCACCTTTCTCCCTTTGATACTGGGGGTCTGGATCCTTAATCACTCAGCAGGAGATGGGTCAATTGTTTAATAACACACAGTAACAAAACCACTTTCATAGAAAGATGGGTTATGACGCTGTGAGTTCATACATACCAAACTTCACCTCTCCATTTTAAACTTATTGGAAACTAGGCTAACAAACACAATACCCAGCCTCCCCCATTCTGTCTTAAGGGCAGAATGGCATTTCACCAGTGAAAAACGAAATGGAGTGTTTTTCACTGTCAGGACATAACACACACCTCTGTATATGTCCTGCCTTTTACTTACACGGCACCCTGCCCAGGGGTTACCTGGGACCTACCACAGGGGTGCCCACTGTGTACGCAAAAGGCAAAGTAAGGCCTGACAAGTGGTTGCACTTGTCAGGACAACATGCTAACTTAGCAAACTGCGCGCAGGCCCTACACTGCAGGCCTGAGTTCCCTTCTCTGCGCACCCTACTAGTAAGGCAAACATACCAATCATGGCCAACCAATTACCATTACACTTTACACAGGGAACTACTGTACTTTGACACTGATCAGCAGTGGCAAAGTACCCAAAGCATCTATATTGGCACTCTATGTCAGGAAAACGGTCTAGGGGGAAAGCAAAAAGTTTTAGGGAACTTTAGCCAAAAAGGCCAAGTCCTACAATGGACGATCACCCTTCAAGGATAATAGAATAATTATCTTGGCTGACTTATCTTAAGAAAAGCGAATTACCAGCAGGATGTTTCTGGCTCTGCACCCCAAGCTGCTAAACTTGACTTATGGTTTGTTCTCTTAGATCTGGCACTTATGATCGTTACTGTGAATGGCTGTACCAAAGAATTTCATGACCGGGCAAAGCTTTCCAGCACGAGGAAAGGGATTGATAGGGAAAGCATCAAACTGGTTGGTTGCTCACATCCTACCAAAAGAGATAAACCAAGCTCTCCCTTTTATCTTGATGCAAATGGAGAATGCCTCTCCACATTTCCTATGGCCCTCCTCTACATTACATTTCAGAGTGCAATGTAGTGAGTGCTCTTAAATGTGTCTTCTCACTTGACTTCACTTCATTTGCGAAGTAGGATGTGGATCGGCATTCCAGTGACCCCTACTACCCCACTCAAAGGCCGCTAGTTGGGCCTCTCCATTAGGCCCTACTCTACATACCTGACTTCTATGGACATGACCATCTTTGTTACAGATGACTTATTACCATGATGCAGCATAGCCTCACGGACCTAGACATATGGTCCCTCAATAGCAAGACCCACTTCATCAGAGGCAAAAGACTCTTGCTGTCCTGGGTTCCATATTACCTGATATTACACTGTTGCAGGAAGCACGTCTTAACACCCTTGAATCTCCTAAACTCAAACACGATTGGGTAGGTAAAATCATATCCACCTCGGGTTTGGATGCTTCATCTACAATCCTGGACCCTCGGCAGTCTCTAGGAAGAAAGGAGTGGCCACACTTCTTCTTCAGAGACTACTAGTGCGGTACTTGAAATTGTGGACAGATACTATGTTTTTGCCTACCTGCAGATCTCAGACCACTCCCTCATTGCAGGTCTATTCTCCTACGGGAACAAAGCAATTATGGTTCATGAAATTTACTCGCTTCCTTACTGAATTCAGCTCTGCTACTGTCGTTATTGGAGTGGTGATTGGAACATGGTGCTAGACCCCCTCCTGGATATGACTGGCCACCCTCACCTTTGACGAACTCGGAGTAAAACTATCCTGAGAAATATCATGACCGTCTATTCCTTACAGGACCCCTGGCTCTAACACAACCTACTGGGAAGGAATATACCTACAACTCGCTAGCCCACGGCTCTGAATCCAGATTGGTTTTATTTTTGACGAACGCAGCTGCCTCAACGAAGATCTACAGCTGAGAAATTTGATCTGAATGCTGTCTATACCGTTGGCCTAAAAGACTCTAATGTGGATTAGCAGAACATTATAAACAGGGTGAGAAAGTGTTCCGGCTGCTGGCTATGCCAATTCAACAAGGAGATGGCAAATCTACTGTTAGAAATGGCGGTATCTAGTTGGCAGTGGCTTGCACCCTGTCCATGTAGGAACCCTTCCTTCTAGTCAGGATAAGGGTATTACACAGCTAGGATAACCCCTGCTCAACCCTTTGGTAGTTTGGCATGAGCAGTCAGGCTTATCTCAGAGGCTATGTGTAAGGTATTTGTACAAAATACACACAGCAACATAGAGAAAACTCTACAAATGGACACCACACCAGTTTAGAAAAATAACCAATCTTTATCTGAGTAATACAAGACCAAAACACTAAAAATCCACCATACACAAAAAAATATATCACTTTTAAAAGGTTCAAAATGTTCAGTTCATAGGAAACTATTCATGCGTCACTTTTTAATGCAAAGTACCTGGGATGCTTCAAAAGACGAAAACAGGCAGAGGGCAGCTGAGGTGACAAAAACACAGCAATGTGTCGATTCCTTACTCACAGGAGAGGTGATGATTTGATTCCTTACTGTCAGGGGAGGTGATGTGTTGATTCCCTTCTGCGAGGGGAGGTGATGCATGGAATTTCGGACAAGCAGCCTCAGTTCCTTACTGGTGGGTAACGTCGATGAAGACTTGGCGCACATGTGCGATGCATGGAAATACAGGCACGCTGGGGTCTAGGCGGGGGTGGCGAAACAGGCGCTGCAAGGATTGTCTCAGCCGCAAGCAGGTGATGTGTCAAATCTTCAGCTTCAAAGCAGTGCCCGCGTCAAAGTTAGAGCGGGTGCCTTGGACGTCGGGGACACTGGGCTCGGGCGATCTTGGACCCCCATGACAGGTGCTGCATCAATTCCTCTGCCTCACTGCAGTGATGAGTTGGTTTTTCAACCACAGGCAAGCTTGCCACTGGAAATACAGGTGCTGAATACCGGTGCATGTATTTTCTTCTTTCCTTACAGCAGAAGCCACCTCCAATGGCCCAGAACTAGAATTGACACCACTTGGCAGGTCATAACTCCCAGCAGAGTATTTCAGGGACTGCAGATAAAGTCTTTGATGGCCCTGAAACTTCTTAACAGGAGGCAACCACACACAAGCCCTTAGAGAACCTTGGCAAGCAGGTTGATGAATACAAAGTCCAGTCCTTTCACTCTACAAAACAGAACCAGCAAGTAGCAGGCCATCCCAACACAGCCACAAGCAGAGCAGCAGTTCCCCTCCTACAGCTTCTTCAGCTCTTCTTCTTGGCAGAATCTCCTCTTAGTCCAGAAGTGCTCTTCTGTGACAGTTATGGTGCCACAGCTATATTACTTATACCAGTTTCTGTCTTTGAAGTAGGAAAACTTCAAAGGAAAGTCTTGGTAGTGCACAAGATCCTGCCTTGCCCCAACCTGGCTCCAGACACACTACAGGGGGGTGGAGAAAGCTTTGTGTGAGGACAGATACAGCCTATTCAGGTGTCAGTGACAACTCCTCCGAACTCTCTAGCTCAGAAAGACCCATCAGTCTGGTGATGGCCATCACGATATGCAGGGCACACCTCAGCTTCCTTTGTGTGACTCTCTAGAGTGAATGCACAAACAGCCCAACTGTGAGCCTAAACTGGACGTGGATTCCACAAGCAGGCAGAGGCACAGAATATTAAAGCAAGAAAATGCCCACTTTCTAAAAGTGGAATTTTCAAACATGCAATTTAAAAACCAACTTCACTAAAAGATTTTAAATGGTGAGTTCAGGGACCCCAAACTCCAAATCTCTATCTCTACCCAATTGGAAGTTACACTTGTAAGAGGTTACAAGGCAGCTCCAATGATAATCTATAGGAGGAATAGTCCTTGCAATAGTGAAAAACGAAACAGCAGTATTTCACTATCAGGACATGTACAACACACCAGTATATGTCCTACCTTCTAAATACACTGCACCCTGCCCATGGGGCTACCTTGGGCCTACCATAGGGGTGCCTTACATGTAGTAAAAGGGGAGGTTTGGGCCTGGCAAGTGGGTACACTTGCCAGGTTGACATGGCAGTTTAAAACTGCACTCACATTCATTGCAGTGGCAGGTCTTAGACATGTTTGCAGGGCTACTCATGTGGGTGGCACAATCAATGATGCAGGCCCACTAGTAGCATTTGAATTACAGGCCCTGAACACACACAGTGCACTTTACTAGGGACTTACCAGTAAATCAAATATGCAACTCATAGATAAACCAATTGCAGATACCTTTACACAGAGAGCATATGCACGTTAGCACTGGTTAGCAGAGGTAAGGTGCTCAGAGTCCAAAAGCCAACAAAAACAGGTCAGAAAAATATAGAAGGAAGAAGGCAAAAACTCTGGGGATAGCCCTGCAAAAAGGGCAAGGTCCAACATCAACTATACAAGCTGTTGGAGAAGCCCCAGGCTCGCAACTTACCCAACCTCATCTTATGGCCCCCGAATTTGCATCATTCTTCTCTAATCTATACATGTGAGAATACCCAGGGGATACCGCTTGTAAAGAGATGTTCTCCAGCTTCACCTGCCCACGCTACCTGAACAATTCCGGGAGGAAATGGAGCACAATATCACAAAGGAAGAAGTGAGCGAGCCTCTCAAGCCGATGTTGACTTGTCGAAAACAGTACTGTTCCTCACAGAACTGTTTCACGAAGCATTAATGTTACGAGATTTATTTAACAGAGCACACATCTCGTTAATTCCTAATCCAGATCAGAATGTACTTGCATGTACCAGTTATCCCCCTATTTCTCTCCTAAACTGTGAGATCCTGGTGAAAGTTCTGTCTAAGAGGCTGAGGAGAGCGATCCGCTTTCCAATACATGAAAACCAAGTTGGGATCATGACACATTGATCTTCCTGTAACCACCTATATACTTTGCTACATGCCCTTTGGAAAACAAGGTCTGACTACAACAAAAAGCTGTTACTCTAGCTTGACACAGAGAAGGTGTTTATCCATGTGGAATGACTCTACTTCTTCCGAACCATGACACGCTTCGACGTAGGCCAACGCTTCTTAAATATGATGCAATGGGTCTCCAATGGCCTTCTGCTCTGATAATTTGTAACGGTTGTCTCTCTGACCCGATTCCTATTAAATGGGGTACATGACAGGGATGCCCTCTGTCCCCCCTACTTTTTCTTCAGGCCTTTGAGCCACTGGTCATTGCCATCCGCTCTTCAACAACAGTCTCAGGCCTGCATATGCAAGCAAGAGAGCTTAAACTACTTCTATATGTGGATGATGTACTTTTGATGTTACGTATGCCCATGACCTCCATACTGACACTGATAACAATTATTACCGACTTTTTTGGTTTCTCAGAATACAGGATAAATTGGTTTAAAACAGAGCCGATGCCGATGACGTTTCATACAACACAACGTTCATCAATTACCAGCAACCTGGCTTTCCAGTGGGATGAAGTACCTGGGAGTGCGGGTCAGTTCTGAGTTCCCCATGATGATTAAAGACAATGTCGTCCTTCTACTAGATAAAGCAAACATTTAATTCAATGCATGGAGATCCCTTCAATTATTGTCATGGGGCAAGGTCCAGACAGTTTAGGTGATCATGGCTCCTAGGTTCAATTATATTTTCAACATGTTATAGTTTAGGATACCCATGGGAATTATAAAATGGATCGATGCTGCTATCCGTAGGTGCGTTTGGAACTCTACCTCCCCTAAAGTAGCAGCTGCTAAACTGTATGCAGCTACAACCTCCGGAGGACTCGTCCTCCCTCACATCTTACATTACTACAGGGTGCGACAGCTTTTTTCTTACCATCTGTACCCAGTGAAGGAAACACCTATGTGGGTCAAAAATAAATGACAACTACATTGGGGAGTCCAAGGCCCATCAGTTCTCTTCGCTGGCCCTAAGTCTTCCACGGACTTATAACCCTGTTCTGCTGGAAATGCACAATGTTTGGACGATGACCAATGATCTCCTTCAGGAGGATGGCTTCAGACATCCTAAGGACCCACTATGGCATTACGCTGCTCTCACAATAGATACATAACTCCTCCTATGGCCAGAATGGCTTCTCAGGGGAATTACTGTGGTGGGCTACATATTGGTGAATGGATTGATAAAGACCTTTGTGCAACTCTCAAAGGAGTGGTTGGCCAGAGCTTACTTCAGGATATACATGCAGCTACATCATTGCTTTCCCTCACTATGAATGGCTCGCAAATAGCTCCATACCTCCTTGCAACTCTACTTGGCACGATGGGGCCACTATAAGAAACTGATCACAGGATTCTATGAGCCTATCATCACGAAAATGTGCTCTGATCCTCTGGAACAGCTCCTTCAATGCTGCTGCCAGCTCCTGCTTCATCTTAAATATTCCCCATCTGACTGGAAGCTAATTATGGTAGAACATGATAGAGGACTCAGGCAAGCCTGGATGAAATTGAGTTATTTTAAAATTATCCAAGACTGGCACTGGACCCCGGGAAAACCCCTTAAGGTGAACCTGACAAACACATCTAACTGCTGAAGGTGTGCCCAATTAAATAGTGATAATATGCATGTCCTATGGTCTATCCTTCTAGATTCAGATCAAGTTCTTACAGATATTTGTATCTTTGAGTTTGCCCCTGTGGCATCCTTTGCCATGTTGCACAATACTCAAGACATCACTGTCCTTTCCAAGCATGAGAAAAGATGGATGGACACTGCTTTGGCAGAACTGGTCAAAACCCATGGCTTCTAACCTTGAGCACTGGATGATCATCTGATCTACAGACTGAATGATCAGGCACAGATTTTCCATTTTAGACACCTTCCTACCCTTACTCTAGTTGAGGGACACCACTCACCTGGCTCGATTGCTCATGGATATTTCACCCTGTTCTCTTTTGGATGTTTAATATGTATGTTTAGCGCTCCCTGAATGTAGCCTTCTTTGAACTGTAAATAGATTTCTTCTTCCTATAATATTGAGTGAAGTACTGGATCATACTATGTCCTTCCTTCTCTAACTGTTTGGCACATTGGTATGTATTGCAATTTCATGTCCTTTTGTTTGCGCTGTCATAGTGGTATGTATTCATTATTATACATCTTGGACAACAGTCTTTGATATTGGTCTCGTTATACATGGCAGGCATATCAATACAAATTATACAAACAAAATAATTCTAAAATATTTGCAAACATGTTCATGATTATTCATCTACTACATAAACCATGATTTAAAAGAGGGATCACAATCCTCTGACTAAATTTCTGTTACTTTTAGCAGGATCAATAATATTACGTTTTGCGATTGAAAATACTGAAACAAGTTATCAAAAGTAGCCCAATGGCAAATGGTACAACACTAACACACTAACTTTGCACCAGAAAGTAAGTGCATTTTAAATTCTTAAGTGTAAGGCTGTGATTTGGAAGATTGACTTATCTCTCATTTCTTACAAATTTGGAGTTCTTGTAAATGGGTGTCTTAGAGACATTGGTTCAGTGGTTTCCCAATCAGACATGAATTGACAACAATGATCAAGGTTGTGTTCCCATGGGTTATAGCATATGGGAACAAAGTATGTGTGAGCCTACAGGACAATGGAAACACACTTATACCACTCAGGCACTCCTTAGTCTGGGTAGCATGTGGGCCAACCGGATGTTAGATTTGGTGCTCAGCAAATTCAGGGACCCATATCCTTACATATTCTGGCCTGGACAAAACCTTCATAAGAAGAATGTGGTAACAACAAGAATCTTGACAAATCCAGGAAGCATTACATGAAAAATATTTGTATTTACAACAGATAAGCACCTACAAGAAACTGCTGAAACCAACACCTATCTGTTGTCACAGTCATCAACATGTTACAGGGTTTAATAAGATCAGGGTTGGACTGCAACAGAAAATAGGCCAGAACATCAAAATAGAAGTGGTCCCTGTTAGTCTTGGCATCCTTGGCATGGTTGCCCCTAACTTTTTGCCTTGAGAGCCTCCTGTTTTTGCTGGCCTTAGGATTCTACGCACATTATCATTGCTAACCAGTGCTAAAGTGCTTGTGCTCTTTCCCTAAAAAGTGGTAAGACTGGCTTATCCACAATAGGCATAATTAATTTACTTATAAGTCCCTAGTAGCTTGCACTACATGTGCCCAGGGCCTGTAAATTAAATGCTATTAGTGGGCCTGCAGCACTGGTTGTGCCACTCACTTAAGTAGCCTTGTAAACATGTCTCAGACCTGCCATTCCAGAACCTGTGTGAAGTATCAACTGCCATGTTGACCTGAAAAGTTAAACCTCCCGCCAAGCCAAAACCTTCCTTTTTAATACATGTAAGTCACCCTAAGGGGACAACCCACAGGGCAGAGTTCAATGTATATAAAAAGTAGGACATGTACTTTTTAGTTTGACATGTTCTGGTTGTGAAAAAAACACTAAATTAGTTTTTCACAAGTGCAAGTCCTCTATCTCTCAGAGAATAACACTGGGATTACCTAACACATCTTATAAGTGTAATTCCCAAATGGAGATATGACTAGATCAAGTTTAGTGTCCCTGGAATACTAATTTAAAATCCTCACTAATGGTGAAGTCGGATTTTAAATTACAATTGTGAAAATGCCGTTTAGAATGTTTTTAGCCATTTGGTGCCTGCAGCCTGTCTCTGATCACATGTCTGGGTGTAGTTGGTAGTTGGGCCTTGTGTATTCCACCTAGATAGCCACACACAATGGAGCTCAGATGTGACTTGATGTACCATCCTGACAAGATGGGAGGGAGGAGCTGGATGCAGCCTCAGTTACACCTGAATAGGCTGTGTCCTGTCCACACACAAAGGGTTGCATATCCCGCGATTGTGGTCTGGGGACAGGGCAGGAAAGGAGGACATCTGTGCACTTCAAAGGCATCTCTTTGAAGTCTCCCCCACTGCAAAGTCAACACTGGGTATAAGTACTGGACCTCAGGCACAACCACTTCAGTACACCTCTGGACCTGTGGATACTCTGCCAAGAAGAATGCCTGTAGTGCTACTGAAAGGATTGCCACGCTGCTTGGCAGCTTCTCTGCTGGACTCCTGCTTTTCTGTGCTTACATGCTGCCTGCTGCTCTCTTGCCTGGGTGAGAAGCAGGCTTGGGTGGAGCTCACGGAGTTTCACTCCGAGGAATTCCCCAGAGTTAACAAAGAATTCAGTGCAATTCCATGTAGTTCTGCAAGCGGGTGGAGTATTGCTTAGCCATCCCTACTGACAACTTCCCAATCACCAGCTTCTCCCCCACACTCTATAACTCCCCTAACGGGTGACCTAGCAAAATCACAAGGTGTGAAGTGCACAGAGCTGTTGTGCAAGGAGTCCCGCAGAGTCTGGGAGCTTACCAACCTGCAGCTGGGGAAGGATGTGCCTGGCACCTGGAACACACTGCAGGAGAAAGGGCAGTATGCGTTCCACACTGGTTTAGAACGCAAGGGCTCGGAAGCTGGGTCACATTTTCTGCAACGTATCAATAGCATGGCATGACAATAAGACACACCTGCCTCTCCCCGGTCTTTACTGTCTCATGTCAGGAACAGCAGCTGGGCCTGCTCCTGCAGCAACATTTCCTGATTCGGCTCATGCATTAGGGCATGCACAGAGCTGGCTGTACGATGCCCTGGCTGCACGCACTGGCCCCAGGACTCCCTCCCCTTCTATACATGAACACTGCTTACTGGCGCAGATGAGCAAATAAAAGTGATTGCTGGGTCCATCGTGCAGCAAGGCCGCCATGTTGATCATGCAGGAGTGGCTGCCGCCGGTCACATGGGGCTGTCTATGGGATGGGAGGCCTGTGGTGTCATGCCATTACACTGTAAAGTCCTGCAGAGTGGGATCCAGCCAGGTGAGCTTAGGTCTCAGGCAAAGAGCGAGTAAGCAGTGGCGGAGTCTGAGCACTCCCTGGCACAGCAGCAGCTGCAGAACAACACTTCCCCCTCCCAGGCAGAGAGTGCCGAGCCACTGCCCAGAGCATGCTGTGCACACACCCCTCCCCACCAGCAGTGGCTGCACAGGGCCCACCAGACAGAATACTAGTTCTCAACCAGGTAACAAGTCCAGACTAGAAGTGGGAAAAACGTAAAACCTGGTGCTCTTGCAGACAAAGTGTAGGGGTGAGCATCAAGTGAGCCGGTAACTCAGCTCTGCTGGTGGTTGGCGGAACTCTGTGAACTCTGCAAACTTTACAAACTTCGCTGGCGAGCATAGTTTACCGCCCACCCCTAGTGAGAAGAACTGAACCTGCATCTCTTGAACCTAGAGCACAGAGTGACTCCAAGTGCTAGTTGCCTGGCCTGCTGATCTGCAGCCTTAGGGACATAGCAGGTTTCCAATAACAGTGCATCTGCACCTGGATTCTGCCATCTGTGAGTCTACTGTGTCAAGTGGTGCACCCCAGTCCTCAACCAATGGAAGTGGACCTAACGTGATTACCAGCAGCACCAACATATCTTCTCTGCTGAGCAATGCATCCTCGAGCTGAACTAACGCACCTTCTCAGCTAAGTGGCGCATCCCTGAGCAGAACCGACACATTGCCGCCACTGTGTGGATCGGGTCTGGTGCAGAAGGAGGGGTCTCCAACCTTTTCTGTATTGAGAGCTACTTATGTTCAATGAATCGCATTGACAGCTACTAATATTATTAGTTCTGTATGAATTCATTTTTTTTATGTATCATACTTCAACCTAGCAAAAACGTTCTAATTTAATAAGCTGGGCTGCACACAGGTGAGCTACTCGGAGGTAGCTGGAGAGCTACAGTACCTCACGAGCTACTTGTTGGAGACCCCTGGCTGGATCAACCTTGCATCTTCAGACCCAACGCATCACCTGCGGTGTGGTGCATCTCCAACCGTGGTCCTTGCATTTCTCGTCGATGGCAGCTTGGCGATGACATTGGCCTCCGCATCACACCCTCGCAACTCCTCAGAACCGACACTTTGTCTCAAATGCATGCCCCATCCTTGATGCCCAGACTGCACATTGCACGCCTCATTGACAGGATCCTTGACAACGCCACACAGGGTCTCGCACTGTAGCCTCGCCGCATTAGAGGAGCTGTTGTCATGGCGGCTCCTCTGAAGGCACTGAAAGCTCACTGAGTCATTGCCATGCTTCAAGAGCCGCTCAATACAATTTCCACATTTTTTAAATTGTTTTTATAAAACAAACTCTTAAAATAGTATTTTTTTTAGAAAAACAAAAAGCTAGTGACATAACAACTTGGGAGTTTTCTGCGGGGGCATGGGAGTCATTTATTTCTTTTCAGCTCAAGACCTGCAGTGTTCCCATATTTTGCTATGCTATGTTCGGAAGCACTGAAAATGACTGAAGCTGTAAAATCCTCAGCACCGTGGTATTGTTTTTCAACAAATGTGATAATTACCACATCCAGTGCGGTGCACTCATAAGGAGGGACCATCATTCACTACTGTCGTTTTTCACATTTGGAGATCAAGAGAACTCCAAAGGTTATACTGTGATCTGTGGGTCATAGTGCTTGTTCTTGCATTGTCTTTGGTACATACAGCTACTCAAAAAATGTCAGTTAATGCTTTAGATTCAGAAAGCAAAAATCAAAGAGGAAGGCACTTTGGGGCATATTATCAAGGCGGCGCTGTGAAATTATCGCCGCTTTTGCGTCCGTTTTCGGGCGAAAAGCGGCGATAATTTCATCGCCTTATCAGCAAGACACGCTATCGCGTGTTTTGCTGACTTAGCGCCCGTTTCCAGCACGCCTAACTTTGCATCGCTAATGAGATGCAAAGTAGGCGTGGCTGTGAAACCAACCAGGGAAAATATCGCGAAGGCAGCTTCGCGATATTAACAAGGAAGGGTAGCGATTTTTTAAATCGCGTTAAGTATGACTTAACGCAGGAATTTAACGTCTGTTAAATTCCTGACTAAGGCATACTTAACATGGGGGTGGATTCTGTGGCTAAGACCACAGGCCCTATCATCTAGGATATCGCCGTTTTCCACCATGGAAAACGGCGATATCCACACTATCTCTGGAATTTTTATCGCCTCGGCGATCCGCGTTGTTGATAACGCGCTAACCGGGCGATAAAGTCCAGAGATAGCTGGCGATAAATATGCAAGCGCTAAGCGCGCTTTGCGATATTTATCGCCGGCCCTTGTTAATATGCCCCTTATTGCCTCCCTTCATGGGATGTATCATGGTGGTCATTACCGGCTCAGTGCAGAACAGAGCACCTGCTTTATGGACCTGCTATGTGAATTAATTTAACCCAATATTAGGGCTTGATTTTCAGACAGTCCAAATAGTGAGCAGGGCTTGCCTCTTTCAGTTTCTGAGTTGTACTGTCTAAAAATGTCACTAATTGTGAGAAACATAATGTTAAATTAATTCACTTTATTCGCAGCAGGTGCATAAAAACAGGTGCTCAGTTCTGGGCAAAGGCTGATAAGCCCATCGTGATGTGACTTTATAATGTAATAGTGTTAAATGAGGAAACAAAAACACATGTGGCCCAGAGTCCATGTTGTGAACATCTACACTGGAGCAGGTTAGAGCTTTGCTCCTATTTTAAATTTTGTAGCCTATTCACTTATGTCCCAACATTTAACTTGTAAATTTTGAGTCTGACCTACATAGGGCACAGCTCAGGAGCAGAATTTGCCTTTCCGGGATTCTGGCATGTTCTGACTGCAGCTCCTGAATACATGCAGTGGCGTAAAGTAAACTGATGGGGGCCCCTTGCAGAATGTGTAGAATCTCCCCTATCTCACAGAGATCCCTTGGCCCCTCTGAAGGATTGGGGGCCCCTGAAGGGTTGGGCTTCTCCTGTGCTGGAGGAGTAGCAGGGCCTTATGTTACACCTCTGCTCAAATGTATGTGCTTTAGATAGTTCAATGTATTAAAAATAAGGAACCTGGCCAGCATCAGTGCACATGTTCATGGTACTGCCGCTGGAACCGGTCTGCATCTGTGCTTTGTAATGAACGGGTCATGATACTGCACCAAATGTGAAATCGATACTAAAGAATGTGTCAAAACAGGGGTGGAATCATCTAGCCTTAGTTTAGGAGCACAAAAAAATGTGTAATATGTTTTACATTTCAGTGGAGATTATTTGAATTTCCTCTGCACTGTTTTTTGGACCTCCAGATAGGAGGGTATTTTGTTGATTGTGTGGCTCCCCTCACTCTTGTCTGTTGTATTCTGGTACTTTTTTGACCTTTCTTGAGTCCACCACTAGGCATAAAAAGAAAAAATACTAAAATGCATCTACAATTATTTTAGATATTAAAGGATTCTGTTGAAAGTAATTTGAATGATCCAATCAGAAAAACAACTGTATCTTAGTCACTGATCAACATAATACTAGAATGTAGATATATTAATTGGTAGAGATCATTAGTTTCGTTTTTAATTGCTTAATTGATCGATGATCAATATGCCTAGTAAATGAATTAAAAGAAGTTCTTAGACATGCTAGAGGATGTGAATATGGCACACAGACCGACTAGACACAGTGGGCCGATTCACAAAGGTAAACTTAGATCAAACGTCTAAGTTTACGACTTTGGGAAGTCACAAAGGGCATTTATGAGTACTATCTTTATGTCCACACTCAGGCCAGATACCTTTCTGAATCGGGTCCAATATTTAAATATATATACAATATTAAAATTATGAATTTCTAGACCATCTAAAACAAATGCATAATTGATAAAGTGCCCAATTATGGTCTATTTAACAAACTCTCAACATGAATCCACTGAGGTTTAGTCTGTAATTACAACAGTTATTAATATGAAAGATTTAAGAGACATCATTGGCTTGCATTTATTAGGAAAATCATACAGCATAATTATGCCATTAAATTTACGCAGCCAAGTTTTACAAAGCAGAGGCCATTAGGAAGGCTACATGATCTGAATGGCAAGTAGTTAAAAAACGAAATTATCAGTCCCCAAAAAATTATCAGGCCTCCACTGAGCTGAAAGTTTTGATGATATGTTTTTATTACATAAACCCAAATTCACACACATTTATTTCGCTATGAACCTCTTGTGAAACATAACAAGCCTTGATTATGAGTGCCTCCTTAAACTTAAATTCCTGCGTGAACACCTTTTACACAGGGGTTGCAACTGAACGTGGTGCAACAACATTTTAACCCTCTGGACTTCTGCCCCCACCCCCGTAAATTTCAGCAGGCCAAATCTAGGGAAATTTAAGGGGAGACTAAAATTGAAAGGTGGATTTTAGTGTGGTAAGCATCAAGATCTGCAAGTTATTCCCAATTCAGTGACACATTCATAACTTGTGCTATTTATGGTGTATAGGGAATTCCAAACCCCAGGGCATAGAGAAGTTGGGATGCATGGGTGTGGCAGGGCCCCCGAAATAACCACGCTGGAGTTCCAAAGGTGAGGGAGCAAAAAAGATGTCTTAAAATGTTATTTTATCTTGCCACATTTGCAGTTTGCACAAAGGTCAAATGTCAGTCTAGTCTTCTGACAAATTGTTGCTTATTCTTTTACCATGAAGACTGCTGTTTAATTTTCTTTCTCTTATTGCAAAGTGAGAGGATTTTGTTAAATGAACTGTCTTACAATCCAGCTGGTATGAAAGGAAAGGCTGTAGGATGTTGTTTTCTTATAACACACAACAAAATGTAAATACTTATAAATTAACTGTACAAATATTTCAAAATAAACAGTTGGAAAAGCACAAATTAAGCACTTTTTTTCTACTTCTGAAGTGTGATGGAAAGAAAACGTTTATTTGGATCAGAACAAATCAAAATACTTTACTTGGAGATGCCCAAATGACAAACATTTGCGGAAACACAATTTCCACACATCGTTTGTGTAATTCCCACGCTGTGCATTATAAGGATAATGCAAATCGCTGAGGAATTCCATAACCATACAGAGGAACAAGGCCAAAGGCCGAGTTGCTTTATAAGGTTATGGAACATCAAAGTGACTTGCAATTTCCTTATCATGTACAACAGGGGATACTGTATCCCATATATTACATGGTCACACCATTATCTTTCCACAGACCACTTAAAACCTTTGTGCGTAGCTCTTTCATTTGAAAAAGCAAGCATGTTTGTAAACATGAAGAACAAAAATAAAACCTATGGTGCAAAATTAAACACATCAAATACTGGTTAATTATTTGTTGCACACAGATATTAGAAACATTCAATACAAGTCCGTTTTTGAAAAATAAAAAAAAGCGCTAGCTCGGAATATGTAGAAACATGCAGAAAGATTCTATCTTTTCTCTAACTATCTAAGGAGTACAAAATATAAACATATTTTCTCTACTTGTCATTGTAAGTTAAAAAATGGAACATTAGAAAGAAATCAATGTTCTGTTTCCTTGCTTTAAACAGCTGCTTCAATTATGCTCTGTGAACTGGCCTGCCTTTCTCCTCAGCTGCTGTCTCTAACAGCAGGCATTGTGACTCACAACTTGACTGGAATAACTTATAATAGTAGAGTTCTGACTCTTTTCTTTATAATCAGCATCTAGGTGAGTCAGAAATCACCAATTAAAAAGAAATTAGAGACTGTGATTTTGTACAGGTGTTACAGAATCTATTATATAGTTTTAACAGTAAAACTATACATCTGTGCAAATTAATGGTCATTTCAGTGAAAAATGTTCTGTCTGTAAATTACAGTGTGCTACCACACAATGCTTTAGTAATGGGCTACTAACTGTAATACCAGCTACATACTACACCCTCGCCACTCTCCTGCTCTATGGACGCAGCTCATTTGCAACATTGTTCTTTGTGCCATGTATGGCTTTTTCAGAATCTTTATGAGTTTAGTGAGGTAACATTGATGGCAGCACCCCTACTCTGACAATTGTTCTAGCACCACTGCCCAGGGGTATCGAATTTCCCCAGGTTCAATAAATGACACCAAGGGGCATATTATCAAGGATCTGCGATGTTTATCGCAAAGCGCGATTAACGCTGTTCTTTTTATCGCCGGCTATCGCTCGATTTCCTCGCCGGGATACCGCGGTATTATCAACGCGTATCGCAAAGGCGATAGGAAATCCAGCGATAGCGAGTTAACCCAGCAATAGCGTGAGAATTCAAGCGCTAAATTCACTGCGCAAATGAAAAGCTTGCTGATAGGCAAGTGTGTACTTAACCTAACAATCCACCCCCCATTGACAAGATGGTTAAGGCAAGTTTATTCCAGGCGTTAAATTCCAGCGATAAGCGCAAATTTTCCTATTGCTTCGCGGGCATTGATAATAGGGGGAAGTTGTGTTTGCGACTGTTTCAATGGAGTTTTAGTCAGGAACGCCTACTTTGCATGTCATTAGCGATATATATCGCTGACATGCTTAGAGGTAAAAAAACGGCCGTTATCGCAAAAAAACTCACACTAAGGCCCGTTAGCTGCAGCTTGTTAATAGTGTGATAGAAATATCGCCGCATTAGCGGCAGAAAAGTGCTGCTAACGCGGCGATAGGGAGGCTTGATAATATGCCCCCAAATCTTTAGTGGGCACTGGTAATCAGGGCACTGAGATGCCATCAGTCTCAGTCCTAGTTCGATTCCTACTGCAGTTTTCTTTGCTGGTAGTGATCTTGTTTGATGCTTGCTACTTATCCTAATACGACCCACTACGTATTTGATCAGGGTCTCGTTTTCTTATCATTTCTTTTTTTTCTGTTTAGCATCTTGGTACCTCTTGATAAGATTAAATAAATAACCAATTACATATCAGCATTCTCGCATGGCATCAGAATAAAATGAACTGAGTATGATGACCCATTTACAGAATCTCTACATGGGACCCTTATTTGTCACACTACATTGCCTTCTTAAATCATAAGACAGAGTTGGGTGTTCAAATACGGCCACTTGTTGGCAAGATGTAACGTGCATGCACTATATTGCTTTCTAGGGATTTGAAGAGTCACCAGGGCCTAGATGTACTATGGTTTGCATAGGCACTTGTCTGGCCATGAACATTTTCGACTGATCACATGGTTCTTTCTAATGGTAAGATAATTTGGGAAAATTTGACAGAAGTCTTTGCATTGGTGTGTGCTCCATTAGTAAATAACTCCCTTCATTGTTTGAAAAGGGCTTTGTGCTGGCTTCAAATTTTTTTTTTTTTTTACTTAGTGCACACCTTTGTGGCAAAGACTTTATGCTTTCATTGAAAGTGGTGCATGAGCTTAATATTTTTGGGGTTGTATTGGATAAATTGGTATTACTTCACAGTTCACTTGTTTCATACATTGGCAAACGGGCCATTAAAACAAGGCAAAAATCAACATGATAAACAGTTGTATGTTTGGTATTTAGCATCTCATAATTACATTGTCAGAGATAAATTAGCAAATACAGCTTTTCTTCATTGATCCACAGGGCAGAATTGGATTGTAAAATAATTTGTGAAAGAATTAACATCAAAATATGTTGATGTTGCTCCAGCGATCTGGGACTAAATAATTTAATCACCTGGACCCAATATAATACCCTACAAGTCCCCCCTTTCACACTGGGTGAGTGTAAACCAAACTTACCAAAATTCTCATAACCATATCATCCTCGTATTATCCTTTTGTGGCGATGCAATCTTTATTATGTAATCAGGGTTTGGCAAAATAATAATTGGATCTAGAAATAAACTATTGTACACTCTTCACTAAATAAAGACAAACTCATTTATGAGTTAATAATGTTTATCTAAAGTAATGTGATTGCTCATCAAGTACAATACAGCTCGAATCTTAAATCACCATACAAGAGAGAACATCAATGGAAATGACATAAGAACATCTCAAATGCAGCGCTCTGAGTGAGTGGAAGGGCGTAGAGACAAAGAGAAGAGACATAAATCATGTACAAATTTAGAAATTCATAGTAACCCAAGTTCAAGAAAATTGGAAAGCTACCCTCTGGCCATGAGAGTAAGCAAGGCCCCTCAAGAAGAGTTAAGGAGCAAAGTTTATTTTTAGAGTCAGGTTTCAGCAGAACATCAGCCAGCGCATAGAATTTAGGAAACAGCAACACAGCTCTCTCCTCTCGCATAGCAGGAAAAAATCACGCCAACCTAACCCCACCCACCGGGTACCAATATTATACTCTAAAACCCTAAGAAGACCAACCCACATTGTATCATAACACGAAATTTCACTTCATTCTATTGGTTGAAACAGGGGGGTGTTTAATCACACCACTCTCGACGTGACAATTCTGCAAAATAATCCATTGTCCGTTTTATTCATTTTATCAACTTCCAGCCACGGAAATACAATTTCAAACTTCCACAGTTTGTACGCATCCTCCATCTCGGTCATGTATCAACTTTTGTGCCTCGATTGTTCTAATGCACTGCTCTCTAAGGAAATGTTCTGTCTCTTGTATTCATTTTGTTTCCTCCACACAAATTTGGCAGGCACACATGACTCATGAAGGACGGACAGTTCAAACTTTCTTCCCTTGCACATTTTGAATATCCCATTATTATTTTCTAAAGAGTCTCTCTGGCCCTTTTCTGCAGAGCAGAAAATCATGCTTCTACGGAAAACAAACACAAGTGTTATTTATCGTTTATAAAGTCACACTATTAAAACACCCTATGTAATGCATATTCTCTCAGTTTATCTATGCGCATTTTAAAGTATTATTCTTTTGATTCAGCTTAGTGTAAAATAAAACTAGCAGCTTTAGTCCGTTATTTTCACACGCATTTGCGGCCTACCACAGCACTTTAACACACGCTTCTGCAATTTTCGTTTTCACATTAACCTCTTGTATTTAGTTTGCACATCACTCGATTAGTATTTTTCACACACAGGGAAATCAATCCGCGCAGGTTTTATTTCGCGAAAACCCTGCCCCATCAATCCCCCCTTTGATGGCCACTTAGCCCATCATAAAAAACCAACCCAAAATACAAATTGTCATTCATTTATACTACTTAGAAAGTAGTAGTTCTCTTTTGTTTCAACATAACTGCATATATATCCTTTACTATTTCATAATAATTTTTTCTTCTGTCTTCTAACTCTATTTCGTCTCTTTTTCTCTTTCTTGCTCTTTGTTTAGTATCTAGCGTTTGTTTCTTACATTTGCAACATTTATATATTAATACCAACATTAGTATTCCTATAGCCACAGCAACTATTAGTGTTAATATTTTCCCTAATAAGGTATTACCAAAAACATAAAACCAATTTCTCACTGAGGAGAAACCCTTACCAAGTCTCTCCCAAGCACCGTCAACCTTCAGTTCAGTTAATCTTCTCGCAAATGTGTAATATTCTTAATATATCCCTCCAGGCTCTTACTTTTGTCAGTGATATAAGGACATCACTGTTGAATTTTCAACATGCTACAGACTCCACCCTCTTTAGCCAATAATATGTCAAGGGCAAGTCTATTCTGTATGACCATAGATCTTATAGCAACCATTTCAGTATCGATCATCAAAAACCCACCAGCAGTATCTGTTGATAAACGATCAACCACTGTGGACAATTTTCTAAGTTTATGTGAATTTAAAATTACATCAATGCTCCGAAAATATTACCCACAATTTCTGCAGCACTAATTCCCCTTTTGCTACAGGTGAGTTCACCCTTCTTTTCACTGATTCCATGACTCTTATCCAAATGGTACACATTGGGAAAGACAATTCCCATATAACAACACCCATACCAATGTGCAGGCAACCTATAATAGGCATTCTTACCACACACATAATATATTTCAGGGAAAACAGGATCAATTGCTCCTTTTATTCCCCAACCTCCCGTAATTAGGAAAACATGATCACATTCACTAGAACCAATGAAATAATTATTGTAGTCAGTTTTTAATCTAAGTAAGCAAAGCTTTCCCCTATGCTGCCAATCCAGAGTCATTGCAGCATATGTCTCACCCTTTTATAATCACCCTCTCTAAAAGCCCATGGTGGTACACAAGACTTTTGTTCAGCAGCTTTTTCCCTAAAACTCTGTCTTCTATCCTCTACTAAATTTATAAATTCAATTTCTTCCTGACGCAACTTGCATGTTAAATTGTTTCTGTGTGCATATATAGTATCTATTGTTCAAGTCGAATGAAAAAATTCTCCCATGAATTCAGCATTTATAGCACTAATTACTCTATTTATATTCCTTCTAATTGGAATTTCATTAAACACCAAATCCGGATTTGAATAATAGTACTGTAAATTACCCCTCTCATAAAATAAACTAGTCAGTACACTACATGCAACACCATATGATAAAGGTAAGTGATGGTAGGTCACTCCCTTAGACACAGAAGACAGTAGTTGGATGCACACATAGCAATCTCTTGCATCCATAGTATCAACGTACTCATATAAGAGTTTAGTAAAGACATTTAATGAAAAATCATTAATAGAGTTATCTTGATGATATATATTTTCGTTTGTTATCTTTTCCATATTAGTTTGTGGTTCTACTTTAAGATTATCCACATCTACTTTCTCACTCAACACACTATTAGTATTATTATTTTTAGTAGGATACGTAAAATAAGGCACAACAACAATTAATGTTAGCCAAACCAACATTAGTAGTAGAACACTTATAAAGCAAGCATTAATACATCTAAGTTTAAAACTTCTGTTTTGATGTCCAGTCCCTAATAAATCTGCTTTTGCCATTTTCTTTTTGTAAAAATCAAAAAACTAAAACTAAAAAAAACTAAAAAATTGTAAATAGTATATCTAAGCACTTCTTTAAGCCTTCTTGCTTCACCCCTCTCTTTTTCTTTTTTAACCTTTACATCTTTCAATTCAATTCCAGCTTTAATTTTCTACACTCTTCAGAGTGATTTCTCAATTTTCTGCACTCAAATTTTAATACAGTTCATTTAGGGTGGCACATAACCAACAACAACATAACCATTTCTGTGACTCGATTCTGCAACAGTCTTTTCTCCACACTGATCTGTGTTTTCAACTGCTTCAGTCACCACATATGTCGATTCAGGTGCTGTATACTTCTTGTTCGGAACTCTTGTTCTTTTTGTTCTCCGAACTGTATCTTCTTCAGAATCACTTTGCTCACTTTGGCTCGATACTTCTATTATGGTGTTTGGAACTTTTTCTTTCAGAGTGTATTTCAGTCTTTTCACTCCCTTTCGGCATACATCTCCTTTTCTGGCTTTCTTCACTTGCACAGTTTCACCAGATTCAGGATCAAGTTCACAACTTCTTTTATTTGTTTCTTTTCTCTGTTGCACTTGCTCTTCATTTAAATCTTCGCCTTCATTAACTTCGACAACAGTCTCACGAGACCAAGTAGTTGGTGCCCACTTTATTCAACTCTGTTCAGGCTAAGGCTCAGGCCCATGTTCTCCTTGACTCTCAGCCTGTTCTTGTTCTTCCTCTTCTGGTCTTTCAAGTGGACTTGGGACTCTTCTTGTGTGGCTTGCATGAATCCAATTCGGTAAGCCACCACACTTCACTGCTGTCGTCGTCACCAGTATCACTTGATATGGCCCATGCCATTGTGGTTCCAAACACGACTTTCTCACATGCTTCTTCACCAGGATCTACTCTCCTGGACTTAGATCATGTGCTTGTTCTTGCTGTGTTTTGTTTGCGACTTCTCCAACCTGATGAGACACAGAACGCACCACATCAGCCAACCTTTTGCAATAATCGAGCACTAGATCATCAGTTATATTCATCAGTTGATTTACTGGGACTATTGACTGTCTCATTGCTCTTCCCATAATCACTTCATGGGGTGACAACCCTGTCCTTTTTATCAGGAATACTTCATAGACTCATCAAAACCAAGGGTAAAGCATCTGGCCCTTTCAGGGCTGTGGATGCACAGACGTTTGACATTCTTGATTTAATAGTGCCATTAATTTGTTCGACCACACCTTAGGCTTCTGGTCGATCGGCACAATGTAATCTTAGCTCAATTTGCAATGCTGCACAAATCATCCGAATTATTTCGTTATTGAAATGTGTCCCTCTATCTGTTTCTAAAGAGACTGGAAATCCAAACCTGGGAATTATCTCTCTCAATAGCAATTTAGCAACTGTTAGACTATCATTTAGTCTTGTTGGATACGCTTCTACCCAATGAGAGAATAAACAAACCACAACCAACATATATTTCAGACCATTAAATGGGGGAAGTTCAATAAAGTCAGCCTGCAATCTGGTAAATGTTCCTGCTGCTTTTCCAATCCGTCCCCAACTGGCACGTTATGCAGCTTTGGCAAAGACTTTCTGCAATGACCCTGAATTTTGGGTTGTACCAATCCTGCTTAAAGAGCCTAATCATAGCATCTCTCCCTATGTGTGTTAAGCCATGATACATCCTTGCCATCTGTGATAGCAGGCTATCTGGCATTATTGGTCTCCCGTCCGGGTACACCCACACTTCATCCTCTGCCCTTCATGCACAACCTGCTTTAATCCACGTTTCTTTTTCTTCCTCACTAGCCTCTTCCTGCAATTGTCTAACTTCTTCCCATGTTTCCACAGAAGAGAACATTAGATGACAATTTGGTCAGATTTTTTCGTTTCTATGTTTATTGAAATTGAATTTTGAGCACAGAATCGTGCAACTTGATCTGCGTATCTGTTACCACTCGTCACATAGTCGTTTCCAGATTTATGTGCCAGACATTTGACCACTGCAATTTCTTTCGGCAATTGTAATGCAACTAACAAATCCTTCATATTTTTACTGTTCCTTATTGGTGAACCTGAAGAGGTCAAAAAACCACGCTGCATCCACAATTGTCCAAAATCATGCACCACCCCAAAACCATATTGACTATCCGTAAATATGGTTACTCCCAGGTTTTTGCCAATTATACAAGCTCTGGTTAAAGCAACCAGCTCTGAAATTTGGGCTGAATTTATTCCCTTTAAGCATGAAGCTTCGAGAACAATGGCCACTGTACAAACTGCATAGGAAACACAAAGAATGCCTTTTTCATCTCTCGAACAAGATCCAGCCACAAACATCACACAATCTGATTCAGACAATGGTGTATCTTTTATATCTGGTCTTGGCTTTGTACACAACTCAGTCACATTCAGACAATCATGATCTGCTTTGTCCACCACTTCCTCACAGTTTGGACTTGGCAACAATGTTGCTGGGTTTAAATTTGTACATCTCGTCACAGTCAAATTCTCTGCTCCGTGTATCACTCTTTCATACCTTGTCAATCGACTACTCGTGAGATGTTGAGTTCTTGTTCGTGTTAACAAAATCTCAACAGAATGTGGTACATACACTCTCACTACATGTCCCATCACAATTGACTCACTCTGCTCCAAACTCACACAAGTAGCAGCCACTGCTTTCAGACAACCTGGCAATGCTGCAGCCACTGATTCTAAAGTAGCAGAAAAGTATGCCACTGGACGACGTGCCATTCCAATCATTTGCATTAGGACTGAAAGTGCACATCCACTTTTTTCACAACAGAATTGTGCAAAATTCTTAGCGTGGTCTGGCATTCCTAATGCAGGCGCTCGACAAAGGCTGTCTCACAACTCTACAAATGCCTTCCTGCAGTCTTCATCCAATTCGATTGGATTGACCACATCCTTATGTGTCAATCTCTGTAATGGCTTGGCTGTCAGTAAAAAAACACTGATCCATTGTCCGCAGTATCCATCCATACCCAGGAACATCCGAACTTCTTTCTGTGTTCCATTCACAAGATCACAGCAATTCGATCTTGTGATACTTTCCTGACATCTTTTTCAATTTTGTGTCCCAAATATTGAACCTCTTTTTGACAAAATTGTAATTTAGCTGGTGACACTTTATGCCCACCTACTGCCAAATGGTTCAGTAGAGCAATTGTATCTGTCACACATGCTTCTCTTGTCTTTGATGCCACAAGCAAATCATCTATATACTGGACCAACACTGAGTCTTCTGGCATTACCAATGACTCTAAACATTTTTTCAAAATTTGATTGAAAATTGAGGGACTCTCTGTATACCCTTGAGGAACTCTGCACCATGCCAAAACATGGTCTCCGAACCGGAATGCAAAAAGATATTGACTATCCGGATGCAAAGGTATCGAGAAAAACGCTTGACACAAATCAATCACTGTGAACCACTCCGCATCACAAGCAATTTGATAAATAATCACTGTTGGGTTTGGCACTATTGGACAACAAGGTATCACTATCTTATTCACTTTTCTCAGGTCTTGAACTATCCTATATTTCCCACTAGGTTTCTTAATCCCCATAGTAGGCGAATTACAAGGACTCTCTAGTATCTCTCTCAAAATGCCTTGTTCAATCATTTGTTCAATTCACAGGCGTCACTCCTGCAATGGTCTCAGGACTCATTTTGTACTGTGGTGTTTTTGGAAATTCTGCTCCCTGCTTGACTGAAATCTGAATAGGATCAACTCCTTTCACTAATCCAATATCTTTCCCTGAAAAATCCCACACATCAGTCATCACTGTGGCTCTCAATTCCATAGGCAAATCCTTCGCTGTAAGTAAAGGATACAAATCATTCACTTCTGTCCCTTGCCTTGCAAACATCACTTTGAACGAAACATCCTCATCTAGCGTTTGAAATGCAATGCCAGCTGGTGTACAATAGATGGTACAATTCATTTTACACAACAAGTCTCTACCTAATAGGTTTACCGGACTTGTATCACACACCCAAAAATCGATGTAAATCCTTAAACTCCCCAATGTGTACCTTCATTGGTTTTGTCACTGGAGTTTTAATTAACTGGTTTGACACACCTACAACTTGGATAGTATCTCCTGAGAGGGGTAGGTTTGGGATTTTTACTGTTCTCACAGTAGAACGGGTAGCACCAATGTCTACAAGGAATGTAACAACATTACCTTCAACTTCTCCATCCACAAAAGGATCACATGGATCTACCTCTAAGGATGCGTCAAGCACGCACTCCTCCCCCTTCAGGCACCGTCATTGAGATGTATCTGAATCATTCCCCTGACACTGCAACCAGTATTGTGAAGCTGTCTGTACAGTTTGATTACTACCAACTTGTTCTCCTGCATGAAAACCCACATTGGCACTGTATCTTTGTACTTGAGCATTCACATTATTAGCCATTGAAGCTTGTGGAATTTGTACCTGAGGTGTAACTACCTGCTGCTGCTGCTGTTGCTGCTGATTCACATTCTCTTCATTCTGAAAATTTTGATTCATTCCCTTATTTCCTAGAAAACTCCTACACTCGTTCTTCCAATGTCCCAATGTTCCGCACGCATGACAAGGAAATTTCTTTTTCATTTCATCTTTATTACCTTTCCCTCTACCTTTTCCTTGAGTAAGAATACCACCATTCATCATAACACCTCCTATGTTAGAAATCTGACCATTTGGAACATTCTGATTCTGACCGTTTCCCTGAACACCTGTTTGAGAATAATCCACAAAATGTCCACTTTTCTGAGCTGCTTTCATTTGTGCACACATCAATTTCTCTTTCAATTTCTTATGTCTTGCTTCAATATCGTCACTACAATATTTTGCATATCGCAGAATCTCATCTACACTTTTGTTTTGCCAACAAATTAAATGCTGTTGAATCATATTACTAATATCTGGTTTCAAGCCAAACACAAACTTGTATACAAAATGTCCCATATCTTTGTCAGTTATACTTTCAAAACCACTATTCTGTTTAAACACCTATAAAAGCCTTTCATAATAAGCATGCACTGATTCTTTAGTCTCCTGAATCGTTCTGTCAATTTTAACCCAATCTGTCTCTTTTGGTGAAATCTTACTCTTCAAGTAAGTAATTACTTGTTTATAATTTTTCATCACTTCATCTGATGGGGCTCCAGTCTTCGCATCTCTAGGATATTCCTCTTTTGGCCAATCTACAGCAATTTTACACTCAGTCCACAAATCAGTTGGAACCACAATATCAAACAAACCATCTAAATCTTTCAACAAAACCTTTGAAACCTTTACAAACCTCTCTACTTGTTTGTACCATTCAAGCGGTTTTTCTCTCTATCTGGGAAATTCATTAGTAAAAGACAATATATCTTGTCTAGACCAAGGAACGTGAACATATCCACCTCCTGAAACTTCTCTCATTGGATATATCATCTCAGTCGTCACTGTTCCTGCCCCTGTCTCCCTCACTGGATATAAAGGAAGTGCACCTTTATTTGCAAGCATTTTTTCTTTCTTTTTAGCCCATCTGCCTTTCCAACGTTCCAATTCACCCCATGGTTTCAAGGTATTAATCAACTCCTTAATCTGTAATCATTTGACAGAAGCATTCAGACTCTCCAAATCTTTGTCACTAAAATCCAATCTATATGTCTTTTGTAAAGCCTTTGATTTTTCAATGTCCACTCCATATGTTTGTGCAACTTCAGCAAACCTCTCATGCAAACTCATTGCTCTCATCGTAATGTTCCTACACAAAAACAACAACTCTTCTTCCTGATATTTGCTCAATCTCTCTGGACTAATCGTACCTAGAATAATTTCTTCCAAATCTGCTTTTACTCTGCTTACATCCATATTTGTATTCACTTTATTAGACACCATCCCTCTAATCCATTCATCCAACTCTTCTGGCGATGGTCCTATTGATCCTCCTGAAGTAGGTGTCACTTCTCTCGCATTCTGCACTAATCTTCTAGGTTCTGCTTGCACATTTCGCTTTGCGGTTTCCAATGATCTCTCTGAAATATCAATCAAAGCTCCTATCTCATTTGCTCCAACACCATTACTACTCCTAACATTATTAACAGGCACTGTCAAAGCATGCACTCGTAAAATATTTTGACCCTCACTATACAATGGGACCAATTGTCACTGGAACTGATAATGCCTCTGCATTTAAATTCATTTGATTAATTCTCTGTGTCAAATCATCTTTTGCCTTATTAATTACTTCTACATTTCTCTCTTGAGAAGATTGAGAAGCTTCAATCTGAATCAAAGGAGCATTCGGAGTAATTCTTTACTGTTCTTCCTGATATGGTGGAGGTCTGTTTAATAACAATTCATCCAATAACTCATCATCAGTTTCATTTGGGTCTGGATCTGTACATTCCACATTTTTCTTTTTCTCTTTACATTTTCCTCCATCCTGATCCACAACAACAACCGGATATAAACCTTCACCTCCTGCAATCACATCTCTCCTCCATCTTTTCATCTGAGCATCCCATTTCGCTTCTGAATACCCACTCACAGTATTTCTATATTTATTTGCAGACCTGTCTCTTTCTCTCTTATACGCTTCAAGTTCCCATTCCTCAAGCGCTTCATACTGCATAGGTCTAGTATTTGGTCTAAATTGATTCATCTGATATCTCAAATTTTCTAAAATCCTCACATTAAAAGTACCATGCTCTGGGAAAGCCATATTTCCATCTCCTTCCGTATTTTTCACCCAATTCTCCAACCATGTACACGTGTGATATCCTCGTTCTAATGACATAAAAGAAGCAGGCGTTCCAGCAGGTGGCACAGGAGTTCCCTCTCTAATAGGTATAGGCTCATCCTTTCTAAACAAAGTATCATCATTTTCAACAACTTCATTCTAATTCCTCTCGCTATTCTAAACTCAAAAATAAACTAGGGAAAACTCTTCCGCAATTCCACTCCCGCTATTCGCTCACGTTGTCCAATACCAGCGCGACTCACCAACCAATCAATAATATCACAGTATTTTCTGATGACGTTTTCGCTAACTAACCAATGCGAGCTCCTACTACTGACCCTCCCTTTACAAAAATATCTCGGCAATGGATTACGGAATCTTTTTTTTTTCAAAGGAAATAAGATTAGAGACAACATAAAACAATCCTGCTTTGTCTGACTCCCACTAAAAAAGATATAGATTCAATCACTCATAGTAATTCTTTTGCTACTAGCGGAATATCAACCAGCGTTACTCTACTCTCAATCAAGTGAAAGACTCCTCGGGACTTCTTCAGTTGCGCCTTCCGAAGGTACCCAACAAATCTCCACTATTACTAACTTCAGAGTTCTCTATGCAATATTAACAACCTCTTTCGTTGCTTAATATCACACCAGAAGACAAAACACTTCTCCAGTGTGTACTATCCACACTATTCCTCTGCCCATTAGGGTCAAACATCCCGGGATCTTAGGCAACTCCGTACCTGAATTTAAGGTTAAACGACGGACCACTACATATAACAATAGTACAATATGTTAATCACCAAAATCATTAATTCCAACCTATTAATTTGCCAAATTAATTAATTAAACCATCAGTCTGCTACCAAAACTGATCCAGCGATCTGGGACTAAATAATTTCATCACCTGGACCCAATTCAATACCGTACAAGTCCCTTTCACGGTGGGTGAGTGTAAACCAAACGTACCAAAATTATCATTACTATATCATCCTCATATTATCCTTTTGTGGCGATGCAATCTTTATTATGTTATCAGGGTTTCGCAAAATAATAATTGGATCTAGAAATAAACTATTGTGCACTCTTCACTAAATAAAGACAAACTCATTTATGAGTTAATAATGCCTATCTACAATAATGTGATTGCTCATCAAGCACAATACAGCTCGAATCATAAATCACCATACAAGAGAAAACATCAATGGAAATAACATAAGAACATCTCAAATGCAGCGCTCTGAGTTAGTGGAAAGGCGTAGAGACAAAGAGAAGAGACATAAATCATTTGCAAAACAGTTGTGCAAATTTAGAAATTCATACTAACCCAAGTTCAAGAAATTTGGAAAGCTACCCTCTGGCCATGAGAGTAAGCAAGGCCCCTCAAGAAGTGTTAAGGAGCAAAGTTTTTTTTTTAAGAGTCAGGTTTCAGCAGAACAGAACATTAGCCAGCACATACAATTTAGGAAACAGCAACACAGCTCTCTCCTCTCGCAAAGTAGGAAAATCACACCAACCTAACCCCACCCACTGGGTACCAATATTATACTCTAAATCCCTTAGAAGACCAACCCACATTGTATCATTACAAGAAATTTCACTTCATTCTTTTGGTTGAAACAGGGGGGTGTTTAATCACACCACTCTCGACGTGACAATTCTGCAAAATAATCCATTGTATTCATTTTATCAACTTCCAGCCACGGAAGTACAATTTCAAACTTCCACAGTTTGTACGCTTCCTCCATCTCGGTCATGTATCAACTTTTGTGCCTCGATTGTTCTAATGCACCGCTCTCTAAGGAAATGTTCTGTCTCTTGTATTCATTTTGTTTCCTCCACACAAATTTGGCAGGCACACATGACTCATGAAGGACGGGCAGTTCAAACTTTCTTCCCTGGCACATTTTAAATATCCCATTATTATTTTCTAAAGAGGCTCTCGGGCCCTTTTCTGCAGAGCAGAAAACCATGCTTCTACGGAAAACAAACACAAGTGTTAGTAATCCTTTATAAAGTCACACTATTAAAACACCCTATGTAATCCATATTTTCTCGCTTTATCTATGCGCATTTTAAAAAATTATTCTTTTGATTCAGATTAGTGTAAAATAAAACTAGCAGCTTTAGTCTGTTATTTTCACATGCATTTGCGGTCTACCACAGCACTTTAACACATGCTTGTGCAATTTTCGTTTTCACCATTAACCTTTTGTATTTAGTTTACACATCACTCGATTATTATTTTTCACACAAAGGGAGTTCAATTCGAGCAGGTTTTATTTCGCGAAAACCCTGCTCCATCAATGTTCACAATCCAACATCCCATTAAGTAATTCATAACAATACAATGATTAGCAGGTACTTTACTTTTCTCTGAACTGAAGATATGCCCCTGCTTCAACAGCTCAAAAAGTAATTTCCTTGGGCGCCAGGGGTAGGTGCTTTCTGGTCACAAGACCATGGTCCCATTAAAAAAAATATAAGATTTGAGTAGGTGTGTCTTACTCTTGTAGTGCTCCAGGTTTAGTTCTGGAATTCAAATTTAATGCAGACCTCCATTCCACAAGTAAGCCAGAAATACTCTGATTATGTCACAGCAAATTCTTTGTGAATCAGACCTATAATTTACTGATCCTTCATGTGTATTTGTATATGGGCGCTTCTCTCATTTGGTGCAGAATGTTTCCCCTATCAACTGTGCACTGAAGCAGGACCATCCATTTTCCTACCTCATAAAGTGTTCTGTTTGTCTGTGCACCAAGGTAGTGCTCAAGTGTGGATGAGACCGAAAGGTTTGATAATGCCTTGCCTTCAATTTGTAAACTTCTAATGTACGATGTGGCATATCAGATTCAAGACAGTTGGAGGGGTCTGCGCCATGTGATAGTGGATCTATTACAGAGATCAGTGGTCACCGTGGGTACAAATGCTGATCCATATAAGGAAGGACTCAGCAGCACCCTATCAGTTCTCTTGGCGGATCGGTGGAGTTTTCGCTTGTACAAGCATTCCAATTGGATACACAGAGCACCACCAACAGCACTGCTGCAGCATACACTAAATAAGACATCTAAAAATTGAGCAGGAAGGTGTTGTCTTGTGTTTCTGGTCCTTAACTGTAAATAAATTGCAATGATGAGTAGCTCTCATTGACATTAGTGAGTATCAGATTTTTATGGAAACTAAAAGTTGCATTAGAGATAAAAATTGTCACGATTGCCGACAACTTTGGTACTAGGTATTGTTTCCAGTGAGGAAAGATATTCTATGACATTTAACCTCTATATTTCTCCATCCAATTTTCAAAAATGGAGCAGCTACTGCAGCAGTTTTCCTTATTGCAGGCACTGCTCATTTCGGGTCCAAGTTGTCAAACATATCATGGTGAATCAGCATAGAGGGTTACATTGCACACACCTCCCCTTGGGTGGGTCATATCCAGAACCAAAAGTCTAGACACATGGTTAGAGTGGACTCCACAAAGATTATGTTTTGCGAGCAATGCACAACAGATCACATCATGGCACCTGTAGTGGACGAGTGCCTGGTAGCTGGAATGATATATGAGAACTGGAGGAACGGAATCACTTCCAGGAAAGTGGGTGGGACTTCCAGGATACAAAGGGCAAAATCACATATAGGACTATATTAACACCGGTGTCTTGTCAGGCAATGTCTATGTTGTTATGTGGGTTCCCACTACCACTACAGTTTGTTCACCCTGCCTTTCTGGCCTGTATCTTGCTTTGTCCCTCTATGGACCTTTGGACAGCCGTCTGAGCTTTTCACATCCTTCGCTTATTTCTTTTCTTCAGACCATCTCTGAAGTTTTCCAGTTTCCTTAATCCATGGTTCTGCTCTTAAAATGGGCTTTTAGATTCCCAGACCTTCTGCATAGTTGGTTTAGTAATGCTATTCTCTGATCAAATGTGTCCTCAAAGCCAGCGCTCTGTTATTAGTAACTCTTTTTGAAGATGTAAATGTTTGATTCTGCGCTTTTATGGTGCTACAATGACCGAATAAAGATTTATTTTTATTTGAACTCTTTTGTAATAGTTTACACATTACTATTCCTGTATCACGACCTAACAATGATCATGATTGTGAGGATTCCGAGTTTTCCCAGTGTTTGCTTTTTTCTTTCCGTTCCCCATTTTTCCTGGGTTTGGTCTTTCCATTCAAGTTCTACTATAGCCCCGGAGGTAAAGTCTTAAGGAAGTGAGTTGTTAGCATCCGGAGTCTTCTGGTATACTCCTGAGCATAACCCTGACCTCTATTGACATTGAATTTTTGCGTCTATTTTGAACTTTAAAAATTACCCCTTCATTTTGTGAAACCTCACAGTTTGGCCGGTGGTCTCTCGTTTTATTTCATTTGAACGTGTAAACCGATCACAGGGCAAAAACAGAGTCCATCTTAGTTGACTCATTATTTCGTTCCACAATTTGTTGTCTTGACATTCTCATGGACGTTTCCTATAAACAGGGGGAATTTGATCGTGCCTGCAACAGCACTGAGACCATGTTTGTGAGTGTGTAGATTTATTGTCTGAATGTTATCCTCTATTTACATAAAGCTTCTTGTTAAAAAAAAACTATTTTAGAGGGTTCCTATATTCATTAAGGTTCATTATCGTTACAATTGACCAGATGTCTAGTGAAGATGACATTTCTGGAACTTGTGTACATTTGTGGTGGCTACAGTGACCTGGTCAGACCATTTTTTAGTCCCTTTCTATTTGACTATTCCTTCCAACAACAATCAGGTCAGCTCTACACCCAAAACCAGAAGAAACTGGAGGAAGGTTACACCGGAGGTCATTGACCGTGTGCTATACAACACAGTCCCAGTACTGACGGGAGAGCCCAGTCAAGATGCCTCTCTTTTTAACAACTGGATCACATCTGCCCTGGACAAAGTTGCTCCACTCAAAAATATGAAACTGTCCAGAAAAAATCCCTCTGCCCCCTGGTTCACAACCAAACTCCGGCTGGAGAAAAGTTTATGTAAGCAATTGGAGCGTATATGGAGGAAATATTATAACTCCGACGCCAAATGCAGATACAAAATGGCATTAAAGAAATTTCATATTTTAAAACGTAACACAATCAGGGACTATGTAGCCAATCAGATTAAAACTTCAAATAATTCAACTAAAGAAGTGTTCAAGATTGTTCAGGGCTTTATGAAGCCACTAGCCTTGAAGAGTACTATCACCCCTTCAGCCTCCCTATGTGAAGATCTATCCAGCTTCTTCCATGACAAGATTCAGAAAATCTATTCCTCCTTCCCCCTAGCTGGGATCCCTCCATTGCCAGCTACATTAGCCCACAATCCTAACCTCTCTAACACTTGGTCGGAATTTCACCCTTTATGTACAGCCACCTCCTTGGTGGAACTAAATAAAATCAAATCGGGCGCTCCGACCGACCCCTGCCCAGCCAGCTTCTTCAAATTACTGGCTCCACGGCTCAATCCCCTCTTAAATGCCATATGGAACGCCTCCCTGAGCCTGGGCATCTTTCCTGCGCCATGGAAAACGGCTTATGTCCAACCAATCCTAAAGAAAGAAGACGCGGACCCATCAGATCTAAAGAATTTTAGACCGATCTCTCTCCTCCCGGCACCGGCCAAAGTGCTGGAAAAGGTAGTCCAAAAGCAGCTATCGGAGTTCCTGGAGACTAACCATCTTCTCCACGACTCCCAGTCGGGCTTCACGAAGGGATACAGCACAGAGACGGCCCTTCTTGAAGTGGCAGAAACCATACGGGAAACGGTAGACCAGGGCAGATGCGCAATGTTAGTGCTGTTGGACCTGTCCGCAGCCTTTGACACTGTGTCACACCAGATCTTATTAGAGAGACTTGAGTCTCTAGGTGTGAAGGGTACTGCTCTAAACTGGTTCCGCACCTTCTTAGAAGGCCGGTCTCAAAACGTGTTCCTGCATCCATTTACTTCTGCCTCCAGACCTATCAGCTGTGGGGTCCCGCAGGGCTCGGCGTTGAGTCCCACCCTTTTTAATGTGTACCTGGCCCCTCTCTCCTCACTGATTGAACAGTGTGGCGTGAAGGTGCTCTCGTACGCTGACGACACTCAGCTAGTGTTCTCTTTTAAAGAACACACGGAGGCAGCCTTCATGAACTTCAAACAATGTCTGGGAATAATCTCTGCGTGGATGACAGACAGTTGCATGAAGCTGAACACTGATAAAACAGAGGTTCTGTTTTTTAACCAATCCTCTCCTCCTCTGTCTGAACTCTGGTGGCCGGCTGAGCTTAACCCCCCTCCTAGCCCGGTGAACTCAGCTAGGAACCTAGGCTTCAGGTTTGACTCCAGCTTATCTGGTCGTGCCTAAATTTGCAAAGTCTCTTCCTCCTGCTTCTGGAAATTAAAAAGTTTATGAAAATTCCTGCATTTCCTGCCAATGGAGTGCAGGAAAAATGTGGTCCATGCACTTGTCACTTCCCAACTGGACTACGCAAACAGTCTCTACCTGGGACTCCCAGATTACCTGCTGAGAAAACTACAGATCATACAAAATGCTGCAGCCAGGCTGATCAGAAACGTGCCTCTTCGCCACCACATCTCTCCCCACCTGCGGAGCCTTCACTGGCTCCCGGTCAAGAGAACGGATCGAGTTTAAGGCACTGACACTGGCCTTCAGATCCACCAGAGATGCTGGCCCCCAATATCTGAAGCACAGACTCCGGAGATATCACCAATCAAGATCTCTGAGGTCAAACCATCAGGACCTAATGGTGACTCCGCGCTTGAAAAATGCCAGGACGGGGGGTCACGCTTTCGCTGTGAAAACCGCCTCTCTGTGGAACTCTATGCCAGCGCACCTTCGAAAGGCGAAGTCAGAGCCCCTGTTTAGAAAGGCCTTAAAAACCTGGCTCTTCAGCCTAACTTAGAACACTGCTCAATTCCTCAGCCCTTGCACGCAATCTGTATCTACCTCTAGCGCCGGGACACTTCCGTTGGAGGTAGCCGCGCGCTCTATAAAATGCATTATTATTATTATTATTACAGTGGAATGCACCAGCTCAATTTGTTGTTTTCATCAGAGGCATAGCAGGGGTGGGTCTGTCTTTGTGTTTTTGTAAACATATACAGCTTTCTGCGGATTGATCTGTTTCTGCATAATGCCCATGGCCAGGGGCTTCACTGTGTAGAACAAACATTTTACACTCTGAACGTGAATGCAGAACCATCAGCAATAATTCATGCCAGCCATGCCAGGAATCAGTGGGATGGGCAGCTCCAAAAAATCACTGTGCCACACATTCATGGACTGAAATTGTACACTGCTCTCAATTTCAGCATTGAAAGCACTGCTTTTTGAAATGGAGTAGAAATGGTCACATAGCGCAATAGAATGCTATGTTCCAAAGACATTTTCCTACTTCTGGCAACGTGTACACTGTAACCCAAAGATAATTTTAGTAGTTTTCATACAGTGCAGAAACAACTGTAAACAGCGTACCTGGTTTCCCATTAGGGTACCCCACTTTATGTTAAGATAACACGTAGTAACCCTGGGAAGAAAATTCATGAAGCGACCTACTTATTCTCCACTGGGTAGTGGGGAAGGAAAAAATTCCTTTTTGTTTTAATTACCCTCACACACCCTAGTGGTTTCATGCTTCATCATGGGGTCACCCTGTCCCCTAAAAGACAGGGTGGGCTCGACCGTATCTCAGGGAGCGCTTGGAAGAAATGGCCAGGGGGTCTTACAGAATAATAATCCTCAGGCTGTTCTCGGTATCCCTTTATTCTTGGAACAGCTAGGGATATTAAAAATAATTAAGCATATACAAGGGTCAATTGGCATTTTAATGGTCCTATGACCCTAGTGCCAACATGTTTCAGCCTTTCTATTGGCCTATAAAAGGTCCTAGGTTTTCTTCAGGGCTGTATGGATGCAGAGGTTCCCTCCCTGGTATGAGTAGAAGATAATTTATCACCCTACTGGAAAAAAGGGCAGATAGCTGCTCCTTTTGTGAAAACAAAGATACACTTATCTTTGATGCTTAACACATCACATGGTTTTTTTTGTTGCGGGGGTAGCCCTGTAGTCAAACACTGTTCGTTGTTTTAAAATGCCCATGGGAATGCAGTGTCATGTCCGGTGTCCGACCAAAAAGACAAGAAAAGGCGTGGGTAAGTCTTGGAATATTTACAAGAATACTTCCTAATCCACATACCTTAAACTGCCATGACTTGCATTCCGCCCGTAAATACTCAAATCGTCAAAGGTCCTGCCCCGCTATCGAACCTACTTGGTACTATTCCCTGGGCTTGCGCCATGACCCGGGTGATCCTCCGGTGTTTAAGGAGTCCGCCTTGTTCCCTGTGTTGTGGAAGGAACACGTGACCGTGTCCGGCGGAACCGGAAGTGGCGTACTTGGGCAAAGCATGATGGAACATGTAATCTCAATGCCTACTCACGGTGTTTTTACATCATCACTGTGTATGTTTGGAAAATTATTCGACAACTGGCGTGATCATAAATTAATATTTTAATAATAATACACTGTCTGGATGTAGTTAGCCGCCTTTCTACCTCAACGCCACTATTATTATCGAGGCTCGCTGGCATGACTGTATATGGGATCACAAAAGTCTATTTATGATAGTTGCAACTGTGCGTTCCATCGCTCTGCTGTCGGAAGGAGGCAAGTTACAACTTCTCATGTGATTTCACCATTTTTGTTACCACTCGACTAACAAGGCTATTAGACTATGTTAATACTTATATAAGCGGGGGTTTGAAATGAAACATTTTTTGTGGTTTATATCTGGGGCAGATTCTAGACGTTGCGTGTCTAGAGAGGCGGGATTGATCCCAGAATGGGTGGGCTTAAAGATATTGAACTGGTGAAGGGTGGTTATATATTTTTTCGTCGTCCTGCATATCCTGACATCCGTGTCACTTCTTGTTGTACCAGTTATTTAAATACAACATTGTTCTTATCATTCTATTGGTATATAGCAGGTTAGAAGTAGTTCTTTCCCACCCATTATCTATATCTTTCTATTTCCGGTTTAATAGGTTCCAGGGAATCGAATCATTCAGACCGTTCTCATGGGTCCTCAATCGATAAACCCATCTTTGCTCATGTTCCAGCAGTCTTTTTGTTAGATTGCCGCTTCCCTTGATCTGTTCAATCACTGTCCAACTAAGATCTTTATCAGAGTGGTTCTTTTCCAGATAATGGGACGTGAGTTTTGTCGATATAATTGCCCGCATATAGTACTGCGGTGCTCACTCATACGGACCTTAACCATTCTGTTGGTCATTCCTACATATTTCAGTTGACACGGGCAGGTGATAAGATACACCACATGTTCTGAATTGCAGTTGGTGTGTGCCTGTTGTTCCCATGGATAACCTAAGCCTAGGTCCAATTTTTTCGTATGCTTTGTAAAAGGGCACACCACACAACTGCCACAAGGATAATGGCCCATGACAGGAGATTGGTTCCACAATGTTATTTGGGAGTCAGTTTTTTGTCTGAATTCATTTGTGTGTACCAAAGAGTCACGCAGACTTTTATTTCTTTTGAACGAGTGCATTGGTTTTTCAAAATTTAACGTATTAGAAGTTAGAATGGGCCACTTCTTGTTAATGATCTTTTTACCTCGTTCGACGAGGAATTGTATGTTGTGACACATATCAGTGAGTTGGTTTCTGGTTTCTGATTGGTTTCAAGAAGGGCTGATCTTGGTGTGTTCCTTGATTTCTTACATGCCTTTTCTATGATCCTCTTAGGATAGGCTTTTTGCTCTAGTTTCTTGCTCAATGCATCTGCTTCTTTATTGAAGTCATTGAGGTCAGCGCAATTCCTCCGGACCCTGAGGAATTGACCTACTGGTAGGTTCTCCCTCAGGGCCCTCGGATGAGCACTGTCAAATCGTAACAAACTGTTCTTGTCTGTTGGTTTTGTGTATAAGGAACTCATCAATCTCCCTTCTTTTGCAATTATATTTATATCCAGGAAAGATACTTCGGTATTGTTGGACGTCTGTGTAAACCGTAGATGTGGATTAAGATTGTTTATCCACCGTGTGAACTCCAGGATACTGTTTGAATCACCTTTCCATATGATGAAAATATCATCTATATATCTCACCCATTTCAGTATTCTTGCTGTGAAGGGATTATTTGACCACACATGCTCCTCCTCAAAATGGCTCATATACAATCACGCTATACTTGGCGCAAAGGTGCTGCCCATGGAAGTCCCATGGACTTGGAGGAACATCTGGTCTTCGAATTTGAAAAAATTCTCAGTAAGGGCCAGGTGCATCAATTTGATAATCCAGGCTACTGGAGCTTCCCAACTCCAGTCTGCTTTATACAGTAGTTGTTCAATCACTCGTAAGCTCTCCTCTTGAGGGATACTAGTATAAAGGGCCTCTACGTCGAGACATATCATGACGTTGTTCTCAGGATCATATTCAGTGTCAATCAGTATGTTGAGTAAGTGTTTAGTATCCTGGACGTAAGATTTAATTTTTGTGACCAGGGGTCTCAAGAAACAATCAGTGTACTTCGACAATGGTTCTAGGAAAGACCCTATTCCAGACACTATCGGTCTACCTGGAGGTGGCATCTTCCCCTTATGGATCTTCGGTATTGTATAGAACAGAGGTATCCTTGGATCCTCTGAGTTCAAAAATTCATGTTCCTTTTTTATGATCCAATTCTCCTCCAGAGCCTCCTTAGTTTTCTTGATGCGACTGGTGGGATCTCTCTGGATTTTCTTGTAATGTCGTTCGTCTGAAAGTAATGTTAAGCAGGCTTCCCGGTATGTTTCAGTGTTCTGTATTACCGTGGCTCCGCCCTTATCAGCCGGTTTTATTACAATATACTCCATGGTATTCAGATGTTTGAGTGCCTCTCTTTCCTTTTTGCTTAGATTGTTAAAGACATTCCTCTTTGGTTGTAATTCCTCCACCTCTTTAGTTACCGCCTCTTCAAAGGCTATTACTTCTGGGGGTAGGAGTGTAGTTGGAGGACAAAAGGTAGATTTTTGGCGGAGGTTGGTATAACCAGTCTCCGTCTCTGATTGCTGTGTGCCCGCAAAAAATGCTTTTATCCTCACCTTTCTGAAGAATTCACTGAGTTCACATCTCAATTGGAATTTATCCAAAAAGGCTGTTGGGACAAAACCCAGGCCCTTATTCAGGATTTCTTGTTCATCTTTACTCAATATGGCATCTGAAAGATTCACCACTAATCCCTTGTCTGGCTGGTGCTGGGTTGTTGGCCTCTGGTCTTGCACCTGGTATTGACATCGGTCCTGTCTTCTTCCCATTGGACTCGCCTGTTTCCTCTTCGTACCCATTTGCCTCTCCTCCCTCCTTGTCCTAAAAAACGATTCTGATTGTAATTCGGTTGAATGAAGGGAGGTATTGGGTACTGGGGGAGTCCATGGTATGGTATTTGGCCAAAAGGTCCTGGCCGAGGATACATTTGTTGTTGGGGGAAGCCTTGTCTGAAACCCCCTCTTCGTGGTTGTCTTGTTCTCCCTCTCCAAGTCTTGGATGATGAAGAATTATCACTCGACCAATCTTCATATTCTGAATCCGATGTTCCCGAATCTCCTTGATAAGAAGATTCCGCATCCGAATCTTGTTGGCCCTTGTAGTCGTCTTTTGTGTAGGGATAGACTCGCTCATGGGAGAATTTCTTAAGGTCCTTTTGAAGTTTATTGATCTTGTTCTGCATTAAGAAATCTTTGTGTTCACATATTTCTTTGTTGACCTCTTCAAGTTTCTTTTTGAAGATGCTGATCTTAATCTCCGTTGATAGCGCATCTTCACTGGTCTTGATCTTAATTAGAAGTGCCTCTGACAGTCTTTTCTCCGTGTTTATAATTAAGGCTCCCTCTTTTCCGTTTTTACGGATTTTTACAGATAAATACAGTCAGAAAACAATGTGTTTTCTGTCTGCATTTATTTTTAAAAGTGGATAAATACAGAAAATGTACTTCTTTTAAGTGACTCTTCATGCTGTTTTTTTATGAATTATAGCCCAACAGCTGAGCAGATGGACAGCATGGGAAATTAAAAAACAGGATGACATTTCTTTAAATAACTACATGTGTCAACATACATTTGTGGTATAATGCTAGTATTTACCAGTGGATGTACTGTTATGTAATATTTGGCAACTCAAATAGCTAAAACATGACAAACATCAAAGTATGAGTGCGCGTCTATCATTTAAATAAATATGGAAATGTACAGTTTTACAACTACATTTATAGGCAAAACACAAAATAAATATGGATAAATACAGATAAAATGGCCCAAAAATAAATATGGATAAATATCAATCAATCAGGGGTTTGTTAAAGCGCGACTACTCACCCGTAAGGGTCTCAAGGGGCTAGGGGTGGGGGGGGTGCAGGTTCCATTCCATCAAGGAGGGGGTCTGTCGAAGAGCCAGGTTTTGAGGTTTCTTGCGAAGATGGGGAGCGATGTTGTCTCTCTGAGGTGGAGCGGAAGGACGTTCCATGCTTTGGCCGCGAGGAAGGAGAAGGAGCGGCCTCCCGATCTGGTCTTTCTGGTGCGGGGGACCACGGCGTAGGAGAGCTGGGCTGATCGTAGGGTCCTTTGGGGTGCATGGAATTTGAGTCGGCTGTTCAGGTAGGCTGGTCCGGTGCCATCGAGGGCCTTGTGTGCGTGGGTGAGCATCTTGAAGGTGATTCTCGCCTCGACGGGGAGCCAGTGGAGTGTGCGCAGGTGCAGGGAGATGTGGCAGTGTTTTGGCAGGTTGAGGACCAGTCTTGCGGTGGCGTTCTGGATGTTCTGTAGCTTGCGGGTGAGGTTTTTGTTTATTCCGGCGTAGAGTGCGTTGCCGTAGTCGAGCCTGCTGGTGACCAGGGCGTGAGTGACGGTCTTTCGGTGTTCGAGGGGGATCCATTTGAAGGTATTACGAAGGAGGCGGAGGGTGTGGAAGCAGGAAGATGAGACAGAGTTGATCTGGCGGTCCATTTTTAGCTCGGAGTCCACAATGATTCCCAGGTTGCGTGCATGGTCCGTGGGGGTTGGCGGGTTTCCGAGGGCGGGGGGCCACCAGGTGTAGCTCCAGGCATCTGGGTTAGGGCCCATGATGAGTACTTCTGTTTTGTTGGTGTTTAGTTGTAGGCAGCTGTTTTTCATCCATTTGGCGACGGCTTCCATGCCTTCTAGAAAGTTGCGTCTGGCGGTGTTGGGCTCGGTGGATAGGGAGAGGATGAGTTGGGTGTCGTCTGCGTATGACACGATGTTGAGTCCGTAGGTTCTGACGATGGGGGCGAGTGGAGCCATGTAGACGTTGAAGAGCGTCGGGCTGAGGGAGGAGCCCTGGGGGACTCCGCAGGTGGTAGGTGTGTTGTCCGAGAGTAAAGGGGGGAGTCTGACCCGCTGTGTCCTGCCGGAGAGGAAGGAGCGGATCCAGTCGAGGGCCTTGTCCTGGATTCCTGTGTCGTAGAGTCTGCGTATTAGGGTGCGGTGAGAGACTGTGTCGAACGCCGCTGATAGGTCGAGGAGGATGAGGGCTACTGTTTCTCCTTTGTCCAGTAGGGTGCGGATGTCGTCTGTTGCCGCGAGGAGGGCGGTTTCCGTACTGTGGTTTTTTCTGAAGCCGGATTGGGAGGAGTCGAGGATGTTGTGTTCTTCAATGAATGTGGCGAGTTGGTTGTTGATGGCTTTCTCAATGACTTTCGCTGGGAACGGGAGCAGGGAGATGGGTCTGTAGTTTTTGAGGTCGGTGGGGTCCGCTGAGGGTTTCTTTAGGAAGGGGTTGACCTCAGCGTGTTTCCAGTCGTCGGGGAACGAGGCAGTCGCCAGGGAGCGGTTGATGGTGTGGCGGAGCATGGGCGCAATGGTGTCGGCAGATGTGGTGGGGGCAGGGGTCCGTGGGGGCCCCTGAGTGGATTGACTTCATTGTCTTCAGTGTGTCTTCGGTGGTGAGGGTTGTCCAGTCGTCAATCGCTGGTTTCCGGGTGTCGGGGGTGGTTGGTGAGGGTTCAGTGTGTTGGTTGTCTTCGTCAAAGTTGTCGTAGATGCTCTTGATTTTGTGGTGGAAAAAGGTGCTGAGTTTGTCGCAGAGGTCTTGTGAGGGAGGGATGTCGGTAGACTCGCTGGTGGGTTGGACGAACTCATTGATGATGCTGAAAAGTTCCTTGCTGTTGTGCGCGTGGTTGGAAATTCTGTCTTCAATCGCTTTTTTCCTCGTTTCTCTGATGAGTTGATGGTGGGCGTTGGTGGCGGCTCTGAAGTTGTTGTGGGCTTCTGTGGATTTGGTGTTCCTCCAGGCCTTTTCGAGGTGGCGGCATGTGCGTCTGGACTCTCGAAGTTCAGTGGTAAACCATCTGGCTTTCTTGGCGCGGGAATTGTTGTTTTTCTTGAGGGGGGCTATGGTGTTGGTGCTGTCCGAAATCCATCTATGCAGGGTTCAGGCTGCGGTGTTGGGGTTGTCGTTTTCTGCGATGGTTAGGGTGGAGTTGTTGTGTGAGGAGGTGAGCTGGTCGTCGGTGATTTTGGTCCAGTTTCTTCGTGGGAGCAGGTGCTGGTGTCTGTGGATGGTGGGTGTTCTGAAGGTGAAGTGGACGCAACGATGGTCGGTCCATGGGAGTTCGGTGGTGTGGCTGAAGGTGATGGAGTTTCCTGTAGTGAAGAGGGGGTCGAGGGTGTGTCCTGCTGAGTGCGTGGGCTCGGTCACGATCTGGCGGAGTCCAATGTTGTGGAGGTTGTCCAGGTGGGATGTGGTGTTGGGGTCCAGTTGGTTGTCGAGGTGGAAGTTGAGGTCTCCCAGCAGGGTGTAGTTGGTGGATGCGATGGCCTGCGGGGAGATAATGTCGGATAATGATGGAGTTGGCGAAGGGTCCACGGGGTCCAGGGGGTCGGTAGATGAGGGTTCCTCGGAGGGTGGCGGTGGGGCTGGCCAGTATCTTGAAGTGAAGGTGTTCAATCAGTTCTGTGGACTCGTCGGGGAGTGTGCTCAGGCGGAGGCTGGATTTGTGGACGATGGCGATTCCTCCTCCTGGGCGGGTACGGCGGTCCTTCCTGGAGATCTTGTATCCTTGGGGGATGGCGATGGCGATGTCCGGTCCTGAGGAGGTGTTGGTCCAGGTTTCGGTGAAGAACGCTACGTCCGGGGTGGTGCTGTCGAGGAGGTCCCAGATTTTGGTGGCGTGTTTGTGGAGGGATCGGACATTGAGGAGGATGCATTGCAGGGTCCTCGGTTCGGTTGTGTTCTTGTGGGCGGGTTGTGCTGGATCCGTGTTCTTGGCGGTGCTGCAGGTGTGCCGGCAGCGGTGATAGCTGAAGGGTCCGTGGATGTCGGCTGGTGATGCTAGCTTGGAGTTGTTGTTGCGGCCTGGGTTGAGTGCGTGGAGTGCTGCTGGGTCGTAGCGTTGGCGGGGCGGAGGTCCAGGGTTCCTGTCGCTGGTCGCGGTCAGGTCGCGGACGGGCGCAGGCGGGCTTGCCTTTGACGCGCCTTCGGCGCGCCAGCGGCGCACCCGGGGCTGCCATTAAGTAAGGGTCGGGGAGGGCTGGACAGCTGGGAGGCAGGAGCGGGGAGGGGTGCTGGATTGGGCTGGTCGCCCTGGGGGGGAGGGGCTGTGGGGGCAGCAGCGGCAGGGAAAGGTAAAGGGAGGAAATAAGGGATAAAGAAAAAAGGGAAAATAAGCAGAAATAAGGCACAGAAGAGCAGAGATGCAGAAAAGTGCAGAAAGGTGAAAGCTAAAAGAGGGTAGAAAAACGAGTGAAAACGAGTGAAAGAGCAGAGCGAGAGGAAGGGAAAATGAGCAGAAATAAGGCACAAAAGAGCAAAGATGCAGAAAAGTGCAGAAAGGTGAAAGATAAAAAAGGGTAGAAAAACGAGTGAAAACGAGTGAAAGAGGAGAGAGAGAGAGGAAGGAAACAGAGGTCCACTGGACCACCAGGGATGAGGCGCAGGGAAACCTGCAGGTGGAGGAGGGCTTCGATCACCAACACTCGAGAGTGCAGGGGCAGGCCTCACTTAATTGTGGAGCTGCGAGGGTGGGAGAGCAATTTCACTGACAATGAGTCAGTGGTCTTGCTCGCCTGTCCCCGCAGCAGCAGCCATTAAGTAGGGGTCGGGGAGGGCTGGACAGCTGGGAGGCGGGAGCGGGGAGGGGAGCTGGATTGGGCCGGTCGCGCTGGGGGGGAGGGGCCGCGGGGGCAGCAGCGGCGGGGAAAGGTAAAGGGAGGAAATAAGGGATAAAGAAAAAAGGGAAAATAAGCAGAAATAAGGCACAGAAGAGCAGAGATGCAGAAAAGTGCAGAAAGGTGAAAGCTAAAAGAGGGTAGAAAAACAAGTGAAAACGAGTGAAAGAGCAGAGCGAGAGGAAGGAAACAGAGGTCCGCTGGACCACCAGGGATGAGGCGCAGGGAAACCTGCGGGTGGAGGAGGGCCTCGATCACCAACACTCGAGAGTGCAGGGGCAGGCCTCACTTAATTGTGGAGCTGCGAGGGAGGGAGAGCAATTTCACTGACAATGAGTCAGTGGTCTTGCTCGCCTGTCCCCGCAGCGGCCGCCATTAAGTAGGGGTCGGGGAGGACTGGACAGCTGGGAGGCGGGGAGGGGAGCTGGATTGGGCCGGTCGCGGCGGGGGGGAGGGGCCGCGGGGGCAGCAGCGGTGGGGAAAGGTAAAGGGAGGAAATAAGGGATAAAGAAAAAAGGGAAAATAAGCAGAAATAAGGCACAGAAGAGCAGAGATGCAGAAAAGTGCAGAAAGGTGAAAGCTAAAAGAGGGTAGAAAAACGAGTGAAAACGAGTGAAAGAGCAGAGCGAGAGGAAGGGAAAATGAGCAAAAATAAGGCACAAAAGAGCAGAGATGCAGAAAAGTGCAGAGAGGTGAAAGATAAAAAAGGGTAGAAAAACGAGTGAAAGAGGAGAGAGAGAGGAAGGAACCAGAGGTCCACTGGACCACCAGGGATGAGGCGCAGGGAAACCTGCGGGTGGAGGAGGGCCTCGATCACCAACACTCGAGAGTGCAGGGGCAGGGGCAGGCCTCACTTAATGTGGAGCTGCGAGGGTGGGAGAGCAATTTCACTGACAATGAGTCAGTGGTCTTGCTCCAGACGGAAATGTTAAAAAAATAAATACCATAAAACCTGGAGCCCTATTTATAATCAGAATGAGCCAATTGCGTGTACACCTCCACGCGATTAGCGACCATTCTTTTTTGAACAGAGGATCTTCCAGAAATATCCTTGGCGCGTTGGTGACCCACAACCCTGGTGGGGCTGCATTCCCACGTAGGTATTCAGTCATTATAGCGCCGTGCATCAATATTTTCATTTGGTTGCATTTCAACTCTTTTAATTCATCCCAACTTTGGGCTTGATTCAGATTTTGACTAATGTTAGTGTCTGGTAAGAGTGATGGAGCCGCTAGAATTGCTGATGCCATTTCATCTGTGTAGCCTATCCCCAGTGCTTCAGCCATTTTAGATGTTCTTTGTGTTGATGATTCTACAATGTAAATATTGCTCAAATGATGCCAGTTAAAAATCTATGCGTGACGAGTATGAGGAACGATGATGTTCTCTTCTTAAAAGTTAATTCCAGGACATTATCCATGTGGAATCTTTTTCCAGAGCAAGAAAGCCCTACAGCTGTGCGCTGCTCAATTCACAAAAATCCTAAGACACTCAGGAGCGATTCTCCTCCTGTGTCAGAAGGGCTGAGAGGAACTCTCTAGCGGGAGTACGTCCTCCCTAAGTAAACACTGAATAACAATCGGTACCCCACTTTATGTCAAGATAACACGTAGTAACCCATGAAAGATAATTCATGAAACGACCTACTTATTCTCCACTGGGTAGTGGGGAAGGAAAACATTCCTTTTTGTTTTAATTACCCTCACACACCCTAGTGGTGTCATGCTTCATCATTGGGTCACCCTGTCCCCTAAAAGACAGGGTGGGCTCGACCGTATCTCAGGGAGCGCTTGGAAGAAATGGCCAGGGGGTCTTACAGAATAAAAATCCTCAGGCTGTTCCTGGTATCCCTTTATTCTTGGAACAGCTAGGGATATTAAAAATAATTAAGCATATACAAGGGTCAATTGGAATTTTAATGGTCCTATGACCCTAGTGCCAACATGTTGCAGCCTTTCTATTTTCCTATAAAAGGTCCTAGGCTTTCTTAAGGGCTGTATGGATGCAGAGGTTCCCTCCCTGGTATGAGTAGAAGATAATGTATCACCCTACTAGAAAAAAGGGCAGATAGCTGCTCCTTTTGTGAAAACAAAGATATGCTTATCTTTGATGCTTAAGGATGTTATTCCTTCTTCTCCATCTAAAATGAAAAAAAGAGGAGAACAAACAAGAACACATCACATAACAACTTCATTGTATTTTAGCATTAAATTCCCACGGTGATTTGCTTTCAAGATGCACCCATGCTTGTCCATTTGAGCGGGTGAGAAAGAAGCTATGAACCTTTAAAAGTGTCAACCACACATTTCTTACTGTTATCTGATATCCATATCACAATCTTGTGATATATTTGTGTAGTATATCGTGTAGTGGCGATATACATCGCATTCTGTCCTTATTTAGTATAAGTGTACTAATAAGTGATAAGGAAAAAATCGGCATGCTTCTCACATCTAGTCACGCAAAAATAATCACATACATCCATCGTGCATACATACTATATTTACATCCGTCTCTCCCTTACCCCGATTTGGGAGAGGTAACACATCACAGGGGTTTTTTGTTGCGGGGGTAGCACTGTAGTCAAACACTGTTCATTGTTTTAAAATGCCCATGGGAATGCATTGTCATGTTTGGTGTCCGACCAAAAAGACAAGAAACGGTGTGGGTAAGTCTTGGAATATTTACAAGAATACTTCCTAATCCACATACCTTAAACTGCCATGACTTGCATCCCGCCCGTAAATACTCACGTCGTCAAAGGCCATGACCCGGGTGATCCTCCCGGTTTTAAGGAGTCCGCCTTGTTCCCTGTGTTGTGGAAGGAACACGTGACCGTGTCCAGCGAACCGGAAGTGGCGTACTTGGTCAAAGCATGATGGAACATGTAGTCTCAATGCCTACTCACGGTGTTTTTACATCATCACTGTGTATGTTTGGAGAATTATTCGACGACTGACGTGATCATAAATTAATATTTTAATAATAATACACGGTCTGGATGTAGTTAGCCGCCTTTGTACCTCAACGGCACTATTGTTATCGAGGCTCGCTGTCATGACCGTATATGCGATCACATAAGTCTATTTATGATAGTTGCAATGGTGCGTTCCATCGCTCTGCTGTCGGATGGAGGCAAGTTACAACTTCTCATGTGATTTCACCATTTTTGTTACCACTCGGTTAACAAGTCTATTAGACTATGTTAATACTTATATAAGCAGGGGTTTGAAATTAACCATTTTTTGTGGTTTATATCTGGGGCAGATTCTAGACGTTGTGTGTCTAGAGAGGCGGGATTGATCCTAGAATGGGTGGGCTTAAAGATATTAAACTGGTGAAGGGTGGTTATATATTTTTTCGTCGTCCTGCATATCCTGACATCCGTGTCACTACTTGTTGTACCAGTTATTTAAATACAACATTGTTCTTATCATTCTATTGGTATATAGCAGGTTAGAAGTAGTTCTTTCCCACCCATTATCTATATTTTTCTATTTCCGGTTTAATAGGTTCCAGGGAATCGAATCATTTACACCCTTCTCATGGGTCCTCAATCGATAAACCCATCTTTGCTCACGTTCCAGCAGTCTTTTTGTTAGATTGCCACTTCCCTTGATCTGTTCAATCACTGTCCAACTAAGATCTTTATCAGAGTGGTTCTTTTCCAGATAATGGGACGTGAGTTTTGTCGAAGTAAGTGCCTGCCTGATAGTACTGCGGTGCTCACTCATACGGACCTTAACCTTTCTGTTGGTCATTCCTACATATTTCAGTTGGCACGGGCAGGTGATAAGATACACCACATGTTCTGAATTGCAGTTGGTGTGTGCCCGTTGTTCCCATGGATAACCTAAACCTAGGTCCAATTTTTTCGTGTGCTTTGTAAAAGGGCACACCACACAACTGCCACAAGGATAATGGCCCATGACAGGAGATTGGTTCCACAATGTTATTTGGGAGTCAGTTTTTTGTCTGAATTCATTTGTGTGTACCAAAGAGTCACGCAGACTTTTATTTCTTTTGAACAAGTGCATTGGTTTTTCAAAATTTAACGCATTAGAAGTTAGAATGGGCCACTTCTTGTTAATGATCTTTTTTACCTCGTTCGACGAGGAATTGTATGTTGGGACACATATCAGTGAGTTGGTTTCTGGTTTCTGATTGGTTTTAAGAAGGGCTGATCTTGGTGTGTTCCTTGATCTCTTACGTGCCTTTTCTATGATCCTCTTAGGATAGGCTTTTTGCTCTAGTTTCTTGCTCAATGCATCTGCTTCTTTATTGAAGTCATTGAGGTCAGCGCAATTCCTCCGGACCCTGAGGAATTGACCTATTGGTAGGTTCTCCCTCAGGGCACTCGGATGAGCACTGTCAAATCGTAACAAACTGTTCTTGTCTGTTGGTTTTGTGTATAAGGAACTCATCAATCCCTTCTTTTGCAATTATATTTATATCCAGGAAAGATAGTTTGGTATTGTTGGACGTCTGTGTAAACCGTAGATGTGGATTAAGATTGTTTATCCACCGTGTGAACTCCAGGATACTGTTTGAATCACATTTCCATATGATGAGAATATCATCTATATATCTCACCCATTTCAGTATTCTTGCTGTGAAGGGATTATTTGACCACACATGCTCCTCCTCAAAATGGCTCATCTACAAACACGCCGTACTTGGCGCAAACGTGCTGCCCATGGAAGTCCCATGGACTTGGAGGAACATCTGGTCTTCGAATTTGAAAAAATTCTCAGTAAGGGCCAGGTGCATCAATTTGATAATCCAGGCTACTGGAGCTTCCCAACTCCAGTCTTCTTTATACAGTAGTTGTTCAATCACTCGTAAGCTCTCCTCTTGAGGGATACTAGTATAAAGGGCCTCTACGTCGAGACATATCATGACGTTGTTCTCAGGATCATATTCAGTGTCAATCAGTATGTTGAGTAAGTGTTTAGTATCCTGGACGTAAGATTTAATTTTTGTGACCAGGGGTCTCAAGAAACAATCAGTGTACTTCGACAATGGTTCTAGGATAGACCCTATTCTAGACACTATTCATCTACCTGGAGGTGGCATCTTCCCCTTATGGATCTTCGGTATTGTATAGAGCAGAGGTATCCTTGGATCCTCTGAGTTAAAAAAATCATGTTCCTTTTTTGTGATCCAATTCTCCTCCAGAGCCTCCTTTGTGAGAGTCTCAATAGTTTTCTTGAGGCGACTGGTGGGATCTCTCTGGATTTTCTTGTAATGTCGTTCGTCTGAAAGTAATGTTAGGTAGGCTTCCCAGTATGTTTCAGCGTTCTGTATTACCGGGGCTCCGCCCTTATCAGCTGGTTTTATTACAATATCCTCCCTGGTATTCAGATGTTTGAGTGCCTCTCTTTCCTTTTTGCTTAGATTGTTAAAGACATTCCTCTTCGGTTGTAATTCCTCCACCTCTTTAGTTACCGCCTCTTCAAAGGCTATTACTTCTGGGGGTAGGAGTGTAGTTGGAGGACAAAAGGTAGATTTTTGGCGGAGGTTGGTATAACCAGTCTCCGTCTCTGATTGCTGTGTGCCTGCAAAAAATGCTTTTATCCTCACCTTTCTGAAGAATTCACTGAGTTCACATCTCAATTGGAATTTATCCAAAAAGGCTGTTGGGACAAAACCCAGGCCCTTATTCAGGACTTCTTGTTCATCTTTACTCAATATGGCATCTGAAAGATTCACCACTAATCCCTTGTCTGGCTGGTGCTGGGTTGTTGGCCTCTGGTCTTGCTCCTGGTATTGACATCGGTCCTGCCTTGCCTTTTGAAGATGCTGATCTTAATCTGAAAGCACATCTTCACTGGTCTTGATCTTAATTAGAAGTGCCTCTGACAGTCTTTTCGCCGTGTTTATAATCAAAATGAGCCAATTGCGTGTACACCTTCACGCGATTAGCGACCATTCTTTTTTTAACAGAGGATCTTCCAGAAATATCCTTGGTGCGTTGGTGACCCACAGCCCTGGTGGGGCTGCGTTCCCACGTAGGTATTCAGTCATTATAGCGCCGTGCATCAATATTTTCATTTGGTTGCGTTTCAACTCTTTTAATTCATCCCAACTTTGGGCTTGATTCAGATTTTGACTAATGTTAGTGTCAGGTAAGAGTGATGGAGCCGCTAGAATTGCTGATGCCATTTCATCTGTGTAGCCAATCCCCAGTGCTTCAGCCATTTTAGATGTTTTTTGTGTTGTTGATTCTACAATGTAAATAGTGCTCAAATGATGCTAGTTAAAAATCTATGCGTGACGAGTATGAGGAACGACGATGTTCTCTACTTAAAAGTTAATTCCAGGACATTATCCATGTGGAATCTTTTTCCAGATGAAGATAGCCCTACAGCTGTGCGCTGCTCAATTCACAAAGATCCTAAGACACTCAGGAGCGATTCTCCTCCTGTGTCAGAAGGGCTGAGAGGAACTCTCTAGCGGGAGTACGTCCTCCCTAAGTAAACACTGAATCACAATCGGTACCCCACTTTATGTTAAGATAACACGTAGTAACCCTGGGAAGATAATTCATGAAGCGAGCTACTTATTCTCCACTGTGTAGTGGGGAAGGAAAAAATTCCTTTTTGTTTTAATTACCCTCACACACCCTAGTGGTGTCATGCTTCATCATCGGGTCACCCTGTCCCCTAAAAGACAGGGTGGGCTCAACCGTATCTCAGGGAGCGCTTGGAAGAAATGGCCAGGGGGTCTTACAGAATAAAAATCCTCAGGCTGTTCCCGGTATCCCTTTATTCTTGGAACAGCTAGGGATATTAAAAATAATTAAGCATATACAAGGGTCAATTGGAATTTTAATGGTCCTATGACCCTAGTGCCAACATGTTTCAGCCTTTCTATTGGCCTATAAAAGGTCCTAGGCTTTCTTCAGGGCTGTATGGATGCAGAGGTTCCCTCCCTGGTATGAGTAGAAGATAATTTATCACCCTACTAGAAAAAAGTTATCCTTCAAGAGAACTCTCTCATCACAATATTTTTCGAAGCATAAACTTTCTCATTGTGAGTTTTCTTCGAACACTGTCCTTTCACTGGGAATGTCCTCAGAGCAATATAGGCCAATATAAGCTTCTTGCCATTATCACCCTCTAAGTGATGTAGTTAACAATAGCTCTATTTCCCCTACAAGAGTTGTACCCACCTACTAATGCAGCAAACCACAGATAATTCTCAAATTGAAGTATTACATGTGTTTCTCTATATTTCCAAAAACTTAAGTAGATCACAAATATATCCATTGTTCAATCTACTTGAAAGCACAAAGAAGAGGTTTGGAGGACGAAAATAGGTTTTACTACAATACATTAATTTGATTGATTTGCAATGGTCATTAATGTGGTGTGTAAAATGTGGGCCAAACCATGTATTAACTGAACAAGGCTGGTTGTTGGTTAAGTATCACATATGAAAACAATAATGCAACCGTACACAAAGCCAGTGTCTCGGTCTCATTTTCACGAATGGTGCAAACGTTTGTCAGGATGATAAAATTAAAAGAAACAGCCACACATCTGTACATATTGTCTTTGTTAAAATGCATGTATGTGAAATGGTCTATGCCAAGTTAGTAATGAAGATAACAATATAAGTCTTAACGAGGAAGAAGGGAGAGAGCTTATATAATTGTCAAACCCAAGGTTAGGAGGGCCTGCATTCAGGAAGGACATTGTAGAATAAATCAGTAAGTAGGAAAAGGCAAGTGCATAAATACAATACTTAAACAAGTGAAACCAGTCATTCTTTTTTTATAAAGAAATAAATGTATACATTTGTGCATAAACTGACACTTGTTAGACTATATTGAATATGATCAGAAATCGTATCTAGAGGGCGTAAGAATAACACGAATTATAAACAGAAATAAATTAAACCAAAAATAGTAAATAATGTCTTCGAAATCTAATGGAGAATAAAGAGCACTAGCTGACCCATGAATGTGGTTCTTCACATGCCAACGATGATATATTAAAAGGGTTTTTAAAACATTTTAAATAAAAATTACACTCATATTAATAAAAACACAAACAGTGATTCATGGTGCACCCAGGGTCCATGAAACTTACCCAGATTAATGGACTGCACCTTGCGTACAGCTCCAATAAAACCTTGCAGATAGGTTTGCTGTAAAAGTATTATAGAAATGTCTATGACCCCAAAGAAATAGCAGTTAAATATAAACATAAGCAAAAAATAAAAACTTTGAAATGATACATAATTGACTCCAGAAACTGGCAAACATAATCAGCGTTCTGAAATAACTGTATAGAGCTCTTTGACCTATACATAAACCGAAATACAGAAATAAAAAATATAAACAATCAATTTTTGTGCAATTAGCCTTACCATTCACTAATGTTGTCAGTATCAGAGGGGTGTCTTCGTCATATAGTAGTTTTGAACAATTTATGACGTACAAAAAAGTATTTGTCACGTAATGTCCCGAAAGAAAAAAAAAACCTGAATAAATGATGGAATCAGCTTGACCTAACACTTCCTAAAACTGTCCAAAAAATAAACAGAAAGGGGTAGTCAGTCACTAGTTCAGTAGGATGCAGTAGCCTTGTCGGTTTTGTGCTACTTTGTCATGGCCAAGAACATACTGGAAGGGATTGGTTGTGGTGTTGCTAGGCAGGAGAAAAAAACAAAAATTGTAGAAAATGCTTAGCATTTACATGCATGAAAGGAAAGGGTTAAGACTACCTCCTGGTGGAACTGAAAAAATCTTTGTTAAGTCCCCAATTAAAAAGAATAGGAAGATTTTTCAACCCAAATATGTGCAAGGGGTATCTTTTCCCTTCATTTACCATTGCACTCTGCACCCTATACTCATTCATTTGCTCACATAGGGATTGCTCAGTAAAAGAGCTCCTCTTCTGCGGGGGACTTAAAGCCCACACCATGAACTCATTTATAGTGTGAAGAGGAACCCTATAATGAAGCATACCACCTAAGGGGTGAGTTAGGGTTTTCATCCTAATAAGACAGACCTCCCTGAACTTGAACAAAAGCAGCCAAAGACCATTTTCACTCTGATTGGGACTCATTCGATGGCTGTTGCTTGGTTCCAGTGGCACAGTAAGCACAGGACCCACCTTATGGTAAACCTTCCCCAGGAGCCAAGCCGCACCTGACTGAAGAGCCCCAATAAGGGCAAAACCAGTCTAGGGTTCCTTGTGTCTTGGGTTGCTTGTGTGCCTAGCCTGGCAGTTTGGGCTGGACTGTTCATATTGGACCAGGATCAAGACTGATTTGCACATGGCTGGGTTCAAACAGAAGGGAGATGAGGTAATGATCAAAAGAACAATGGGTTGTATGCTACTCCAGTGATTGCCGGTGGTTAGACTTCTTGCAAGCTTTCTTCCCATCATCTTTTGAGTGTTTTAGCCTGGTTGAGCTTCAGTTCATGACACCAGGCTAACTCATGGCATATATGGCATTCAGACTCCTTAGACACATCACTCAGACTCCTCACCCCCATACTCTGGCTCAAATCAAATGCATAAAACTCGATTGTAGGTCTGCAAGCAAACACGCATCCGAGATCTTCGACCTCATACAACAGAATGAGATAGATATCATTATCCTCACAGAAACTTGGCTCAACCCTTCGTCCACTCCAATTCTTGACCTCTTGGTGCCCCCCACCCACGACATAATTCGTCTTGATAGAGTTAAGAAGCTGGGTGGTGGCCTGGCTTGTATACATCGGAGCACGCTGGCGGTCTCCCTTTCAGAGTCCTCCTCTCCAGTAACTTGCGAATATCTTTGTCTCAACATCTCAAGTAACAATCATCTGGTTTGCAAATTACACACATTCTATCACCCCCCAGGCGACAATCTCCCCTTCATTGAACAATTAATGGAAATCATCTCCGGCAATGTGGACTCAGTTCAGTCCCATATCTACCTTGGGGACTTTAACCTTCACTGGTCTAACACCAATGACCAAGCAGTCTCATGCCTCAGTTCCTTCTTGAATGACCACGAATTGATTCAACATTGTGACCAGCCTACTCACATCAAAGGAGAAACGTTAGACCTCATTATCTCCAAAGGTCATACCATCTCATTGGAGTCCATCATACCTTGTGATTGGTCGGACCATCACATCATTTCCTTCCATATTAACTCAGAGGTTTATCAGAGTAAGGCTCAAAAAACCAAACCAAAGATTTGGAAAAGGGACCTCAGAGATTTCAACACAGCTGACCTAGCAAACCGCTGTAATCGGGCCATATCTCCCCAATTGGACATACTTGAAGTCCATGCCCTCACAGACTTCTACAACTCTTCTATTTCCAACATCATGGACTCGATGGCCCCACTCCAACAAAAAAATGCACCTGCAAAAATATCTAAACCTTGGTTCAATGGCAACCTAAACTCGGAACGTCGCAAACTAAGGTCCTTAGAACGTTCCTGGAGAACCTCTCCATCTGCGGACCATCTAAAAAACCTTAGAGCAGCCAGAAGTTCGTATAACAAACAAATCAAGACAGAGAAGGCGGAGTATTTCAGATCCCAACTTAACCAAGCGGCTAACCGACCCAAGAAACTGTTTGAACTGGTTAAACAACAATCGGTGGTAGCCCCTAACCGATCGGCCTCGGAAGTCAGACCTCCCTCATGTGATGATCTGGCTGCCTTCTTTACTGAGAAAACTAGACTTATTAACATGGATCTGGAAACCAGGAGGGCTCTACTGCTACCTAACGAACCTGCACCCCCACTGGCCATACTAGACAAGATAGCACCATGTAGCTGGGGTATCAAGAACAACGCTTCCTGGGACACCTTTATCCCCTTCACTGAAAATGATATCAAAAAGGTTCTTCGGAGTATCAACCCATCTAATCATTTCAGTGACCCGTTACCACCTACCATCTTTAAAGTAATTAAGGATGAAATCTCCCCATTCTGGACAAAGATCGTCAATGCATCTCTGGCACAAGGCACGATCCCAGAATGCCTAAAAGAGGCTCAGGTAACACCTATATTGAAAAAACCCACAGCTGACAGTACAGATCTTAACAACTTCCGACCTATCGCCAGCATCCCCACTCTAGCCAAACTCCTTGAAAAATGCGTCCAGTCACAACTATGTGCGCACATCGAAAATTTCCATCTCCTGGACCAACACCAATCTGGCTTTCGTAGTGGGCACAGCACTGAATCGGCTCTTACCCACGTGATGGATGACATCTTAATAATGCTCGATCGAAATGAATCCTGCCTCCTTATCCTACTTGACCTCTCCTCCGCTTTTGACACTGTCAATCATGACAACCTCCTATTCATTCTGGAGCATAGGATGGGCCTTTCGGGTCAGGTGCTGCATTGGTTCTCGTCCTTCCTGCAGCACAGGACCCAAAGAGTTAAAGCGAACCACTCTCTCTCCCAGCCATCCTCAGTCAGCATGGGGGTTCCCCAAGGGTCCTCCCTATCTCCCATTCTCTTCAATTTGTTCCTGGAACCATTAGCTAATGTTCTAAAATCATTGGACATTCGCTTCCATATGTATGCAGACGACACCCAACTCTATCTGAAAATCTCCTCCCCGGATGATATCACTTCACTCAACTCCACCCTACTGACAACCCAAAACTGGTTAACCGAGAACCACCTACTACTAAACACCGCCAAAACAGAATTCCTCCTCATCTCTCCCCCGAAACATACTCCTATAATCGACCTATGGATGAACCAACTCACCGCCTTCAATTGCTCCCCCCGCACTATCGACTCAGCCAAATCTCTAGGAATTACCCTGGACAAGCATCTGAATATGAAGAGTGGACTCACATTAGCAACGTGTGCAAGGGAGCTAACCACCTTCTGAGAACACTCAGGAATCTCAAACCTTTCCTACCGCAAGCAGATTTCAAGCAAGTGGTCCAAGCGCTTGTCTTGCCGAGACTTGACTATGGCAGTGCTACACTATGTGGCCTCCCCAAATACACTCTGGCCCCCATAAAGGCGTCACTGAACGCGGCGGCCAGATTGATTACGGGCACTAAGCGAAGGGCACACATCTCCCCGGTTTTAAAATCTCTAAACTGGCTACCCTACGAAGCTAGAATTCAACTGAAAATTGCCTGCCTATCACACAAAGCCCTCCACTTCAAAACCCCCATCTACCTGGCACAAAAACTAGAACTATCCGGAGGGGGTAGACTGTTAAGGAGTGCAAATTCCCTCCTCTTAAAACCACAGATCTTCCGCAAAAAGAGAACATGCCAACGAGCCTTCTCTGGCTCTGCTCCAAAAATTTGGAACTCTCTTCCACCTGAAATTCGGAGGATCTCTTCAAAGGAGGCCTTCAAACTGGAAGCAAAAAGATTCCTCATGAATAAGTTCTTACCTTAACATGAGGGACATTTGTTAGCTCTTGCGCATCGGACATACCACAGCATTTTTATTATCCCTGTGTTAGATTTGGGGGTCTCTAGTTGGCAGAGGTATGTACCCTTGTCCAAATAGGGACCCTTGCGTCTAGTCAGGGAAAGTAGGTACACTCCCGAAATAACCCCTGCTCACCCTCTTGGTAGCTTGGCACGAGCAGACAGGCTTAGTTCAGAGGCAGTGTGTAAAGCATTTGTGAACACATACAGTAATCAAGTGACAACACTACAAATGGACACCACACCGGTTATATATTTATAAAAATAGGTATACTTTATATAGATTTATCACAAGACCATAAACGACAAAAATAATCCACAATACTGTTAAGAATACTTAGTTCTGATCAAAAAGGCTTAATTCAAGGTTCTGTGCGAGTCGGTAGCCTCCTCCGGCTACGGCGATGTCGAGAACAAACAGAGTCTAACAAATCCAGCTGACCGCGTCGAGACGGGCCAACACAGCGTAGACAGACTCGGTCACAGTACCTTTTACTTGAAGCGGCAGGCACGGGCGTGCGAGCCGGATGGCTGTTCTGTCGCGGTCGCGATGCAAAAATGGAAGCGTTGCAGGACGCGTTGTCCCTCGATGCGGTGCAGGCAGCGGCTCGTTGACGTCGTCGAGACGGAGTCGGTGAGACCAGGGCCGTGCGTTGCAGGGCGAGACGGTGCTTCGATGCGGTGCTGGCAGGTTGCGGTGCGGCGGCGGAGCCGGATTCAGGAGCTGGCGTCGATCAGTCCGGACAGCGGTGCGAGTCGGGCGGTGCGTCGCAAAGCGTGCGAGCGGTGCCCAACTCCGGTGCGGTCACAGGACTCGAACTCAGCAGCAGTGACCGTGTCGGTCGGACCAGTTCGATTCGGCGTAGCGAAGCGTTGCAGGACGCGTTGTCCCTCGATGCGGTGCAGGCAGCGGCTCGTTGACGGAGTCGGTGAGACCAGGGCCGTGCGTTGCAGGGCGAGACGGTGCTTCGATGCGGTGCTTGCAGGACACCGAGTCGGTCGTGAGAGTCGGTCACAGCTCCCTACCTCTGTAGCCACTGAAACAGAGTTTCCAGCAGCAATTCACAAAGGGGGTGAAGTCCAATGGTCCTGGGACTTCGGTCAGGGGGCAAGCTCTCTTCCAAGCCCTTGGAGATCCTTCACAAGTTGATGAAAGTCACAGCAAAGCAAAAGTTCCTTTCTCCTCTCTTTGGCAGTCAGGCAAACCACTGCAGGCCAATCCCCCAAGCAGCACTTCAGGCTTAGGGATAGTTTCTCCTCAGTTTCTTCTTGGTTCCGCTCCTCAGTAAAGGTTTCTTCTTGTTCCCAAAAGTGATCTAATCTTCCTGGGGTCTGGGTGCCCCTCTTATACCCTGATTCTCTTTGTTCTCTGGAGGCAGAGAGGCCTCTGCCTAGTCCAAAACCAGTTCTGGTCAGTTCTGGAGCACTTTGTTTTTCTGACTCCTTCTTTCCTTTCAGAATGTGGGGCAGAGTGCTCAGCCGCCCGGCAGGAGGTGGAGCCAGCATTGTGGAAGGCAGGCACAGCCCTATTCAGACCCAGGTGCAACTCCTCCCTCCACTCTGGATGCAAATCTTTCTATTCAGCCCTGCGCTGACTCACCCTGTCTCCGGTAGCCACCCCCAGCCCCTGTCACTCAATCTCCAGACAAGGAATACACAACCTAGCAGAGGCAGGCTTGGATAGTTAGGCAAGAAAATACCCACTTTCTAAAAGTGGTATTTTCGAACACAGAATGTTAAAACCAACTTCACTAAAAGATGTATTTTATCATCCTGAGTTCAGGCATACTAAATTCGTTTTTCTACCATGTTCCCTGGGTCAGTTCTGATTATAAGGTGTAATAGTCAGTCTGCCCATTCTGGCCTATGGGGAGCAGGTAGCCTTGCAATAGTGAAGAACGAAAATGGCTGTAATTCACTATTAGGACATGCCACACACACCAGGGCATGTCCTACCTTATACTTACAATGCACCCTGCCCTAGGGCCTACTTTAGGGGTGACCAACATGCAGTACAGGGAAGGTTTAGGGACTGGTAAGTGGGTGTACTCACCAAGTCGACATGGCAGCCCGAGGCTGCACACAGGCTCTGCGATGGCAGGCCTGAGACACATTTTACAAGCCGCTTCTGTGGGTGGCACAACCAGTGCTGCAAGCCCACCAGCGGCATTGGATTTACAAGCCCTGGGCACACTGAGTGCACTGTACTAGGGACTGACAAGTAAACCAATCATCCAATCATGGAGTCACTAATACATATATCAATTAACGATAGGGAGCACTTGCACTTTGGCACTGATTAGCAGCGGCAAAGTGCCCATGAGCATCTAGTCCAGCAAAAACATATCGGCAACAGTGGAGGCATTACGAAAAAATGGAAGGGAGACCCACGCCAAGGATGCCAGGTCTAACACGTGTCCCCTCCAGCTGAAATGTGGGGAGAACTATCCTACCCCTAGGGAGTTCTCATCGCTAAGGCGGAAAAATCTGGACAGTCCATCAGCATTGGCGTGTTCTGTACCAGGGCGGTGTTCCACCGTAAAGTCCATCCCCTGTAGGGAAATGGACCACCTCAACAGCTTTGGATTCTCACCCCTCATCTGCATCAACCATCTGAGGGGCCTGTGGTCTGTCTGAACCCGGAAGTGAGTCCCAAACAGGTATGGTCTCAGCTTCTTCAGTGCCCAGACCACAGCAAATGCCTCTACGCTCAATAGCACTCCATCTCTGTTCCCGGGGAAGTAACCTCCTACTGATGAAGGCTACAGGTTGGTCTAGGCCCTCCTCATTGATCTGTGATAGAACAGCCCCTACACCATGCTCTGAAGCGTCGGTCTGAACAATGAACTCATTGGAGAAGTTGGGTGCCTGGAGCACAGGCGCCGTGCACATGGCAGTCTTCAAGGTGTCAAAAGCTTTTTGACAGGCGTCAGTCCAAATCACTTTCCTGGGCTGCTTCTTGGAAGTCAGCTCGGTCAAGGGGGCAACAATGCTGCCATACCCCTTGACGAATCTCCGGTAATACCCGGTGAGTCCTAGGAAGGCTCTCACCTCTGTCTGGGTCTTGGGGGCTCCCAAGCCAGAATGGTATCAATTTTCGGTTGGAGGGGCGCCACCTGGCCGCTCCCAACCTGGTGTCCCAAGTACACCACAGAACCCTGCCCAATCTGGCACTTACTCGCCTTGATTGTGAGGCCTGCCCTCCGCAGCGCCATCAACACTTCCCAGAGGTGGCGCAGATGCTCTTCCCAACGGGCACTGAACACTGCGATGTCATCCAGGTAGGCGGCACTGAAATCCTCCAGTCCAACCAACACCTGGTTGACCAACCTCTGAAAGGTGGCAGGGGCATTCTTCATCCCAAAGGGCATCACCCGGAACTGGTAGTGCCCATCTGGTGTGGAGAATGCTGACCTCTCTTTGCCCCATCAGTCAAGGCGATCTGCCAGTATCCAGACGTTAAGTCAAACGTGCTGAGGTACCGCGCAGCCCCTAACCGATCTATGAGCTCATCAGCTCTGGGGATGGGGTGGGCGTCAGTCCTGGTGACGGAATTGAGTCCCCTGTAGTCCACACAGAACCGGAGTTCTGGTGTGGCACCAGGCGCGGCAGCTTTTGGAACCAAGACCACGGGGCTGGCCCAAGGGCTGTTAGAGGACTCAATCACCCCTAGCGCAAACATCTTGGAGACCTCCTCCTTGATGCAGGCTCTGACCCTGTCAGTCACCCTGTAAGCCTTGTGCTTCACAGGAAGACTGTCCCCAGTGTCCACATCATGGACGCACCAATGAGTGACACTGGGAACCAGGGAGAACAGGTCAGGGAACTGTCCCAACAAGTGGCGACAGTCACCCTGCTGCTCAGGTGTCAGGGAGGTAGAGAGGTTTACTCCCTCCACTGATCCATCTTGCTCTCGGGCTGACAGGAGGTCAGGAAGAGGCTCGGTCTCCTCCTCCATTCCATCATCTGTCGCTAAGAGCATGCCCACTTGGGACCTCTCCAAGTGGGGCTTCAGGCGGTTCACATGCAGGACCCGCAAGGGGTTCCTGGGAGACTGCAAGTCCACCAAATAGGTAACTGGACTCTTGCGCTCCACCACCGTAAAAGGGCCGGTCCACCTGTCCTGGAGCGCACAGGGCTCCACAGGGGCCATGACCCACACTTTCTGACCAGGCTGAAGCTCTACCAGAGTGGCATTCTGGTCGTACCACCGCTTCATCTCCTCCTGGCTGGCTTCCAGATTTGCCTCAGCAAGCTCTCTGAAACGCCTAGTCTGGTTCCTGAAGGCCAGCATGTAACTGTATACATCCTGGGGAGGTTTCCTGGGAGATTGCTCCCAGCCTTCCTTGACCAAACTCAGAGGTCCTCGCACCGGGTGTCCATAGAGGAGCTCAAAGGGACTGAACCCTAGAGATTTCTGTGGCACCTCCCGGTATGCAAACAACAGGCATGGTAAGAGGACGTCCCATTTACGCCTCATGGGTTCTTCCAGACCCATAATCATGCCCTTGAGGGTCCGGTTGAATCTCTCAACCAGACCATTTCCTTGAGGGTGGTAAGGAGTGGTGAACTTGTAAGTTACACCGCACTCCTGCCACAGGGACTTCATGTACTTGGACACGAAGTTGGTACCTCTGTCAGACACCACCTCTTGAGGGAATCCCACACGTGAGAAAATTCCCATCAGTGCCCGTCCCACCACGGGGGCCGTCACTGTCCTCAGAGGGATGGCTTCAGGGTACCGGGTGGCATGGTCCACCAAGACCAGGATAAACCTGTTGCCCATGGCTGTCTTGGGGTCCAGTGGCCCCACAATGTCAATACCCACCCGTTCAAAGGGGGTGCTGACCACAGGGAATGGCTGGAGAGGAGCCTTGTGCTTCCTCCCACTTTTTCCACTTGCCTGGCAAGTCTGGCATGTCCTGCAGTGAGTGGCGGCACTCCTGCGCATCTGGGGCCAATAGAAATGGGTAACAAGCCTGTCAAAGGTCTTGTCCTGCCCCAGATGTCCCGCTAATGGTACATCATGAGCCAACCCCAGTAGGAAGGCTCTGAAGCGCTGGGGTACCACCAGCACACGGGCTGACCCAGGCTCAGCAACCTTAGGCTCTGAATACAGGAGACCATTCTCCCAGTAAACCCAATGTGATCCAGACTGATCACCTGCTGCCTGGTCTGTGGCCTGTTGCCTCAGACCCACGAGAGAAGGGCATGTGTTCTGCTCCTTGCAGAACTCTTCCCTGGAGGGTCCTCCTTCTTGCTGCCAATGGGTCAGCTCAGGTAGGTCCCCCAGTTCAGCTACCTGTTCCCCTGTAGGCTCCAGGGCATCCCCCTCAGGGTCTGCCTCCTCCTGGACCGTGGGAACCTCGGGGGCCGGTTTCCCGCGCCCCCTGCCTCCTCTCTCTCCGGCAGGCACCTGGGCCTCCCTCTCAGGCTCCAGGTCCTCTTGAACACCTTTAGCTGCCATTGACCGGGTGGTCACACATGCCCAATCAGGCAAGCCCAACATTTCTAAATGCGCACTCCGCTCCACCTTAGCCCAAGGTGAGCTCTCCAAATCGTTCCCTAACAAACAGTCAACAGGCATGGCTGGCCTCACAGCTACTTGAAGAGTACCCGAGACCCCCCCACTCAAAGGGAACCTGAGCCACCTTGCAGTGACTCTCTGTGTTGTCAGCGGCAACAACCGGATAGAATGCATCAGGGATAACCTGCTCTTTAGACACCAGGTGACACTTGACAGCTGTCACACTGGCTCCTGTGTCTCTCAGAGCCTCCACCCTATGGCCATTGATGGTCACCCACTGCCTGTATTTCTTAGTGTTCTCAGGCAGCGGGGTCCTAGGGACCATCTCAGAGTCTCCTAATGAGACAAGGGAAAACACTGTGGGATCCCCCCACCTTGGGCACCCAACTCCTCCCCCAGGGCTACACTAGCCAACTGCCGGGGGACTGCACTGGTGGGTGCTGGTTTTCCATGCAAAGGGCAACGAGGATCGTTTGCCTTGTGGCCAGGGGCGCCACACTTGTAACATACCAGTGGTCCCTGGTGAACAGGGGGCCTGTCAGGGCCACTGGCTTCTTCTCAGGGGGAGGCTGGGAACCTTTCCCTTGGTTCCCTTGGGGTCTACTTTGGGGCCCTTTATGGAACTCCTTCTGTTTACCCTTGTCCCCCCCACTCTTCTGCTGGGGACCCTGCCCACCCTTGGCGGAGTCTCCCACGTGACCCTTGTGGACCCGGGTACTCACCCAGCGGTCCGCCTCCTCAGCAAGCTGCCTAGGGTTAGTCAGCTTACTATCAATCAGGTGCTGGCGTAGCTCAGGAAAACAATTACCGGACAAGTGCTCCCAGGCAATCAAATCAAAGAGCGCCTGAAAATCAGTCGCTTTGCTACCCTTTACCCAACCATCCAAGGCTCTGCAAAAGAAGGTCACATATTCAACCCAGGTACTGCTTTCAATCTTACTACAGTTCCTGAACCTTTGCCTATAAAGCTCAGGGGTCAAACCATATCTAGTCATTAAGGCATCCTTCATGTGGCTGTACGAATTATAGACTTCAGAGGGCAAATCCAACAAGGTATCCCGCCCTTCACTGAGGAACCGTCCCCACAACCCCGCTCCCCAATCCTTCTCAGGGACCCGGTGGGAAGACATGGCTACCTCATAGGCTTTGAACCACTGCCCTATGTCGTCATTTTTAAAAAACTCCTTCACCACATCTTTGGGAATATACACCCTAGCTTCAACAGGCACAGGCGGTACACTGCCACCAGAGGGAGTAATCTCTAAGCTCTTGGCCTTCAATTCCAACTCCCTCAAAACTTTCTCATGTTCAAACTGCATTTTCTTTTCCTCTAGGGCTAATTTCCTTGTTTGCATTTCGAATTCTAACTGCTTATTCAGCTTGAGTTTGGTCAGCTCTATTTCGTGCATCCTACTCTCTTTCCTGTCCTCCAACTCCTCTGGAGACAGTCCTCTGGCAGAAACACTGCTACCTACTGGGGAAGGTGGTCTTCTAGCCCCTAGACCCAATAGCCCCTCCAGCTGCCCTTCTGCATTCTCAGCCCCCTCCACAGGGGCACTCCTTGATTCGACCCAGGCCCTCAGCGCCTTTTGGAGGTCCTCCTTCCTGGAGATCCCGGTCATGGACACTTTAAACTTTTTGCAGAATTGCTTGAGCTGCTTAAGGGTGTAGCATTCTAGCCTCTCTTCTTCCCAATCACATTCAACAGAGGCTACTGATGCTGGTTTCTCCATAGTGACTGAACTTGGCATTTGCAAAAATAGGAAATCCCAGAAAAAATGCTATTAAAGTATGTGGTTGCGTTTTGGTCTGCACTCACTAAGTAGTGTTCACCAATCACTGTACATGAGTCACAAATGCAAGTCCAGAATCCTCACCGCTGACCACCAATGTTAGATTTGGGGGTCTCTAGTTGGCAGAGGTATGTACCCTTGTCCAAATAGGGACCCTTGCGTCTAGTCAGGGAAAGTAGGTACACTCCCGAAATAACCCCTGCTCACCCTCTTGGTAGCTTGGCACGAGCAGACAGGCTTAGTTCAGAGGCAGTGTGTAAAGCATTTGTGAACACATACAGTAATCAAGTGACAACACTACAAATGGACACCACACCGGTTATATATTTATAAAAATAGGTATACTTTATATAGATTTATCACAAGACCATAAACGACAAAAATAATCCACAATACTGTTAAGAATACTTAGTTCTGATCAAAAAGGCTTAATTCAAGGTTCTGTGCGAGTCGGTAGCCTCCTCCGGCTACGGCGATGTCGAGAACAAACAGAGTCTAACAAATCCAGCTGACCGCGTCGAGACGGGCCAACACAGCGTAGACAGACTCGGTCACAGTACCTTTTACTTGAAGCGGCAGGCACGGGCGTGCGAGCCGGATGGCTGTTCGTCGCGGTCGCGATGCAAAAATGGAAGCGTTGCAGGACGCGTTGTCCCTCGATGCGGTGCAGGCAGCGGCTCGTTGACGTCGTCGAGACGGAGTCGGTGAGACCAGGGCCGTGCGTTGCAGGGCGAGACGGTGCTTCGATGCGGTGCTGGCAGGTTGCGGTGCGGCGGCGGAGCCGGATTCAGGAGCTGGCGTCGATCAGTCCGGACAGCGGTGCGAGTCGGGCGGTGCGTCGCAAAGCGTGCGAGCGGTGCCCAACTCCGGTGCGGTCACAGGACTCGAACTCAGCAGCAGTGACCGTGTCGGTCGGACCAGTTCGATTCGGCGTAGCGAAGCGTTGCAGGACGCGTTGTCCCTCGATGCGGTGCAGGCAGCGGCTCGTTGACGGAGTCGGTGAGACCAGGGCCGTGCGTTGCAGGGCGAGACGGTGCTTCGATGCGGTGCTTGCAGGACACCGAGTCGGTCGTGAGAGTCGGTCACAGCTCCCTACCTCTGTAGCCACTGAAACAGAGTTTCCAGCAGCAATTCACAAAGGGGGTGAAGTCCAATGGTCCTGGGACTTCGGTCAGGGGGCAAGCTCTCTTCCAAGCCCTTGGAGATCCTTCACAAGTTGATGAAAGTCACAGCAAAGCAAAAGTTCCTTTCTCCTCTCTTTGGCAGTCAGGCAAACCACTGCAGGCCAATCCCCCAAGCAGCACTTCAGGCTTAGGGATAGTTTCTCCTCAGTTTCTTCTTGGTTCCGCTCCTCAGTAAAGGTTTCTTCTTGTTCCCAAAAGTGATCTAATCTTCCTGGGGTCTGGGTGCCCCTCTTATACCCTGATTCTCTTTGTTCTCTGGAGGCAGAGAGGCCTCTGCCTAGTCCAAAACCAGTTCTGGTCAGTTCTGGAGCACTTTGTTTTTCTGACTCCTTCTTTCCTTTCAGAATGTGGGGCAGAGTGCTCAGCCGCCCGGCAGGAGGTGGAGCCAGCATTGTGGAAGGCAGGCACAGCCCTATTCAGACCCAGGTGCAACTCCTCCCTCCACTCTGGATGCAAATCTTTCTATTCAGCCCTGCGCTGACTCACCCTGTCTCCGGTAGCCACCCCCAGCCCCTGTCACTCAATCTCCAGACAAGGAATACACAACCTAGCAGAGGCAGGCTTGGATAGTTAGGCAAGAAAATACCCACTTTCTAAAAGTGGTATTTTCGAACACAGAATGTTAAAACCAACTTCACTAAAAGATGTATTTTATCATCCTGAGTTCAGGCATACTAAATTCGTTTTTCTACCATGTTCCCTGGGTCAGTTCTGATTATAAGGTGTAATAGTCAGTCTGCCCATTCTGGCCTATGGGGAGCAGGTAGCCTTGCAATAGTGAAGAACGAAAATGGCTGTAATTCACTATTAGGACATGCCACACACACCAGGGCATGTCCTACCTTATACTTACAATGCACCCTGCCCTAGGGCCTACTTTAGGGGTGACCAACATGCAGTACAGGGAAGGTTTAGGGACTGGTAAGTGGGTGTACTCACCAAGTCGACATGGCAGCCCGAGGCTGCACACAGGCTCTGCGATGGCAGGCCTGAGACACATTTTACAAGCCGCTTCTGTGGGTGGCACAACCAGTGCTGCAAGCCCACCAGCGGCATTGGATTTACAAGCCCTGGGCACACTGAGTGCACTGTACTAGGGACTGACAAGTAAACCAATCATCCAATCATGGAGTCACTAATACATATATCAATTAACGATAGGGAGCACTTGCACTTTGGCACTGATTAGCAGCGGCAAAGTGCCCATGAGCATCTAGTCCAGCAAAAACATATCGGCAACAGTGGAGGCATTACGAAAAAATGGAAGGGAGACCCACGCCAAGGATGCCAGGTCTAACACCCTGTATATGTTTATTATGTTGTTTTGGTTATTATTTCTGTATATGATTATGGTACTTACTCCCCTTAAGTCATTATGCCCCCATAGTCTAGCCCACTCTGCGTTCACCCAGGTGTATAAAGGATCTGGTAGTTGTTCACCAGCTGACTCAATGCCACTAGACTCCCCATTTGACTCATGTTTTGTTTATTGTTTTGGTATTGGTCTTTATTTCTGTATATGATCATTGTACTTACTCCCCTTATTTCACATTGCTCCATCGTATAGCCCATTCCCCGTTCACTCAGGTTTATTAAGGATCTGTTATATGTGCACTATTTGTTTCAACGCCTATTAGATTCACCATATTAGACTCATGTTTTGATTTGTTACCTTCTTCTCCCCTGAACTGTAAAGCACTCTGATATCCCTCGGGATCAAGTTCGCGCTATATAAAACTTTATAAATAAATAAATATGCCTGATGAATGCTGTCTGTGAAGATGTTTTCCTGATGTAAAACAGCAACAAGCAGGGGAATGGTTAGCCAAAGACCTGCATATGAAGCAAGGTACTTGGTTCACCACAGAGAACCCCTCAGTCTTGGTTACTGTTAAGGATTCTTCAAGACAATTTTCTAAAGAGCACTCACTTATCTTAAATAGGTTCATACTAGACCAAATATTGTTGAATTGATTTGATTGGATTTGTGCTCCTGAAAGTGTTTCCTAATCTGATGTTGCACCAAGTGGTGAGGTTGCATCTAGATATGATTTTGTTCCTACATGTGATACCTCAATCCCACTTTGCACCAGGCAGGGTTTTGTGTTTTTTCTCCTAAACCTGATAATGAACATATATGTGGTTTGTGTCCCATATGTATGAGTAAAAGGAATGACTCTACAGAAACCACATTTCTGTTCTGGATGCATTTAAAAAAATCATTGTAGTAAAGCATGTCAGAGGAAACTTTTAAGTCATATAGAAAAGAATGCATTTATATATTAGCTAAGTCATACTAGATGTAGTCACAGAATCAGGTGATTGATGTATGAAAGTGGGACACAGTTCAAATGAAAGAGAACAGTATAATTTTAGTGACTAAGTACCAAAGCTCTTTGCCACTGTATTTGCAAAGTTGCACATTCCTGTGAATGAGACTGATTGTGAACAAAAGTCCAGTGTGATAAATTCTGATGTGAAAATGATAGAAACTTGCTTTTTCTGCCTTTCCCTCATCCATGCAATAAACTTTACAATAAGTGCAAAGTTTTTTTTTCTTCACAGTAAAAACTACACTAGCTTCTGAAGCCAGGAAAACATTTTTTGGGGCAATCTCCAAACACTTAACTGAGATGGGAGGTTTTGCAGGGGACAGAAACTAATGGCATCACAAAAAACCAGAGCATTAGTCTTCCAGGCCACATACAGATGCCACATAGAAAACCATGTGCAAGAAGCCTTTTATCCAGAGCAGTCTCTCAGGAAGTTATCTCTAACCATGGCAAGTTGTTCCCTGATCAAGAATAGGGGGTAGTTGCTTATACATCTAGGGTTGAATTTAAGAGGGGACAAAGATCTCTGGAGCGTGGTGCCTATATATCTGCAGTCTTGAACTGAGGGCTCTGGGAAGGTTTCCAGCCGGGTGAGACAGAAACTACTGAAAAAGAAGGCTGGATTTTAGTGAGAATTCCGCATTGATTGGACAAACAGAAATCACTAATCACTGGCTAATGTACTAGATAACGTACACCTCACGGCTGCCTCCTCTGAGCATTCCTGGACCTGAAAAAAAGCCTGAAGGAAAATAATTCTGCTGAGCCTGCTGCAGAAAGAGACTTTAAAAACTCCTCCCTGCCACTTGAAAACAAGGGGCTGGCTGGCCTCTGGTTGTCTGTCTCAGCACTGAAGAAGTGCTCCATCCTGTGTGGAAAACAAAAACTGCTGAGGCGGTAGTAGGCTGTATTGGCCTGATTGGGTTTCTCACTGGAAAGTGACATGGATCATTAAAGCCTACTCTGAGTACCCCAGTACTTTTAGAAGAGACATAGAGTGGCTTTCGCAGCATAAAGCAATATTGAGACTTAGTAATTTGTCTAACTTATGAAGGAGTAAACTAAGGTCACAATTGTCCCTGAGAGAGGTGCAGCATAGTCAAATACAAATTGCTGGATTGTCCTGCTTGCATATTTTTGTATTGAAGACTAAACCAGGACCACTGTAAAGATGTACCCCAACTCTTAGTTCCCTCTTTGGCTACAGCGTTCTGCCTTGCCCTGCTGTACTGAAGAAATCTGAAAAACAAAAAAGGGGCTTAGGGCATATTTAGAATTTAATGGACAGGATACTCCATCACAAAAGTGACAGAGTATCCCATTCACTGACGAAACACCACTGCAAAAGATTGGAGCGCAAATGGAGAATGAGCCAGGAGTATTCAGATGAAGCACGTTCAAGTCTGCCCTGAGAAGCAACCAACAAATGTTCCGGACCACCAAATGTGCAGCTCTGGAGGACCGCATCGAAGCCAGCACCAACAGAAGCAAAGAAATCTTCACCATCCTGAAGAATTTCACCCCACCAGCAGCCGCCTCCAATTCGATCACCCCCTTGCAGGACTTCTGCAACAATTACTCTTAATTATTCAGCATCAAAATCACCTCCATTTACAGCAACTTCAATCTGAAAGGAACCCAACAGACCTCACCAAACACCTCCTGATCTTAGCTAAATAACCAATGCTAACCAAATGGACCATAAGCCCCAAAAGCCACAATGAAGTTTATCCACTCAGAGGGCCCATTGAGCCCCTGCACCCATCACGCCAACTCCAGAGGACTGCAACCCATCATAACAATGCTCACACCCATTCTGAATGCCTCCACCTCTTCCGCAACCTTCCCAGATGCTTGAAAGCATGCAAATGTCCTCCCATTGCTGAAGAAACCCATGGGGTTTACTTCAACTTTCGATCTCTCTGCTACCATTCCCTGCCACGGTCTTAGTTAAAATCATCAATGGATGCCTCAGCATATAGCTCAATGACCACCAACTCAAGACCACTCAGTCTGGATTCAGACCCAACCACAGCACAGAAACTGCCCTCATTTCCACCATGGATGAGATCTGAGTGACTCTGGACGAAGGAGACATGGTAGCCCTCTCCTCCTCAACCTCTCTGCAGCGTTTGACACGGTCTCACACCTAAATATTCATCCAATGCCTACACAAAATTGGAATCAAAGGACATGTCCTCTGATGGATCTGCTCCTTCCTGACAGGAAGGACCCAGTCAGTCAGCCAGCTGCAAAAACCTCGGACGCCGCAACCTCCTTTGCTGATTTCTACTAAGATCCTCCCTGAGACCGACCCTCATCAATGCATACATGATCCTTCTAGCCAGCATCATCCACTCTCATGACATCAACAACCTACGCCAATTCCACGTAACTCATTCTCTCCCTCACAGACAAGACACTGAGTCCCAGGATCAAGATCAATGCCTGCATGACTGAATTCACTCACTAGATCTAAATTGTGATCGTCCAGAAGAGCACTTCACTGTGGGACTCCACCTGGTGGCAAACAGAGCTAGGACCCACATTCACTCCTACCATCCACACCAAGAAACTCAAGACTATCATCACAACAAACTCAACTTGATCGCGTCATGCTTTTATGCCCTGAAGATACTGAAGAAGATTTTCAAATGGCTACCACTCAGCATCCAGAAAATCATCACACATGCCCTGGTCACAAGTATGGGATCACCCTCTGTGCCCAGATAAACAAAACTCTCACCCAGAAGGCTGCAGACCTCAGCAATCATGTCTATTTTCACAAACCTCCAAGACACCTCTGCACGTGCAGACTCCTACTTGCACACATCTCACATGTACAGAAATAAACAGATCCAGTGGTTGAGCCACCTTCTACAACACTCCTAAAGTGTGGAGAGACCTGTCAATACACATAAGAACCTTCTTCTTCATTTCCACAAGAAGGTTAAGGCCTGGAATGTTAACTAATCTCACTAGGCTCTAGCAATAGCTAGACTCACACTTGCTGAGCACCAGGATACCCTCCCCAGTGATAGTATGCTCTTCAAATCTGCATAACATAACATATCAGGGTGTCATCCAATGGCCGACACCCGCATCTGTTGGCCATGGGCCGACACTGGGGAGACACAGAAAGGCCTCAGAGGGATTTCTTTGTTCAATTTAAAACTTGGGCTCCTCCGGAAGAGTTTCTTGAGCAGCCTGAGTCTTTTTTTTTTAGTGTAATGAGGATCAGCGCGCAGGGTGCGCTGATGTTATTACACTAAAGTAAAAGTAAAATGAACCAGTGGGCTCATTTTACTTTCACTGCAGCACTTTTAGGGGATGATATCTCAGTCCCCCGAGCACTGATTGGGGTGGGAGAGGTATCGTTGGAAAGGGGAGATTCCTCCCTTTCCAATGATACCTCTGCTCAGTGGATCCCTGCTTGGGTATTGCCATAGGAGAACAAACCAAAACCAAAGGGGATGATGGACGGAGTGTTGAACATTGCAAGCACTCACCCACAGTCAACTGATCTGGGTTTAATCCATCATCATTCTTTAGCTCACTCCGCCACCCCAATTCAGACATGGCCATATGCAAATCAGTCTGACCCTGTGCCTCATGGGAACAGTCCAGCACGAACTACCAAGCCATGTCTTCCCTGGACCGGAAACAAGCATCCTGGGACCGGTTTCTGGCTTACAGCCGTCATCAGCCAGGCTATCTTGAATCCAGTGGCAAAGTGAGCAAGGGACCCACGTCTGGGCATACCCTGCCAACTTAGGGCGAACATAGCAAAACCAAAGGGGATGATGGACGGAGTGTTGAACATTGCAAGCACTCACCCCCAGTCAACTGATCTGGGTTTAATCCATCATCATTCTTTAGCTCACTCCGCCACCCCAATTCAGACATGGCCATATGCAAATCAGTCTGACCCTGTGCCTCATGGGAACAGTCCAGCACGAACTACCAAGCCATGTCTTCCCTGGACCGGAAACAAGCATCCTGGGACCGGTTTCTGGCTTACAGCCGTCATCAGCCAGGCTATCTTGAATCCAGTGGCAAAGTGAGCAAGGGACCCACGTCTGGGCATACCCTGCCAACTTAGGGCGAACATAGCAAAACCAAAGGGGATGATGGACGGAGTGTTGAACATTGCAAGCACTCACCCCCAGTCAACTGATCTGGGTTTAATCCATCATCATTCTTTAGCTCACTCCGCCACCCCAATTCAGACATGGCCATATGCAAATCAGTCTGACCCTGTGCCTCATGGGAACAGTCCAGCACGAACTGCCAAGCCATGTCTTCCCTGGACCGGAAACAAGCATCCTGGGACCGGTTTCTGGCTTACATCCGTCATCAGCCAGGCTATCTTGAATCCAGTGGCAAAGTGAGCAAGGGACCCACGTCTGGGCATACCCTGCCAACTTAGGGCGAACATAGCAAAACCAAAGGGGATGATGGACGGAGTGTTGAACATTGCAAGCACTCACCCCCAGTCAACTGATCTGGGTTTAATCCATCATCATTCTTTAGCTCACTCCGCCACCCCAATTCAGACATGGCCATATGCAAATCAGTCTGACCCTGTGCCTCATGGGAACAGTCCAGCACGAACTGCCAAGCCATGTCTTCCCTGGACCGGAAACAAGCATCCTGGGACCGGTTTCTGGCTTACAGCCGTCATCAGCCAGGCTATCTTGAATCCAGTGGCAAAGTGAGCAAGGGACCCACGTCTGGGCATACCCTGCCAACTTAGGGCGAACATAGCAAAACCAAAGGGGATGATGGACGGAGTGTTGAACATTGCAAGCACTCACCCCCAGTCAACTGATCTGGGTTTAATCCATCATCATTCTTTAGCTCACTCCGCCACCCCAATTCAGACATGGCCATATGCAAATCAGTCTGACCCTGTGCCTCATGGGAACAGTCCAGCACGAACTGCCAAGCCATGTCTTCCCTGGACCGGAAACAAGCATCCTGGGACCGGTTTCTGGCTTACAGCCGTCATCAGCCAGGCTATCTTGAATCCAGTGGCAAAGTGAGCAAGGGACCCACGTCTGGGCATACCCTGCCAACTTAGGGCGAACATAGCAAAACCAAAGGGGATGATGGACGGAGTGTTGAACATTGCAAGCACTCACCCCCAGTCAACTGATCTGGGTTTAATCCATCATCATTCTTTAGCTCACTCCGCCACCCCAATTCAGACATGGCCATATGCAAATCAGTCTGACCCTGTGCCTCATGGGAACAGTCCAGCACGAACTGCCAAGCCATGTCTTCCCTGGACCGGAAACAAGCATCCTGGGACCGGTTTCTGGCTTACAGCCATCATCAGCCAGGCTATCTTGAATCCAGTGGCAAAGTGAGCAAGGGACCCACGTCTGGGCATACCCTGCCAACTTAGGCGAACATAGCAAAACCAAAGGGGATGATGGACGGAGTGTTGAACATTGCAAGCACTCACCCCCAGTCAACTGATCTGGGTTTAATCCATCATCATTCTTTAGCTCACTCCGCCACCCCAATTCAGACATGGCCATATGCAAATCAGTCTGACCCTGTGCCTCATGGGAACAGTCCAGCACGAACTGCCAAGCCATGTCTTCCCTGGACCGGAAACAAGCATCCTGGGACCGGTTTCTGGCTTACAGCCGTCATCAGCCAGGCTATCTTGAATCCAGTGGCAAAGTGAGCAAGGGACCCACGTCTGGGCATACCCTGCCAACTTAGGGCGAACATAGCAAAACCAAAGGGGATGATGGACGGAGTGTTGAACATTGCAAGCACTCACCCCCAGTCAACTGATCTGGGTTTAATCCATCATCATTCTTTAGCTCACTCCGCCACCCCAATTCAGACATGGCCATATGCAAATCAGTCTGACCCTGTGCCTCATGGGAACAGTCCAGCACGAACTGCCAAGCCATGTCTTCCCTGGACCGGAAACAAGCATCCTGGGACCGGTTTCTGGCTTACAGCCGTCATCAGCCAGGCTATCTTGAATCCAGTGGCAAAGTGAGCAAGGGACCCACGTCTGGGCATACCCTGCCAACTTAGGGCGAACATAGCAAAACCAAAGGGGATGATGGACGGAGTGTTGAACATTGCAAGCACTCACCCCCAGTCAACTGATCTGGGTTTAATCCATCATCATTCTTTAGCTCACTCCGCCACCCCAATTCAGACATGGCCATATGCAAATCAGTCTGACCCTGTGCCTCATGGGAACAGTCCAGCACGAACTGCCAAGCCATGTCTTCCCTGGACCGGAAACAAGCATCCTGGGACCGGTTTCTGGCTTACAGCCGTCATCAGCCAGGCTATCTTGAATCCAGTGGCAAAGTGAGCAAGGGACCCACGTCTGGGCATACCCTGCCAACTTAGGGCGAACAAACAGGGATAAACCCACTTGACATCAGGGATATTGGGGGACCAGCCCCTTGGACAAGTGCTTGTGCTCCTCCCACCCCTACCATGTATCAGTCTTTCTGCCCCCACATGGTGTCGGATGCGGTATTTATCCCCCATCTGTCCCCTGAGGGGGCAGAAAGCCAACTAGTCAACAGGGTTAAATTAAAAAAGATATATATAGTAGTGGGGGCTGCCAATCTTGGGCATGGACATGCCCCCACCCTCAAAAAACTATGCAGAGAGTATCCCCAATCTGCCCCTTCTGGGGGCAGAAAGCCCACTAGACACCAGGGACATAGAAAAATCCCACTAAACACAAGGGATTTGAAAACAGCCCCCCAAAAAATAAAGGGAGGCGGAGGCTTACCCCGGCATTGAGCAATGCCCCCACCCCATAAGGGGCAGAAGGGTTTTTCTGCCCCCACGGGGGCAGATAGGTTTGTCCCAGTTTGGGAGGTTGCACAAATCTGGCACCCAAATGGGGTAGAAAATCTCCCTGACACCAGGTATACCATGAATTATGCCTTTGGGGTAAAAGAAAATGGTGCTGGTGTTGCCCTCTGGCGCTGGCCTCACTCCTTTCCTAAAAGGACAAACCAGTCACACAAGGTTTACTTACTCACAATGTTCTGCAAACCTCAAACTTTGCCTGAAATCAAACATTTTCCTTACATTTCTGTGATGGACAGATTTTTTATCAGCACCAGTGGAGTAACACTGGGTTGCATGAATTTTGTTGATTCCTGCGGATTGAAGACGTTTCATCACAGAAAAGAAAGCAAGTGTGAAATTTCAGGCAAAGTTTAAGGTGTGCAGGGCTTCTGGGTAAAATTACCTAGTGAGAGCCATGCAAGCTATCCACCTGTATACTACCTTCGTTGTCTAGTTTAAAACAAATGTACAGGCTTGCTAGGTTTCCCTCCATGCAGGCTGAGCTAGGGTCCAAAATCCACAGCTACCCACTTTGCAAAAAAAGGTTCAGTTTAGAGTAGAAAAATGTGATTAATCCATGTTGCATTTTGAGCTGTTTCCTGTCATGGGCACTGGTCCTACCCACACAAGTGATGCACCATTTTTATTTGGAGACTTTGGGGAATGCTGAGTGGAAGGAAGTTTATGGCTCCCCAGGGATTCCAGAACTTTCCATCATAGAAATGGAGAAAAATGTGTCTTTTAGGTAAGGTTTCAGATCTGCAAAGGATTCTGGGTAAAACAAAACCTGGTGAGAGCCATGCAAGTCACCCACCCTGGATGGCCCCAGGTGGCTAGTTTTAAAAAATTGCAAGTTTGGTAGGTTTCACTAAGGACCGGCTGAGCTAGGACCCAAATCCCACATCTATCCACTTTGTAAAAAAAGGGTTAGTTTTTAATAGAAACATTTGATATATCCATGCTGCGTTTTGGCCCATTTCCAATCGCAAGCACTAGGACTACCCACACAAGCGAGGAACCATTAATATTGGGAGACTTGGTGGAATTCTGTGTGGAAGTAAGTTTGTGGTTCTCCGCAGATTCCAGAACATTGCAACATAGAAATGGTAGGAAAATTTATTTTTTAGTCAAAATTTGAGGTTTGCAGGGGATTCTTGGTAAAAAAACACCTAGTGAAAGCCACACAATTCACCCCACCCTGGATTCCCTTATGCATCTAGCTTTAAAAAATGTGCAAGTTTGCAAAGTTTCCCTAGGTGCTTGCTGAGCTAGGGCCTAAAATCCACAGCTACACATGGCCTAAAATCCACAGCTACCCAATTTGCAAAATGTGATGTATCCATTTTGTATTTTGGGCCGTTTCCTATCGCAAGCACTAGGCCCACCTTCACAAGTGTGGTACCATTTTTACTGGGAGACTTGGGGGAACACTGGATGGAAGGATGTTTGCAGCTCCCAGAGATTCCAGAACTTTCCATCACAGAAATGTGACAAAAATATGTTTTTCTAGTCAAGGTTTATGGTTTCCAAGCACTTCTGGATAAAAAAAAAACTGGTGAGAGCCATGCAAGTCACCCCACCCTGAATTTCCTCAGGTGACTAGTTCTCAAAATAGTGGACATTTTCTAGGTTGCCTTAAGTGCCGGATGAGCTAGGGCCCAAAATCCCGGGCAACTCACTTTGCAAAAAAAAGTGTTGGTTTTGAATGGAAAAATGTGATGTATCCATCTTGCGTTATTGGCCGTTTTCTGTCACAGGCACTAGGCCTACCCACACAGGTTGAGGTACCATTTTTATCAGGAGACTTGGGGTAATGCTGGGTGGAAGGAAGTTTGTGGCCCCCTGCAGATACCAGAACTTTCCATCACAAATATGTTAGGAAAATGTGTTTTTTAAGTCAAAGTTGAGGTTTGCAAGGGTTTCTGGATGAAAAAAACCCTGTGAGAGCCATGAATTTCACCCAATCCTGGATTCCCCCATGTGTCTAGTTTTAAAAAATGTGCAAGTTTGCTAGGTTTTCCTAGGTACCAGCTTAGCTAGATCAAAAATCCACAGCGTTGCATTGTGGCCCTTTCCTCCTGCAGGCACTAGGCCTACCCACACAAGTGAGGTACCATTTTCATCAGAAGACATGCTGGAGCATAAAATAGTAGAACATTTGTTATACCAATTGGATTTCACTGCATTTGTGCCTTAAAAATGTAAGTCAGTGTGTAAGAAAGAAGACATTTTGAAAAATACCCTCTCTAAATCCCATGCTAGTATGGGTACCCACAAATTCCACGATGTACAAATAACCACTGCTCCTATACTCAACACCTTGTGCCCATTTCAGAAATACATAGGTTTCCTTGATACCCATTTTTGACTCTGCTTATTGCAACATATGAATTGGTACACACTGAAAAAACATTGTACATTGCAGGTCAGCTGTTTACTCTGGGTGCTTTGGGTTCTTGGAGAACCTACAAACCCTATATATCCCCACAACCAAAAGGGTCTAGCGGACATAATGGTATATTGCCTTTGTAAATCGGCCATTGTGACAAAAAGTTACAGATGAAATCATTGTCACAAATGGCAGTTTTTTCCTATTTTTTACAATATGTCTGTATTTGAACAGTTAGTTAAACAACTATAAAAAGACAATCACGTTAATTCCAAAATGCTTCTAATTCTAATATGCCAGGCACAGAGCAAATATCTTGATATAGAGAACACTGTGGTATCAGATCTTAGCACTCGTATAGCTTCTACAGGTCGTGTGATAGACAACAACTGACATACCAGGACTATCCACATTCTTCTAGTCTTTACATATGTGGGGCAGAAAAACATATAGTATTCAATGCATTCTGGACAGAGGTTACATACAGGACAAGTTGGAATTACAATGGAGTGCTTCCATTTGCTTTTAATGAGTTTCATGGGCAGAGTCCCATTTCTAAATTGTAAATAAAGTCACATGCAAATAGTGGTTCTATCTGATCCATAAATGTCTCAAGCAAAAAAGAACATTTAATATCCAGGAACCTTTCAGTTAAAGTACCAAGTGCTAAAGAGTTAAAATGAGAACCCTTAATGTAATCCCAAAACCTTACTTTTAAAAGAGGTACCACATCTTTGGTCATTGGCTTTGGATCCTCCCATAGGTCCCTCAAACCTAATCTATACAACCATTGTTTAACCTCCTTAAACCACTCAATTTGCTCAGCCGCTTTATCTAATATTTGTACTTTGGCAACAGCTTCTTTAACAGGAATCTGGGTTTTGCTAGTCAATAGCCTCACCCAGAACACTAGAACCTTCAATACAGCAATATGGGTGATACTCTTTAGCCCAAGATCAAGGCATACAGGCACCAATGGTGTGTTTATTGGGAGGTTTAATATAGATCTTAAAAATGTATTCTCAACCAACTCCAAACTCTGCGTCTGTTCCAGATCCCACAATTCAGCCCCATAAACAGCAGCACCCAACCTTCTAGCTCGATAGATTTCAAGTACGGGAGAAATCGGTCGAAACACAGATCAATTTAGCTTTTTAACAATTGCTGCCTCTACATGTTGTAATGGAAAAGCTCTTTTTGATCTTGACAGACCATGACAGATTGCTAGACAATCTAACCCCTAAATAATCGAAAACTTTGACCTGCTCAAGAATATTTGATCCCAGCCTCAGGTTTCCTTTAAATGAATGGTGGGGATGAAAAGTCATAAATTTGGTCTTCAAACAATTAATCTCTAGGCCCAAATCATCACAGACATTAGCAAACCTGTTTAATACATTCAGCATGCCCATTGGTGTTTTAGAAATCAACAATGGGTACTCACTAAAAAGGAGCGATGGGATTACTCTAACCGCTAATTTAGGGGAGTCACCACCACAATCAAAAAGTGCATTAATGAACTCAATCTTATATATATAACGTAAATAATGTGGTGGTTAAGATGCAACCTTGGCTAACTCGTTTTGAGACATTAATGTTCCTAGTAAGATCACCACCTTTGGTCCACCTGACTTGTGCAAAATTATCTTGATGCAGACGCACTATAATTTGTAACAAGCCTTTGGGCATCCCTAAATCCCTCAGAGCGGCCCACAATTTGTCTCATGGGATAGAATCAAAAGCGGATCCGAGATTCACAAACACAGCATAAAGGTGCCCCTTCTCAATAATAACAACATTCCAAATAATCAATAAGAAGCAGAACAACTGATCTAGAGTGCTTGTGGATGCCCTAAAAAAAGCTTGCAAATGCAACAGTATCTTATTTTCCTCAATCCATGATTGATTCTGTGTCAGGATCAGTTTGCAAAAAACTATCTGCGCAGTATCTATCAGGCTGATTGGAGTGAAATTTGAGGGGTCCCATTTATCCCCATTCGTAAATATTGGGATAATTTCGGCACCCTTCCATGTGCTGGGGATATTCCCCCACACGCAATAGCATTAAAGTCTAAATTGAATACGTAGCCCCTTATAGATGGCTCTGAATTATAAAGATTGCCAGGAATTCTATCCTGCCCTGGTGGTTTGCCCTTATCCATACTACCAATTGGGGCCACAGTTTCCTTCAATTTAAAACTAACTATATCCCCTGCCACTTTTCGGGGGGTGAATGCTGACCATCCTTCAAAATCCCATATCCTACCACCGCCCCCCCAGAATATAATTTGGAAAAATGCTCTACCCATACATGTGGTTGTATAAAAAAATCTTCTTCCTTAACTGTATGAACTGCACCTTTAGCCAACAAGTGCCAGAATAGCTGGCCCTCTTTCATTTTTGACGCCTGAACTAATTTGCCCCAATTCTCTTCCTCCCAACATTTCTTAGCATTTGACGGTATTCTATTATAAGCCCTTCCGCCCTCTGCTATAGCAATACTTTTACCGTTCTTCACATCTGTAATCAAAGCTGATATAGACAGTTTACAGTTTGCTGTGTACCAAGGTGTATCTTTCCACCTGGGTAGGACATTTTGGCACTGCCTACAAAGAAAACCCTTAATAGACTTAAGTAAATTGGAGAAGCTACTCATAGTTATTACATCATCATGATTTAGGTTCCCCAAAGTGGTTAGGGTCAAGATTACCTCCTCATAGATGCTAGCTAAAGAATTCCTATCAGATAGTACAAAAGGCCATTTTATCCGCCTAGCATTTTTTGAGGTAACTGTAGGCAGACCTGATGCATCAGTACAGTTAGCCAAATAGGAGATATCAACTAGCACCAAAACCAGTGCTTTATGATCACTATCATGTCTGTCTATGAATCCTTTATCTTGCACCTTTGTCCACAGATCTAGATCGACAATTATTTAATCTATCTTTCTTTGCGTGTTCGCCCTTTTGAAAGTGGGGGATGCATTTGTATCGGAGAGGGTCCGCCCATTACAAGCGCGAATACCTTGGGTTAAAGTAAGAGACAGAACTTGCTGCCCAACCCTAGAACATCTTTTAAGGGGGTAATCTGCAATGTTTTTTCATACCCCTTAATGACTCTTTCTTTTGGACAAGATCCAGTATAAAATCAACTGGCTCATAGGACACATTGAAGTCCCCAGCTACAATAAGATAATACCCCCTATTTGAGTTCTCTAACAAAATTGTCAAGATTGTAGGAGACTCCTGATTCTGGCTACTAAAGCATTAATAAATATTAATCAGCCTTATTACACACTTTCCTTTTAAAGATTCAAAATCAAGACCCAATATATCGGCTCATCCAATATTTAGCCTGTGAATGTTACAAGCCAAACTTGTCTTTACCCAGATAAGTAAGCCACCTGCTGGACGGTCTGCAGGCGATGGTCTAGCCTGAACACTAATATTGGTGAAGCCCAACCTGTGGCACCGTCTATAAACTCACCCCAATCAGGATCACTCAGTATAGACCTTAAACCCGCAAGATTCCACGAGATCACTAAGAGGTGTTGATCATCAATCCTGATGCCCTGGGTTAGGGAAATCTCCAGTGTATTGCTTCCATCCGAACTAAATTCAGACACTTGCTTTAATTGAAGCCAGGGCAACTTCTCTTGTGGGGTGGTAAAACCATTATTTCTACAAGAACTATCTCTCTGTGTGTAGCAAAATGACCCTTTTTAGAGCGTCACCTTACACTCAGTAACACCCATCCGGCGTCAATCTCGACTTTTAAGGTCAGTAAGTGGTTGAAACCCATTACGAGTTACAATTGCAAATTTCTGTTGATCCCTAAATATGTTCTGAGTTAAACAACATATAGAAGACATTACTACATGGGGAGGGATGAGGTGTCTTTAAAAGTACCCCAAGGGGACAATACCTATACCGTGATCTGCACCCTCCCAACGGAGCTTGGCACCGCAATTAATTGTTCAGCAAGAACAGGATATTTACAATTTACCACTATACAATCACCATTTATATGTTTGCGCAATGGACCAAACCACCCCTCTCATCTAACAAACAAAATGTCCTGAAAACTAGAATTCCTAAAATCAGTATTATGTGATAGCCAGTGACAGACTTTATTCTTCAGCTGTCCCGTAGTCTCGTCACTGTTATCAGGCAATTAGAGAGCATTCATTAAAACAGCCACATAAGGCTAACACTCGGGAGGCAGTTCCAACGTGACCTGCTTATGATGAACTTGTGATCGTTCAGCAATTATGGTGGATTCTCCTAATTTAGATCTAGACCCCCTCTCAGTACCTCTTTGTTGGTGCAAATCTTTCATACCCTTGGTTCACTTTTTGTCAGTTTTACCTGATATATTGATATTGCCTTTCAATACACCCTTAACCCGAGGCTCTCTTATCCCTCTTTCTAGACCCCTTTTATGAATAAAAGAAGAGGAGGAAGAGGAGGAGGGAGGAATGGCATTACCGGACTTTGTAAATGGTCGACCTGCCTCGGGGCCTCCCTCACTTTGACTATTGCCCCTTCTAGGACCTGCTCTGCCCCTCCTTGAACTTTCAAGCTATCCAATGTAGTCTGAAGCATTAGAACAGAATCCTCTAATTTACTAAGTCTAGCCAATAAAGGGAAAGATGTGCTGTCAATACAGGCTCAAATTTACTAATTATGTAGTTAAAGTCCATGTCAGATTTCAATGAAGAACCAAGGGTAGGGCTTGGAGTCTTATCCGTGTTAGAAAAACCAAGAATGGTGTCGTCATACCTGCCCTAGTACATTGTGCATTTGAGGTCTTATTTGATTTTGTTCTTGGTGCTTGATTTATGGCCATATGTTTTGTTTTCTTTTTCCTCTTCATCAGGGGCCCGCCCACATTAGATGTAGATGGGTGGGGTGAAATTTGAGCGTCTTGCAAATTCCCAGAAGTGGTCTCAACCTTTCCCCTTAAGCTAGTGTCTCTATAGAGGATCTCAAGGTTACTGCGAGGATCTGGTTCTGTGGGAAGTATGAGAGTATCACCAATTTCCAATGATAGACAGCATTTTGCCAACGTAATTTCATTGTCAAGGACCCTTTAGGTGCGCACCAAAGAGTCAGAGTAGTACCTTACGGCCTCTTGGCGGAAACTGCTTTGTACCCCATATTTTCCAGTTTCACCATTTTCAATGTATTTTTGAATTGAAACCTAAATGATAAGCACTCACTGGACACTTCTACCAGACACCGAAACCAAGGGGATGGCCCGACCCGACCATAACCGGCCGTGGACGGGCACAGACGGGCCTGCTCTTGGCCCGGTCTTCACTCGGGCACACGCCCGGGTGCATCCCACGCTGCGTGAGGCTGGAGGCTGTAAATTAGCATCGCGAGACCCCTCCAGATCACCCTTCACGCTGGTGACGAAGTCCCACCCCAGCGCATGCAGGAAAACAACTGGCGGGGGCACAGTAGTGCCGATGAAGGGTCCCTTGTAATAAGTTTATGAAGCAAAATATAACATGTTCCGGGCTTGACTTTGGAACTGGTTTCTTTACATTTAGTGTTTTTTTTCCATTATTTCGTTTTCTGTAAAATTATATTTATTTATACCAAGCTACTTTTTTTTACAATTATAGTAATTTATTTTGCTGCATGATATCCAATTTCATTTTCTTCTTTATATGTGGATTTTCATCATATTGGCAATAACATTTCCTTGAATCAGTTTTTCATCTGGATATTTTGGTCATTGAAGTATTCTGCAAATAGTTTTTCGTTATTGAGTTAGATCCATTTAATATGCACTCAATGTTTATGAAGGTCCCTTCTGAACAAGCTCCCCCAGTGCTCAAGGTCAGGAAGAACTTGGAAATTAATAAATGAAAGAAGTAGAATCAGTTGTCAAAATTACAAAATAATGAAAATGAACCTTAATCACAAAACATGCACTTGAAGTATAAGGATTGACATTTTCAAAGTCTAAGGTAAGTGATGAGTCGCTCAAAATTCAATACTGGTAACCATTAGCAAAAAGGTTTTCAAGAAGCGCTTCTTACATGAGCACATTAGAGGTTCAAGAATTGTCTCACCCCGCCTACTAAGTTATTGTTACTATCTGAGCCCCACTTCCATCTTTTGGAGCTGGTATGCTCTAGGATAATTGAAGAATGTGAACTCACTCAAGGGAGTTCCTGAATTTCAGACATTACCTCTTCAGCACCCATGATCCTGATGCACCCTACATTTCTCTTTTCTAAACGTACAAAAATATTGGTGCAATAGTTACCTCTGGGTGAGATTTTAGAGTAGGCATTAGGTGAGCACATAAAAGGGAGAAACATGACTTTATTTAATATTAATTATGGTAACTCCACCCCAAACCAGCTCTTATTGTTTTATTAAACCTAATATTCAGTCTGAGGCCCTGAGCACAAATGCCAAATCTAATAAATATAAATAATCCTTGGTGCAGAATTTACAGGGTGCATTATTACTACATCATTCCGAGTCCCACTGGTCCAAATCAGCATAACATCTAGTTTCAGTGTTTTCACACCCAATGACTATATGTTTTGCCAATTTGTGACCATCAGAAATCTTTTGCAAGGCTATTCTTGGGAAAATGTGTCTGTGGAAAAATTTGTGATGTGGGGTAAGTCACCTTGCTGCACTGCGTGACAGGGAAAGGGCAGGAATGCACCATATTTAAAAGAATAAAATGTCCTTGTGCTGGCGCCGTATTTGGCTGACTAGGGCCAATGCGGGCATCCTTGCAGCATAATGCAAGGGTGCCTACGTTCCAGACAGGATTGTTTTTGTGCAGCAAGGGACACCTTCCTGCTCAAAAACAATCCCAGGAGGCAAGTTCCTCTTTCCAAGTGTGCTGCATGCAGCACACATAGAAGGAAGTAACGAAGGAGAAATAAAGATATTTCTCCTTGTTATGCCTCCCCTGGGAAGGTGCAAGATTTTGGTGCATTCCCAGGTTTACAAGTTCTTGTAATTCTGGGAATGCGTCGAAATCAATGGGAGTTGCGTGAGAACACCCATGCAATGCTCATGGAACGCCTACCCAGGGCAGAGTAGCGCAACACAGCTATTTGCACTGCGTTGCGCTACTCCAGATTTATGAAGCCACTCAGAGCCCCACAAAGTGGCTTTGCATGGCTTCATAAATCTGTCGTAGAGGTGTGTGTCGCACATGTACCACTTTGAGTGGTGCAAATGTGGTGCAAGCCTTTTGCAAATATGTCCCTCAGAACCAATATTCTAATGCAAAGTCTCATTTGTACCAGATTCATGATTTCTGCAGGTCTTGAACAAGGCCATTAATGTAACAAAGTATCTGAATACCAAGAGTAAAAATAAAAACTGAAAATGCCAGAAACATCTGTAGGTGTTCTGGAATAACACATGGCATCTCATCACACCTTCCCTATTCAGAACCTCCTACAGTAATCACAGCCATCTGAGGATAACAGCTATCTGTGAACAGTGAAATCATGACTAGCAGGTATTAATTTATTTGATTTTTATTCTAGAAGTTTTATGTAGTGAATGCAGGGTCTGAAAGCATCGGAGTACTCTGCGTAGAGCAGTAGCATTACACATATACTGGCATTGGAGCAAGCTGCCGGAACCATGATTGCTATATCCTATATGTTTTAAGGGAACATTTCTTAGCCTGTGGTCTGGGGATCCCTGGGGGTCTGTAAAACCTACTTAGGTGATTCACGAATGCTCTGGAAATTAAATAATAATAACAGATCATCAAGGTGTGTATAAATAAACAAACAAAATGAAAAATTTAAAAATTTTAATTCTGTAAACGTGGAGGAAGGAGTCTGACAGGGTTGCATACTAGCCCCTTTTTTATTCATCTTCTATATTAATTTTCTTGACAAAGGGCCTTATTACAAGTATGGTGGCCCTGGGACTGCCGTACTTGCGGTTGCGGTCGGACCGCCACCAGCCTGGCGGTCCGACCGCTGTATTACGATGGTGGCGGTCAGATGGCCACTAGATAGATGCCACCGCCAGGATCCAAGATCCCACGGCGGCAGTGGTGGGGAGAGGGGAAGGAAATGGTGGTGGTGCTGTTACAACCTTCCTACCAGCCTTACGTTTCAGAGTGGGGACACCGCCATTTAAAGGTTGGCAGGATGGAAGGGGAGAGGCCCCACACAGGGCCCCTGGGCATTTTCTTTATGTGGAGGGTGTGCTGGGGGGCACATCTTGTGCCCTCGAAAAAAGAACAACATGATGCATGCCACAAAGGGCACGGATGTGCTGGAGGCTCTCTCACGGTGGTGGTGTGCGAGTTACGCTCTCCAATGGGCAGAATAATGCCACCACCTTGAGACCGCTGGCACTTCCCCACCAGCCCTGGATTCACATTGTAATCTGGCGGGCGGGCGGGGATGCGCAGGTTTGGTGGTCTTCCTGGGACAGACGCAGCAGAAGTCCTAGAGGAAGACTATCCTAAACCATCAGGTCCAAAGTACTGATGGTTTAGGAAAGGATTCCCCCATGTTGGGTAGTCGACCCATGCCCATTCTTCTTTATGCAGTGGATGGGTGCTAATTCCTCGCACTGCCAATGGGCTACAGCTGTTAGTTGATTACTTTAGTGAATTTGTGGGAGAACTCACATTAAAGGGGTAGCATCAGAAATCATACATCATGACTTGTGGGTCAAAGAAGACATGCTCACGTAGGTTAAATATAGGGGAGACCTTTTTTACTAATGTCTAGAATTTAAATTATCTTGGCATCATGTTGGATGCAAATTTAAAGTGGGGCAAGCTTTTAACACAGATGGCTCATACATTTGCAGGGGCCTTGGGCACTATTTTTAAATTTGCCAGGAAGCTTGGTCACAAGCCTACCAAAGAACTCATTTTATTTGATAAAGCCAAATGTCTTTCCCTTGGTACTTGTGGGGCAAGTGTTTGGGGCAACATTGATCCAGGCTGTTTGAAAACCATAGAAAATATACTTTTAAGCAGGTTGTTAGTGACCCCAAAGAGCACTGCACATTTTATTGCTCATACAGAAGTTGGCCTCCCTTATATGGATGACACTATGAAGATTGCACCTCTCTTAATATGGCTGCAGATTTGGAACTCCCCTCGGACCACATTTTCTCGAGAAGTTCTTAAAGACTGTGTCAAGTTCAATCATATGGATTCTATCCCCTAGTTAGTCTATATCAGGGTTTTCCAAAGTCGGTCGTGGAGGGCCTGATTCATGGAAGATTTTTAAGATAACTACAATTATCTAAATGTGGCTATACAAAAAATCTTGCATTGATCCGGCCCTCCAGGATCGACTTTGGAGAACCCTGGTCTATATGAAAATAACCTTTACAGAGGTTGGAGTTTATAATTGTTTTTATTCTCCAAATAAAATCGATAAGAATTCTACAGCTAAAGTAAAAACCCTCATTTATAACCATAGAAATCAAATTAGAACTACTAAAACTCAGGTAATGGGCTCTGTTCATTGCTACATAGGGGATTGAACCTTTTTTACTATGGGTATCTAGCCCCAAGCATAGATTTTACTTAACTCACTTTAGATTGTGCACAGTTCATTTCCTGGTAGATTTCGCCCAGCAGGGTGCTTGGTTTTCAACCTTGCCCTGCTGTCCATGCAGTGGCGGCCGCTATTTACCGGGGGTGGCGGGGTGCAAAGCAGCGTTGTGATTGGTCTGAGCGCTGTGGTGCGGTACTCAGACGGGGAATAGGGGCCTGGGCATGTCCTGCACCCAGGCTGCAATGCAGCCTGGGTAGGGTACAGAACATGCAAAGTGTGCATGACTGTTATGGTCAGCCCGAGAGGGCCGACCAAACTGTTATGGGCACTTTAGACTGGAGTAACCACTTGTCCTCATGGCCCTTGTCCTTGCAGTCCAGCCCCGCCCACACCAGGAAACGGAAAACTAAAATGATAATAATGCTGTTTATTATCATTTTAGTTTTCCTTTAACTACTGCTCGCAGAGCAGAAGGGCGAAGCTCCACCACCTCAGCTGAGGAGCCGCCCCTGTGTATATGCAATAATATTACTCAGCAATCTCTTTCCATTTTGCCTACAGCTGAATTTTTACACCCCATATTGCGTGCGAATAATCTTAGATCTTTTAGGCAAAATCTCTAAATTTTACAGTGTTTTAATTCACAGCTTATATGCCATGCAATCATCAGTTATGTGCGGCAATAATTGAGGAAAAGGAGAGATATGAAAATTATGGCTGTCAGTTTTTTAGCATTTAATAAATGTTTTTGTGATATTATGTTTTATGATGATTTTAAGCTGAGTTTTTATTGATATTGTGGATTGTTTTCTATGAACGGATATTATATGTTATTGTCATGTTTTGTAATTTTTATTTAAATGCCCTATTTATGTGAAATACTCTAGGCTGAGGGGCCAACATTTGAAGCTTCTTTGCACACTCTTTTGCATTCTTTCATACTGTTTTTACTAGTGATACGTCTGTCTATACTGACAAATAAAAGTGATTTGACTGAATGACTGTGAAGGAATTTGAAATTGGAGGCTATAACTTGAGTTGGCATCCTCATATTGATTCTTGAGAGCAGTCCAGGTGCATCAAACAGAATGTAATATGGGTACTCTTACGACTCGCTCCCTGCATTCTCGTGTCCACCACCAGGGGGCTGAATTGTGGGGCTTTCCAGTGTTCTAATATGCTTCCAGACACTCCCCTGCATGCATATCCTGACTTCCAGGCATCTGGACATTATTTAGGAATTGACATCCATTCCCAATCCATGCCGGGTTTTGTGGAAGCCAGTCTGCTCATGCTGGAAACTCCATTACCTATAATCCCCTGCTCACTGCTTTGTCTCCACCCCTGCAGGCCAAGGATGGGTGGAGGAATTCAGTTCACCCGTGGCTGGCTGCTGCTAGCCTGCTCACACCTGATGCATGTGATTACTGTGAGCTCTTTTAAGCCCCAGCACCCTTCAGCCCAGTGTTGGTCATTGTAGCTGTATACCGGTGAGGCCGATCCTTGTTTCCAGTGTTTCCTGAGCTTTTGATAACCTTGTTTCCAGTGTTTCCTGAGCTTTTGATATTCCTTGATTCCTGAGCTATAGTTAATCCTTGTTCCTTGTTTTCTGAGCTATAGCTATTCCTTGTACCTGAATTAGCACTGCCTGCAGTGCTACCTTGTTTCCTGAGTTCCTGAGCTATAGTTATTCTTTGTTCCTGTTCCTGGGCTTCAGCTATTTCTTGTTCCTGATTTGCACTGCTTGCAGTGCTCTCTTGACTCCTGAGCTGTAGCTATTTCCTGTTTCCTTGAACCAGTACTGCCTGCAGTGCTACCTTGACTCCTGAGCCTTAGCATTCCTTGTTCCTGAACTGCAGCAGTTTCCCTTGTTACTGAACTAGCAGTGCTACCTTGACTCCTGAGCCTTAGCATTCCTTGTTCCTGACCTGCAGCAGTTTCCCTTCTCCTGAACTAGCACTGCCTGCAGTGCTACTTTGACTCCTGAGCTTTTTCTCAATTCTTGTTCCTGCCCCAGCACTGCCTTCTATGCTACTTTGTTTTCTTGATTCCTGAACCTGCACTATTCTAGTATACCTTTGTAGCCTCCCCTTCTGTATATCCTTTTCCAGTCCTTGCCTTTCTTCCCATTTCCTTGGTTCCAGTTCTAGTTTGCTGTCTTTCTATTTCTGCTGTCTTGCTTCTGTTACCTTGTATGTTTGTTACCTGCTTTCTGCCAAGTGTGCCCTGTGATTTCCTTCCTTTCCTGTTAAGCACTCCTCCTTGTTAGCTCCTTGTCTATTGTGCTTGTGTTTAGTTCCTACCCCTTTGCTGTTACTGCCTTGCGTGTTCCTGTTGGATCGCCAGGATCCGTGGGCACAGCTGACTACCTAGGTGGTGTTTCTTGTTCACTGTGAGTATTGTCTTTGAGTTACTGTTATAACATCACCATAGGTATAAGCTCCTGCAGACCCTGCCTTTGCATGCGTATCCTATATGTGGGTATTTTCAGTCAGTATCTGTAACAGCAATTGTGGGTGAGGAACTTACTGAGCTTCAGTCTTACCATTTGGAGCTCCTGAGTGCTTTACCCCACATTCCCCTTATTGTTAATGTTGTATTATATATATGTCTTGCACGTCCGTCCTGGGTGTAGTTAGTCTGAATGCTAAATTGCCTTGTGAGTGCCCTTCCTTTCGGAGTCTTAGCCATCTTGTTCCTTTGTACAGGCTTCCCCTTTGGATCCCTTTTCTCCTCTGACTTCCTGTGTGATCCTGGGCAGCGCTGTACTCCTCTCTGTGTGTATGTTTTCTACCCCGTTCCCAGTCCTTGCCCAAGTCCCTGACTGTGTTCCCGACATAGTCCCGGATAGTCCCTGACAGGTGGTGGGTGTCCTCAATTGAATTTAGAAGAGTTCCAACCTTCTATTAAAGTTTTCTTTTTTTTTTTTTCATCGTGCCAAATCATCGAAATTGCTTAGGCTTGGATCTCCAAATTCTGATGGTGACTCAGAGTGTGTACCCAGATTCCAATAATGATTCAGTAGGGGGGCTTGGATTTCAGTAATGATTATGTGGTGGGCTACAGATGTCAAGAAGTTAAGAACCACTTTTTTAAGGAATTGTCTGAGTAGCCATAGTATCCCACTGTCACACTCCACCTCTGATTCTTGTGATTCTGGTTGCTGGACATTGGACTACTTTGTGGGGCATATGTACAAGGAGTTAACGCCGCCTTAGCGGCACTTTTTTGACGTTAATGCGGCGATTTTTTGATCGCCATATGTACAAGCTGTCGCTAACCTCAGTTAGCTGCAGTTTTCCGGTGAAAACGTGCATTTTAAAGGTCGCCACTTCTGTCAGCGACAGTTAATGAAAATGAGATGCAAGGTAGGCGTTCCCGTACAAAAACGGCCACAAACCCCACTTCGCGATATTTACAAGGAATTCCTTGTATGGAGCCAGACCAAAAAAACTTCCTCTAACTGCAGTTAGAGGCAGTTTCTTAAGCCCAGAAAATAGCTGATCTTAAAAATGGTGCAAAGACTTGGGGCCTCATTTCTGCAGGTTTTGGTGCTGGACAGTGCTGCAAGGAATGTTGCTGCGCTGCCCTGCGACAAAACTACAGGGCAGGAATGCGCACCATCAATAAGATAGGGCACATTCGTGGGCCTGATTCATGGAAAGTGTTGCAGCCTGCAACGCTGCAACAAAACAGCATTGCAACACTTTCCACTACGCCCTTCTTGCGACACCATGGATGCGCTGTATGCACTGTACAGCGCTCCATGTCACAATTAATAATAGATACGTCTGGAATCCTGATGTAACTGTCAGCGCTAAAGTCATGCATTGCTGCAGTTGTGTCACAAGCATGATGCAACTCCAGCAATGCATGGGGCCAGCCTATCCCTGTGGCACTGCATCACCCTTGAGGCAGGCGTAAGGTACTGATGCAGTGCCGTCCTACAATTGTTGCAGTGAAGTCTGATGGATTTCACTGTGCCTCTCCTATGAGGCTTTGTTGCGTGGGAATGCACACCCTGCATACATCATACCTGATGCAGGTATAATGTGCCTACATGCGTCACTTTGAATATACGGTGCAACGTGGTGCAAGAATCACGCTGCAAGTACGTCAAGAAACTGACGCACTGTCGGGGTGAATAAGCCCCCCTGTCTTTTTCACCTACGTTGGTGCACAATGGCTGCCATGCGCCAATGCAGGCACCCTTGTGCCATGGTGCAAGGGTGACTGTGTTGCGGAGTTGATTGATGGAGCTTGATTGATGTTGTGGCTCCATCACTTCTCTAGACGTCTGTAGGGCATCTGGGCTAGTGGAGGGTGGGAGTGAACCAGTTGGCCTTCTTGGAGTGTTGTTTGCCTGGTCTTTTCTTGAGGGGTGCCAGGGTGTTGGTGCAGTTGGAGATCCATCGGTAGAGGTTGCGCGCTGCGGTGTTATTGTCTGTAAGCTTTGGCGGAGTGGTGGTGCTGAGGGAGTTGACGAGAAGTTCTTCGGTGGCCTTGATCCAGATGTGAGGGGGACAATGATGGCGGTGGTGTACGGTGGGCATGGTGAAGACGTCATGTATTCAATGATAGTCGGTCCAGGAGAGTCAGGTGGTGTGGCTGTAGTTGAAGTTCTCGCTGGCGGAGGAGACGTGCTCGAGCGTGTGTCCTGCTATGTGGGTTGGTGCGGTGACTAGCTGCTTGAGTCTGATGTTGGTGAGCTTCCCCAGGAGGGGGTGGTGTTCTGGTCACTGGGGTTGACCAGGTGGAACTTGAGGGCTCCGAGTAGGATGGGAGAGCCTGGGGTGCAATGAGGTCTACAATGGTATCGGTGAATGGGGGTACATGGCCCGGGGGGCCTGCAGATAAGGGTGCCTGCAGAGGGTGGGGTTGGTCCAGATCTGGAAGTGGAGGTGTTCCATGGTCACTGTTGGGTCATTAGAGTGTGTGGTCAGTCGGAGTGTGCTTTTGGAGGAGATGGCACTGCCTCCTCCTGGACGGTCGTGGTGGTCCTTGCGGGTGATTTAGTAGCCGTCAGGGATGGCGATGTCTGGTCCGGAGCAGAGCTTGGTCCAGGTTTCCGTGAATAAGGCGATGTCTGAAGAGGTGGCGTCGAGGAGGTCCCACATTTCTGTTGCGTGTTTGTGGAGGGACAGCACATTGGGGAGGATGCAGTTGAGCCGGTCGGGTGCGCTGTTGGTCGACTGGGTGGCACGAGGCACTGGTGTGCTGAGGTGGCAGAAGGTGCGTTTGTAGTTCAGCAGGCTTCAAAAGAATCCCACAGTGTTGCTAGATGGCAGGGGATGTGGCGTCCAGGGTTGATGATGAGGAGGGTGCTGGTTTCGTAGTGGTGGAGTGTCCGAGAGGAAGGGTCCTTGGTGCTGGGCGCGGTCCAGGGATGGACAGACGCAGACGGGCTTGCCTATGGCTTTCCTTTCGCAAGGGAGACGTCCATTACAACGCAGGCATCACATCGTAATGCCCTTACAACGCAACTTCTACAACGCAACGTGCCTTTAAAACACATGCCATTACAGCGCATTGTAAGGTTAGTAATGGAGAATTTGGATTTTTAGGGTGGGTATGGGTTTGGGGTGCAAAGATTAATTTGAGGATTCCGGGTGGGTTTTGGGGTGCAAGGGTTAGTTTTAGGGTTGCACTCACTGGAGTGGGAATAGTAATTTTTAACCCTCCACTATCCAGCAATTTCCCCACTGTTGCAATATGCGTAGTAATAGTATGCATTGTAATGGAATGCGATGTAATGGTATGCGTTGTAACGTAAAAATCCCTTTCGCACACCAGTGGTATGCTTGCTGCCCAAGGGCGCACAGCGGCCGCCCTTGAGAAGTGCTGCAGGGGGGACTGGACAGCTGGGAGGTGGGAAAAGCGGGAAAGGTGTTACCAAAGAGGGGGAACCTAGGGCCTTTATCTAGGTCTAGCATACAGGCCCATAACTAAGTTTAAACAAAAGTGGTATGCAGTTCCTATTGAGAGTTGCAGGTCATTATGTTTGTTCGAAAGTACACAAAATAGTGTTCAATCAAAAAGCAGGAGGATGATTTCCTCCTTTCGGAAAAAGACCCTCACACACCCAGCCAGCTAGGTGTCTTGCTTCATCATCGGGTCTGCTCCTTATCGGGTCGACAGTGCAATACCCGATCGGCACCCGAGATGGGGCCTTCTTGGCGGAGATCTTTATTCCTTTGCGCCGTTGGGTGTAGTGCATGTGAGGGCCCTATATCAGTGTAGGTGTTGTGTTAAGGGATGTGAAGTAAAACAGGAAATAGTGGTCCACTCAAGATAATTTTAATGACAATGTGGCCACTAACCTGGTTAAAAAGAGAAGTGCGCAAGCCCGCTCTAAGGTTGCGGGATTATGCGCTAGTGGTTCGGGTCAACATGTTTCTTGCCTGTTTATCAATTTGATGGCAATTCCTCAGGACCTAAGTGAGATCTACCTACACTTTTTGGTGGTGGTCCGAGCTACGTGTCAAAGAAGTCGTGACCACCCATACAGCACCCTAAAAAGTGGTACCTGTAGATCTACAACATAGCCCTATTTGGGTCACTAAGCACGGCATCGTGTACCGGCAGGTGTAGACACTAAGGTGTAGTGTCAGCGAGAATTCCAGTGGATAGACGGTCGTCCTACCCCTCACTCTGCCGGCCCGGGAAAGGTCACTGGAGGGGGTGGGGAAGCAGGGGGGTGGATGTGAGCGGGGGTTGTAAATATTTTTTTAAAGATTTCTTACCTCGAAGCCGGATCCCGCATCTTCTGTGCTCCTGCTCTCCTGAGTCTGCTTCCAGGAACAGGAAGCAGGCAGCCAGGCTCCCACCCCTAAGCCAATCACAACGCTGCAATGCAGCGTTGTGATTGTTCTGGAGTGCCGTGACAAGGCGTTCAGCCAGGGGCTGGAGGGGTTGGCATGTTCTCCATGCAGCCTGCATTGCAAACAGGGAAGTGCGCATGACTGCTTTGGGTGGCCTGAGAGGGCCGACCAAACAGTCATTGCGCACTTGAGTGGGCATACCACTCCGCCCCTGGCCTGCTCCATGAGTGGAGCAGCCGTACCCACCCTCCTGCCCGCAAAGGAAACATAACATGAGTGCATCAGAAAGTTATCATCATGTTATTATTTTGCCTCTTCTTGCACTGCTTGAAAACAGTGGGGCGACGCTCTTCCGCCATAGCGGATGAGCCGCCACTGGGGGTGCGTTATCTACAGATGCTAGGCCTGGGCGACTCGACACCCGGGCCTCCTCCGCTACGCATCCCATCCTTCTCCTTACCTGGACATTGACACCGTGGCGTAATCCGCTGCACTCTCTCCTAATCTGTGACTCAGCCAGCAGGAGCCTCAGCCAGGTGGGATTTCACAAGCCTGGGTACAGCAGTCGCCGCCAAGTCTGCCGGGACACCTCCCGATGTAGGTGATGCAACGGGGCCCCCTTAGGCGTGAAGTTGAAGCGCTCCCGCCACACAAGTTCTGCACAGCTCAGGGGCGTCACCCTCCACAGCGTTCGGCCAGCGCAACACCATCCGGACTGTGATGCAGAGAGGCGCCGCCCACCATTGGTAGTCTCCTCCGTGCACCCCGGTTTAGTGTTGGATCGTAGTATGCGATGCAGACCTCCCTACGTTGGTGCGCAGGAGCTCCTCTATCGTTCACAGACCACTGACTCATTGTCAGTGAAATTGCTCTCCCACCCTCGCAGCTCCACATTAAGTGAGGCCTGCCCCTGCCCCTGCACTCTCGAGTGTTGGTGATCGAGGCCCTCCTCCACCCGCAGGTTTCCCTGCGCCTCATCCCTGGTGGTCCAGTGGACCTCTGGTTCCTTCCTCTCTCTCTCCTCTTTCACTCGTTTTTCTACCCTTTTTTATCTTTCACCTCTCTGCACTTTTCTGCATCTCTGCTCTTTTGTGCCTTATTTCTGCTTATTTTCCCTTTTTTCTGTATCCCTTATTTCCTCCCTTTACCTTTCCCCACCGCTGTTGCCCCCGCGGCCCCTTCCCCCCAGCGCGACCGGCCCAATTCAGCTCCCCTCCCCGCTCCCGCCTCCCAGCTGTCCAGCCCTCCCCGACCGCTACTTAATGGCGGCCACTGTGGGGACAGGCGAGCAAGACCACTGACTCATTGTCAGTGAAATTGCTCTCCCACCCTCGCAGCTCCACCATTAAGTGAGGCCTGCTCCTGCCCCTGCACTCTTGAGTGTTGGTGATCGAGGCCCTCCTCCACCCGCAGGTTTCCCTGCGCCTCATCCCTGGTGGTCCAGTGGACCCCTGTCTCCTTCCTCTCACTCTGCTCTTTCACTCGTTTTTCTACCCTTTTTATCTTTCACCTTTCTGCACTTTTCTGCATCTCTGCTCTTTTGTGCCTTATTTCTGCTCATTTTCCCTTTCTCTCGCTCTGCTCTTTCACTCGTTTTCACTCGTTTTTCTACCCTCTTTTATCTTTCACCTTTCTGCACTTTTCTGCATCTCTGCTCTTTTGTGCCTTATTTCTGCTTATTTTCCCTTTTTTCTTTATCCCTTATTTCCTCCCTTTACCTTTCCCCGCCGCTGCTGCCCCCGTGGCCCCTTCCCCCCAGCGCGACCGGCCCAATTCAGCTCCCCTCCCCGCTCCCACCTCCCAGCTGTCCAGCCCTTTCCGACCCCTACTTAATGGCTGCCAATGCGCGGCCGCGTAGCGCGCGCGCCGCTGGTGCACCGAAGGCGCGTCAAAGGCAAGCCCGTCTGCGCCTGTCTGCAACCCGTCTGCGACCAGCGCCAGGAACCCTGGACCTCCGCCCCACCAACGCTACGACCCAGCAGCACTCCACGCACTCAACCCAGGCCGCAAAACAACTGCAAGCTAGCATCACCAGCCGACACCCACGGACCCTTCAGCTGTCACCGCTGCCGGCACACCTGCACCACCGCCAAGAACACGGATCCAGCACAACCTGCCCACAAGAACACAACCGAACCGAAGACCCTGCAATGCATCCTCCTCAACGTCCGATCCCTCCCAAACACGCCACAGAAATCTGGGACCTCCTCGACAGCACCACCCCAGACGTAGCGTTCTTCACCGAAACCTGGACCAACACCACCTCGGGACCGGACATCGCCATCGCCATCCCCCAAGGATACAAGATCTCCAGGAAGGACCGCCCTCCCGCCCAGGAGGAGGAATCTCCATCGTCCACAAATCCAGCCTCCGCCTGAGCACACTCCCCGACGAGCCCACAGAACTGATGGAACACCTTCACTTCAAGATACTGGCCAGCCCCACCGCCACCCTCCGAGGAACCCTCATCTACCGACCCCCTGGACCCCGCGGACCCTTCACCAACTCCATCCCGGACATTATCTCCCCGCAGGCCATCGCATCCACCAACTACACCCTGCTTGGAGACCTCAACTTCCACCTCGACAACCAACTGGACCCCAACACCACATCCCTCCTGGACAACCTCCACAACATTGGACTCCGCCAGATCGTGACCGAGCCCACGCACTCAGCAGGACACACCCTCGACCCCCTCTTCACTACAGGAAACTCCATCACCTTCAGCCACACCACCGAACTCCCATGGACCGACCATCGTTGTGTCCACTTCACCTTCAGAACACCCACCATCCACAGACACCAGCACCTGCTTCCACGAAGAAACTGGACTAAAATCACTGACGACCAGCTCACCTCCTCACTCAACAACTCCACCCCAACCATCGCGGAAAACGAAGACCCCAACACCGCAGCCCGAACCCTGCATAGATGGATCTCGGACAGCACCAACACCATAGCCCCCCTCAAGAAAAACAACAATACCCGCGCCAAGAAAGCCAGATGGTTTACCACCGAACTTCGAGAGTCCAGACGCACATGCTGCCGCCTCGAAAAGGCCTGGAGGAACACCAAATCCACAGAAGCCCACAACAACTTCAGAGCCGCCACCAACGCCAACGATCAACTCATCAGAGAAACGAGGAAAAAAGCGATTGAAGACAGAATCTCCACCCACGCGCACAACAGCAAGGAACTCTTCAGCATCATCAAGGAGTTCGCCCAACCCACCAGCGAGTCTACCGACATCCCTCCCTCACAAGACCTCTGCGACAAACTCAGCACCCTTTTCCACCACAAAATCAAGAGCATCTACGACAACTTCGACGAAGACAACCAACACACTGAACCCTCACCAACCACCCCCGACACCCGGAAACCAGCGATTGACAACTGGACAGCCCTCACCACCGAAGACACACTGAAGACAATGAAGTCAATTCACTCAGAGGCCCCCACGGACCCCTGCCCCCACCACATCTTCAACAGAGCCGCTGACACCATCGCACCCATTCTCAGCCACACCATCAACCGCTCCCTGGCGACCGCCTCGTTCCCCGACGACTGGAAACACGCCGAGGTCAACCCCCTCCTAAAGAAACCCTCAGCGGACCCCACCGACCTCAAAAACTACAGACCCATCTCCCTGCTCCCGTTCCCAGCGAAAGTCATCGAGAAAGCCATCAACAGCCAACTCGCCACATTCATTGAAGAACACAACATCCTCGACTCCTCCCAATCCGGCTTCAGAAAAAACCACAGCACGGAAACCGCCCTCCTCGCCGCAACAGACGACATCCGCACCCTACTGGACAAAGGAGAAACAGTAGCCCTCATCCTCCTCGACCTATCAGCAGTGTTCAACACAGTCTCCCACCGCACCCTAATACGCAGACTCTACGACGCAGGAATCCAGGACAAGGCCCTCGACTGGATCCGCTCCTTCCTCTCCGGCAGGACGCAGCGGGTCAGACTCCCCCTTTCCTCTCGGACCCCACACCTACCACCTGCGGAGTCCCCCAGGGCTCCTCACTCAGCCCGACGCTCTTCAACGTCTACATGGCTCCACTTGCCCCCATCTTCAGAACCTACGGACTCAACATCGTGTCATACGCAGACGACACCCAGCTCATCCTCTCCCTATCCAACGAGCCCAACACCGCCACAGACGCAACTTTCGAGAAGGCATGGAAGCTGTTGCCAAATGGATGAAAAACAGCTGCCTACAACTAAACACCAACAAAACAGAAGTACTCATCATGGGCCCAAACCCCGATGCCTGGTGCGACACCTGGTGGCCCCCCGCCCTCGGAAACCCGCCAACCCCCACAGACCACGCACGCAACCTGGGAATCATCCTGGACTCCGAGCTCAAAATGGACCGCCAGATCAACTCTGTCTCGTCTTCAAGCTTCCACACCCTCCGCCTCCTTCGTAAGACCTTCAAATGGATCCCCCTCGAACACCGAAAGACCGTCACTCACGCCCTGGTCACCAGCAGACTCGACTACGGCAACGTACTCTACGCCGGAATAAACAAAAACCTCACCCGCAAGCTACAGAACATCCAGAACGCCGCTGCAAGACTGGTCCTCAACCTGCCAAAACACTGCCACATCTCCCAGCACCTGCGCACACTCCACTGGCTCCCCGTCGAGGCGAGAATCACCTTCAAGATGCTCACCCACGCACACAAGGCCCTCCACGGCACCGGGCCAGCATACCTGAACAGCTGAATCAAATTCCACGCACCCCAAAGGACCATACGATCAGCCCAGCTCTCCTACGCCGTGGTCCCCCGCACCAGAAAGACCAGATCGGGAGGCCGCTCCTTCTCCTTCCTCGCGGCCAAAGCATGGAACGCCCTTCCACTCCACCTCAGACAGACAACATCGCTCCCCATCTTCGCAAGAAACCTCAAAACCTGGCTCTTCGACAGACCCCCTCCTTGATGGAATGGAACCTGCACCCCCACCACCCCACCCCTAGCGCCTTGAGACCCTTACGGGTGAGTAGTTGCGCTTTAACAAACCCCTGATTGATTGACATCTCCAAGGGGCTCAAGGCGGTCTTCTCACACAGGTCAGCAAAGTGTCTCCATATGACCTGCCAGACTTCACCACCAGGCAAGGGCGATCGCCTCGCCTCAATGTCTACCGCCACGGCCCAGTGACTCCACAGCACCTCCGCATCCCACTCCGGGTCCCAGACTCAGGCCTAGCGAGGCCACCGGGCCCTGGAGACTGTCTGCGCTTTCAAGGTTTTGGATGCCATGGTGCTGCAAGGAGTGCGCAATGAAAAGTGATGCATCACTGGTTTTGCACAGCGATGCGCCTCTTTTCATAGATGTAGCCCTGAATTTCCTCTTCCCCTGGGACTCTGGCTGGTCATCCTGGCTGTTGGGGGGCTTGAGGGGGTTGTTGATCTGTGCTGCACTTGGCCCTGGCTGCTCCATTCTGCATTCCATTGTTTTTTTTCCTATTTTTAATTGGAGGTGGACTGATAGGCTATTTTTGCCTATAGAGGCAAAAAAACTCACGTTGGTCTGACTAACGTGCGTTTTTTTGCTGCTAATGGGCCTTTCGTTAGTTTTCGCCCATTAACGCCAGAATTCCTATCGCCTTCACGCTAGTGTTAGGGGCAATATTCACTGCAGCTCCCTCAAACTAATACCATGTAGCGACGTCTTGCACATATGTCGCTAACAGGGCTATAGTTTTCAGCGGTACCCGGCGTTAGGGAAAGTAGCATTAGTGGTAGTTAACGCCAGTCCTTATACATATGGCCCTATGTCTTTTAGATTTTGAATGAACACTCAATGCTGAAAAAGATTAATATTACAATCATTATATCATTCAACACGTCAAAATACACAATGATATGTCTGCAACGCCTACAGTACTATGGCTGCTTGTGCCTTAGACATGTGGTAAAAAATGGCATATAAACACATCTACTGTAATGGTTGAGGATTCACAAACCTAAATCACTTTTATTATTGTAGCTTAGTACTGTGGCATGTTACAGTATGCATAACCCCAGTTCGAAGACCTGGGCCATATCATGAACGTGCGCACTTGTGCATGTCCGAGCTGTGCACCTGTGTTTATGCATTTCCACTGTCTAAAATATATATATTTAACTCCGAATTTCTCAGAGTTAATGTGGGTGCTGCAAACAGCACAGTTCGGAAACAGAGAAGAAACCTCTTTTTCCGTTGGTGGTGTCTGCTTCTCATGCAGCACACTCATTCATGACACAGGCCCTCACCCACCATCTATAATGTTATATTAATTAAACCCACAATTCTTTTTTACTCTGCTCTCACCATGTTTGAAACAATCGCGTTCCAAATGTGGAAAAATACCCCCAAAATCAAATGAGCGGTGAGTGATTAACTCATGGTTTTGTATTAAACTGCAGAAGTGTTTTTTTCTTATAACTGAAACCAGGATTAAGTTTTAAGAAAAACACTTTTAGTAACTCCAAGAGAGTGGTTAACACATCTTTGCCACATTTACGCATTAGGGGGCATATTTACGAGCGGAGTTGCTTTGCTCTTGCACCACGCAAGGTGGTGCAAGAGTGACACAAGTCCTAAATGAGATTTATGCAGCCACCCAAGGCCACTCTGCATGGCCCACAGTGGCTCCATAAATCTGGAGTAAAGCAATGCAGGGCAAATCGCTGTGTTGTCTTACTCAGAGCTTGGGAGGCATCCCATGGGTGTTGTGTGGGTGTTCCCACTTAACTCCCATAGTTTTTGACACATTCCCAGATTTATCAGAACTGGTAAACCTGGGAATGCGCCAAAAAGATACGCCTTCCCAGAGAGGCGTTAACAAGGAGAAATATCTTTATTTCTCCTCGTTTCTTCTTCTTTCTATGTAGGAAGATAAATTTGCCTCTCAGGATTGTTTTTGTCCTGCACAAAAACAATCTTGCATGCAACACAGGTACCCTTGCACCATGATGCAAGGGGGCCTGCTATGGCGCAAGGCAGCTAAAAGGGCGCCAGCCCAAGGGAAAAGGCAGGAATGTATGTGATGGAGTGAGGTTTGTAAAATACATCCTCATGAAATTAAGTAACCCCATAATAATGTATTGACTGCATGGACTAACCAACTCTGAATGCACACATTTACACGAGGGGCAAGCGCATTTTACATAATATACTAAACCATGTTGGCATGAGTACGTATTAACCGTTTGCGCTTTGAAAAACCATACTAATTCATGTTTATGCTATGTTGTACATTGCACATTTTACATGTTGTGCACAAATAACGAAAAGGTTGCTTTAAATTAATAGCTTTCGCTATGATTTAATTAACACTGGGTATTAGTATGGTGGGAGGTAACCATAATGGGTTTTATTTCATGAATTAATATTCTTTTGTGTTTATTTACTTTAGTACGAGATTGGGCCTACATGAAAATGGCCTCTTGTTTGAAACAGCATGTGGTTGTTTTGGTCGGTATGGAGAGCGCATGCGCCAAGATGGGTTGCCTGCTTGCAGACTGCAGAGTGTACCAGCTGATGTAATCCGTGTGAAGGCCATGTTGACCTGTGTCCTATTGTTTATGTGCCAAGACGCGACAGCGACTGTGGGAACAGCCATCACTACGTTCAATTTGAATGTACAATTGTTGCAAAATGTATAACTATGAATGTTAGTGGTATACGAATGTATTGGTCTTAAATCCTTCCTTTGTTAAAACCGGTATAGGATGGATTTGTGAGGAGAACAGGATGAGGCGACCCTAGTATGATTTATGACAACCAATCACAGACCGAGTTTCTACTGATACTGCAACATTGTAAGATAGTAAGTTAGTCATGAGGGTATAATTGATATTCCAATTGGGGGTGTGGCAAGGCAGTGCGTCCGGTATAGCAGTGCAGTCCGGTGTGGCAGATCAGAGAGAAGAGACGATCAGAACGCACAGAGAAGCGCACCAAGACAGAGAGAGCAGACCAGCATTAAACCAGAGAATGCTTTAGGTACGAGTACGTTGCGGGAGTGCTTGGGAGGAGACTGGGTCCGAGGAGAACTAGATCAAGGTAGATTGATTGGGAGATTCATTTTAGTTGTTAGTCTATGGCAAACTTGGCTATATCTATCCTGTTAACTTTGTCCTCTGAGCCTATCTCTGGGGACCTCTTGCCACAACCTCGGCAAAGGAAGTGGTTTTCCTGATTCTTTGGTGGGTGTCACCCTCCTTGATTGCTTTAATTTTGTAATATATTTCTGCAAGGATTTATGCTGTACCTTCTCTTCCCCATTCCTATGCATGCTTTGATGTCGATGCAAATGATTCATTTTGATTACATTGCTTGATAATTTGTTCTCTTATATGTAATCTTGTGTGTGCACTGACAATCTGAATTATGAGCATTTAATAAGATAAAATCATTAACTGAAGAAATGACTCTGTGGTTATTTAGTTAAATATTAAACTGCTTAGTTAATCATAGTCACCATCAACTCTTCAACTAATGGTCCATCGACCAAAGGAAGAAGATAGTTGAGATTACGGATAGTTAGGAATATACATAAATGTTATTAATGTGAAGCGTAGTACTTAATAAAACTGACAAATTAAACCCCCCAAATCCATTGCCTGTCCTCGGGGATCATTTATGGGTAATGTGTGATGGGCCCGTTGTTTGGTAAAGCAATTTATGTGTGATGAGATCTCCCTTGGTCCCTGGTTCATGAATTAGGGGTAGCGCTGGATCATTTTTTCTGGTAGTAGAATGATGGTTATTATTGATTAGTTTGGTGATTTATTGATTATTGATTAAATGTTTAACATTCTATGGAGAGTGAGTTAGTATCGCGTTTCTATGTAGTCTTTGGAACACAGGTACAGAAGGGTATCTGGGAAGCCGGCAAAGTAAAAGTTAGCCTGAAATAAGGCTGAAGAAAAGTGTGAGAAGTGAAATCACACGGGAATAGGTGCATTGTCTGTTTAAATTAGTGGTAACACTTATGTGTTATTTTAGGGACTATTTAGCGTGTATGTAGAAAGAGTGAGATAGCGAAGGGTCCACCTGTGAAACTTTGGCCTTATCCCCGGAAGAGTAGCGAGACCTCCTTTTCAACAAAAGATCCTCTTGTGAAATTTTGCCCTTATCCCTAAAGAAGTAACAGGTCCTCTCCTAGCTTGGATGAAGGGAAGGATAGCGGAATTGTTATACTTGCCCGTATTGAAAGGAACGTTCTTGAGAGTGAAAAACTATCTCTTTATTTAGTAAACAGACAGTGTGGTATTGTTTAATGTTGTGACTAATCAGTTATTGTAAATATAAAGGACTTAGAAAAGTGCCGATAATTTTTGTAAAGGGAGGGTCAGCAGCAGGAGGAGAGGTTGACGTCACAAAAAGCCGCGCTGGCATTGGTCAGACTGTAAAGACAGAGTAAGCACAGATTGGCTGGTTGGTGTGAGCCGTGCTGGTATTGGACAGGATAGCGGGGACGTAGAAAGCTCCGATTGGAAGAGTCAGAGTGTGTCGCGCTGACATTGGTCAGGTGTTTAGGGAAGCATAGGAGTTTGATTGGTGAATTATAGTGGATTGCATTGACAAAGGATTTGGATCGAGTAAAAGCTGTTGACAAGTAACAAAAATGTATTTTGAACAACCAAAACAGGAGAAATTGACTTTGTTTGGCAAAATTAAAAGATTCTTTAAAAAGGACAAACCAGTAATAACGAGAGAAGGAGTTCCTATCCCTCCACCAAAGACACCAGCGTCTTATATGATGTTAAAATATGGTTATCACACATGTATTTGGCTAGAAAATTGGGTAGGATATACGAAGAATGATGGTGTGCTAGCTTTTCCAGAGCATGGTTCTTTTAATTTGGCAGTATTGCGTAATTTGAGAGAAAAGATGATGGCATTAGACCCAAGACCTAGACCTACACAGTTTGAAGCATTAGTAGAATGGGAAGATGAAATGTATGAAAGAGAAAGACATAGAGGTGGTAGAGTTCATAGATTTATGTTTGGAAGATTTCATGATGAAAGACATGAAGACAGAATGAAGAGATGGAGAAATGGAGAGATAACTGAAGGATTGTATCCAGTTTTAATGGTAGGAGAGACTGCAGGAAGCAAATGTAAGGAGAAAAGGAGACATTTAGAGCAATTTGGTTATGGATATAACCCAAATGAATCTGATGATGAGCTGCTGGATGATATATTAGTTAAACGACCACCACCTTATCAGGAGAATTCAGCGATGGTGACACCAAATGCACCGTCAATGGAAACACCAATGACACCTCAAATGACACCAGTTCCAACTGTAAGCGATGTAGAGCAGGAAGGAGAAGCAGAATTTGCCATACAAACCAAAGAATTAGTTGAAAAATTGAATCAGATGAATATGAAAATAGACACAATAACTGTGCCAGTAACTATAGGTCCAGCAATACCTGTATTTGAAAATAGACTTATCAATGAACCTTCCTTGACTGTCCCATTAAATTCTGCTATAACATCAGCCAGTAGTAGAATTAACGCCGTAAGTGTCCAAAGTGAACAGCCCACTACAGTTACTAGGTCAACACCTCCGACTAATCTAACAATAATTGAAACACCTAGGGAGATAATGCAGTTACAGCCCAAAAGAATAGAGTTGGAAGAGATCCCCAGAATGGAAGTTTCAATAGGTCCAACTACTGAAGAATTAGATGATTGGGTGAAAGGGTTACAAAGGAGAAAAATACAGCCACAGCCTATAGATGTATGTAAGTTGAGAGTAGATCTGGAAGAAATGATCATTGGGACCATAAGTCCAGACAGGCTAAAGACTTATCAAGATGATGAATTGATGTATCTGTGTAAGAGTATTACTTGGAAAGCGAAAAATCTACATGAAAGGTTAATGGAAGCTGCAGAGGAGTTGGGAATAGACATAGGAAGATCAAAGGTGTTGCAGAAGACATATAGAGTGGATTTTACTGAAAAGGATATAGAAAATATGAATACGTCTGGTAGACGATTGCAGATAAAAGAGTTAATGGTTGTTTTGAGAAAATGGGGAGACGTGGAAAGATGGAAGGGTAGATGGATGAGGAAGAAAGAAGAATTGGCTGCTAAAGAAATACATTTACGTCCAGTAAGAGAAGTAGAAAATGTAGCTCTGGAATGTCCCATGAGAGAAGTTCCAGGAGGAGGTTATGTGCATGTTCCGTGGTCTAGACAGGATATATTGTCTTTTACCAATGAGTTTCCCAGGTTGAGAGAAAAGCCAGTGGAATGGTACAAACAAGTTGAGAGGTTCGTGAAAGTCTCGAAAGTATTGTTAAAGGATTTAGATGGATTATTTGAAATTGTTGTCCCTGCAGATTTATGGACTGAATGTAAGATTACAGTTGATTGGCCAAAAGATGAATATCCTAGGGATACCAAAACAGGAGCACCTTCTGATGAGGTGATGAAAAAGTACCATCAGGTGATTACTTTCTTGAAAAGCAAAATTTCCCCTAAGGAAACTGATTGGGTAAAAATTGATAGAACAACCCAAGAGCCGAAAGAATCTGTGCATGCATATTATGAGAGGTTATTACAAGTTTTTAAGCAGTATAGTGGTTTTGAGAATATTGGAGACAAAGATATGGGTCATTTTGTGTATAGGTTTGTGTATGGATTAAGACCTGAGATTAGTCAGATGATACAGCAACACATGTTGTGTTGGCAGGCCAAAACGATTGATGAGATTTTGAGGTATGCAAAATACTGCAGCGATGACATTGAGTCTCGCCATCGCAAATTAAAAGAAAAGATGATATGGGCGCAAGTAAAGGTAGCAGAGCAGCAAGAAACTCAATTGAATTCTCAGTCTATAAACCAAATGGGAGGAGTTAGTTAGAATGCTCAAAGACCCAGTGGAGGTAGAGGTAGAAGACAAATGAGCAGAGAAGAGGCAAAAAAGAAATGTCCTTGTCATGGGTGCGGAACGTATGGACACTGGAAGAATGAGTGTAGATCAGTGCAGAGGACTAATGGAGGAAATCAAATTTTAACCCCACAGGTGCAGAGTGAGGTAGGTGTGCAACAGACACCGCAGCAGCAGGTAGTTACTACCCAATATCAGGTCCCGCAACCACCGTTGCCACATAATGTAAATGCTCAAAGATACAGTGCAGATACAGGGTTCCACGGAGGAGACCAGGTTGGTAAAAATACTAACACGAATGTGATTTCCCAATTTTGGATGCAATGTGATGGAAGTGATGTTGAGTCGAATCAATGACGGTGCCTGAGGGGGGAGGAAGAGTGCGTGCTTGGCGCTACTCTAGAGGTAGATCAGTCAGGTCCATTTGTTGATGGAAAAGTGGAAGGTAATGATATCACCTTTCTGCTGGACACTGGTGCTACCCGTTGTACTGTGAGAGCAGCAGAAATTCCAAACCTACCCCTCTCGGGAGACACTATCCAGGTAGTATGAGTCTCAAATAAACAGATAAATACTCCAGTTACTAAACCAATTGAAGTGCATATTGGCCCTTTTAAAGACATGCATCGGTTTGTAGTGTGTGACTCGAGTCCAGTGAATTTGTTAGGAAGAGATTTGTTGTGCAAGATGAATTGCACAATTTACTGCACACCGGATGGTATTGCATTTCAGACACCTGATGAGGATGTCGCTTTTAAAATGGTGCTAGCAAAGCAAGGAACAGAAGTGAATGAGTTATTTTTGCTTCTTACAGACAAAAGTGTGCCTGAAGAATTGATGAAGGTAGTGAATTCAGAGGTGTGGGATTTCACAGGACAGGAGATTGGGTTAATGAAGAAAGTGGATCCGATTAGAATTACAGTGAAAGATGGTGTTGACTATCCAAATACACCACAGTATAAAATGAAGCCAGAAGTAATAGCAGGAATAACTCCTGTAATTTATCAAATGATTGAACAAGGAATTTTAAAAGAAATAATGAGTAGTCCTTGTAATTCACCTATTATGGGATTGAAAAAGCCAAACGGAACCTATAGAATAGTGCAAGATTTGAGAAAGGTAAACAAAATTGTTGTGCCTTGTTGTCCAGTTGTGCCAAACCCAGCAGTGATTCTCTACCAAATCCCACATGATGCGGAGTGGTATACCGTGATAGATTTGTGTCATGCATTCTTTTCAATTCCCCTGCATCCGGATAGCCAGCATTTATTTGCTTTCCGGTTTGGAGATCGTGTTTTGGCATGGTGCCGAGTTCCTCAAGGCTATACTGAGAGTCCTTCAATTTTTAACCAGATCTTGAAAAAGTGTCAGGAAGATTTGAGAATGTCTGAAGAGTCTGTTCTGGTTCAGTATATTGATGACCTACTGGTGGCATCAAAGACTCGAGAAGCCTGTGTTGCAGACACAGTTGATTTACTGAACCATTTGGAAGAAGGTGGACATAAAGTGTCCCCTGCAAAGTTACAATTCTGTCAGCGGGAAGTCCAATACTTAGGTCATAAGATTGAGAAGGGAGTCAGAAAAGTAACATCAGAGCGTATTCGAGTGATTAAGGACATAAAACCACTGACAACACAAAGAGAAGTGCGAATGTTTTTGGGAGCGGTTGGATATTGCAGACAGTGGATCAGTGGATTTTCACTGATGGCAAAACCTCTACAGAGGTTGACGAGGAATGATGTGAAAGACCCAGTTAGATTGGATGAAGAAAGTATGGATGCTTTTGTTAAACTGAAAGACAGTCTGTGTCAGGCTCCGGCATTGGGAATGCCTGATTATTCAAAGGATTTTGCATTGTATTGCAGTGAAAGAGATGGGTGTGCAGCTTGCAGTTTTAACTCAGAGGCATGGAATGGCAAGACGACCTGTGGCATATTTTTCTGCTACTCTAGATTCAGTAGCTGCCGCCTTACCTGGATGTTTGAAAGCAGTAGCTGCTACTTGTGTGAGTCTGGAACAGAGTGAAGGGATCATAATGGGTCATCCTGTGAGAGTGTATGTGCCACATTCAGTTGAGATCCTTTTAACAAGAACACGGACAACACCTCACCTATAGTCGGCTGACTAGGTATGAGAGAGTGATTCTGGGTGCAGAAAATGTGACAATAGTGAGATGTACAAATGTGAATCCTTCTACTCTATTGCCAGATGTTTGGGATGAAGAAGTAAAGGATGAAGCCGAACATGATTGTTTGGATGTGACTGAATTTTGTACCAAGCCCCGTCCTGATATTAAAGATGTTCCTCTTGAGGAATCTGATTGTGTGATGTTTGTTGATGGTTCTTGTTTGCGAACTGGAACAGGTGTGTTGAGTTCTGCTTATGTTGTCTGTACTGTAGCAGCAATCCTGGAAGCATCCTGTCTAAAAGGGGTAAAATCTGCACAAGTTGCTGAATTGATAGCTCTAATTCGAGCCTGTAAATTGGAAAAAAAGTCAGAAAGTGACTATAATTACTGATAGCCAATATAGCTTTGGCATTGTGCATGATTTTGGAGAACTATGGATGCAGAGGGGATTCCTGACCTCTTCAGGGTCACCCATCAGGAATAGTCAATTTGTAAAGGAATTGCTGGAAGCATTACAATTGCCAAAACGAATTGCAGTGGTCAAATGTGCCGCACATAAGTCAGGAGATGATTATGTGACTCAAGGCAACAGATTTGCTGACCAAGTAGCACAATATTGTGCAAAGAATCAGACTTCCATAAATCGGGGAAAAACAAAAGAACATACGGTTTGTCAACTTATGTTTACTAACACCATTGAAACATGGGATGAAGTGAGACAATTGCAGGAAGAGGCAGGTGATGAAGAGAGACAGGAATGGGAAAAGGCAGGATGTAGGAGACGAGAAGATGATGATGTATGGGTATACATTGATGGGAGACCAGTCATGCCAGATAGTTTACTTTCTCATATGGCAAGGATGTACCATGGAATGACACATATTGGCCGAAATGCCATGGTCAGGTCATTCAAACAAACGTGGTTTAATACCAAGTTCAGGACTATTGCAGAGGGTCTTTGTCAGAGATGCTTGACGTGCCAACAGCAAAACCCAGGAAGAAAGACAATAGTTAGTCTGGGAACAATAGGGAGGGCAGGAGGTCCTTTTACCAGACTACAACTCGATTTTATCGAGTTGTCTCCATGTAACAAGCTCAAATATGTGTTAGTAATTGTGTGTTTGTTTTCCAGTTGGGTAGAAGCTTATCCCACAAGGAGGAATGATAGCTTGACGGTGGCAAAACTTTTGCTGAGGGACTACATTCCTAGATATGGTTTTCCAGTCACTATGGAAACAGATAGAGGAACACACTTTACAAGTGAAACAATCAAATTGATTTGTGAGGCATTGAGCATTCAACCAAAACTTCATTGTGCTTATCGTCCAGAGGCTTCTGGAATAGTAGAGCAGATAAATGGCACAATCAAGAACAGGCTAGGGAAAGTGTGTAAATCCACAGCACTGAAATGGCCTGACGCTTTACCCCTAGCTTTGATGAGTCTCAGAAGCATTCCTGACAAAAAGACAGGATTGAGTCCACATGAGATCTTGATGGGAAGAGCAATGAGACAAGCATTTGTACCTGCCAACAAATTGATAAATATATCTGATGATCTCATCCTTGACTATTGCAAAGGATTGGCTGATGTAGTACGTTCTGTGCTTCATCAGGTTGGAGCAGACGTGACCACAACACAGCACCTCAAGCGCATGATCTGAGCCCTGGTGAGTGGGTTCATATGAAAAGGCATAGAAGAAAAACTTGCCTAGAGCCCCGCTGGGAAGGACCCTATCAGGTCATATTGGTGACGACTACAGCAGTAAAGTGTGCTGGCTTACCAAATTGGATCCATGCCAGCCACACTCAGCGAGTCCCAAATCCACTTGAACCACGAGTAGAGCGGCATCTGGAGATCTCAAGTCCGAGCTCTGAATCAGAGGCTGAAGTACAAGAAATTGGTGAGGCTAGAGCAATAGACTCTGAAACTGGTGAACATAAACCGAAGGACTCTGAAGAGCGGCTTGATGAGGAATTGCTTAGCACAAGTCAAGTAAAGTGGGTACCAGCTACTGGGACTGAAGAAACTGCTGTTGAACAAGAAGAAAGACAACTCCTCGATAGAGAGGAAAGGATAGAAAAGAAATAGGTGAAAGAAATACAGAAGAAGAAAAAGAAGAGGAAGAAGAAAGCAAACTCAAAGTAGGTGCAAAGAAACGAAGGTACACATTGAACAAGGAAGAAGAAGAAGTACAACCAAAATGGGCAAAGACAGATGACCATTTGCCAAGTGGAGTTAAAAGACTGAAATATAAGGTGGTGAAAGGAAGACCCGAGAGCAGGCCAGAACAGATAAAGGAAGTTTCAGGTGAAATAGAACAAGGAGAGTTGGATGACGAATCAGTGCTGCGACCAAAGAGAGTGAGAAAACCAAACAAAAAGTTCAAGTCACCAGACTGGATTTACATAGTGTTGGAAGAAATTGAAGAAGAAGATTTAAACAAAGAAAGAAACAGCACTGACAACGAGCAAGAAGAAAAGAGTGATTTAAATCCACCTTAAGAGACTGTAAACAAATTAAGGTGTCACTTTAACAACTGCAGAAAAAGATTTCTGAAGACGTCCTGGAAATTTGGATTAGTTAAAATAAAAGAAGGGGTAAAGAAGAAAGCTTTTGAAGTGTGGGATCACACTACATTTTAATTTTTTACATTTTTTCGTAGAATATATTTGAGATAGATTTAGAAAATCCATTTAGAATTTTATAAGGATTAATATTACTATGGCAGATACCCAAGTAACAAGACCTAGATGTAGTTTTATGCGTAGGTGTTATAAAGCTTGTTTGTGTTTATTTTGTATACTGATAGTATTCTGGATAATATTAACAATTATAATACCTTTACATCTGATTAAAGAAGATACACCTCGTCCTAACAATTTGACAGGTCCAAGGGTAGACACTGACATTAAGCAAATTCCTATTACTCACTTGAAACAGATAGATGCTAGTAGTTTGCATCATGATAGATCAGTTACTAATTTTTCCTTGAATGTTTTCACTAAATTACTCTACGAATATGTGGAAACAATGGATGTGAGTGACTGTTACGTGTGTATACAGTTACCATTGTCTGTTTCAGAAGGTGTGACCTATCATCACCTTCCTTTGACTTATGGTGTGACCTGTAGTGTCTTAGCAAGTTTGTTGTATAGAACAGGTAAACTAGATTATTATTATTCCAATGTAGATACAATCTTTTCGAAAGTCCCTGTAATACCTGAGTTGAATAAGATAGCACATGCAAAGGTCATGGGAGATTTTTTCCTGACAACAAAGCCTTTAGATATAGAATACGCTAATAAAAATAATCTTACATGTAAATTGAAAAAGGATAAGAAAATCTTTTTGGAGATGGTAGAAGAGAGAAGGGATAAGTTTCAGAGAAAAGCTGTTGAAGAGAAACTGAAAACACCACCTTGGGTTTTCAGAGAAGGCAACTATGACAAAGGCGAGACTTATGCTGCAATGGCCCTGGATTGGTCGCAGAAGGGAAAATTATGCTTACGTAGGGAAAAGACTAACTACAACAATTATTTCATCGGTTCCAGTGAATGTGAAGATACCTATAAAATTATTGGGGGTTGGGGATTAAAGGGAGGAACTGACCCTGTCTTGCCAGGCATATATTATGTCTGTGGGAGGAAAGCCTATTATCGGCTGCCAGATCACTGGTATGGAACTTGTTGTCTTGGGATTGTCTTTCCAAAAGTCTACCATGTAGACAAAAGTACAAATGGAATCGATGAAGTAAAGCAAGGACTAAAACGTGTAAAAAGAGAAAGTTTTTCAGAAATTGTAGGGGATATATTTGGAGCATTGATATCTGGAGTTGGGGTTACACTGAATGCATACAAAATTCGAGAATTGTCCACAGTGGTTGATCGTTTATCAACGGATACTGCTGGAGGATTCTTGATGATTGACACTGAAATGATTGCCATGAGATCTATGGTTATGCAAAATCGACTTGCCCTTGATATATTGTTGGCAAAAGAGGGTGGAGTCTGTGGAATGCTGAAAGTTCAACATTGTTGCACTTACATTCCAGATAAAAGTAAGAATCTGGAAGGATACATTCAGAAGATCACTGATTTGCATAAGGAAGTAACCCAATTAGAGGTTGATGGTGTCTGGGAGAGACTAAGTAAGAGTTTCTCTTCTATAAGCAATTGGTTTTCTTCTATAGGTAGTTCTTTAGTAGGAAAACTAATAGTACCAATAGTTTCTGTAGCTGTTATGATACTCATGATACGAATGACCTATGTTTGTGTGAAGAAAAGTCGCAAAGAAAAGAAAGAAAGGAAATTAAGTAAGGTATGTACAGAAAGAGAAAGAGAGATAGATGAGATAGAATTGGAAGGTTTTAAAGAAAAATTGTACAAAAAATGTAAGGAGCAAGGGCCGAAAGACAAAATAACAGCTATATAACTTGGTAAACCATATGTTTAGGGATTTTATGATGGTAAACCATCAAAGGGGGGATTGATGGAGTGAGGTTTGTAAAATACATCCTCATGAAATTAAGTAACCCCATAATAATGTATTGACTGCATGGACTAACCAACTCTGAATGCACACATTTACACGAGCGGCAAACGCATTTTACATAATATACTAAACCATGTTGGCATGAGTATGTATTAACCGTTTGCGCTTTGAAAAACCAAACTAATGCATGTTTATGCTATGTTGTACATTGCACATTTTGCATGTTGTACACAAATAACGAAAAGGTTGCTTTAAATGAATAGCTTTCACTAGGATTTAATTAACACAGGGTAGTTAGTATGGTGGGAGGTAACCATAATGGGTTTTATTTCATGAATTAATATTCTTTTGTGTTTATTTACTTTAGTACGAGATTGGGCCTGCATGAAAATGGCCTCTTGTTTGAACCAGCATGTGGTTGTTTTGGTCGGTATGGAGAGCGCATGCGCCAAGATGGGTTGCCTGCTTACAGACTGCAGAGTGTGGCAGCTGATGTAATCCGTGTGAAGGCCATGTTGACCTGTGTCCTATTGTTTATGTGCCAAGACTGTGGGAACAGTCATCACTACGTGCAATTTGAATGTGAAGCGGATATCATAATGTACAATTGTTGCAAAATGTATAACTATGAATGTTAGTGGTATTCAAATGTATTGGTCTTAAATCCTTCCTTTGTTAAAACCGGTATAGGATGGATTTGTGAGGAGAACAGGATGAGGCGACCATAGTATGATTTATGACAACCAATCACAGACCGAGTTTCTACTGATACTGCAACATTGTAAGATAGTAAGTTAGTCATGAGGGTATAATTGATATCCCAATTGGGGTTGTGGCAAGGCAGTGCGGTCCGGTATAGCAGTGCAGTCCAGTGTGGCAGATCAGAGAGAAGAGACGATCAGAACGCACAGAGAAGCGTACCAAGACAGAGAGAGCAGACCAGCATTAAACCAGAGAATGCTTTAGGTACGAGTACGTTGCGGGAGTGCTTGGGAGGAGACTGGGTCCGAGGAGAACTAGATCAAGATCGATTGATTGGGAGATTAATTTTAGTTGTTAGTCTATGGCAAACTTGGCTATATCTATCCTGTTAACTTTGTCCTCTGAGCCTATCTCTGGGGACCTCTTGCCACAACCTCGGCCAAGGAAGTGGTTTTCCTGATTCTTTGGTGGGTGTCACCCTCCTTGATTGCTTTAATTTTGCAATATATTTCTGCAAGTATTTATGCTGTACCTTCTCTTCCCCATTCCTATGCATGCTTTTATGTCGATGCAAATGATTCATTTTGATTACATTGCTTGATAATTTGTTCTCTTATATGTAATCTTGTGTGTGCACTGACAATCTGAATTATGAGCATTTAATAAGATAAAATCATTAACTGAAGAAATGACTCTGTGGTTATTTAGTTAAATATTAAACTGCTTAGTTAATCATAGTCACCATCAACTCTTCAACTAATGGCCCATCGACCAAAGGAAGAAGATAGTTGAGATTACGGATAGTTAGGAATATACATAAATGTTATTACTGTGAAGCATAGTACTTAATAAAACTGACAAATTAAACCCCCCAAATCCAGCGCCTGTCCTCGGGGATCATTTATGGGTAATGTGTGATGGGCCCCGTTGTTTGGTAAAGCAATTTATGTGTGATGAGATCTCCCTTGGTCCCTGGTTCATGAATTAGGGGTTGCGCTTGATCATATGTATTCCCTTAAATACGGTGCATTCCTTCCCTTTCTTTGTCACGCAGTGCAGCGCAGCAACATGACTTGCTGCACTGCATGACTGTTTCATAAATCTGCCCCGAGGTTCTTGTTATTAGTAATGATGTCTCATCAATATTGAAACGATTGTATCAATTTGTCCACAAAACCCTCAAAAATCTGAATGTGCAGCCTATTTTTGTTAATACAATTAATATTGACTTTCTTGACGTGATCACTGTAGAGAAATGTGACATCAGTGCGTTCATGCCTCCATACTGTGGAGTCGAATTTCATATTCAAATAATAAATTATTTTCAGAGTTAAAACTAATATTGTATTCACAATTTATTTCCTTATGGAGCTCGATTATGACATCAAAAGCAGTACACGGCTGTCATGCCAGTATGCAATTTCTTTGATCAGTTGTCTAGCAGCATAAAGAATGTCATTCATCAAGTTTTCCCTGCAGCTCTTATACAGTACAATTCTGCCCACTTTGTATATTCATAGCAAGCTAATGCGGCCATGCATCATCAGGCTGGCTAAACATCAGTTATTGTTGAAGTGAAGTTGTTGTCTATATTTAGGAATAAATATCCTCAATCTTCTTTCATTAAGCCATCTATGAAAGCCCACACGAGTCATATGATGTAATGACATTAACATACTTATAGGAAAGCAATATCTGTATAAACCACAGTTGTTGTCTTATTACAAGCGAGTTATGACGTCAAGACTGACTAGTAACTATAATTAATGTCACTAGTTGAATCGTTTCAAGCAAACAGAGATTTACACTTGTCCCCTTGAACAGAAACACACAATTTGGAAACCCAAAACAAATACATGTCTGCTGCTGTCTTCAGTTGAGGAACTAGTACAACAGGAATCTGGAGCCATTTTAAGCCTTCCAATTTCAGTTGGTTAACAAGCATTGACAAATCCAGCAGTTTCGTCTAGTCTATAATTGAAAATTATTATTTGTTGAAGGAGAGTTTTTGTACGTGATTTTGTGGGGATAGATGTCTTGCTGAATGTGAGAGTGAGACAGTGAGTGCATGGATAATAAAAGGAAGAATGAGTGCACGGATATCTGTAAGAATGGGTGAATGCATAGAATATTGGTTAAATAAGTGAGTACATGAATGGGTAGCTGCTGGAATGGGAGAGTGCTTGTGTGGATGAATGGTCAAATGAGTGCATGGATTTACGTAGACAGGCTACATCACTCTTGCAGACTGAGACCTCAAGCAACAGTTGTGCGAATGTTATAGACGAAGCAAATTGAGCCATACTAGGCAAGTACCAGCAGTACAGCAGAACTTGGTACCACTGTGTCTGGAATGCCCACAGCAAATGAATAATTACCATCATGAGGCCAATGCAAACAATGAATTTTGGTGGGCAGCATCATTACAAAAGAGTTCTGTATACCAGAATTGCCACCATTATACCAGTACAAGTATTATGGATAAACGGGCACCATTGTCACAATAAAGCCATTAACATGTTAGGAATTACCACCAGTATGCATTAATCTTCAATTTAGTTCAGATTGCACTTAAAATCTTGAAAGTCATCCCAGAGTTGCTTCATCACGTATATGTCTTAGCTGAATGGCTGCATTCTGCAACACCACCATCATTATTCCTGAGTGCATGAATATGTTTGCAACTTCACTCAGTAATCCAAGTGTGTGTTTAGATTTGCCTCCTCATTCAGTAATCATCAGTGCTTGTCCAGATTTACACCATCACCCATTAATAGTCAGTGCAAGCTGATATTTACATTGATGCTCCCAAATGATGGCATTTTGCCCAGATTTTCACTGTTATTCAGAATTCTTAACTATATGCTGGGATTTACACCATAAAGCCATTGAGCATGATCACATTTGCCTTATTTCTAAGTAATACTTGCTCCATGTTCATATTTGCCAAATCACTCTTTGATTCTTAGTACCTGCCTACGTTTGTACCATCACCCATGAATCCTGAATACAACCCTGAGGGCAGCCCACTGGAGGGGAAAAAAGTAGGTCCAATGAATCCTCCAGGCATCACCAGGCAGGTAGATACATTCACTCATTGCACCCTCCGACAGTGGAATCTCTGTCCTCTCTTTAAATTGCAGGCAGGTGCCACCTGCACAGAGAAAGCCACAGTAGCTGCATCGGTCAGATGCTCCATATTTCACTGAGTGCACTGCCCTGATGTAACAAGTTCGCAGCTGCCCAGAGGGCAGTGCATTATTTGTAATAGCGCTCATTAGCCCTGTTTGCACCCAGTGCATCTATTAAAAGGTGTGCCGTGGTACAAGTAGGGACAGAGGGCCCTGTCTACAATACAGATCCAGGAGAGTGAGCTTGCTCTGGTCTCTGGCATGCTGCAGACACTCACTGCCACGTTGAATAAGGGTGCTCTTCCTACTCCTGCACACACAGATGCTGCCCTTCTCTTCCTATAATGTAACATGGGTTTGATCGCTGGTCCTAATAGGAACCTGGGTGAACTGTACACTTAAAAAACAATAGTTCTCAATGATTTTCTCTCAGTGAATGTTCATGGGCAGATTTACTAGCATTTTGTGTAACAGGCACAGCAAGGCAATTTGCTGAGGTGCATTGCATCAAAGTGACACATTAGAAATGCACCATATTTGCAAAGATATGTCACTTTTCTGATGTCTCCTTGTGCTGTTGCACTGTGCACTGCCTAGCGTCAATGCAGGCACTCTTGCGCCATGGTGCAAGGGTGTCTGCATTACAGGCATGATTATTTGTGCTCAGGAAGGGACACTTTCCTCACAAAATAATCCTTAAAGGCATTTTTCTTTTACTATTGGTGATGAGGAATGCATCACAGATAGAAACAGGAAATAAAGATATTTCTCCTCGTTCCGCCTTGCTCTGAGAGGTGTTTTGACTCATTCCCAGGTTTGCAATTCTTTGTAAATCTCGGAATGTACCAAAATCCATAGGTGGATGCGTGGGAACACGCATACTCCACCATGGAGTACCTCCCTGCTACAAGGTAATGCAAGGCAGAGAAATGCCCTGCCTTATGTTGCTTTGGAGTTTACATTTACTAAATAACGCAGAGCCGTGCAAGGTAGCATTGTGTGCCTTAGTAAATCCCAGTTAAGATATTGCTTTGTTCTTGCAACACATTGCATGATGCATGTACAATACATGCCCTTAGTGTATATATGATAAGAAGTCCAAATATAACAATACTGATATAAGTAGCTCAGTTGATTAATATCACAAAATGCCAATAGTCATAGATTCTAAATCTGGCACAGATGATGATCAATTATAAGTATATTTAATTAAATGTGCATTTTTAGTGATAAACAATTCCATAGAATTTGAATTTACAAAGGTAACATATTACATTTTCATATACATTAGTACCCATGGTGGTTCATAATTTTAAGAGTATAGTTCTGATGATACAGTACACAAAATGTAATTAGATGAATGTATACACTAGTGCAGGAAAGTCTCCAGGCTGAATCAGTCCATAAACAAAAACCTCTGTCTTCGTGACAGAGCGGAAGATAAGTTGACATGCATGGATCCTGAGGTCTGTTACGCATGTGGTAAAAGAGTGTCTCTGGTATGCCAGAGTGGTGGAACTGCAGATCAGAGGAACAGGCCGTCCTTAATTAAATTGAAGCCAGGCACGGTACACCCACACTTGTAAGGACTTTCTTGATTCTTTTAAAAGGTGCCATGCCTAAGACTCCAACCGATCCTGTATGTGGTGGACAATGGGAATGCACCCAATTTATCTCATTACAGTAATACCAAGATGGCTGGCACGTTTACTCTGAGGAAAAGCAGGAATCAGAGACATGTCTGTCCTGATGGCTGAACAAACCCTATGAGGACACAGTGACTGAATGGCTTCAAAAAAGCTAGTCTCGAGCCAGGCTGTTTTCACAAGCCATGGAGGTTCAGAGCACAAAGAGGAGTTGGGGTAAATCCAGATGTCCATCAAAGGACTCTTAACTAGTGGTAAATGGATGATGCATAAATATTCACCACTTGTTAGGATTACCAAATGTGGTGCATAAGATAGGGCAATGGAAGAGACCCTCACACTACTCTCCAGCTCATAGGCTCTCCTCCACACTTTGTCCTCAGCTACAACATTGCACGGGATTACCACCCAAGACGTAAATGCACACCTTACTTTTGGTTGATGTTTAGCTGGTACAGTAGGGTGAAGATCTTTCAATCAGCTCATATGTCCCTACTTCGCCTTACTGTTTATTGCTTGGTACGTCTGGGTAAGATGGAACACACAGCAAGCCTAGACATTGCCCAGCCATTACGTGAAAAGAATCATAAAGTAAGAGTTAGTGAAAGATCTATAAGGATGGGAATGAGTGACTTCGTTGAACAGTGCCCTCTCTACATTGTCATCTCAGAGTTTTGCCTTCCTTTGCTGAGCCCATTTTTATTGGCTTAAGGACTCTGTTCACTTTTTTCAGTTAATCAGTGGTAAAGTGTGTGTGCTCTCCCACTTGGCTTACTCCTGATTACCTGAATTATGGCTAATATGGAAAATCTAATTCTCTCAATGTCTGATATAACATATCCACTGTTAATTTGTTGTTCTTCCACGGTTGCCCCATCATAGTACACATACCTAGAACTTTTGAATTTTAATGTAGAAGCTGATCTTTCTGCAATGTAAATACTAACGAAATCCAAGCTCACTTTATCCACCTAGATGGGGATTCCTTCTTATAATATGTAAATTCCTTCTTAAAATATGTAGGTCATGTACGAACTCGAAAAAGTTTTTTTTAACATTGCAGCCAGGCACATGCAGTCCTTTATATTTAATTTATCAATGCGCATATCAAATCCAGATAAATCCAATCGTAATTCCTCAAGGGGTCTTTTTTCTTTTTTTTTTGTGATTTCTATTTTAAAGTTGATATGATACATTAAGTTGGTAAGGTCAACAATCTCTTGATATTCAAAACTGTTAATTGTACCAAAAATATAATTTCATGATTTTAATCCTGTCTACAATTGAGTTTTCGTACTGTAAAACTTTTATAATAAATCATACTTTAGTATGTTGCCATTATGTTGTGGTCCTTTTTTGCAGTTCATTCTAAAGTCGTCAGTGTTTTGTTGCTGCAAGCAACCCACATGCTCAGTTCCAAGGACTATAAGTCCTACAGACAAATGTATACTATAAGAGAATTGAGGTTAAGAGTAAAGATACAGTAATTGTCCCAAACAGCTATTTATAGCTGCATCATTCATACCTTATAGTTTCCATAGTAATTCCTTTAGGTATGGTTTCATTTGCATCATCAATTGTTGGCAAATTAATGAATTATATCTAATTATCATTCAATCATATGACCTTCTCAGCACATCTTATCTCTATCAACATTTAAATTATTTAGGTCAGGTTAGGGTTACTTAATGTATGACTCCAACTGAAGCAAACAGTTTTGGATTTGCAGGTGGTACCTTTCACTTTTCAAAGGTTTCCTTGGGAAATGCATGTACATTCAGTCAGTGTGCCTACAATTATACAGAGGTTGGACATTTGTTGGCTTTCTAAAAGCAAAGGCCTTCCTTTGGGTTGACCATAAGAGAATATACATTTGCACCCCAGATCTTTCAATCTGTTGAGGTGGGAGTAATTATCTTATGGAAACACAAGGAGATGATGGATGAAGCGGTGAAACTTTTCAGTCACTCACCTCCAGTCACAGATCTGGGTAGAATCCATCATCATTCTTTAGCTCACTTCACCACCCCAGTTCAGACCCATCCATAAGCAAATCAGTCTTGACCCTGTTCCTTTGGGAACAGTCCAGCCCGAACTGCCAAGCCAGGTCTTCCATGGATCGGAAACAAGCTTCCTGGGACCAGTTTCAGGGTAACACCCCTCATCAGCCAGGCTAGCTTGAATCCAGTGGCAACGTGAGCAAGGGACCCACGGCTGGGCATACCCTGCCAAATTAGGGCAAACAAAGCAAACACAAGGAGATGATCGATGGAGCGCTGGAACTTTTCAGTCACTCACCCCCAGTCACAGATCTGGGTAGAATCCATCATCATTCTTTAGCTTACTTCGCCACCCCCAGTTCAGACCCAGCCATATGCAAATCAGTCTTGACCCTGTTCCTCATGGGAACAGTCCAGCCCGAACTTCCAAGCCAGGTCTTCCCTGGACCAGAAACAAGCATCTTGGGACCGGTTTTGTGGTAAGGCCCGTCATCAGCCACGCTAGCTCAAATCCAGTGGCAAAGTGAGCAAGGGATCCATGGTTGGGCATACCCTGCCAACTTAGGGCGAACAAAGCAAACACAAGGAGATGATGGATGGAGCGCTGAAACTTTTCAGTCACTCACCCCCAGTCACAGATCTGGGTAGAATCCATCATCATTCTTTAGCTCACTTCGCCACCCCAGTTCAGACCCAGCCATATGCAAATCAGTCTTGACCCTGTTCCTCATGGGAACAGGCCGTCCTGAACTGCCAAGCCAGGTCTTCCCTGGACTGGAAACAAGCATCTTGGCCCCGGTTTCTGGGTAACACCCCTTATCAGCCAGGCTAGCTTGAATCAAGTGGCAAAGTGAGCAAGGGACCCAGGGCTGGGCGTACCCTGCCAACTTAGGGGGAACAAAGCAATCACAAGGAGATGATGGACGGAGCGCTGAAACTTTTCAGTCACTCACCCCAGTCACAGATCTGGGTATAATCCATCATCATTCTTTAGCTCACTTCGCCACCCCAGTTCCACGATCTTACCTAGGAACATGACCTTCTGCTTCATTCCTTGAAATGGTCGAGGAACTCCTTGGTGACTTCTGTATCCTTATAATGTACATCAGGGGTACTGTATCTCACATGCAAAGTTAATGTAATTATCTTACCAATCTTATCCACAAAGCAATTCTGGAATTTGAAGACCAAAACACATGATCAATTAATTTAGCCATAGCTATGTCAATTTCATGAATGACATTAGTCCCTATCACTATATGTGTGTATATCAAAGGCCTTTGCAAACTCAGACGTGAAAGGCGGACAGTGGTGCTGGATCATCCAAAAACCAGGTGAAAACATTTCTGCCCATTTGTCTGCCTTCAAAGTATTACCAGTCCCCTTGGAAGAGGTGTTGGCCTGTAATATCATAAGTCAGACAAACTATAACTATTGCTATTAAATCCTAGATCACTAAGCACAAAACATAAATCATGTATTGTGACCAAAGTGGAGGTATTTCCTTTGTGCATTCAGGGAGAATCCTTCAACCTAAAGTCTGTGATAACGCCTAGATGATGAGAGGCGGCTAGTTAATGATGCTGATGAACTATTGAATGTGCCTCTAATAAATACACCTCTAGTCTTCCACTGAATATTTAAACTTGTTTCCTGTAGCCACACCATATATGACCATCGAGACACATGATGGGGCCAACTAAGCAGAAAGACTGATAATGACATGTGATTGGAAGATAACTGAAAGGATGCTTTGGCAAGGGGCAAACAAGAAACTCAAGTTTAAGGAGAACACCTTCAGACATGTAGTGTGTTCGCCAAGGAACCTCTCTGCAGTCAATATCTAAATGGGCATGCCATTTGTTTAGCTTGCTTAAAGGTTCCTTAAAATGAATGTGATGGTTTACCATAAACAGGTTAAAATTTAATTGAAAACTTAAATTATTTTAAATGTCATACATATTCAATAGACCAGTACCATGCTTTACATCGAGGTGCAGATATTGTGATTAGTCTGGTTAGGAAACATTAAACCTCAAAGCAGTACTCCAGATTGTAGGAAGCTGGCTCTCCATAGACTATACCGTGCACTTATACACTATAGGGACATATCTGCTGATGCCGGTATGCCTTCACTAGAGGTATAGTGCACCCTTCCTTAGGACTCTAAGGCCTGCTCTAGGGGTGACTTACCTATGCCTCTTGCAGTGCTGGTAGGCCTGGTACACAGGGATGTGTGCCAGGTTGACTCTTCAATTTTATCTGCACCAAAACACGCAGGCTGCAGGACAGTGTGCATGTGTTTGGTGAGGGGTCTCTTAGGGTGGCACAATACATGCTGCAGCCCCTTAGAGACCCTCTTTGGTCACAATGCCCTTGGTACCACTGGTACCTTTTACATGGAACTTATATGTGGGCCAGCGGTGTGCAACAATTTTGGAAACAAAGGTATAGTTTTGGGAAAGAACACAGGCACTGGGAACCTGGTTAGCAGGTATTATAGATATCAGTTTTTCACAAGCAGGTGTTATAGCACATATATGCCTATAGGGACATCATCTACTCTCACTCTTCTTCTAATATCAGAAGACAGATGACTATTAAGTATGACTTCTATACAATAATTTTTTCCCACTGAGGAAGTAAGGATGCAACTTTCTGTGTGATTTGGCTTCATACGCTACACATGTTACCTCTTGAACCAAGAATAGTAAGGGTCTCTTTTATAATTTTATGATTCAGGAATTTTATCAAGCTGGAAGAAAGGTGAAAAAGGGTGAGGGGCACTGATGGCAGAAAAAAATCAAGGAGGCTATCTTGGAATGGAAAAAAAAAAAAATTAAAAGCCAGAAATGAAATGTCAGATAGCTAGACATTTAAAACCTCCCTCCATCTAGGGTGCAAATTAGAAGTAACTGAATATCTTGGCCATAGAGATGTTTATTTGTAACTCTGTTTATTCCAGACTGCAACCTTTACATTAAAATAAGGTGTACAATTTGGTTGTGGAAGATGTAGCTTGTGTCTTGTTCATGTGGGTGCCGATAACTGTGGATAATGTTCAAGTTGACCAAGCTGCTCCTTGCAAATGCAGATCAGCTGAAACATATTTCAGTGGAGTTTGTAGCTATTTATAACACTATATTATACTACTTTGGAGTTCAAAAGTGGTAAATAATAGTGTGTGAAATAATGGTATTTAGACACAAAAATTATAGACACTTTTGGCCAGATATACAAAAACTCCGATTTGGAGTTTACAACTGCAAAAAATGTATTTCTAAATGACTAAAACCATTTAGTGAGTTGATAAAGTTTTAATGACTCACAAAAATCGGTTTAGAATTGCACACTGGTTGGGTATATGGAAGGGCCATGTTCCAGATACTGAAATGGTACCACATGTATTAATTGTTTGTGGCTGAAATTCTGGACACTCACCATTGAGAAGTTACTGGCTCACAAGTTGAGGTGTGAATGTATGCGCAAGAGGAAAGGGATCCCCTTTGGACCCTCTACCATTAGTGAACTGGTGTGAAGGTTCACTGCCAACTCCAACTGAAACCTTTTTAAAAAATAACATTGTTTTAAGGTTTACTGTTTCCTTTAAGGGAATTTGGGATGCCTATAAAAATAAGATTGCTTTTTCAAAAGCAATCTCAGGCATGATGGTATGCTGACCCTTGCAGGACACATTCCAAGTGAGTTGTAATTTGCAACCTATCTAATGAATATTAACTGGATAGATCAGATTGTGGTCTACTCTGACCCACTCTGATTCCGTATTTTGTAAACCAATTTATCAGATGAGTCACGAGTTCTGCCCACTTTTTGTGACCAGAAAGTTAGTACCTCTGGCACTTTGTTATTTTCTATCTGAGTCTTTTCAGGAGATAAGATTTAACTATGCACCTTGTGCAGAGTCGATGACGGAAGTCTTAACAAGAGTTGAGAAGATACACAATGTTTTGTGCATTGCTCTGTTTGAGATCTTTTAAAGAGAAAGTAGTAGTAAAATCAAGTTCATTTGGACCATAGTCAATTATAAAAAACAAGAAAAAATAGCACTGATGGTAGAGAGCATTCTACCAAGCCCAGAGAAATTTGATACTTACATATGGCTCATAAAAGTTAATAAAAAAAAACTTCTGGTAAAATATAAGAATACAATTTATTTTTTGAATTTCCACTAAAATAGCTACAGTATAAATCAATTTATGTACAATTACACTCCAAAAGGCAATAATTTCACAAATGTTTTTTAAGCTGCTTAAGGCTGCTAGAAAACTTCCCACTGCCCAGGTTACGTTCAGAAATATCATGTAAAAATCTTATTGCTTCATAATTAATTAAAACTGGTTTTAAGAACCCATGCCTGATTCCACAAAAAAAGGTAAGCAATCCATTAAAATATCCACACTGGAGCCTCACATTTGTAACCCGCATCTGCAGTTATGTTTTATATTCAACACTCACCAGCATTCACCATCAACCAGAAGTGAGAAAGCATGGTTTAGCCCTATTCAAAATTTCAGGCGCTCTCCCCACCACACTGAATTTGGCAATCCTGAGAAATATGGGAATGCCATGCAACTCTGTCAAGAGTTTCTTAGAAACAGTGTGGAGCGCTTTGAATTGAGATAACTCAAATCTCTGTCCCTGGATTCTATCGTACTTTTTCCTTTAGCTCCTTTTTTGTACAAAGTATAGGGACATCACTTTTGAAATTTTCTATATTGCATGAAAAATCCAGGCCATTTAGGTGGTCCTTAAAATCTCTTGCATAGCACAGCTTACTCGGTCAAATTTCCTTTGCACAGAGCTGTGATACTTTTACTTTCAAACACAATTGCAATCTGTGCCAGAAGTGCAGGAATGGAGGTTTGCTGCGATACTGTTCCAAGAAGTTAAATTGATTTCTTCTCAGATTGCTTGTACCATGACAGATGGAGGAAGGCTTAATAGGATTTTAAGACCTCTGCACCATTTTAGTGAGGGACCATGCCTTATAGGCAGTGATCACCAGGGTTAAAGATGGGCCACCAAAATCTCTTTTAAATATCTTTAGGTCTTCCACATATGTAAGTGCTCTGGTTGTTAAATTGCCTACGTGCATTCTCCAATATGACTTTGTGTTAAACAACATACCAAGAAATTTGTAAGATAGAGTTTCTTCTATAACCATATCCCAGATAGACCACAAAAAGGGCTTGATTTTTCCCTTTAACCAATATATTTGTTTTCCTTCTATGTATTAATAAATCATTTGTCTTACAATAGGTGTTAAAAGCATACAATTTTCTTTGAAGCCTCACTTGAGTCACATCTAGAATGACAAGGTCATCTGCATATAATAAACATGATATGTGGCAATCCCCCATCATAAGAGAGAAAGAATGCATATTATATCAAATTCCTGGCAAGTCAGCTAGACACAGAGCAAAGGCAGTGGGGACAACGACACATCCTTTTCTGAAACTATTGTTAATTGGGAATTTATTTCATAAAGCACCATTTATATCTAGCTTAACATTGGTCCAGTTCTCTCAATTATGTTCCTTCAACACAGCCATTAAATGTATCAGGATATTCATCCAACTTAACTTTTCCCATAATATCCTCCTGTTGACCACATCCAATGCTGATTGGAAGTGAACAAAACAACAAAAGAAATTCCCTTGCATTTCTATTGTTTTCGATACCATTTCCCAGAGGCTGAAGCAATGATCGATGGTTGAGTGCTCCTCTTTAAAACTTCATTGCTCAATATGCATTAACTCATTGTTATCTATCCAATCCTTCAGATAAAGGAAGATTTGTTCTGAGAATATTTTGTCCATCACATCGTTTAAACTAATTTGGCAGCAATATTTGGGTCAGAGGGATCTTTTATTTTTAAATTGGTTTGAATATTGCTTCTTTCCAGCTTCCAGAGTTCAGAAATGTATTAAAAGCCAGAAGAAAGAAACAGGCCCACCAATCAATGTTGGTTTTAACAATAATTGTGGGTAGATTGTTAGGCGCTGTTTCCCTAGTGACATTTATAGATGGTGTGGTCATTGGGACTTATCCATTCACCAGGGACACATTTTTGTGATCATATACAACTTTGAGAACCTTAATCTCATCTTATTCTGGGGTGATAGAGCTAGGGCACTCCTATCCTTATTTGAACCTTTCTGGACCGGTTCCCAAAATTTCTTGGAATCCTTTGAGGCTAGCACTGTTAACATTTCATCCCAATTCACTTTAAAATGTAGCTTAATTTATTGACCCTGCACTGGCTACTACCTACTAGGGCAGTAACCCAGCTGACTGAGAAATTAAGAGTTAATCAGTTTCAATTCATAGGGAGCTCTTCAATTATCAATTGTCAGACATTATTTGGATATCTTATTTTACATTTAAGTTTTATTAGAAAAATATATCACATAAATATGTGGTCTCTACAAATTAGGTACACCCTCTCAATTATAAAAACTATTACAAACAAACAAATCTTAGTTGTGATCATAAAGCTTTTCTGCTTTGTAATTGTCATAGTTTGCTTATAACCACAGGTTGAAAGGAGCCTCAGTCCACAGGTCGCATACAGCCTTAGCCAACATGTGTTTCGCTGCATACACAGCCGATTCTTCAGGGCTGTAAAACATTACATTCTGTGATCAGTAAGTAGTAGAATTAATAGTGTCCATCCTCATCTTACATCAACACATGATTATATATTGGTATCATATCTAGCTTGCATTACGTATTCCACAACTCTGAAGATACTTCATATGTCATTTAAATCAATTCTTACTCATACTGGTTTTCAACACCATTGTAGTTAGTTTACATTGTATTGCTCAATTACTAAATACGACTTCTGGTCAGTATCATTTATAGATAATTTCTCAATACATTATCACATTATTAGTCAATTTCAATCTTACACAATTTTAACAAATTCCTGTTTGCCAGTTTGCTATAGTCCACAACCAAATGTTCAACATAATAAATATCTTATACATATACGCATAAAGATGCAAATTATATCCATATGTATGCCACACTACGGGACGAGAGAAACACATATCCAGAATCCATTCTTAATGATCAGTAATCACATATTTGAAATCCTCATATTTTATCTTATAAAGTGTCAAAATTGTATTACATAAAAACCTTTTTTTATAAACTGTCCTTCTATTCAAAATGTGTGAGAAATTCCCTTATTCTTAAATGAGTTGAAATACCAAGGAATTACATATTGATCATTCCCCACTGTGCATACCTTAATTAGATGTTAAGCTATTCTCTCACCTTGCCATTAGACGTTAATCTTTCCCTCTTGACATATTAACTGTATGGGCGGCTATGTTAAATCTTATCTTATATTTTCCTAGAATACATGTAACTCTCATGGAAAACCATGGTGCAAAAATTGCTTATATCCACCCAATATTGCAATCTACAGATTAAAAACAAAACCATATTCATTGCAAATTTATCACACAGTTACAACCTCTTCACATCACTATGCCTGTAAAGCACAAATGCTCTTACCTCCTACAGTGTATCACACACACTATTCAAACTATCCAATAATAGTCCACACCCCTTTTTTTCTACAGTTGTCATTGGGTAATACATCCAGATCTGAAGCTAAAGCCTCTGGCATTCAAATCCCAAAACAAATCCACATTACTAAACCAATTCTTAATCAGACCCCAACTAACAGAAAATGAACGCTTCTCTTATTACTCATGTCGTAATACATTTATGTATCCTTGTTCCTTTATCAACAAATCCCATCTAATATGATCCCAGAACAAATTAACTCACGACATCAAATAATATTACAGTCTACTATAATTCTTAATATTTCTGATTATAACGAGGAGGCCAGTAAACAACTTTCAGTGAAAACTGATTATGAGATCTGTAAGGGGTTTCAATATAAAAAGGTTCAAATAGAAGCTTCTAAACTTCTCAGGAAATGGTATGACATTGAAATGTTAGACCTTAAGGAATTCAGATATTTGTACATTAAAGAGCAGGTATAACAATATTCTTTTTCTACCGAAAAGTCATAAAGGTGGTAGGATCCTGCCTTGTAGTCCCATAATATCAAGGGTAGGATCTACTACGAAATGAATATCTAAATATGTTACATTGTTTTGGCACAATTAGTCACTAACCTAGCCTCCTATAAAAAGGATAACAAAGATTTGTTGAAGAAATTACATGACATTCCTTGGAATAATGAATTGGGGCTTGTAACAATGGATGTGAAAGGTTTGTACACAATCATAAAACATGTGGATGTACTCAAAGCATTAAGGTATTTCTTTGAAGCAAAATCAACAAGTGTTATAGGTATGTGCAAATGATACTTGAATGTGGTGAATTTGTGCTTAACAACAACTATTTTTTTTATCAAGAAACATTGTACCATCAGATCTGTGGCACCGCTATGGGAGCCAGATTGGCTCCCCCTTATGCCAACCTTTTTATTGGTTGGCATGAAAGGAAGCATGCCTGAAATGCACTTATACATGAAGGATGCAACTATCTAGACCTATGGGTTTGTTTCATTGATGATATATTAACTATCTGGGATGGATTATACAATCAACTTATAGATTACCACAGGTATTTGAATATGAATTATGTGAATGTAGAATTAACCCTCGAATATCACAAAACATCAAATACATTCCTTTACTTGGAACTGTATGTAAAGGATCATAAACTTAATACTAGACCATATAAGAGAGAAAACAGCAAGTAGTAGCATTCTACACTTTATCTCGGGACAGCCTTATAATAAAAGAAAAGAACATCCTGTATGGTGAACTGATAAGACACAGGAAAAGAACTGTACAAACTTAGGAGACTATAAGGAGGAAGAACGTAAGACACTAAAGAGGTTAAGTGAACATGGTAATCCACAGAAAATACTGATGGATAGGGTTAAAAGAATCCAGACAGTACAAAGAAATACCTTGTAGACTGAGGGTAATAAAAAGAAATGTACAGTCAATCAACAGAAAGTTGGATTTATAACAAAATGTTGCGCTGAGAATGGAAGGATATACAACATTTTGTAGAAACACTGGGGCATCCTCAAAGTTGATAAGGATCTGAGTGATATTATCAAAGAAAAACCTTTGGTGAGCTTTAGCTGAGCAGAAACTTTAAAGAATATTTTAAGTCACAGTGACATTATTAGGTTTGCAAGAACCAAGTCTTTGAATTGGTAAAAGATATACCCTATGGGTATTTTAAATGTAATAACTGCATATGTTGTAAATATATTGTGGATAAAACTAAGGAATTTCTGAGTCGTAAAAAAGTATACAATTCAAAATCAGGTAATTTATTAAATGTGACTCTACTTTCTCTGTGTATATGCTGACCTGTCTGTGTGAAAAATGATATGCAGGATCAACTACCCATATACTGAAGGAGAGAATAAAAGAGCATATAAATGCAATCAAATGGGTTGATAATAAATCCCTGTTGAGTAAATATTTTCAGTAAAATCATTACCATGATAGTATTTGGATAGTCTCAGTAATTGGTGTTGACCAAATTAAAGCTCATCACAGAGGGGGAGACTTAATTTATAGATTACGTTTGAAGGAAACAAGGTGGATAGAAACCCTGCATAAGATGGACTGTGGTTTAAATGTGGACACAGAATGCCACACCGCCTAGTAAGTATACTTGAATATACTGGTAATGATCTGGAATGATGATGCTTATGAGATCATTTAGCATTGATCCTGGCAACCTTGTTATTAAATACATTTCGGTGATATGTATCATGTACGGGCTGTGAGCAATGGAATAACACCAAACATATGAGGAAATGACTCATTAAAAGTTGTCTAAAATGCTCAAAGTGACTTTGAAAAAGTATCGGGGTATAAGATACAATGTAATGTTGATTTTGAATTTGACTGCATATGAAGAAATTGATATATGATGATTCTTTGACGGCTAAAAGATGGATTAGGAATTAGTGTCCATATGAATATCAGTTGGCTTAAAATTCATGAATTATATTATATTCTAGGTGACTTTTTGTAACTTAATAATTGAAGGATAAGATGTTGAAGAGTGCATCTATTTAAATTGTACAGCAAAATTAGAACATAATGAGGCATGCTAAAATATACATAGACAGATCGATATGTGATGTTGAAGGTTTCAGGTGTGATGAGATTCCTATAAAAAGGGGCATTTCCTGCCAGCTTGCAGTAAGTACAATGGTTAATGGAGATGATACAGGAAGGATGAGAGATTAAATTGTTAGGGGTTCGACACTCATAAAGAATTGATATTTTAATGAAAATGGCTTTGGTTCAAATTTTAGAAGCATATTAAGAGTTTTGCCCCCCCCGTAGCTCTCAATTTTTCTTAAACTAAAGATAATAAATAGGACAAAGAGTATATTGAGGAGTACATAATATATGTAGACAGATTGATTTGTAATGTTGGAGGTTTCAGGAATGATGAGATTCCTATAAAAAAGGACATTCCATGCCAGGTTGTAATTAATACAAAGGTTAATGGAGGTGATATAGGAAGAGTGTGAGTTAAAATCGGCAGGTGTTCGAGACTCCCATAGAATTGATATTTTAATGAAAAATGTTTTTGGTTCAAATTTTAGGAGTATATTATTAGTTTTGGCCCTCCTTTGTAGCTTTTCATTGTTCCTTAATTTTAGATAATAAGAAGGATATTTAGTGAATAGCTAAACGTGTGTGACCAACTGGTAGTTAATCCCTCTTCTACTTAGTAAGCAGAAGTACCAGTGGCTAGAGCACTTTTTAGCACTGCGATGAATCCATGTCTGATTTTGCAATACATTTGTCAGTCAGTCATTTGGATTCTCTTTTGTGCCAGATTTGAAGGAAATGACAACAGATGCCAGGTTTCTTTTAATCATACTTAAGAGGTTTGCAACAGCACAGGAATCTCTTTGGGAAGCAATTTTTCCATATCACGGATAGCTTTACTGTTAAGTGCTTGGGAGGTCTCTAATCATTGCAATATGGAATTTTATTTAACTGCGAGTGTTGGCCTTATAATGTGACATAGTTGGCCTTATATTTGTTGTTCCCTAATAGTGATTGTGCGGAAAATAAAATATAGCAGGCTTTAATATCATTGATGTAGTGAGTTGATTTGTTCTGAGATCATATTCGATGGGAGTTTTTTAATAAAAGACAGAGGATACATAAATTAATTATGACATGAGCCATAAGAGGAGTGTTTATTTTCTGTTAGTTGGGGTTTGATTAATGATTGGGGAATAATGTGGATTTGTTTTGGGTTTTGTACAAAGAGGTTTTGGTTTCACATGTGGATGTATTACCCAACGACAACTGTAGAAAATCAAGGGGTACGGAATATTATTGGATAATTGGAAGAGTGCATGTGATATACTTTAGGAGGTAAGAGTATTTGTGCTTCATGGGCATTGTGCTGTGAAGAGGATGTAACTATGTGACAGATTTACAATGAATGTGGATTTTTCTCTGATTTGCAGATCATGACATTGTATGGAAATGAGCAATTTGTGCACAGTGGTTTTCCATGAGAAGTACATATGTTCGAGGAAGATATAAGACTAAATTTAACATAGCTGCCCATGCAGTTAATATGTCAATAGGGAAGATTAATGTCTAATGACAAGGTGAGAGAATAGCTTAACATCTAATTAAGGTGTGTGCAGTGGGGAATGATCAATACATAAATCCTTGGTATTTCAAATTATATAAGATTAAGTGAAATACCCATAGATTGTGACTATGAGGGTATTTTATAATAAACGTTTTTGATGTAATAACATTTTGACACTTTATAAGATAAAATATGAGGATTTTAAATATGTGATTACTGATCATTAAAATTGGATTCTGGATAGTTTTTCTCACCTCCCACAGTGTGTCATACATATGAATATAATTTATATTTTAAAGCATATAAGTATAAGATACTTATCATGTTGAACATCTGGCTGTGAACAATAAAAAAACAGGCAAACAGAAACTTGTAAGAATTGTGAAAAGATTGAAATTGACTAATAATGAAATAACATATTGAGGAATTATCTATAAATGATTATGAAAGTAAGTGGTATTTAGGAATTGACCAATACAATATAAACTACTAAAATGGTGTTGAAAACGACTATCAGTATGAATTGATTGAAATGACATATGAAGTATCTTCAGAATTGTGAAATTCTTCATGGAATCTAGGGAACCATTGCCTCTCGGTTTGGCGCATCGTCTTCAGAACTGAAGCATCGCTCGGCGCTCGCTGCGGGATAGACACCGACTTATCGCCCAGCTGCACCCTGCTGTTGCAACTAGGATCAAGATACTGTGTTCATTGGGCCTGCGTGGCTCTTGTATCCAGCCTGGGCTCCATCTTGGTCGGCCTAAATTCTTGACTTTGCCACAGTCCACCGTGACCAGATAACCTGCATAGGCGCTTATTGCTTCTAAGTGCTATTTTTCAAAAATTAATATCTCAACTTCTACTCATTATATTTTTGCCGGTTTGGTCTTGTTTTATTTATTTAAAAAATCATATCTATTTTCCTTGTGCGGAGTCTTTTTGTGGTGTTTTCATTGTGTTACTCTGTGCTGCACAAATACTTTACCCATTGCCATCATACTTAAGCCTGCCAGCGCAGTGCCAAGCTAACAGAGGGTGAACACAGGATAATTTAGGGTGTGACTGACTTACTCTTATTAGGATTGTGGTCCCTACTTGGACAGGGTGCATACCTCTTCCAACTAAAGACCCAATTTCTAACACTTTCCATGACCATGTCTTTTAATGAAAAGCTTCACATAACTCTGCAAAATGTTTGTGATTAATAATAACATTTCAAATACTTGCTAAATAAACTTTTCCAATGAATGAAATAGTGGAGATTAATCGCACAACAATGCAGTGCTTGCATAAGAAATGTTGAATTTTTAACATATTTTTCCTCATTTTTTAGTGGAAGATGTGGTGCTAAATAATTTCTCGTTACAGCTGATGTTTCTATTTTACAGAATTCAATGTTTAGCTAATACACAATTTGTTATATTAGAAGGTTAGAAATGTAGTCATGTTCGTGGGAAAGAAGGCCTGAATCAAAAGGTCTCGTATGTAGTCACAATTACAAATATTGTTTCACACTTCACGGTGACTCATTGTTTAGTACATTTGAAAGGAAAAGGAGAGCCTGTTCTCAGAAGAATTCTGGAAGCTGATTGGACGAGAGGAGGCGAAGATGCAACATGGACTGCAACATTTATTTTCAACTGTTTATCTTAGTGCATGTTCCTAGAGTAGGGAAGTGCTTTTTTCCAGATGCTTTTCAGATGATTTTCCAAACACCTTTTTCTATTTTTCCATACCTGCTCTTTAATGCTGAAGGCTTTGTGCTGAATGCAGAAAGCTGATTTGCCACATTTTTGAACTTATTGTTGATTGTGGTTTGCTACTGCATGATTATTTTTGCTTTATTTGCTTGAGACTCTACTGAGTCCCTCTTTATGGGAAGTATTGACGACATTGATTGATTGAATTTTCATTTTATGCTCTATCTCACTCTGTCGTGTAGTTCCTATAAAAAGTATACAGGATCTGCACGTTTAGACAACATACACTGTGGGATTGGAGCCAGACTGATTCCAGACACCCCCACCGGGTATGTTGGCTTCTTGTACCAACTAGCTCACAGTGCCACTAGAATCTCCTCTTATCAAGGGGAGAATAGTTCCTGGCAACCATCAAACAAGACAACCCTGATCCCTCAGGACCGTGAAAACAATATACTACTTTTCGCTCAGTGACTCGTGCTTACTTAGTCTGTCTCAGAGAGATACACAGAATAAACAGCTTGGGTGTTTTTCAATAAGTATTTATTGAACAGTTGTTATTCTGGTGTAGAATAGATAAGCTGCAACAACCGTTAGACAGTATAAGATATAAATGATTAGCAGTACTATAAAGGTAAATGGATGGTATAGCTCTACCATCGTACAATAATCATCAATACATACGAGTATATAAAACACTTGATAAAAAGATTCGTACTCCTACGATGCCTCCCTAACTAGATGTACCTAAGTGTACCTAGCATGTGTGTAGGTGTTAAGCCAAGAATCACTCTAGGATTTAGTCAACCCCATTACCTGAAGTGAGAGACTGTAGGACCCTGTCCTGGTCTCGAGTTGGACACCCCGTAAGGGATGTTCGACCACTGCGAGCTGGAGTGTCTGCATGCAGGAACCTCAGCGTCTCTGGTCAGTGTGTCGGCCGGGAAGTCTCGGTCTCCTCTGTCCTCTCTTAGCAAGATGTGATGTATATATACCCATAGGTCTCCCCAGGGGTCCTACCTCGCTGTATTACTGTGTCGGCCTAAGGATGACGTCGGGTATGAACTTTATCCATAGATATTATACAGGAGATGGTAGTCCTGCTGTGCTCCCAAGAATCCTCAAGCATAATGTATGAGATTTTCGAACTAGGGAAAACCCGCGTTCTGAATGCAGTGTCGTATCTAGGTAAAAGGTCAGTCCCTGTAAACCGTGACAAGTGTAATGTAGGGAAGAATATAGGTGAAGGCTAATGAAGTTACCGGGGCCTATATTATGGTACCTATATGGAATATAACAACTCTGCCTCTCTTACTTGAACTCTTTAAGGGTTCTAACGCCACAATCGCCTCATTCTCAGAATATAGATTTTTTCCTTTATGGAACACGCTTGATGCTTTATTATATGGAAATGATTTTGATCTAGCCATACTTTTATAATAAATTCTGTTAACTGACTTAGATATTGCACTAATTGAATGAATAAAAAGGGATTTTACTAAACCTTAAATGAAAACAAAACCTTTAAATCTATTTCAAACTCTCATTATAACTTACGTAAAGATCCGTTGCACATGTTCTTAGGGGTGGAAGAAGAGAAAAGAAGAACCTCCATTAGAGAAAGAAAAGGGGAGCGAGGATCAGCTCGTGTGCTGTGTGTGAGATGATAAACCATATTGTTTGAATAGATTCTTCCTCCAGCAATGTGAATTGGCTCTGGATAGATTGTCAAATACGAAACCTGACTGCAACATCTTTTTGATTTTGGGGCTTTTTGTCTTTATCATCCGAGTTTGCTCCTTAATCTCTCCTAATGAATTTTTACCATTTTACCTTCTGCTTGAGAATGCACAATCCTTTTTCTTTAAGATTTGAATGATGCTTTTGTTCAAGTTTTCTTTCCAGTTGAGTTTGGTTTTCTCTTTCTTTTTTAATAACTTTTAGACGCCAATTTACAAAACTTCAGGCATGGAAGGAAGCTCGTGAATCAAAAGACGCAACATGCAAATGACACAATGTCCCTACCTGTTGTAATTGGCAGTAGATTAATTGCAACGTTTTGTTTTTAACGCAATCCGAGTATAACACAAAACAATTCTGGAAATGTGATTAAGGCATATGTTTAACAGCGCCTTCCTCGCCATCCTCGTTTACACCTGCTTATGTTTCTAATAGGATTCAGTGTCTTTGTGGAAACACTTTTTGCAATTCATTCTGCTTATTACAGACTTCCAGGAAATTAATTGAAATTATATTGAACTATCCATCACATTTAATTTCAGCATTTAAAAAGAAAAGGGGCAAAATGAAAAAATATTATTCTTTTAAATGAAAGGATAATTCTCAAAGCGTCACTTATTTTCCTATCTGTTCCTAATGCTGTAATTATGTCTGCCAGTTTTAGAGCCCCGGTGCATTCTGGGGTCAAACTAATCAGAGCAAGCACAGCAGAAATAAACCGAGGTCACCCTAATTGGCTTGTGACGGCTAGAGAGTTTGGTACAATATTGTACATGCTCAACAATAGCCCGAAGTCACACTATTCCCAGGGAACTACTTGTCAGCATCGCTTTACCTTTGTATCAATGGAGAAGCTTTCCTGCAGCACTGGTACTCACTAATTAATTGCAAGCAACTGCAGGTTTATCAAAATAAGATTTCAAGCCATTCGAAGGACCTTTTCCAAAGTTGTGTCATTTGGGTGCTTTGATTATTTTTGCTGTTTTATTTTATTTCTCATGTGAGACACTGTTCTACATTCTTATTTAGCCATAAACAGCCATGAATTCACGGCGTTGCTTTTTGTCATTGGCGCAGAAAGTGGAGTGACACCAGAGTCTTGAGGTCTGAGGGTCGCTGAACCCTGATTATTGATATATTTCAAACAGCAGCCGAGGGGGCAATTTCCTTCCGTGCACTAGGGCCCATGACACACTTGCTACGCCACTGTTTGAATTACATTAATATCGAATGAATATATCGTATTTAATGGGAGTGCTGCCACTGGAACTGCCCTTCTCAGTATGGCCTCAGAACAGTCATATGCAAAAACAACAGTTGATGGACAGAATGCAGAACAATGTCATACATTCACCCCAGTACAGAGATCTGGGCCTAAATCCATCGTTTTTTTGCTCACCATGCCATTCCAGTTTGAACCCAGCCATATGCAAATCAGTCTTGACCCTGTGCCTCATGGGAACAGTCCAGCCCGAACTGCCAAGCCAGGTTCTCCCTGGACTGGAAACAAGCATCCTAGGACCGGTTTCGGGGTTTCACCCCTCTTCAGCCAGGATAGCTTGATTCCAGTGGCATGGAGAGCACGGGACCCATGTCTGGGCATACCCGTCCCACTCGGGGTGACAAATGCAAAAACAACAGTTGATGGACAGGTTACAGAACAATGTCATACATTCACCCCAGTACAGAGATCTGGGCCTAAATCCATCGTTTTTTTGCTCACCATGCCATTCCAGTTTGAACCCAGCCATATGCAAATCAGTCTTGACCCTGTGCCTCATGGGAACAGTCCAGCCCGAACTGCCAAGCCAGGTTCTCCCTGGACTGGAAACAAGCATCCTAGGACCGGTTTCGGGGTTTCACCCCTCTTCAGCCAGGATAGCTTGATTCCAGTGGCATGGAGAGCACGGGACCCACGTCTGGGCATACCCGTCCCACTCGGGGTGACAAATGCAAAAACAACAGTTGATGGACAGAATGCAGAACAATGTCATACATTCACCCCAGTACAGAGATCTGGGCCTAAATCCATCGTTTTTTGCTCACCATGCCATTCCAGTTTGAACCCAGCCATATGCAAATCAGTCTTGACCCTGTGCCTCATGGGAACAGACCAGCCCGAACTGCCAAGCCAGGTTCTCCCTGGACTGGAAACAAGCATCCTAGGACCGGTTTCGGGGTTTCACCCCTCTTCAGCCAGGATAGCTTGATTCCAGTGGCATGGAGAGCACGGGACCCACGTCTGGGCATACCCGTCCCACTCGGGGTGACAAATGCAAAAACAACAGTTGATGGACAGAATGCAGAACAATGTCATACATTCACACCAGTACAGAGTACAATGTTTTGCCAATGTGCAACATTCCGTCCATCATCTTGTGTGTTTTGCTGTTTGCCCTAGGCTTGCCCTATGTGGGAAGGGTATGCCCAGACGTGGGTCCCGTGCTCACTACGCCACTGGAGTCAAGCTATCCTGGCTGATGACGGCTGATAGCCAGAAACCGGTCCTAGGATGCTTGATTCCGGTCCAGGGAAGACATGGCTTGGCAGTTCGGGCTGGACTGTTCCCAAGAGGCACAGGGTCAAGACTGATTTGCATATGGCCATGTCTGAACTGGGGTGGCGTGGTGAGCAAAATAACGGTGGATTAAACCCAGATCTGTGACTGGGGGTGAATGTTTTGCCAATGTGCAACATTCCGTCCATCATCTTGTGTGTTTTGCTGTTTGCCCTATGTGGGAAGGGTATGCCCAGACGTGGGTCCCGTGCTCACTACGCCACTGGAGTCAAGCTATCCTGGCTGATGACGGCTGATAGCCAGAAACCGGTCCTAGGATGCTTGATTCCGGTCCAGGGAAGACATGGCTTGGCAGTTCGGGCTGGACTGTTCCCATGAGGCACAGGGTCAAGACTGATTTGCATATGGCCATGTCTGAACTGGGGGTGGCGTGGTGAGCAAAATAACGATGGATTAAACCCAGATGTGTGACTGGGGGTGAATGTTTTGCCAATGTGCAACATTCCGTCCATCATCTTGTGTGTTTTGCTGTTTGCCCTATGTGGGAAGGGTATGCCCAGACGTGGGTCCCGTGCTCACTATGCCACTGGAGTCAAGCTATCCTGGCTGATGACGGCTGATAGCCAGAAACCGGTCCTAGGATGCTTGATTCCGGTCCAGGGAAGACATGGCTTGGCAGTTCGGGCTGGACTGTTCCCATGAGGCACAGGGTCAAGACCGATTTGCATATGGCCATGTCTGAACTGGGGTGGCGTGGTGAGCAAAATAACGATGGATTAAACCCAGATCTGTGACTGGGGGTGAATGTTTTGCCAATGTGCAACATTCCGTCCATCATCTTGTGTGTTTTGCTGTTTGCCCTATGTGGGAAGGTATGCCCAGATGTGGGTCCCGTGCTCACTACGCCACTGGAGTCAAGCTATCCTGGCTGATGACGGCTGATAGCCAGAAACCGGTCCTAGGATGCTTGATTCCGGTCCAGGGAAGACATGGCTTGGCAGTTCGGGCTGGACTGTTCCCATGAGGCACAGGGTCAAGACTGATTTGCATATGGCCATGTCTGAACTGGGGTGGCGTGGTGAGCAAAATAACGATGGATTAAACCCAGATCTGTGACTGGGGGTGAATGTTTTGCCAATGTGCAACATTCCGTCCATCATCTTGTGTGTTTTGCTGTTTGCCCTATGTGGGAAGGGTATGCCCAGACGTGGGTCCCGTGCTCACTACGCCACTGGAGTCAAGCTATCCTGGCTGATGACGGCTGATAGCCAGAAACCGGTCCTAGGATGCTTGATTCCGGTCCAGGGAATACATGGCTTGGCAGTTCGGGCTGGACTGTTCCCATGAGGCACAGGGTCAAGACTGATTTGCATATGGCCATGTCTGAACTGGGGTGGCGTGGTGAGCAAAATAACGATGGATTAAACCCAGATCTGTGACTGGGGGTGAATGTTTTGCCAATGTGCAACATTCCGTCCATCATCTTGTGTGTTTTGCTGTTTGCCCTATGTGGGAAGGGTATGCCCAGACGTGGGTCCCGTGCTCACTACGCCACTGGAGTCAAGCTATCCTGGTTGATTACGGCTGATAGCCAGAAACCGGTCCTAGGATGCTTGATTCCGGTCCAGGGAAGACATGGCTTGGCAGTTCGGGCTGGACTGTTCCCATGAGGCACAGGGTCAAGACTGATTTGCATATGGCCATGTCTGAACTGGGGTGGCGTGGTGAGCAAAATAACGATGGATTAAACCCAGATCTGTGACTGGGGGTGAATGTTTTGCCAATGTGCAACATTCCGTCCATCATCTTGTGTGTTTTGCTGTTTGCCCTATGTGGGAAGGGTATGCCCAGACGTGGGTCCCATGCTCACTACGCCACTGGAGTCAAGCTATCCTGGCTGATGACGGCTGATAGCCAGAAACCGGTCCTAGGATGCTTGATTCCGGTCCAGGGAAGACATGGCTTGGCAGTTCGGGCTGGACTGTTCCCATGAGGCACAGGGTCAAGACTGATTTGCATATGGCCATGTCTGAACTGGGGTGGCGTGGTGAGCAAAATAACGATGGATTAAACCCAGATCTGTGACTGGGGGTGAATGTTTTGCCAATGTGCAACATTCCGTCCATCATCTTGTGTGTTTTGCTGTTTGCCCTATGTGGGAAGGGTATGCCCAGACGTGGGTCCCGTGCTCACTACGCCACTGGAGTCAAGCTATCCTGGCTGATGACGGCTGATAGCCAGAAACCGGTCCTAGGATGCTTGATTCCGGTCCAGGGAAGACATGGCTTGGCAGTTCGGGCTGGACTGTTCCCATGAGGCACAGGGTCAAGACTGATTTGCTTATGGCCATGTCTGAACTGGGGTGGCGTGGTGAGCAAAATAACGATGGATTAAACCCAGATCTGTGACTGGGGGTGAATGTTTTGCCAATGTGCAACATTCCGTCCATCATCTTGTGTGTTTTGCTGTTTGCCCTATGTGGGAAGGGTATGCCCAGACGTGGGTCCCGTGCTCACTACGCCACTGGAGTCAAGCTATCCTGGCTGATGACGGCTGATAGCCAGAAACCGGTCCTAGGATGCTTGATTCCGGTCCAGGGAAGACATGGCTTGGCAGTTCGGGCTGGACTGTTCCCATGAGGCACAGGGTCAAGACTGATTTGCATATGGCCATGTCTGAACTGGGGTGGCGTGGTGAGCAAAATAACGATGGATTAAACCCAGATCTGTGACTGGGGGTGAATGTTTTGCCAATGTGCAACATTCCGTCCATCATCTTGTGTGTTTTGCTGTTTGCCCTATGTGGGAAGGGTATGCCCAGACGTGGGTCCCGTGCTCACTACGCCACTGGAGTCAAGCTATCCTGGCTGATGACGGCTGATAGCCAGAAACCGGTCCTAGGATGCTTGATTCCGGTCCAGGGAAGACATGGCTTGGCAGTTCGGGCTGGACTGTTCCCATGAGGCACAGGGTCAAGACTGATTTGCATATGGCCATGTCTGAACTGGGGTGGCGTGGTGAGCAAAATAACGATGGATTAAACCCAGATCTGTGACTGGGGGTGAATGTTTTGCCAATGTGCAACATTCCGTCCATCATCTTGTGTGTTTTGCTGTTTGCCCTATGTGGGAAGGGTATGCCCAGACGTGGGTCCCGTGCTCACTACGCCACTGGAGTCAAGCTATCCTGGCTGATGACGGCTGATAGCCAGAAACCGGTCCTAGGATGCTTGATTCCGGTCCAGGGAAGACATGGCTTGGCAGTTCGGGCTGGACTGTTCCCATGAGGCACAGGGTCAAGACTGATTTGCATATGGCCATGTCTGAACTGGGGTGGCGTGGTGAGCAAAATAACGATGGATTAAACCCAGATCTGTGACTGGGGGTGAATGTTTTGCCAATGTGCAACATTCCGTCCATCATCTTGTGTGTTTTGCTGTTTGCCCTATGTGGGAAGGGTATGCCCAGACGTGGGTCCCATGCTCACTACGCCACTGGAGTCAAGCTATCCTGGCTGATGACGGCTGATAGCCAGAAACCGGTCCTAGGATGCTTGATTCCGGTCCAGGGAAGACATGGCTTGGCAGTTCGGGCTGGACTGTTCCCATGAGGCACAGGGTCAAGACTGATTTGCATATGGCCATGTCTGAACTGGGGTGGCGTGGTGAGCAAAATAACGATGGATTAAACCCAGATCTGTGACTGGGGGTGAATGTTTTGCCAATGTGCAACATTCCGTCCATCATCTTGTGTGTTTTGCTGTTTGCCCTATGTGGGAAGGGTATGCCCAGACGTGGGTCCCGTGCTCACTACGCCACTGGAGTCAAGCTATCCTGGCTGATGACGGCTGATAGCCAGAAACCGGTCCTAGGATGCTTGATTCCGGTCCAGGGAAGACATGGCTTGGCAGTTCGGGCTGGACTGTTCCCATGAGGCACAGGGTCAAGACTGATTTGCATATGGCCATGTCTGAACTGGGGTGGCGTGGTGAGCAAAATAACGATGGATTAAACCCAGATCTGTGACTGGGGGTGAATGTTTTGCCAATGTGCAACATTCCGTCCATCATCTTGTGTGTTTTGCTGTTTGCCCTATGTGGGAAGGGTATGCCCAGACGTGGGTCCCGTGCTCACTACGCCACTGGAGTCAAGCTATCCTGGCTGATGACGGCTGATAGCCAGAAACTGGTCCTAGGATGCTTGATTCCAGTCCAGGGAAGACATGGCTTGGCAGTTCGGGCTGGACTGTTCCCATGAGGCACAGGGTCAAGACTGATTTGCATATGGCCATGTCTGAACTGGGGTGGCGTGGTGAGCAAAATAACGATGGATTAAACCCAGATCTGTGACTGGGGGTGAATGTTTTGCCAATGTGCAACATTCCGTCCATCATCTTGTGTGTTTGCTGTTTGCCCTATGTGGGAAGGGTATGCCCAGACGTGGGTCCCGTGCTCACTACGCCACTGGAGTCAAGCTATCCTGGCTGATGACGGCTGATAGCCAGAAACCGGTCCTAGGATGCTTGATTCCGGTCCAGGGAAGACATGGCTTGGCAGTTCGGGCTGGACTGTTCCTATGAGGCACAGGGTCAAGACTGATTTGCATATGGCCATGTCTGAACTGGGGTGGCGTGGTGAGCAAAATAACGATGGATTAAACCCAGATCTGTGACTGGGGGTGAATGTTTTGCCAATGTGCAACATTCCGTCCATCATCTTGTGTGTTTTGCTGTTTGCCCTATGTGGGAAGGGTATGCCCAGACGTGGGTCCCGTGCTCACTACGCCACTGGAGTCAAGCTATCCTGGCTGATGACGGCTGATAGCCAGAAACCGGTCCTAGGATGCTTGATTCCGGTCCAGGGAAGACATGGCTTGGCAGTTCGGGCTGGACTGTTCCCATGAGGCACAGGGTCAAGACTGATTTGCATATGGCCATGTCTGAACTGGGGTGGCGTGGTGAGCAAAATAACGATGGATTAAACCCAGATCTGTGACTGGGGGTGAATGTTTTGCCAATGTGCAACATTCCGTCCATCATCTTGTGTGTTTTGCTCAGAACAGTCATGGCCGGCATTAATCACGGGTGGTGGGGGCGGGGGGGGGTCGCACGTGGAGGAGGGAGGGGATAATAATAAAGAAAAAACGTACCTGTTTGCCGTCCGGGTCCCGCGTTTTCTCGGCTCCAGTCCTACACAGCTCCTGCTCCTGCTCTCCTGCCAGGAACAGGAAGCAGGCAGCCTCCCTCCCCTCCCCTAAGCGAATAACAACGCTGCAATGGCAGCGTTGTTATTGGTCGGGACGCTGCCCAGCCAGGTGCTAATGGCCGAGGCCAATTTTCTCCATGTAGGCTGCATTGCAGCCTGCATGGAGAAAGGGCAGAGTGCGCATGACTGGTTTGGGTGGCCCCAGAGGGCCGACCAAACCAGTCATGCACGTTCAGGTGTGGGCGCACCTCTCCTCCGCTGCCCAGCCCTGCTCGCAGAGCAGCCCCACCCGCCTGCAACCAAACCCTTCTGTTCTGCTTTCTCGCACTGCGAGAAGCAGAAACATAAAATGGTAGTTATTACCATTTTTTGTTTCTGCTTCTGGCACTGCGAGAAAGCCGAGGGGCGATGCTCCTCTGCCCTAGTGGAGGAGCCGCCCCTGACTCAGAAGCCAAAAAGACAGCAGCCAAGCTGGGGCAAGGGTGTCAGCACTTAAAATGGTACTCACCTTCTTTTGGATAGTAAAAGACAGCCATAAATGTGCTGAAGTGGGGCCCACACAAACCCTTCATCCATTGTATTGTTGATAGCTACAGCCCTTGGCTATAGCAGAATTAACAGTGTTTTAAAACCCTCTTTACTTTTGGTAATTTTGCTGTTTGTCCTTTTTTCTGACTTTTTTTGCAAGTAGGAGGCTTTTGAAAGGCTATAGCTAGGACAAATGACTTAACTTTTGATGTCCCTGTTAGTCAAATTGTGCATGATGTCACTTTTACTACCGCCGGCATTTTGGTTAATTAATGTCCTTTCAACATGTAGTAAAAGAATCACCAAGTTCCCTGAAAGTGGTACATAATAACGACATCAGAGTATGAAAACTAGGGGCATATTTACAAGGAAGTGGCAGAGCACAGCGTTAGCCTCCTTTCCTTGGCTTAACGCAGCGCTCTGCCATTTCTGAAATGCAGGGCTACACCGTATTTACAAGAATACAGTGCAGCCTTGCGTTTCCCCCTGCACTGGCGCTAATTCAGCTGCCTAGCTCGTTGCGCCAAGGTAAGACCAGGTTTTCCCTTGTCTTAATTTTGGCGCTGCGCCATATTTATGCCACCCTTGTAAATATGGAGCAGCGTCAAAATCAATGGGTGTTGTGGTGGAACACCCACCACACCACCCATTGCCCGCTCCTTTCACACTAAGTGTAGCGTGAAAGGGTACCTTATTCACAAGGCGGCGTTAATTCACTTTAAGTGGCTTAACGCCATTTTGTGAATAAGGCGAAGCTCCTATCGCCACCACAACGTTGAGAAAAGTGACGTTGTGGTGGCGATAGGGGCTTGTAAATGTACCTCCTAGAGTCACTCTTCACAAGGAAATAAATAAAGCAGTGTCGGAATTTGTATTCTTACAATTATTACCAGTTAAACGTGAGGCAGAAATTTGCACGTCATCTTTACCTTTTATGACACTAGAGAGCAGAGTTATGAGAGGCTTATGCTGGTCTTGTGCCACATATTGTGATGCAACAGTGGCGCAAGCAGTAAGTCATATTCATAAAACAATGAATTTGCAAAAACGCATCATTTTCTAAGGGTTGCATGGGGCAAAAGCTGCACTGAAGGGAGCTGCACCACCCAAATTTATTATATACATTGTAGGTGTTCCCCTGCAAACAATGAAGCAACTGTAACACAGTGTTATTTATGGGTTTAGCAACACGCCACACATCTTTGGGAAGCACAATGCAAACCCTGAAATGCATCAGAATTGTTGCGCATTGGCAAACCAGGCATAGGAAATGCGCATTGGCTATGGTATAAAAATATCTACGTCACTAAATAATTTGGCAAGCTCAACTATGCCATGGAGGTTATCATACTGCAACTTGGAGTAGCTAGGAGACCACCACCAGTAGCGGTTGCTACCAGACATGGGTGGTGGGGCAGGGGTGAATGAAATAAAAAGAAAAAAAAGCACTTACCTGGGAACGGCTGGCCGCCACCTCTCCTTCCTCCTCTTCATCTTCCTTCATCCTGTCTTCAGTCCCGGCAGCAGGAAGCCCCCAGGCTCCCCTAATCCAATCACAATGCTGCAATGCAGCATTGTGATTGGTCTGAGCGCCATGGTTTGGTGCTTAGACGGGGACTGGGAGGCTGTGTAAGTTCCCCACCAGGCTGTGTTTTGCATCATAGTGGGGAACATGCAAAGTGCGCATGACTGTTTGGCTGGCCCAGTACGGCCGGCCAAACAGTCATGGGCACTTAGAGAATGCCCCCCCCCCCTCCTCCCCCCTGCTCTGGCCAGCCCCGCCGGCATGAAACAGAGCCATTTGCTTCAACAGGAAAAATAAAATGATAATAACATAATGTGATTATCATTTTAGTTTTCCTTTTGAGCAGTGGGGCGATGCTCCTCTGCCTTAACGGATGATCCGCCACTGACCACCACCATCCACCACCAAGTAGGCAGAGAAGAAGGAGGGAGCGTGTTTTCCAGATGTGCATAGCCTTCTTTGACCTCAGGGAGGAGGAGGTCATAAAGTTTTACAGACTCAAGTGGGAGTCCATCATGGAATTGCTTGAGAAGATTGGGCCAAGTCTCCAGCCACCAACTGCAAGACCCACTAATATCCCACCACATGCAAAATTTATGGCAGTGCTCCACATGCTGACATCAGGTTCCTCCCAAGTCACAACAACCAGATTGGCAGGAATCTCACAGGGAGCATTTTCTGCCTTCCTCCCCTCTTTTGGATGCCATAATTAAACTCACACACCAGTACCTTCTCTTCTTCAGAATTGAACAACAACTGGCAACCGGCAAGAATTCTATGCCATAGCTGGATTTCCTCATGTTCTTAGTGCAATTGATTACACATATTTGCAATTGGTGCCCCCTGCTGCAACATCCCACCTGTACAGAAACCTCAAGCACACATACTCCATCAATGTCCAGGCCAAAGTGGATCATCAGGGAATGCTCATAAATGTGCTGGCTAAATATCCTTGGAGTGTACATGAGGCCTTCATCTTCCACCACAGTATCATCAACAAGCTGTTTCGGAATGGCACATTTGGGAATGGCCTACTCATTGGTAAGGAAACCACAAATATACTTAATACCAACTAAGAATTAGTAATGCATGACATAATAGCCATCTCTATGTTTGTGTATGGATCTCGTGTCATATGCACATAGTGGGAAAAACTGACTCCAACATGTAGCCAATTGTGTTCCATTGTGACATTCCCTCACTAATCCTGCAATGGAAGTAGGGTCAAATCAACTATGAGAAGCATTGAGTCAACTCACACTGTGTGAGTGGAAAGAATGTCCTTTTCTGCATTGGTTACCAAATCAACACAATAATAATGTGGTTCACAACTGAAGTGAATATGAGTAGAAAGAGTACATAGCAGCTAAATGTGATATGTGTATATTCAGTGTTCTGAAAGTTCCACTAAAAGAATGGGTGTTGAACAAATCATGTGTTCATAGGTAAATGTGTCACACATGGCAGTAAATATGTATGTTGACCAAAGTATCAGGAGCAATAATGGAAGAAGTAGTTGTAAATTCCATTTATGTCATGCACTTTAAGTGTATCTTCAGTTCATGTGTAAATGTCAAATCTAGGTACATTTCTGATACCAAAAGTACAAAGTACACATATGTCTCAGCCATCCTTACATTGTAGGTCTGAACATAAACATAGAGCCTGATTACCATGATGGTGGGACCGCCAAGACAGCCTGTCAGTGGTGGTCCCACCGCCATCGTAATGCTGATTCCCACCCGCCACATTAGGAACGCGGGAAGATAGCTGGCAGTCGGAGAGACTGACCGCCACGGATCCGAAGGGCTGAAGGAGCCCGTCGGTTCATCGGAGGGACTTGTATTCCCTACAGTAGTGGCGGTGCCTGCCAGGCACCGCTGTAGGGATTACAATGTTCCTTCCCACCAGCCGTTTCATGGCAGTTTACCCCCCATGAAAAGGCAGGCAGAAAGGGACATTGGGGCCGGTAGCTGGCCCACCTTCCTCCCTGGCACTCTGCAATGGCCCCTGGGTGACACCTATGGTGCTCCCCAACATATCCCTACACCATGTGGCAGACACCGCATGGTGCCTGCCACATAGTGCAGGGATATGCAAAAAGTGTATGTTTTGTACTGCGGCATGTGCTGCAGCCCGCAGCACATGCCGCAATACAAAAAATACACTTTGCGACTGCCTTGAAGGCGGTCGCATTGTAATTCCAATTGCGGGACCGCTGACATCCCTTTCGTCTGACCGTCATCATAATGAGGCCCTTAGTTATCAACCCACATTGATGTACTTCAAAAACGTGATAGAGGACCAGTTTGGTGGCTCAAGTTGCCTACACTTCCTGCATCTCAGTCCATCAATTTAAATCTGATGTAATCAACTAATATGCTGTCAAACATGTCATACATCAATAAATAACATGGAATTAAATGCAACCAGGGTAAGGTATCACAGTGCACTCAGGATCCTAAACTCAATACTTTCTTGCCATATCAATGATGTCATAATCAAGGCATATAGGTACATGCATGTGAAATCTGAAAGTGCAGTGTATAGGTCTGTAGTATAAAGTCACTTTTATCTATATCAGTTTGTTCCATATAAAAACGGCCTACATTGCCATACCTATGTGTCAATCTAAGTTCAGCATGCCAGCTTGCCATACAAAAAGCATTAGCTGTTGTTTGACAAACAACTATATAACTATCCATGTCAAATGTTGGAAATTTACTACATGTACTAAGCAAATATCCATGATAAATTAATTAGCATCAAAGAATGTGCTAATGTCATGTAGGCAAGCAAAGGCATCATAGGTGTCAAAAGGACAAATGTATGTGTGAATGTCAAACATGTTGGCACTGTCAAAACCTACATAGGGCTGTATATATGAGAGAGATTCTGATCAGGAATTTGTAACTTTAAATATATAGCAAGTGCAAATAACATAGAGCTGTTAAGAACATTGCAAAGTACTTATCATAGTAATATATTGCCTAAACATGACAGTCAGCATGTAGAAGTGTCATATGTCTCAGGACATGCACAATATGTGCAATGACACATAGAAATTGAAGGTACATGTGTAAAGCTTTGGTCAACAGTATCTAACACATATCTTTTAAAAGTGTAAGAAATGTGTAAGAGTCTGCCAGCATACATAACACACATGATCAGTTATGTCTAAGTAACAATGTGCAAATTCATTTACTGTTGTCTTTTTGTACTTTTCAGGTGACCAAGGATATGGGTTGCAGCCATGGCTCATGACCTTATTTAACAATCCTCGATGGAGGCTGAAAACCGATTTAACACTGTACTCACCTAGACAAGGAATGTTGTTGAGAGGAGCTTTGGAGTCCTAAGGTCCATGTTCCAATGCCTGGAAATGTCTGGCAGAAGCCTATTGTATTCACCTCCTATGGTGTGTAAAATCATCCTTGTATGTGCAATATTGCACAATATCTGTTTAAAAACAAATGTAGGGGCGTGTCCAAGATGGCGGCGCGGTAGGACACAGGATCGTGTCCCTCTGGCACCGCCGTTATTTTGCTTTGTTCCATCGCCTGTTCCCTGGGGTCATCGAACCGCGTAAATGTCGGGAGAGGCGCTGACATAATGCGGAGCTCCTCTGACATGAATTACGCTCCTGTAAATGCGGCAGCGGCGGCCCTGGAGCGCTAGGACAGTGTGGGCCTCGGCAGCCTCGTGGGCGGCAACGGCGGCGATCCCGGCCTGAGCCGGGAGAGAAGATCTGAGAAGGTGCCCACTGCGAGGTGTTCGAGCGGCGCGGAGTCACGGGCGGCCACCGGAGGCGGCAAGCAAGATCCTGGTATGGGGCGGCGAGCCATGGGCGGCGGAGCACCCGGAGTCGGCCGGGTAATACAGAGCTGTCCGCGGCTCCCGCTGGCTGCTTACAGCCCTGATCTGCTGACTCCAGCTGCATTCTGAGCGGGGGCCTTTAACTCGCCGGGCGGAGGGATCAGCAAGGAACCTCCTGAGTCCCGCCTGGTGAGGACGCGGCTGATCGGCGCGGCCTCCCCTGCTTTGCTGTCCCAGGGGTTGCGCTGCCTGACACGGCCCGTGTCGGTGTGGAGGGCCTAGAGTGAGGCCTAGCGGTCCGCAGCTCGGCGGACGGTGTGTTTCTTCAGTGGACCTTGAGTGGAAAGGTGCAGACCGCGGACCGCGACTACAGTGACTCCCCGGACCCGTCGCCTCGTGGAGACCGCTACGTCGACTGCCCTGCCACCCTGCACGACATGGCTTGGGCCCGAGGGCCACATGGTAAAGGAGCCTTCCACCAACGATTGTCTGGGGAGGCCCGGAGGCCTCTCGGGCTCCGTCGCAGCGGAGTAGCACCCCGGTGAGTCAGTCCACTGCGGCCTCCTGCACCTGTGGAGCACCCTGTGCTGCCCCCCCGGGGGTGGTAACTGGCGGAGTGCCCTGGGCCTGGCAACCTCTGGGGAGGGGTTGAGGTGAGATCTCTTCGGTCCGCGGGTCGGCGGACGGGGTACACATAGCATGCGTGGTATCCCCAGGCCCCCGCTCCACTCTGAGGCAACAGAAGAGTCATAATTGGTGACGTGGGACCCCGTTACGCTGCGCAGTTTCCTATCGCACTTACTGCAGCGTTTGGGGCTAGAGCGGACTACGGGATACCAGGGGCCGCCGATCCATGCCATGGCGATGGCACGCACGAGGAAGGAGAAGTCTCTGAAGGAGCTCCTACTGAAGCAGCCGGGTCAAGCCTCGACATCGGGCGAGAAGGCTCCCGGGGCGATGGAGGGTGACGACTCACCAGCAACTAAGGCGTTTATGGTGGAGCTTTTCGCGGCCATTAAGGATGATATCCAGGACCTCAGGAACCAACTCGCGGCGGACTTGAAAGAAGTGCATCGTGATGTTGATGAAATCGGTGAGAGAGTGGCGACCCTCGAGGAACACGACGTCGGCAGGGATGAAGAGCTCCACCACTTGCAACAGGATATGCTGCGCCCACAAGAACAGAACATTGATCTTCAGGCCCGTGCTGAGGATTTGGAAAATCGGTCCAGGTGGAACAATGTGCGGATTAGAGGCGACCCGTGGAAAGAGGAAGGGGACGACCTCCGAGCCTACATCGGGGCTCTGTTCAAGCACATCTTGGGCGACGACGGAGAGGAAGACATTCAAATGGACAGAGTCCATAGAGTGGGGCTCCCCCGCGGTACCAAAGCACCACCACCCGACATACTCGTGTGTGTACACGATTTTCAACTGAAGGAGCGTATCATCCGGAAGGCGAGGGAGGCCCAGCCTATACAGTTCCGTGGTCACAATCCAGCCATATTTCAAGACTTGGCAGCTTCCACACTCCTCAAGCGCCGTGAGTTCAGGGTGGTGACCACACATCTTCGTGAGCAGAATATCCCTTACTCATGGGTGCATCCCTTCTGAGTATGGGGGAAAGCTGCTGCCGATTCGCTCACTCACCGACGCACTGGGGATACTTGGCCTTGAGGGAGCCGGCCCGCCTGAGGAGGGAGAACGGTCTAAGACGCCGTGCTCCCGCCGCACCGGGGGATGGCAGCGAGTAGGAAGGGCATCTCCCATCAAGAAGCCCGATCAGGCCACGAGAGACGGAGAACGGGAGGCGGTCATTGCCACTCTATCGCAAACGTCAGCACGTCCAGCCACTCCATGAGATGTGTTAATGATGGCTCCGGAATAGGCACACAGGGGGGTGCTGGGTGGATGGCATGGATTGCCTATGGACCTCTTGGACAGCCTCTCCACAGGTAGGCGGCTGCGTCTCGGACCCACATTGGGTTGGGACGTTGTATCGGCCACGTCCCATTGGACTCTCCTTACTCTGACAGACTTTCGTCATGTTACCTTTTTGATATTTCTCTTGTTTTCTGGGTTTGAGTGGGTTTTATCCTCAGTGAGTTCTTTTACTGCTACCGCGCACATTGTCCGCGCGCATAGGGTCCTCTTATGCCTTCATTTCATTGCAAGACAGCGCGTGCCCCCTCATAGCTCTCCGAATCCCTTCCCTTCCCTCTGGATCTTAAAATAGTCAGTCTCAATGTCCGAGGCCTTAACAATCCAGTCAAACGGAGGGCGGTCTTGTCCTTATTGGAACACTCGGGGGGAGACATTTGCCTCATCCAAGAAACTCACCTTCTACAAGCTGACACCCACCGTATGTGGCATAGCCACTTTCCCCACCAATTTTGGTCTTCTACAGCCAGTAAGAGGGGAGGAGTGGCCGTCCTGGTGGCCAAACACTTTAGGGGTTCCATAGTGGGGACGGTCTCCGAAATCAAGGGGCGCCTCCTAGCGCTGCAACTCGGCATAGAGCCCTCTTCTTGTACTGTAGCCTCCATCTACTCTCCTAACGATCGCCCAGAGAAGTTTTTGCTGGAGGCTTGTTCTGAGGTATTGCATTCCCCGGACCATGCGGTTGTAATAGGGGGCGACCTTAATCTCGTGATGAATGGGGACCAAGATCGTTCTGGCTCACGCATAGGCAGTACCGGCGCTCTATCTGCGAAGGGAGGGGATTGGTTGCGGGAGGTGGGGATGAGGGATGCTTGGCGCTGCTTGCACCTAAATGAGATAGACTTTTCATACTACTCAGCCGCACACAAAACATATGCCCGTCTTGACCACTTCCTAGTTACTCCAGCTGCTTGAGCCCTGGTTACGGAATCTACCATTGAAGCACGGTCTCTCTCTGATCACGCGCACATTATGCTGGCATTGCCCTTCCCCCCTGTAGCTTCGGCCTCCACGCCACGCTGGCGCCTGCGTGATTCCCTGCTCCGATTTCCTGGTGTAGTTACTGACATCAGGCGTTGCATCACGGACTATATAACCACTAATGATAGTGTAGATACTCCGCTTACTTCGGTATGGGAGGCACTGAAGCTGGTGGTATGCGACGCCTTCATTGCTAAAGCTGCCTACTGTAATGAAGTAAGGATGCTTATGAAGGTGAGTTCAAGGAGAGGCTTTATTTAACAACCCCATCCATCATAGAGACCAGCCAACTGTCGGACCCAGAACTCTGCTAAGACCAGGTTCCACGCTAGAATGTGGAATATGGAACCAGGCCACATCACACTTCTTCCCCTTTACATTTGACACATTTTAACAAGAACAATATAGCTTTAAAGAAACTGAAACCCAAACCTTCTTTCCCTTACAGCAAAACAAAGGAGTAAGAAACAAGGGAGAAATGAAAAAACAACAAAACAAACTCAAAAAGTGTATCAATAACCCACAGTAAATGTACAATTAATTTCTCACAAAATCATTAAGATAACTCGGGTTTCTGCAGACTCTGACACTTTTACGTGTAGGCTCACGCTCCAAACGAGAAGAGACCCCGGCAGAAGACTCTGATTCACAAACACTGTCATTGCTTTGCCGAACATGAACCACATGACTGTGATTCCAAATCCGCCCATCATCGGTTTTGACAGTCTTCTTGAACAATTTCACCACAGTCTTTACACAAGTAAATTTTGACCAGTTTTGACATCCTACTGGGGTTTTGACCTTGACTTTGTCACCAACTTCGAACTTAATTACTTTACCAGACCTGCGAGTGTCAAAATAGATCTTCCTTTTTTGTTGTAGGGCTAATTCCTTCTCCCTCCATTCACCAATACCATTGTCCTTGAGACCTTTATCCAGAATCATCCACCCTGGACACATGATGGTATTAGGAGATCTTCCTTTGAATAGCTCAAAAGGTGTCTTCCCAGTTGAAGAGTGTGGTGAAAATCTGTAAGCAGAAATGCGACTCTGTAACTCATCTCTCCAATTTAAACAGTTGACTCTCGCCAGTTGAATGCTTTCTTTCAATGTTTTATTTAATCTCTCAATGGCGCCATTAGTCTCGGGATGATAAAGTGAAGTTTTCTTGTGTTGTATTCCACACTTTGCCAAGAACTCCTCCATTTCACGTGAACAAAATTGAGGCCCATTGTCAGATAGTAAATAAGAAGGAAAACTCTCTTGCTTGAAAATGGAATCCAAAAACTTAATAACACATTGTGTCGTAATGTCTCTCACAGAACTCACTTCAATCCACCGTGAGTACAAATCCAACAAAACAATCATATAAGGAGTTTGATGTTCACCATGAAGAGGACCTACAAAATCAATGGCTACTTCATCCCAAGGACACATGGGTAATCTCCTACAAACCATGGGTGGTTGTCTTGGCTTGAGAAGAATAAGTCCCGGTGGGCAAAACGTGAGGAGCTTGAGGCTGCCGTTAAAGAACTGGAGGCCATACATAAGCGCACGGGTGCTCATCGCATTTGGCGGCAGCTAGAAGAGGCGCGCCTTCAGTTACGCAGTTTGGATCTCGACCGGGCTGAGCACGCGGTGGTCCGCCTGAAACACAAGTATTTTGTTGCCTCCAACAAAGGGGGTCGTATGTTGGCACACTGCTTACGTAGCCAGCAAGAAGCACACGCGGTTAAATCACTGCGTGATGAGTCCGGTCGTCTCCACACTGATGACGCCCAAATAGTCTCGTCCTTCCGTTCCTTTTACCATACACTATATACAGCTGACCCCTCCTTGCTACCTGACCCAACCGAGTACCTGGGGGACGCGGCGGTAACGCCCCTGCCTGACGGTGAAGCTGCTGCCCTGGAACCGCCCATTCGCATTGAGGAAGTTATCTCCGCGATCACCCGGCTAAAGTTACAAAAGGCCCCTGGGTCGGATGGCTTCGGTGCTCTTTTTTACAAAACCTACTGCGTTGAACTCGCTCCGCTACTTACTCGCCTATCCAACTCGTTTGGGGACTCGGGATCACTCGCCCCCTCTATGCTCCAGGCGACCATCTCGGTTATCCTAAAGCCGGGTAAGGACCCAGAATTCTGTAGCTCCTACCGGCCGATCTCCTTGTTAAATGTTGATGCAAAGCTGTTTTCTAGTATTTTAGCACATAGGTTGAACTCCCACATGCCAGGCCTCGTCGATCCGGACCAGTCCGGCTTCATTCCGGGGCGGCAATGTGGAGACAATACCAAACGCCTCTGTCACCTCATTGACAAGGTCCAACGGTCCAAAGAGGAAGCCCTTTTGTTGGCAATAGACGCGGAAAAGGCTTTCGACCATGTGCATTGGCCGTATCTCTTTGCCGTTCTGGAGCGCTTCGGGTTGGGCCCCCGGTTTCGACGCTGGATTGCTAGCATTTACAGCGCCCCTAAGGCAGCTGTTCGAGTCAATGGCTTACTTTCCGAGCAGTTTGAAGTGGGTCGGGGAACGCGGCAGGGGTGCCCCCTTTCCCACTGCTTTTCGCTTTATACATGGAGCCTTTGGCTCAGGGACTTCGAGATAACCCCCTAGCGCAGGGTATCCTCTTTGGTTTGGACCATCACCTCATTAACTTATATGCGGATGACATCATCTTTTCAATTGCTCACCCCCTGTCCTCACTGCCAGCCGTCATGCAGGACCTCCAGACATTCAGTCAGTTTTCCGGCTTTAAAATCAACACGCAGAAATCCCAGGTACTCAACATTACCGCCAGCCAACACACGGAAGTGGCTCTCCGGCTCCGCTTCCCCTTTGACTGGGTGTCCGAGGGACTCTCGTACCTGGGCCTGACCCTACACAAGAGCCTGTTGAAAACTGCGGAGGTGAACTACTCTGCTCTGCTATCTCGGATTCGCGCGGACCTTCAGCGTTGGCGTCGCCTACCTTTGACGTGGTTCGGGAGGTTATCCGCGATTAAAATGAACGTCCTACCACGAGCCCTATTCTTGTTCCAAACCCTGCCGTTGGAACCCCCGCCACACATCCTCCGTCAGATACAGAGGGCGATCGAGGGCTTTGTTTGGGGCCCGATCTCGCCGCGGCTGTCAAGAACCCAGCTTCAACGGGCAAAGAAGTATGGGGGAATAGCCTTCCCTAACATTACTCAGTATTATCTTGCTTCCCTCATATGTTACATAGTGGAATGGAACATACGACGGAAAAATACTGGGTCTTCATGGAAAAATACTGGGTCTTCATGGACCAGACGTCATCGCCAGATAACCACCCTCATCTCATCAAGAACGTTAGTTATTTTAACACAGAGTTACCTTTGTTCCTATATAGTAAGTTTAAATAGCGAATTCAAACACACAAAAAGATGAGGGTGGTTATCTGGCGATGACGCCGATGGGAGGGTTAAGATAACGCAAATCAAGTGCAGTGGGGAATACAGGGTTAAAAGGAGTCACTCTAGGGCGGCGTTTGAACTCAGGTGCTTAAATTGTAGATAGGGGGTGAAACACAGTCAGTGAATCACCTGGGAAGGAAGGAGAAGGATGTTAGTAAAGGTAAGGGCTCGGATTGATTAGATTTCGCTCGACGACCAACTGCAACATTGCATCTTAAGTCGCGCGCTTATAGGAATTGTTACACTTTGCTTGTAGATCAACTGAAACACCGTATTGTAACGAGAATTACACGGGGATGCATAGATTTAACCATATATGAGGAGAACGAGGGAGATAGAGGGAGGGAAACCTGGACATTAATAAATTTGTGGCGGTTTGTGGTCACGATTAGCGGGAAAACGTTGATATATGAATGGGTTACGAGATAATCGCTTGTAATGTGCTTAAACATGTATAAAGAAACATTGATTTGAATAAAGGTTTTGTATTGAAACATTGTTTTTTAATTGTAGAATACCCCTGACGAAGGGCCAAGGTAAGGCCCGAAATGCATTGGGTTATCGTGATGAACTAATGAAGATTACTTACATGCACTCCTAGCTACCGATTAAGGCCTCGGCATGTCTGTAGCGTTTGAGGTTACAGTGATGAAAGTAAGATGTCTCACAAGTGACTATGGATAAATCCTGGACACCGTGAATAACTTTGATGAACTTTGAATAAATTTTGGAACAAACTTGGTTTAATGTACTGCATTATTGGTACACGCTGTGCGTCCGGAAATGGGGTGAGAGGTTGCCCCATTGTTTCTAGTGTTTTTCCCAAGTACGTGGCTTTGGGCAGACCACAATTCTGGGCCAGCACGCGAACAAACGCAACATTGATAAACTTTTGAAAAAATCGGTGTGCACTCTGTCACTCTCTTTTGGATTACCTATTGTCTGCCTTCCCCGACGAGTTGCACCTATTGAATAAAGACACGAAGGAATAATCACGATGAAGTCACTTGAGAGACTATTGGAAGAACACATCTTCAGAAGTTAATTTTCCGTACTACGTTCTAAAACTGTTGCATAATACACCTTGATGTTTTTATTGTCATGTTCTTGTACATATAACAAACACGTTCGTAATAGATATTATATAATACCGTGAATAATTAGCTATTCAGTGTGAAATATGTCGTATATGACAGCTTTAAATCAACGTTGTTAATATCAACAGGGTGGGCGGGGAAATTTAAAATGATGTTCAGGAACGATCCAGACACCTTAGGATAATGAGTGCAATGCATAGTGGGCGTTGTAGTGTAATGACACCAGAAAGAATGTCAGTTATTTTAACACAGAGTTACCTTTGTTCCTATATAGTAAGTTTAAATAGCGAATTCAAACACACGAGAAGATGAGGGTGGTTATCTGGCGATGACGCCGATGGGAGGGTTAAGATAACGCAAATCAAGTGCAGTGGGGAATACAGGGTTAAAAGGAGTCACTCTAGGGCGGCGTTTGAACTCAGGTGCTTAAATTGTAGATAGGGGTGAAACACAGTCAGTGAATCACCTGGGAAGGAAGGAAAAGGATGTTAGGAAAGGTAAGGGCTCGGATTGATTAGATTTCGCTCGAAGACCAGCTGCAACATTGCATCTTAAGTCGCGCGCTTATAGGAATTGTTACACTTTGCTTGTAGATCAACTGAAACACCGTATTGTAACGAGAATTACACGGGGATGCATAGATTTAACCATATATGAGGAGAACGAGGGAGTTAGAGGGAGGGAAACCTGGACATTAATAAATTCGTGGCGGTTTATGGTCACGATTAGCGGGAAAACGTTGATATATGATTGGGTTACGAGATAATCGCTTGTAATGTGCTTAAACATGTATAAAGAAACATCGATTTGAAAAAAATGTTTGTATTGAAACATTGTTTTTTAATTGTAGAATACCCCTGACAAAGGGCCATGGTAAGGCCTGAAATGCATTGGGTTATCGTGATGAACTAATGAAGATTACTTACATGCACTTCTAGCTACGGATTAAAGCCTCGGCATGTCTGTAGCGTTTGAGGTTACAGTGATGAAAATAAGATGTCTCACAAGTGACTATGGATAAATCCTGGACACCGTGAATAACTTTGATGAACTTTGAATAAATTTTGGAACAAACTTGGTTTAATGTACTGCATTATTGGTACACGCTGTGCGTCCGGAAATGGGGTGATAGGTTGCCCCATTGTTTCTAATGTAAAAATCTAGTCACTCACATCCTCTCAACTAGATGTAGGCCTCAACATGTAAGAATCATGTTGTCTGAGCTGTAGATCAAGATGGGGCCATACCTTCAAATAAAAAGAAATCAATGGAGCAAGCCATTCAGATGCAGTGTCCTGCATGAAACGGACAGTGCAGGATTGTCACATATCTAGATTGTAATGGGCCATTCCTGTCTTGACATACTTAAGTAGTGCAGCGCAGCACAGCAAACTACCATGGTGTGTTCTACCACTAGAAAAAAGGGGCAACCCAGTAACCCAGGGACATGGGCTGAACGGTTATGCAATAATAGAGTGGTCCATATGGGAGAAGTTTATTCATTGACTTCCACGGCAATAATGTTATACTGGGGATAAGAAAAACCTCTCAAATGAGTAATTTCCAATTATGTGTTTAGTGCATAGACCTATATCATGGATTGCAGTTTGCCTGCAACAGAAGGACCAAACAGAGTGGATGTACGCTACTGCCTTTGCCAGGATTTAAACAGAGCTAAAGTAGGAGTGGCAACATGCTGTGTAGTGAACAGTAGTAGTGTAAATTACCATTCAACCCTCGTTCACTGTAGTGGAGCCAACTGGCTTACATACCTCTTCAAAAAGTCTGTTGCTGTGTATTAAATGTACCCCTGCCCAATCAGGTTGATCAAGAAATGTGAGCCTGATAAAACTATGTTCCAGAATGGTTGTGCTTGTGCAAGACATACACAACACATAGGGTGAAATGTGGAACAGTGTGCTCATAGTTAATGTGTGTGTGCTGGTGGTATGTGTTCAATATGACACTCTCTAGTACAGTTCAAATGGAGTGTGGAACGAAACAGTGTGTGCAGACTGTGTGTGCTGCATGTCAGTATGCTGGTGGTAGCATGATACATGTGGATCACAATACTGGTCACTGAATGTCCTAAATCTCTAATTTGTATTGCATTGTGCATGTACCATTTTGCAAACACCACACAACTGGGGTCATACATATACCCCTGAGTGCAGAAGTTGCAGCCCTGCTAAGTTACATGGAGGATCGTGGCTTCCTTTGTGCGTAAGACATGGCTGCTTGCTCATAACATGAGGATTATTGGAACTACACCAGGTGGAGTTTGACAGTCTAGCAAAGCTGCACACTGTGTGGGAAATACACTGGAGTATGGGGGAGCCAGTCTGTCTCTGTGCTTCTCTAAGTGTGTGTTGCATCCGTGAAACATCACAAGGAAGGGGTATAGATACATCACAGGAAGAGTGAGATTGGGCTGATTAGGGAATTAAAAAGAGTGGGGCATAGGCCCCAGGATCAATACTAACATGCACATATGACTGTGGGAGACATTAAGGTGTGTACCCTGGTAACGCATGCCACCATTTATATGTGAGCATTCAGCTCTTGATTCCTGTCTTGCAGTGCTGCTATGCTGGCTGCTGTTCCCCTGGCTGGGTGATAAGGAGTGCATATGCATCCCTTGAACCCAGAGAGACTCCAATGGCAATCTGCCTGGCCTCCTGTCATGAAGTCTCAGGGACATAAAAGACTTCCACCAACCCTGCTTCAGCATCTGAACACTGCCATCTGTTACTCTGACCTGCCACGTTGTACCACCCTAGTCCTGGGCCAATGGAAGTGTGCCTAAGGTGTATGCTCCAGCAAAAGCCACGCTTCTACTGTAGATCCTGCGCATCACTCCTGTTACACGGGCCTGAACCTGTGCATCGCCCCTGTTGAGCGGGTCAGAACCCACGCATTGCACCAGTTGCACGGGTTGGAACTCATGCATCGCCGCCATTCTGTCGGACTCACTGTGGCTGCAGAAGTGCTACTGCCTAGTGCATACATCTTGCAATATACATTTGCATAGCAATGCATCAGAAAAATTGACACAAATGTTGAAAATTTGCTTTTTACACCCAGGAAATCATGCAATGGTTGTGGCAGACGGCAAACTAGAAAGTGTGAAAGATAGTTTCACTGTCTCTTACAGTCTGTTATTTTGATCTGGTTGTTGGTGGTGTTTGGAGAGTGTCTGGTGTATTTTTGCTGATTTTTGTCTAGTCGGTGTCTGGTCTGTCTGCCTTGTGCCACTTGTGTAACTTATGTGTGTTTTTGCAGTACACTGTAGAGGTATTTGTCTTTGTATTGTTGGGTATTTTTAAATTTAAGTGTTTAATACAATAGGTGTAGTTATTAGTTTAAAGGATTTATGTTTGGGGTGTAGTAGGTTAAGGAGGGATATGGTCATGTCAGATAGGGTAGGGGTTTGAATTATACTGAGAGAGAAGTTGGAGGCCTTATATGGCTCATAATGCATTACCTGACCCACATGGTGGCCTATGGGGGTGGTGCCAGCCCGGGCTACATTACCAAGGACTGGAAGGATTGATGGGAGTGGGTGTGTTGGCACATGGGCCAGGTCTTCGGAAGCGATTGCACCGTCTCTCAGCTCAAACATCGGTTTGGCTAATGTTGTGGCACGGGAGGCCGATCTGGTGGACCTGCTGGGATTGGAGATAGGAGGCCGCATAGGTAAGTATTTATGTACCATCTGCATGTAGTAATGTTGCTATATCAGTTATGAAAATCTTAAACATTAAAGGACCTTATTTTTTAATGTGGTGGTTTGAATTTGCACCATGCAGCTTGCTTTAAGTGCAATGCAAAAATTAGAGTGCAACTATTTAAGCAACACAAGGCCACTTTGTGTGCCTCGGAGTGGCTACAGAAATCCAGTGTAATGCAATGTAGGGCCAATTGCTGCATTTCTATACCCTGCCCCTGAGGGCTTTTCTATGGGTTGTGGGTGGTTGTTCGCAATGAACATGCATGGATTAAGAAGAATTCCCTGGTTTAACATACATGATTGACCAGGGAATGCTCCAAAAACTCTACACCTCAACAAGTGATGGGTAAGGAGGAAATATATGTTCAATCTCCATTTATGTTAAACTTTCTATGTGTGTTTCATTGTTCACCACACGAAGACAGATAAAAATGCCTCCGGCAATTTCTTTGGTGCAGTAAGGTGCCCCCTCCAGGATAAAACCTTATGAACCTGCTTACAAGGCATGCACCCTTGTGCCATGTTGCAAGGTAGCATGCATTGCCCCTAGTCAGCACTTTGTGCACCAGTGTCATGAAAAGTCTGATATGGTCTTTAAAATATTACATACAGTGTATACCTGTCCTTTCCCATTGCAGCACTGCTTTGGTCTGCCTTGAGCCAATGGTTTCACCCTTGTTTCATGGTACAAGGGTGCCTGAGATACCTCTGACCTTCAACATCCAGCCAGCATGTATCCAAATGTGTGTCAAGAGTGTTGAATTTTTTTAAAACACTGGTATGTCAAAGTATTTATTAAAGGAATTTGGACCATGTGTAGCTGCACTATTTACAACGCAATGTTCAAATCTTTGTCTTGTACGTGGACATGTCCCATTCACCTGGCGAGAAGTCGACAATTTACGGGATCCTAATGTAACCAGTAAGTGTAATGAGTACATGGTTGTAGCTCTGTAACTTCTGTGATACTTGTAATGTTGTGATGTGTATGGGGAGGTATTAATCACCTGCAACCAAATTATAGTCAGTGTGCCAACAGAGTTTTCAACAGAATAATTAATAATTGACAAGGAGGCATGTCATTGTGAATTTAGGGGCAGTGTATGCAGGCCCACAGGATTCATGCATTTTTGCAGCTGTGGTGATGTTTGCAAATGTACTGTTTTGATGCATTTGGCACACGAACCATCATCTGGTGCTAAATTTGCAGATGTTCAACACAAACAAATTTGATCGTACCACAAATGGCACAAATGTAACAAGCAATGTTTCAACAGATATAGCAGCAAAGTGGAATGAGCATTGCTAAGTTTGTCTGGGCATGATTCTGTTGCCTATGTACATATTTGAGTATAAACCTGTTGCTGATGAGGTGCAAACATTTACCCAAACAGTGTTACCAGGTGTAAACATGAAGGTATTATGAAATTACATTATTACAAAATGTGTGTCATTATGCCACATATATTGCTTCATCTTGCAGCACACTATGGTCAGACATGCTGCATTTGTTTAACCTCCAGCTACATAAAACCAATGTGACTGACTTACGGCGTGGGTGAAGATTCCGGAAACACATATCTTTATGTATATTTAGGCACAAGAATCAATACGATCAGCTAAGTATGTTTTGCAAGAGAAATACTTTTACGTTGAAAAAGTTGACAAAGCCTTTTTCAGAAGCTGCAGTGTATCCTATGGGAGGAAAACAAGTATGTCTTTCAGATAGAGTACAGCGGTTTACCAGACCAATCTGCTGGACTTAAGGTGAGTATGGGGCATGGTCCAAGGCAGCACCAGCAGGTCACTTCCAGCTGCACTGGGGCGAATGGGTGCAGTGGTACAATACAGCGTCAGGTGCCCAATGTTGATCAATGTGGATCGGTCTTCGCAAAAGGAGGCTGCAAGTTTGGACTGGGAGGTCAGTCAGGTTGAACCAACCAGAGGGTTTGAGTCTTGCGATACTAGGTTATGTGGGGACACTGGTGGTACTCTTCTCCTTTGGCAGGGGTGGCCAGGTACACAGGGTCTTTGAGGTGTTGGGTATCTCGATCCGGAAGCACTCACATTTGAGGGGGCCTGCAAACAGAGGCTGCAGGCGGCATCAGGGAGTTTATGAGGGGTGAAATCAAACTAGAATCTGTCTCTTGAGAGCTCTGGTACCAAGCTAACATCATTGGCCCACCTCGTCTCGGACTGGGGTCTTCGGTGAAGTGGTACTTGGCGGCGGTAGGTTTTGGTGGGTCTGAAGTCCTCGCAGTTCTTCTTGGAGTTGCCTGCAGAATGCAGGAGAGCAGCTTCACAGATGTCCCTGGGTCTTTATTGAAGGCAGCCAGTCCTCCCAGGCTTTGGAGGCATGACAGCTTGCAGGATGAGATGACTTTGACCCAATTTGATTGGGAACAGCAGACAGGCCAGCAGGGCTGATGCCATGTCAGTTGCTCTTCTTCAGTCTTTGCTTTCACACCTCTTCTTCATAGGTCAGCAGGATCTGCTTTTCTGGTGCCTGCGGCTCCCCAAAATCCTGAATTTAGGGACGTTAGGGGAGTGAGGGTAGTAGCCAATGGGCTTCTTACCCCTGGGGTAATATGCCCCCTATAAGACCACTTCCTGTGGGAAGTGGGCATGACCCTTTCCCAGAGCTCAGTTTGAGATCACCAAGATGGCTAATTTTGAAAAGTTGCCTCCACTTCAGGAATCCCACCTTAGGGGTGGTACTAGCCTGGGGGTGGACACACCATCTGACTAGCTAATTTTCCTGCCTGACCAGATACCAAAGGGCTCTGGACAAAGGAGGTTGGCTTCCTCTCCTGTGAGGGAAGCCAGATTTGCATACCAAAGGCGGTGGGCTCTTTGAAGACCCCCTGGCTTGGAAAGCTAATCTGTAGGTCATCCTGCGGGAGGGGGTGAAAAAACACCCACTGCCCAAGCAAGCTTTGTTTTTGACATCCTGAGAGCACAGGCACTCACCCTTGGTGGTCTGAAACTTGTCTCTCGTGGCAGGCTGGTGAAAAATCAGTCAGTCAGCACACCAGTAGCTGGTAGGTTTTCAGGGGGCACCTCTAAGGTGCTCTCTGTGTGCATGTAATAATAAATCCTATACTGGCAGCAGTGTGGGTTTATCAATGTGAGATGTTTGATACCAAATATCCCTATTTTCAGAGAGGCCATCATGTAGCAGGGGGAAATAATTTTCACCAGTTTCCAGCACATGTACTTCTGTGAGGCATTCATTCAATGCAAGGTATAAAGTGATGTTGCAGCACTGTGTAAAACGTTCACATGCAGGAATGCACAGAGCTAGCAGCATACGACTCATTATACTGCTCACTTACTGGTGGGGTAAGTTACACTGGATAGCACCGACAAAGGCACACTTGCATCATGGTGGAAGGGGCCCTGGATTACACCCAACAAAGTTCTTATACAGATGAGTACTCCTGAATGCATATACACACTCCTGAGATGCTTTTTCATACTTAAATTGTGCACTAATAAATGTAGCCCTGGGAGAAAGAGTGTACAGAAAATTGTTTATGTAAAGGTCATCATGGTTTTGGTACAACTGCATACCAGAAGCTTTACGTCAGATTTCAGTGTATTTGCCTGGGGGAAATTGATGGAGTGTACTACATTAATATATTGCAGGAGGGAGCCACCGATCTTCCATTTATGGATTAGCTGCCTGACGCAGAGTAAGTAAAGTCAGCAATGTTTGCTGCCTTCTTTAACTCCAGATTAGTCATGCAATGCAGAAGCACACTAGCTGAACATGCTTACCTTATAAGTGCTCACGTATGTTTGTGAACATCTTTCACCTCACTTGAATTATGCAATATAAATACCAAAAGTGTATATACCTGGACCATGTGTCCAATTTCCTATTGACACATCATCGTGAGTGTGACTCACTATTTTGAGTGATACGGTTGTAATCATACTGTGACTATATTTCTATATTTTGTACACCTACACTGTCCTCACTTGGCTCACTTTGACTTGTTGTATTAGGAGATGTTTTTGTACTGAAGGTATATTGTCCATATCTCTATCTCAAATGTTGGTATAGGTCTGGACTGCCACTTATGATTGCATGACAATGGCAGCCTATTCAGAAACATCATGTACATTTACAACTTGATGTGATATGTGTTCCTTTAACTTCTTAGATAGCACATGATAGCTGATGAAGCAAGGAACTTTGAGTTGAGACAGGACTGCTATAGGCACATCCGCCACATCGCTAAGGCCTACCGGAAGATGGGTGTCTTATACGAAAGGGTAAAGGCATCAAGAACATGGAAGAGTGGAAGGCAGACGTATCCCACACGAGCAGCTGACCCAACACATTTGAAGGGTGTCCAACAGCCGCAGCAGGATGTCCAGACACAGGCCACAGCGGGACCATCAACTGCATCACAGCAGACAGTCACACATGAAAGGAGGCCCAGCCATGCCAGAGCTTCAAATTTCAATTATATAATGGTCAGACAGATGCAAAAACTGAACAGGAGGATGCATGTAATTCAACAGGAGCAGGCCAGCCTCAGAGATGCTTTGTTGACATTGCAGGAGGAGATGGAAAGGATTTCCAGCCAAATGTGACTCTCTCTCCCTTGGGACATTCCCTTTCCTAGTTGTCATTATGATGGATAACTGTTTGTTGTTAGTATGCAAAGTGTTAGTTAGAGTTTAGTATAGGTGTAGGTTTACTGTAGGTAAGTGGTGAGGTAAATAGTATTTTTTGTAGATAGTTGTTTTTAAGTGTGTTATTTAATGGTAGTATTTTTAAGTGGGTGGGGGTTGATGTTAAGTGTGTACCTAAACAAAATATAAAAACTCAAAAATACAAAAAATATATATATTTGTTTAGGATTAAATGTGTAGATAGTATATGTATAGGATGTTGTTTATGTTTGCATTGTACCGAGCTATGTGAATTAATGGGGGTGGAGGGATAATGTTTAACATGTCATATGTGTATAGTGCTTAAGAGAGATTAATGGTAGTTAAGATAGTATAGCTAGTGTTAAGGTTAGTTAGTGTAGGCTAGGTAGTGTCATAGGGTTTCTGCACATACAGAGCTATGCACAGGATAATAGGACCTCGGAATATAGTGGTGAGCCAACCATAGACCTTAGCACCCAAAACCCCAACCCAACTAGCCTTAGCGTCCCATTAGCACCATTGTACCAATGATTAGACAACCCAGAACACGGTATCTCTCTCTCAGGACTCGCAGAGGCAAGAACACTCTTTCGTCACACTCGTACTTGTCCACAACGTGCGTAATAAGAGACACTGTGTAGTTCAAAATATTTATTTCAACTTACGTGCTCTAAGATACAGTACACGTGTCAGTACTATTATCATAATACATATGAATAATATAATCAGCATGGTTACAACTCCATAGAATACAAACGGGGAAAGCATCTCATAAAGCAGTGGATATATGTCTAACTAACATTACCACCCTCCCCGTGCTGTAAGCTAGTTTATTATAAAAATAGAAGACCTCTGGGCTTTGACTAGCGAACCCCCATACCTCAGTCTCTAGATGCAAAGCTACATCAGCAGACAATCACAGCTCTTCTCTCTGGAAAGGTATTCTCCAACTGTGTCTAGAGCGGGCGAACCACAATATTAAAAGCACACTAATTTCTCCATGGCAGCTGTACATAGTGTTATGTCTAGGTGCGAGGGACAGGCCAAATCAGCAAGAACAAGGAGATGCTGTTATTCGACCTTGTACATGTTGTGCAGTCGGAGCCCAAATCGAACAGGAGAAAAGGTGAGAGACAGAAAATGCAGACAGCGCTAAAATAACTTGGCAAGAGCAGAGGTCGATAGAACAACGGCTCAGAGTAACGTGTGCAAAGAAAAGCAGCATGGCAGCCAGGCCCAAGACAACCCAGCAAGGCAGGCCAGGGCCAGGCCGCCGCAAACCACAAGACACCCTCCCCTGGACAGTTCATCGGACTAGACAAAGGAGGAAGACAGAGTTCAAATGGGCCGAGCAGAACAGAAATGTTGTTAGGTTACGCAGTCACCGTGAGGGAGAGGGACAAAAAACAAAAAGACCCAACGAACAACGAGAGTTAGCGAGGCAGGCCACATTAATCCAGAAACGTAGAAGTGCAGAAAAACGCAATAGCATCCAAGAGGACATCATTGGAAGTGTCAGAAAACATAGACGCCATCCAGTCCAACAGATCAAATGAGCAGGAATGTTCCTCAGAGGAGGGAGCATCCAACAGCAATGCGGGACAGCTTGCGTGATATTCAATATAACTTCGTTGTAGGAGATCCTGAGCAGCCGCCCAGATATCCCATTGTGCCAAAATCCCCAGTGCAGCCGCACGCGTCACAAAGCCAGCAACGGAACAGTCCCGTTCATGGGCCTCTAAGGGACCCACCAACTGAACAAAATCCGGAACAGACAACGACGAATTGGAGAGGCAATAATCCATGGTCCAGGTGAAAGGACAGCGGATGCAAGACATCACAGGTTGCACGCAAGTGAAATACGCAAAGCGAAAAGAAAGGGTGTAGGACACACTGATGGTCGCCAAGGGCAGAACACCGAAGCCAGCCAGAAGTCGCTCACGGAGCAGCTGGAGGCGTTCGGGATCGAGAAGGGCCCAGCGGGGAGCAGCCATTGCGCAGAAAACAGACCAACAGCAAGACACCAGCCGCCAAGGTGAGGATTAATGGGAAACCACCAAAGACGCTAGAAAAAATAGAATGAATGAACGCCGGTATCACACCGAAAATAGTTTGGAAGGTGGACACCAGGCCGGACCCCACAATCTTAAAAAAATGCACTAGACCCTCAGTGTTTGATGCGATGAATTAACTCCCCGAAATGTTGGGGGAGGTTGGTGTTCAAAAGGGCCTGTATTTCACTGTGGGTACTCGCCACCTGGAGAATGAATGTCTCCCGGGCGGACGTGAGCGTAACCTCCTCATTCAATAATAGGGCCTTTATTCTGCTCAACTTATTGAAGTCTGCCTCCATGGTAGGAATGGAAGGCCAAATAGAGTTATCAACGATGTCGTGAGGGGGAGGAAAAAGCACATTCTTGCAGCAGACAACTCTGTGCGAAACCGTGACAATATACGGAATGCCGGCCTGTAGGCCACAACATTCTTCGTTATTTAAAAGCAAATAGCTACCGTTAGTAAGCAAAGTAAAGGTAGGAGAAATAGCAGGAGCAGGAATACCCTTTAGCACACATGCAAGATTCGGAACGGAAACGCTACAAGCTCCGTGCAGTTTAATATGTTTACAAATAAGCGAATGACCCACAGTTGAATCACAAGACTCCCCACATTGGGCGCCATGTCATAGGGTTTCTGCACATACAGAGCTATGCACAGGATAATAGGACCTCGGAATATAGTGGTGAGCCAACCATAGACCTTAGCACCCAAAACCCCAACCCAACTAGCCTTAGCGTCCCATTAGCACCATTGTACCAATGATTAGACAACCCAGAACACGGTATCTCTCTCTCAGGACTCGCAGAGGCAAGAACACTCTTTCGTCACACTCGTACTTGTCCACAACGTGCGTAATAAGAGACACTGTGTAGTTCAAAATGTTTATTTCAACTTACGTGCGCTAAGATACAGTACACGTGTCAGTACCCAGCAAGGCAGGCCAGGGCCAGGCCGCCGCAAACCACAAGACAGTAGGTGTAGGTAGTTTTAATAGTTGATAGTTTTTATACATTAACATTTTTTTCTATGTTCACTAGTTTGTTATTATTTTATATTTAAGAGTTGGTACCATTGTGTAAGTTGAGATGAGTAAAGATGTAGCAATTGACCTGCAGTGTTTGAAGGTATATGTAGCTTTGTCAGAGGCCTATGTGGAACGGTTACTCTACCTTACATTTGAGTAATGTATGGACCCTTCTCCATACTTTAGAGACTGTATATGGGGCTCCGTTGGAGATTTTACATGCAGCACAACACAGATAGTCTCCTACTGTAGCACCCTGTGTGAAAGTGATAAGGCAGGTATAGGTTGGATAGTTTTGTCACTACAGATTTCTGCTCCATTGCTGCACTGGAACACACAAGGGTGCCTTGCACCACTGTACACACCCTTCACCATTGTTTGGCTGGTTATTCATTGTAAATGTAGTCACACCTGCCTGGAGAACGTCTGTCATCATTGGCATTGACAACTTGCTAAGTGTGGCACATAATGCAGCTCACTTTGGTCAACTACTTTCAAAGTTTCAGGCCCAGGTATCTCCCATTTGCTCTTCCCCTGGGGAGATGTTGCATTGTTTCTGGTTCCTTGGTCTGGTACATATGGAAAACAAATATTTACAATGTACAGTAGATGCAATGTGTGGTTGCACTCATATTCAACACATATTAGGCTTCTCAGGGGCAGAGGCACACATTTTTCCTACTTATCACAGTTTAGCATTATTCACAATTTATCAGTTAACACAGGGTCCCGACAAGGAGGCCTTGCATTTTTTGTTTACTATAATTCAAGGTACTGGATTGACCTTGTGCATCCTTGTGTGGCACAGGTATGATGCTAATTCATGAGTAATATGGGCATGAGTATCTGGCGTTTATTAGTACATCCATGCAGATTTCTGTACTGTAGAATCTCTTCAGTGTGAGCAGTGAGGTTATCATATTAGGATGATCAAGTTATCATGTTCACTGAGCAACATATATGTAGATGAGTGGAGCAGTGTTAAGGCCTCACATGCCTCACACATGCCATGGATATGTGGTAAGTATTTGTGTAATTAGAAGCAGATTCTCACTATGTGTCAGTCAAGTAACTGCAGCTTGTTACACTCTGACGTTCCATTGGGAGACAATACATTACTCATCAAACCATTGCAGTGGATGTACTTGGTGTGGGTGAATATCAAAAGACAGCATGTGCAATTGACTTTAGCTCACTCTTCTTGAGATGCAAACAAGTGGTTAGGATTTTACACTTGCACCATGGTAGATGTAGTCCTTTTTAGCAGCAAACATACAATACTCTGTATGGTTTTAAAGAAATTGCTGGTATGGGTAAATTTTGGTCAAGATTGAAGGTCCTTCACAATGTTTCGTGTGAGTCTAATTGTAGATTTTTGGGCAACAGTTATTGGAAGCTAATGATGACCAAACAGAGTTCATTTAGGGGACATGTCATAAGACATGTGGAGGTGAGGAGTATTTCAGTGAGGAGGTACAAATTGCCGTTAGGGAAGATAGGCTTGTTTGAAAGTCCACAAATAGATAGGATAAACAGGTGCACAAACAGACATTCCAGCACTGGATGACAAAGGAGGTGGCATGATGTCAAACAAAGAACCACTAGGAAACTGGCCAGGAGGCAATGACAAATTATATCTGGCAGTCCACCAATGGAAACTTGGGAACTCTTCATTTTCCTCCTCTAATGGGTGTTGCGCCTCCCCTGCAGTTGATGGTGTTTGTATGAGAGGCATCTGTGACACACACATCAGAGGCAGAAGATGTGGATGCCCTGTCCCCAACAGCATTTGTCTGTGCCAGTAACGCAGCCTGGGAATCCCTGGCAAGGGTCTGGTGGCTTGCCAACAGAGCAACAACATTGTGATTGAGGGCAACCATTGTTGTCATTTAGGAGTCCAACTTGGGCTCCAGGGATACAATGATGTTATGGATGGCACCCAGCTGCGTGGCAACTTCACTGGTGTCAGATGTAGAGGGCTGTTGTCGGTCCCCCGGCATCATGACACCAGCAATGTCAGCTAGGGCCTCATCAATCCCATGAAGCCAACAGTAGGTGTCTGTAATAATCTTTGTTATACCCCTATTAGGGCTTAGACACCTACGGGCTCCTTCTAGGATGCACGCTATGGTCTTAATCCCAATCCGAACCTCATCAGTCATTTTTTGCTGGACTCCTACTACTCGCCATTGAAAATCAACTTGGGGGTCCTCGGAGTCCTCAGCTAGGGTTGAACAGCTAGATGGGGCATATCCTCTGGTTGTTGGTTCCTCTGGAGACGCTGCAACAACGTCTTCCCTTGCCAAGACCGGAGGAGAAGATTCAATACAGTTCAGGAGTTGTTGGATGGAGGTATCATCCATGAGGGGCAGGATGGCATTACCAACAGGTTGTTCATCAAGGACAGGCTGCTCTACAGGAGGTGTTGTTTGTCCCTCTGGAAAGAGGTAGAAATATGTCAATAATGATCCATGATAGATCTAGACATAAGTGATTTTGGTGACATTCAGACTTATTTTTTTATAAACTTACAAGTACACAGGTATATGTGGAACATTTGTTACTACATGTAAATGAGGCCATGTTACACTATTGTTGCCTGTCACATGGCAATACGTTTACATTGTTCACACAATCTCTATATAAACAAGTGGTCTATTTGTGTAAAGACACACAACGCAACACAGCTAGGCAGCTTGCCGGACTGCCCTGTCTGAAAAAGTGAGTGCAAGTAAGGATCTCATTTGATATATTACGTTGCTTTTATGGTTTGTGTCTACACTGATGTAACATTAGCTTCTTGACACCACTGCTGAGAGCAGGGCACCTTGTCACCGGGGCGGTTGCATTCCCTCTAGCCATCAGTTAGCACCCGAGCACTGACCATGTAATTTTATTTTGTTATGTATTACAAATAATCCTGCACTCTGCCTCTCACACAGTACATCACACCAATCAGGGTTGCTGTACTGTGTTGCATGCTGTTTGTGCAATATTGTGGCCTAGGGGTCATATTAAGCACACATCTACACAAGTCTATACAGCAAGCTTCCGTGCTACATTGCAGTAATGGGTAAGGACATGTGAATACCATACTTTACTTATTTGTGTGGAATCCAGTAGTTTCCTAGCACACACACGGTCATCTCCACAGACACTGCGATCCATCTCTGAAGTGGATATGCAACAGCTCAAGCTCACTCTAGTGCCTCAGAACCTAAGATGCTAAACGCAAATCTCTTCACTGAGCCCCACTCACTTGTACATGATTCCTCTGGCAATCATCATTCAGACCCGGGGACTCTAATTAATCTCACACACTGATGACACCCTGATCATACATTGGCTTTCAGGAGACACCAACACCACCAACATTTGTTACATTATACAATTACATTATGCAATTGACCAACATGCCTACCTGTATGTGAGATTAATGGCTCATACTGAACCGCATAAGATATTAGTGAGGATATTCTGCAACATGTACCTACCCTGGTTTCCCACACTACTAGGCCCAAAACCTCTCCCTCTAACCATCCTAGAAACCTGCCCCTCATCCTGGACCCCACCCTGAGACTTCACAATTCCATTTCACCTCCTCCTGCTTTCACATATTTTCCATAGTCAGACATTTCTTCTTATATGGCTCCCTCCTGACACCTGTGAGACCATCACCCAGGCCCTCATCACATGTAGATTCTGGTACACAAAGGCCCTCTACCATGGCATCTCTTCACAGCTGCTACACAAGTGGCAAACAATCAAACACAGCAGTGCCAGACTATTACTCAGCCTACCTTGAGGCGCACACATCCTGCCTTAACCCTCCGGCAAACCACATTACTTTACATTCCAAGACATTCCACTTTTGGCTGCCTAGCCCCAAAACAAGCACACTTGCTTCATGGTACAAGGGGGCCTGCATTGGAAATGACATATCTGCAAAATTTCCAAGGTCCATACATGATGTGCTGCTCCAGTCTAGGTTTTTTGCTTTATATTGTGGGACTTGTAGCCCTAGACCATCTTGTTGTAGATTACACTACAAGTCCCAGGATTCAAAGGATAACCTAGACTGGGACAACACATCACCCATAGACCAGAGAAACTTAGCTGGGCTGGACAGAAAAAATGTGACTAGGCAATAGAATCACAGTTATGTGATAGATGAGTTAATAGCAGAAGATACAATGTTGCCCAGTGAATATCCTGGACCTTAGTGTAGTTAACCCATTGTCAACCACTGCCAGAGCTTTCTCTAGGTTTACGCAATCTATTTCTCGTAATCTCTCTGCAGCTCTTGTGATATTTTCCAAATCTCAGTATAGACAGCATAATAGAAACGTTTCTGGTGTGGCTTTCTAGGACCCAATAAAAAATCCCGTAGATCCACATCCTTTGTAAGTAAGGATAAGTGTTGTTTCACCTGTGACAGTGTCGAAGTTTTTAGCCAATCGAGGCATAACTTCCCAACACTGTATGTTGATGTCACTACCCCTGGATGTTCTCTCTGTACATAGCGTGGATCCGGCCTGTGGATATTAAACCCTTAGGTTTTACCCATGAATCTTTCCTGACATCTATTGGTGTCTGTGAGCCAAATCAACCATCCCTTCCAATCGGGGTCTGATCTATTGTATTGCATGATCTCATCTAAAGTAATCCCTTCTTGTGATGTGTTGTCACCCTCGGTGTGTGATGGTGTGGGCATCGAGCTGTATTCAAGTCTTTCTTCTTAGCTATGCCAAGACAGGACGTTTGTTGCACGGTGTCATTCAAAAATATGATTTGCCGAGGAATGAGGCATGCTCTAAATAGCGCATCTGTTCCCTGAACCTGCCAGTCTCTTGTACCCCAGACCGATTTTAAGTCTATAGTGTCTTTCCATAAGTCAAAACCTTGTTCAGATAACTGGGCAATAAAGGAAGCAGAATAAATCTGTTTGGTGTTTGTCAACATATTTTTCTCTGCTGGTGTTTGTGCAACCTTATAATAATATATAATAATATGAAGCTGGGTCTGACGTGTTAAACCCTGAAAAATATGGAAATTTCAGTGCAAATGTCTTTGAACTGCTTTTCGGTGGTGTTGGGCAATGTTCCCATTGGTGGTAACTAAAAATATTTCTGGGATTAGCAGATTTATGCAAGAAATTATGACCATAATGTTGATAGCAATACATTGTTTCAAAGTCTGATGTGTCTTCCAACATTTCATTATTAGAAAAGGCAGCAGATTTTTCTAAATCAGACAACATATTATGTACAGTTTCTTAATCCCAATCATCGGAAAATGTACTGGAGGTAATGATATCATTCAATGATATTTTAAATAAATGTGGAATTTTTTTAAGTTCGGTCGGACCAAATATATTGTAATCAACCTTGTCCCACACTATACCATCAGGTATAGGAACTGCTGTAATGTTCACTGATGACAAGTCTCTTTTTTCACGATGTGATGATAGATGCGGTTTCAGAATCAGATTCACTTCTTGTGCTGCAGTGCTTTCTCGAAGATAAGTTCCATTTATAAGCATACTAAAGACAGCTACTAAGCTTATCCAGAAAAAAAAGAAAAGTACCCCGGTAATAACCCAGAGTTCTACCCAAGGAGATACCAGGTAAGTCTTTTTAAGAAACTTCAGAAAGACTTTGGGGCATAATAGCAAGACCCACGTTAAAATTATCGCCGTTTTAGCGGCAGGAAACTGCCGCTAAAACGGCGATAATGGGCTTGCTAATATGCGTTATAGAATTCCAATAGAAGCCCAGGTTAGATGTGCAGGACATCTAACCTGGGCTTCTATTGGAATTCCATAACGCATATTACCAAGCCCATTATCGCCGTTTTAGCAGCAGTTTCCTGCCGCTAAAACGGCGATAATTTTAACGTGGGTCTTGCTAATATGCCCCTTTGTTTTGTTGGTGACGTGTACTTTTGGCTGGCATCGTTTCAGGTTCACTTGGATCCAACAAAAACGTATCAAAGTCTATGAAGTAGCCAGATGCAGTACGATCAATTTTCGGTATTTACGCAGGTCTTGTGGAAACTGTAGCTTGCTCTTGTTGAGGCATGTTGATGTAGATATCTGTGTTTGGTCGAATTGAAATTTGTCTTTCATTTTGGTTTTGAATTTGAACTTCAGTTTCAAGAGGAACGAATTCCATGGCATTGTTGCATAGTCCATCATTCCGTGCAGGTGACTCCTCAAACGTGATGAATCTTTCTGTTTGAACTTCTTGTATAGTAGCGAGAGGAGGGTGTCTGTTACTCCGGAGTCCATGCGGCCTACTACTCAGTATCGGCCACATAGTATGGTTTGATTAGGTCAATAGAGACAAATCTTTTCTCCTTTTTACAGGAAAGAGGTGGCAGAAGAACAGTTCTTGTTCCTACAACTGCCAGGACAGGTACAGGCTTACTGTATGATGGCCCAAATTCTTTTTTGTCCGCTATTTTTTCTCTGACCAGGTCCCCGACTTTAGCGACCCAGACAGGTCTTGCTGTGACAGACTAGACTTCCCCAGTGGCGGTCCGCTTTACCTGGACATTGCTTTGTAGTGCCCTGGATTCATTTAGCTCCTGTAAAACAGCCAAACGTTTATGGATGTTAAAAGGTTTCTCATCCACCACTGTGCCTTCACAATCAAGATCAGGTACCCACATTCTCGCCCCAAATAGGACCTCATAAGGAGTGACACCCCATAGAGAACTTCTTGGCAGGTTATTCAATGCTCTTTGAACCCCATACAAATGTTTTACCCAACATTCACCGAGCCTAATACTCTAGCTGTTAAAGATTGCTTTAAGTCCCGGTTTTCCCTCTCCACAACCAAATTTCCCTTGGGATGGTATGGAGAGGAGTACCGCAATGCTACACCCAAACCTCCCATGGCTTCATTGTAAGCCCAAGAGCTAAACGCTGGGCCACGGTCAGAATGTAATGTGCCAATTGCGTATGTCCCTATAAAGACTCGCAAATCTTTTATAACAGTTTGAGCATCAGCCGAGCGCTGGGGCCACACCCATAGGAATCTAGAGCAGGAATCCACTGCAACCATGATATACCTGTAAGCCCCATCTGTTTGTAAGGGGCCGCAGTGGTCCAAATAAACACACACAAGCGGTTTGTCTGATATTAGCAATGGTGTCTGCGCTGGACGTGTTATGGTGGAGCCTTTCATCTGCTGACAGATGTCACATTTCAAGACATAGTCCTTAGTCTGCTTTGTTAATCCTGGCCACCAGTAGTGTTGTTTCAGTAGAGAAACAGTTGCCGTAACTCCAGCATGTGCAGAAGCTATTCCCTCGTGTGCTGCATGAATTAAACCTAACCTGCGATCCATATTTGGTATTACTCTATCCCGAACTCCAGGAATTTGAGCAAATGGAACCTTATTTGCGTCTAACTTGTAGGAGTACTTGAGTGGAAATCTTTTTTTACTGGTGATTTATTGCGTGTAGCAATAATCGCAACCATAATCTCACCGTCTATTCTCGTTTTTGAATGAGTGATTGCAGCTACGGAAGCCGTACATACAGCCCCCTGCGCGGCTTCGTCAGCCAATGAATTCCCTTCAATGTGAATGCCATCACGTTGATGACTCAGTGTGTGTATCACGTGAGTCCTTGGTAGTTCGTATTTCAACTCCACTACCTGTTCCCATAGCGTTTTGTGCTTAATTGTGCCACCTTTTTCATCTTTGAACCCATTTTGTCCCCAGTGGTGTAAGTATTCATTGTATGACTGTACACAGTAAAAGGAATCACACACAATTAGTGTGGGGAATTCTTGATCCGTATTTACCACTCAATCCATATTCACCAGTACCAGTAATAAGGCTTTTACTTCTGCTAGCTGTGCCTTGCAGTCTCCTAGAGACTGAGGGGCATATTCTCAAGGAGCTAACGCCGAGTTATCGGCACTTTACCGCAGCCAAAGTCGCGATAAATCTATCGCCCCATTCACAAGCTGGTGCTAACAGCCGATAACACCAGTTTACCTGCGAAAGCATCCACCAAAAACATCGCCACAGATGACCCCGGCAACTATCGCTAATGAGATGCAGAGTAGGTGTTCCTGAGCAAAAATCCACGACAACACCACTTCGCAACATTCTCAATGACCAGCCCGATCGGTGATAACACCACAAAAGGCGATAAGGCGCGTTAGCAGCAGGAAACTAACACCTGCTCTGACCTGGTGCAAAGTCGGCCGACAACCTGCACAAGAAAAGGGAGCCCAGCCCACAGCCACACCTGAAGAATAACAGATGCCATGGAGCTACTCCTCATGCAGCTCGGAGCCCCGAGAGGGCCACAACACCCACACCCACCACCTCCAGGACCGCCACCCCCCCGGACCACCACAGAGGCAGCGCAGACAAAGACAGCGGACCTTCCGGAAACGCACCAGCCTCACAGACCTAACACCAGAGAATGTCATTGCCCACTACAGACTCAAAAGGTCAACCATCCTCCGCATCCTGAACATCATTGCCCACAGGCTGACGGTACCAACACAGCGGACAACCAACATCCCACCCCAGACAAAGGTGCTGGCCGTGCTGCACCTGTTGGCCGCTGGGACATTCCAACCAACAACCGCCCGAGTTGGAGGAGTCTCACAGCCAGCCCCATCCAAGTTCCTCAAACCTGTCCTGGATGCCATCACCAGCTTGGTACCCCAGTACCTATACTTCCCCCACACTGCGCAGGAACAGCTGGAGACCAAGCAAGGCTTCTACACCATAGCTGGCTTCCCGCACGTGTTGGGGACAATTGACTTAACACATGTCCTACTTGTGCCCCCTGCCAACACTGCACACAATTACCGCAACAGAAAGCAGACGCATTCCATCAATGTGCAGGCAATAGGCGACCACCGGGGACTCTTCTGTCGTCGCCAACTACCCAGGCAGTGTGCATGACTCATACACCTTCCGACAGTCCATCATCAACCGGCGCTTCCAGGTTGGCACCTACGGGAATGCAGTGCTCGTTGGTAAGTACCAAATGAACACACCACACACCTCAACTCCACAAACATGCAACTCACAACTCTGGCAATGCTCACGTCACATACTCACATGCAACATGCCCACACACCACACAAGACAGCACAACGTACTGCGGCAAGCTGGGCTGGCCATGTACATGAGCCATCAACGGCATGGCACCTGAGCCACACAATGGCAGTGTGTGGGGAGAGGTGGGAACCATGCATGTGCGAAGGAGGCAAGTGATCCATGAATGCAAATGCACACAATACCAACTGTGGTGTGGAAGTGCTGGACAGACTGCAGTATGCAGACCACAGACATATCCATGTCGACATATACTGCTGGTGGTGGTAGTGTTATGGACAGTGGACGCAACCATGTGACCCCAGTAAGTGGGGAAGATCTCAGAAATGTAGCTTGTCACGTCCCCCCTGTATGTGTGTGCGGAGTGGGCTTGCCCGGCATACGCCATGCCAGCGTAGGGGTATGTATAAAAAGCACGTTGACCTGGGCGTGGTCCTCTTCCGGAATGGCCAACATTTCTGCCAGGGCGGCGCCCCTCACCCCGCCACGAGGCCGACGCCATGTGCGGCGGAGCCTGCGATCCTGTGCGCCTGCTGCAGCCCGGCCCGCTGGTCCCCGAACCAGTCCCGTCCGCCTCTGCGCATCCAGGCCTCACTGCTCAACCTGCCCACACCGGCATTTCTCCAAGAGGGCCCACCATGTGCCGGTGCCAACTCCGAGCCAGAGGCCCGCAACCTTGGCAGCCTCCTCAGACCATCACGGCCACCGCGGGCAAGGTACGCAGTACTCCTGCCTCGTTGACGTCCCCCACTGGCATACGCAGTGGTCAAGTAGGTCACACATTTGGGACTGAGGCTTGATTTGTCCATTGCAGAGTACACATCAATGTACAGGGCGCATCGCAGACTGCATCCCCTTCCAGCTCTGGTGCCACTGACTCTGTGCCATGGGAGTCATGGGCACTCTCTGGTTGGACTCTGTCGGCGTCTGAGTCCATGGCCTGGGGGTCGTCTTCGTCATCATGTAGCTGACACTGACATTGTGGGAGTAATGAGACTGTAGCATTCAACTCCCCATATTGCCTGTTACTGCTTGCTTCTGCCCTCTGCATCATGCCCTGGATGTACACCCTCCACTGTCCCCCGTAACACTCGGTGCCATCCCCCTTGGACATCAACGGTGACCCGCTCAGCTCTCGTGGCCATGCCTCAGTGCATCGCAAGTCACTGTCCCGTGGTGGTGTGCCTGTGCCGGCCGCTGAGCACCCTGGGCCACCGACTCTCTGCAGCTAAAGTCATGGACCCTTGCTGTTTGTACTTTGGACTTCTAATTGTCTGATCACTGTTGTTGTTGTTGCCAGCACCAGCCAACCCCTGAGGGGTGATTCACACTGCCCAACACCCATACGGCACACTCGTCACTGGACGTGTGACCCTGGCACTGTAAGGTGCAGGGCGCACATGCCCGTAGCCAGTTCCACATGTTGTCTCAGTGTGTACGTGTGGTCATTCTGCATGCATGTGGGCCCGAGCCATACCACATTACATTGTGCTGTGTACAGCGTGCGCAACCTTGCCACCTCAGGCAGTGGGGTGGACCTGGGACATGTAGCTGTGTGGTACCCCCCTGCGTGCGTGATGGGGTGGTCTGGCGTATGGCAGTACGGCGTAGGGGTGTGTTAATTCCACACGTGGCTCTGGGTGTGGTTAAGTTCAGGCCTTGCCATGGGAGTGACTAATGCGTGTGTCTCAGGTGTTGTGTCGGCGCCACCCGTCACGCAATGTACAATGTTGCTATGTAGCATGCCCCCGGAGTACGGGCTGGGCAGAGGGGTAAATGAGGGTGCACAAGCCCGCTTGGGGTCAGGGATCAGACATGCCAACTGTTGTGTGTGTGGCTATTTCCGCAGCATCAGCCAAAGGTCTACCCTCAACCGCATGGCGAGTTCAGCCAGGCATGGTCTCTACATCTGTGTCCTCCCTGCCCTTACCATGGGCCGACACACACGTGTCTGTCCGCCTTCAACACACAACAACACAGTGTTGTTGTCAGGCTTGTGGAAATGCGCAGACAGGCATGACAATGGTGTGCCGTAGGAGTGCAAGTGATGCAACCGCGCTACGCACACTAGTGAATGTTCTCGTGGGGGGGTGGAGCAGCTGTGAGGCTACGTCATACACATTGATGCTGCTCATTTGTAACAAGCAGTACATGTCATGCAGTAATCACAGAGTCACACATATCACGCACCAATGGACCAGTGAGCATGCCAACACATCATGCAGAACCAACTCCTGACTCATGTCTCTCTGCACTGTCACAGGTGACCAAGGGTATGCACTCTGCGCTTGGATGATGACACCCCTCCGAGCCCCGAACACACAGGCCCAGAGGCAGTACAATGCAGCCCACAGATGCACCAGGGGCATCGTGGAACGCACATTTGGCGTGTTGAAGTCACGTTTCAGGTGCCTGGACATCACAGGTGGGAGGCTCCTGTACAGCCCAGACATCGTGTGCAAGATGATCATTGCATGTTGTGTGTTGCACAACATATGTGTACGCAGCAGGGCCCCATGGATACCAGTGCCAGATGAACCTGACGATGGTGATGAGGATGAGGATGAAGCAGATGGACCACACCCCACTGCAGCCGCAGCAGGGATAGCCCGTAGGGACACCATCATTGGCAATTTCTTCACATGAGCACGTCACATTGTGACTGTCCTTGGCAATCATGGGACTGTACTAATTGACCACAGGCACGGCATGTGCAAATAAATGCATTCTGAGTACACAGTCCCTGGGTGCATGTCACTCATCTGTTCTGGGACATCACTCAGACAAGTGTGTGTGCGACATGTGTTGCTGCAAGTTCTATGATTTGTTCCTGGATGGTGGGTGTGTCACCTCTGTGCAGGGTGGCTGTTTGGGTGTCACGTATTCGGACTGCCAGTTCTGTGTGTCGCAGTTAGTGGGGAGTCACAGTCCTAGGCGTTTCACGTGTGTCCAGTTTCATTCCATTTTGGCTGCCATTTGTGTCCTACAGGTGACAACTGTGCTCCTCTTGCGGTCAGATATGTGCCACCATGATGCAGGGATGCCCCCTGTGACTCAGGTCCCACAACATGGGCAACATGTATGTAGGCGGGAGTCACTGCCCCTACCTTCGTCCACGCTATCATGGTGGATTGGTCATGGTCATGACCCGTCTGTGTGCAGGAGGGGTTGCTTGTCCCTCTACAATGTGGAGGGGGGGATGCGAATTCAATGTGTGTTCCATGCATGTTTGGGCATTGGCATAGTTCACATGCAGGCTGCATGTCAATGTACGTTGTGACTGTGAGGAGGTGCCTGTTTGAAGCGGGCCATTGGTCATTTGTTCTACGTCACGGATGTGGGGTTGTGCTCGTACATTGTCATCTAACCTTTTTTTTGCTCTGCTTTTATGGTGCATTTTCCCACATGGCGCGTGGGATTTGCAGGCCTATCGCTGGTTATCGCAGATTTTTGTATCGCTATTGGTGTCATTGCTACTATTTTCGCGTTGGGGTTTCGCGTTTTTCCAGCGTCGCATTGGTTTGAACGCGTTCATTTGACGCGTTATCGTGTGACTATCGCATGGTACCGCCGTGTTGGGAATAGCACATTAACACGGCGTTGTTTTCCCGCGATGGACTGCGATGTGCAGAGTTGCGTTAAGCTATACTTGAGGTGGTTATCACACGTTCTTGAGAATATGCCCGTGAGTTTTAGTACAACTCGGATGAAATTTTCCATCCTGCATGCGCCCTTTAACGATTGCACATGCAGCACTGTATTGCTGCTTACTTCCAATGGCTGGCTGTGCAGATCCGTCAGTGTAAATTATATATTCATACTGATCTAGAGGCATTATTTAATTAGGGAGAGTATATTCTTGTTCGTATTGCAGGAATGCTTGTGTTTTTAAACGTGGGTCGTACCTGTATCCAACATCTTTTGCAGTAAGAGAATTAGCCCAATGTATCCATCTTGGATGTAAGCCTTTAGCGTTCGAAATGCTAGCCTTTGTAGCTGCCTCTAGGGCCGTTACTGGAGTTACGACAATTATTTGTTTCCCCTGAGCCAGTGCTCTTTCTCTCACTACAGCAGTCTGTACAGCAGTCAGAATTTTTTCTGTTGAAGCAAAACGCATCTCAGCATTTGTGTACAAATGTGATTTGTATGCTATTGGTACTGTTTCACCTTCATTATATGTTAGGTATGTGTATCCTGATTGATCTGCAATTATACGGATCACCAGGATGCGTACATTTACGCATGTCTGTACGTGTTTTGAAGCTATCATATCAGCTTGGAGGGAACGAAGGATATCTGTGTGTTCCTGTGTCCATTGTCTAACTGAAAAGTCAGGTCTTATCAAATCGTAGAAAGGTTTAACTCTTTCTGCGTAATCCAAAATGTATGTTCTGCCAAAGTTCAGGAATCCCAGTATTGATTGTAAGTTCTTTAATGATTTCGGAGGCTGGAGCAGCGAGCATTTTTCTAAAAAGTTGGCTGCTAAGCTTTTTCCTTCACTTGAGAGCTCATATCCTAGAAATAGGACATTGAGGTGTGCTATCTTTGATTTCTTAAAATTAAATGTATAGCCTTCAGAGGCGAATCCCAATATTATGGTATTCACTCTAGTCAAGTGTTCCTCCAGGTCATCATCCGTTAGATAAATATCATCCACATAGGACAATGCCCCTTCATCCAGAATTTGAAGTAAGCCCATCCACTGCGAAGGAGGGGGCCAAGTCCATCACAAGCCGGGAGACCATCACGGGAGCGGGAGTGTGCTGGACTACACTTCCCAGACTCCCTTGCTGTACCTGTCATCGCCCCAGCGCCAGGAGGCGCCTACAAAGCCCCAGCGTGACCCCCGCAGCGTGGGAAGCCCATCCACTGCGAAGGAGGTCGGAGGAGGGGGCCAAGTCCATCACGAGCCAGGAGACCATCACTGGAGCGGGAGTGTGCTGGACTACACTTCCCAGACTCCCTTGCTGTACCTGTCATCGCCCCAGCGCTAGGAGGCGCCTACAAAGCCCCAGCGTGACACCCGCAGCGCGGGACGCGCGCGGGCAGCGCCCGGACGAAGCCCGGACCAAGGGCGGACCCGTCTGTGCCCGTCCGGGTCCGTCGGAGGCCGGGCTGGGCCACCCCACTAAGCGCGCTCGAGCGGGTGCGATCTGGGTCCGAGGACTACCTGTTTAGGTAAGTCTGTTGATTTGCATGTGTATAACTAAAGATTAGTAATGCCTAAAAGAAAGGTACGCCATGCAGCTAACATAGCAAATGCACCAGGTCAAACGTCATTGTTGAGCTTTCTCTCCGGGGCAATGGGGGCTATCGAAGAACAGATTAATTCGGTAGAGGAGTCTCTATCTAAACGAGGACGGGGCTGTGCTCCAATTTCCCCAAATGAGAACCATACAACACAGGGCGCCCCTAATGGCTGCATTTTAGAAATCTCGGACCACATATGTGAGAGTGATGTGAATGACTCAACAGAGGACTCACGACCCCCCCCCCAAGCGTAGTAAAAATCCAGGAAATTCGGAGGGATCCCAACTACAGAAAAGGGTAGGGCAAACCCCGGGGAAGCCGCAAAAAAATACACAAAGTAAGAAAAGGAAAACCTCGGGCAAACAGCTATTATTAAAACCATTTACACGTAAAAACACTGCTATCAGTAAAAAACATACAAGTGCTGCCCAAATGGAGGCCCAAACATTGGCGTTGGAAAACATATCCAAAAGTATAGATGCAATGCACACTTACATGGTGGGAGCCTTGGAAAAACTGTCTGAGAGAGTTGTAAACCTGGAGGGACACTTAATGGAGAAAAGTAACGACAACAAAAAACTGATCACACAGACAGGTCCACATTTAAATGGGCCTATTGGCATGGGTCAGACATCTACTCTGATTACATCAGTGGATGACACTACTACTAGACCCCCATCACACAGACCTATGCCAGGTATGGTAGAATCAAACATTAAAAAAAGACAAAATAGGCTTATGGCAGATAATGTTATTTCTGAAAATAGATTGGGGACAACTCCCGGTAGCTTAAGGCATGATCAAAACCACCCATCCCATATTCGACTTGACTTGCCTCCGGCAGCCACGCCGTATGTGGTAATTCTGGCCAACGTCCCCACCCTCTCGACATCAGAACATGAATCTTGGAGTGAACTTCGTAATAAGTCACTCCATTGTTGGGAAACCATACCGGTTTTTGTGATGCACTATTTAAAAACTTTAAAATGGCAAGAAGAGTTGCTTGGTTGGGTAAAGAACGTAAAGTACTCCGTGGAGATTGTATAGCCCTGACGTTTAGTGACCCCATGTTAGTCCGTGCTATCTTAACTAAGGTAGGGAATGTCTCCTACGATTATGACGAAATTAATGTATTGCCGTTAGGAGCTTTTTATCTACCACATCCATTTATAGGCAGGCCTGATCTTAGTAAATCTGCAGGGGACTCCCATATACAATCCTTAACTCGAGGAAACATCCCACTCCGTAATCGCTTTGAACCACTAACCTCGTTGGAGGAATTAGATTGACTAACTCAAAGTTTAGATCTATCACCTCAGAGGGGAGACCCTATGCACCTTAGGGTACACGACACCCGCATTCAAGATGAAAAAGTTAGAGGCAATTTATCCCACAAAGAAAATAACAGGGAGCTGGGGATCACAATTGTAGACCCACCTAAAAATCAAAGTAGTGATGATAAAGGGTTTAACAAATACCCCATATCAGGCCTGGATAGGTTTGGTGAAGGAGAGTTGATTGACCCAAATACCAATGGAACGTGTAAATTACTATCCTGGAATATCGCAGGATTAGCAGCTAAAGTAACTGACCCCCAGTGGTTATCACTAATAGATGATTATGCTATAATCTGCCTCCAAGAAACGTGGGCCCCTGGGGATATACATATAAATGGCTTTCGAACTTTTAATATCCCAGCAACCACAACTAAACAGGGGCGAAATAAGGGGGGCTTATGCATTTACGTTGCAAATGTGGCTGGGGTTCATAATGTGAAAAATGTATATGATAGTGAGTTTTACCAGATATTGAAAATGAATCTGGGATGGGAAAAGGACGTTGTGCTGATAAATTTTTATAATAATATTCCTAAAGCACTGTTGAAGAATGTCCTTACCGATCTATCCCGATCTTTAAAAAATATTGAAGGAAAAATGTCGGAGGACATGCCTATCATATGGGTTGGTGATTTTAATTGCTATTTCTGTAAGCATAGTGAACAGGGCATTTGTGGTCTGGGTAATGATAAGAAAGACACACCTCCACACTTTGCCCATACAAACATTGGGGATTTATTAAATGAAATGGTTTTCCAATTTGATCTAGGGTATGCAAACGATCTGTGTTCACCCCCTATACCCTTTCTTCCGACTTTTAATGGCAAGGGTTGTAATTCAACAATCGATTTTGTGTTATTATCCAAGAGGTACTCGGTTAATGTAACCACTTGTAACACCCTTGATATTTTAATGAGTGACCACTATCCAATTTCCTTAAATCTTTCAGTAAGAGGTATGGCGAAAAGAACTAAAAGGAATGTATTATATAATTCTGATATCCATCTTGCCAGTACCAATGGGTACACCCTAAAGTGGGCAAAGGTAGATCCCGGAGTATTCCTTCAACGATTAATCAAAAAAACTTCGAAGGAAATAGATATATGTCTTTCTCAGGGCAGGGATGATGAGGACATTTTTATGCCTTTCTTAAAATCACAGATGAGGCTCGGAATTTATTAACAAGGGAAAAGCATGACACAGTGCGTAATATTCAGGGCTGGTTCGATAAAGAATGTACGAAGATGCATACTCTTCTGAAAAATACACTGACCAGTAATCCTAGATGTGATGAAAAAGTAAGACAGGCTAGAATCCTATATCGACTAGCCCTAAGGAAACGAAAAGCACAATTAAAAAGGGAAGCATTGGAGGCTTTACATCAGGCCTGTATAAATAAAGATAACATCGGTTTTTGGAAAGCGGTCAATGCTCCTTTTTTTATGAAGAGAGAGACTGATATTATAGATATGGCTATTGCAGGAGACAAGTGGGTAGAATTTTTTATGGGGCTTTATAATGATGAGCCTGCCACCACAATCTTCACGAAAGATAACAACGATTGTGGCCCCTTTCCCATAGATATTGATATCTCTCTTGAGGAGGTTATCAGAGCAATAAAGGAAAGTGCCCCAGGGAAAGCACCGGGCCCGGACGGCGTCCCGGTGGATGTCTATAAATCTAACATCGATTTGTGGGCCCCACTTTTAAGAAACGTGCTTAACAGCTGTAATCACTATAGGTTTATACCTACTTGGACTGATTCCATTGTGATCCCCATATTTAAAAAGGGGGATAGAAATGAACCCAGCTGTTATCGCCCTATCTCCCTATTGGATGCTTTTATGAAACTTGCAGGGAGAGTGATTTTAAATAAGTTACAGGTATGGGTGGAAGATATGCGAGTCTTATCAAAGCTCCAATACGGTTTCCATGTAGGGTTAGGCACAATTGAACAGGGACTTAATCTATCATTAATTATAGACAAGTACACAAAAGCAAAACAGGGTAAACTTTACCTAACGTTTGTGGACCTAAGTTCCGCCTTCGACTGTGTTAGACACAACAAATTGTGGAGTATCTTGGAAGAATTAAAGGTTGACCCACCGCTGTTAACCTTTATCAAGGAGTTGTACAGGGAGGCTGGGGCAAGGGGCCGATATGGAAAACACGGGGAGTGCTCAACAAAGTTCTCCATAAGGAAAGGAGTGAGGCAGGGATGTATACTTGCCCCTCTCCTTTTCTCACTCTATATTAATAGTTTAGGACAATATCTGAGCGGATATCAATGTGACTACCCCATTATAAAGGGAACCCCTGTCCCCATCCTATTGTACGCGGATGACGCGGTAATAATGGCACGGACGCAATTAGGGTTACAGAGGTCTGTTAGCCTTTTTGTCGCTTACATGAAAGACAGGGGCCTAAGGGTAAATACCACTAAAACATACACCATGAGTTGTGGTACAAACAAAAAAAAGACATGTGACATTTTTATTGATAGCAAAAAAGTGGAAAGTACGGATACTTTTTCATACTTAGGCATAAACTTCGACAGAAAGGGTTCATGGAAAACAGCCATGAAGGCTAGAAAACTGAATTTTTCAAGAGCCATAGGAGCAGTTGTCAACTTTGCTAAGAAATTAGGTGGTAGACCTGTCCCAGAGTTGCTGGCAATTTACAAATCTAAATGTATTACAACAGGGACATATGGAGCCGGCATTTGGGGCATTGAGGAAGTAGAACAAATCCAATGTCTTGAAAACACTTTTGTCCGTTATTTGCTAGCTGTCCCCAGTACTACTGCAACTTTTAGCTGTCATAGGGAACTTGGTCTTCCTTATATTTCTGATACTATTAAAACTAATCCTTTACTGCTATGGCATAAGGTTTGGGTATCGGAGGAGACTGGTTTTAATAGAGATGTAATTTTAGACTGCCTTAAATTAGACAGGGTGGCTAAGATCCCATGGATTAATTATATAAAAAGACTTACATATGAAATTGGCCACCCAGAATACTTTGATTCCCCAAGCTCCATGGAAATGGTAACAAGAAAAGCATTAAAAGATATCTGCTTGAGTCATTTAGAGAATAAGCGTTGGCTAGTGGAGAGGGGGAAAAAATCAGTCATGGATAACCACCTGATGACAACATGCATAGGCCTACAACCTTACCTGGCATTGGTACAGAGTAGCTATTGTCGCATGCTTTTGGCTCGGTTTCGCTGTGGGTCTTTTTTTAGACTGGCCACGTTTCCTGAAAAAAATGATTGGTCGAGTAGGTCGCCCATTTGCCCATGTGACGATAAATCAATTCAAACAACTCTGCACTGTACTTTATTCTGCAAGTATTATGTTACACCAAGAAAAACGTTTCTAATTCCTACTCTTAGAAGCTGGGGCCTAAGACAATGCAGAACAGCCTTTTTAAGGTTACAATTGCTGGAAAATGAACAAATCATTATGATTACTTCCTTGTTTTTAAAGGCTGTTATTAAATACCGAAATACAATGTGAACTATCCATAAAAATGGTGTGTATATATATGAATTATCCATTTGGCCCTTGTAATGTTATATAATATGTAACATAATAAGATTATGATGTTTTTCTCTAATCATGTAATAATACCGCGAGAAGTTTTCCACGCCTGTTTTTAATAACTTGTGTTTTTATGACTTTTTAAACTAAACCTTAGAGATCCTTTGCAGTTTTTGTATATTATGCATTACTACAATTTTTTTAACCTATCTTGCCTGCACTTTACAATGAAATTATGGAAAATTTGGTCATGTTTTTAATAAGTATATAAAATATCGAAGTTACCTCCTTGGATTCTGTTTTATAATATTTCTTGTATAATCTGTTTTTATCCTATTATCTTTTTTAATGTGAATGTTGAATTTTTTATGTTATAATATGCTTTTATGGTTGTAAACTACTACACCGAATAAAGCTTCTTTTGATTTGATTTGAAGTAATTCAGTTACTCTGGCCCAAAACAACCTCTGGCTGTTCTTATACCCCTGGGGGAGTCTGCAAAATTGTTGCTGGGAGCCTAACGCGGAGAATGCGGTTAAATACCTGCATTCAGGCGCTATATTCTGGCAAAAAAATCCATTTGAGATGTCTAGTGTTGTTTTGTATTTTTTGCGCACAATGTTATGAATGTCTGTAATCTAAAACTAGACGATATGAGTTGTCAGGTTTCATTACAGGAAACAAAGAATTATTCATTTGAGAGGTGCAAGTTTCAATCACCCCTTGATATTCAAGTTGATCTAAGATCTTCTGACCTGCTTTTAAGCTTCTTGCTTTATTGGATACTGCCTCTGTGGAGTCGGAGTATTTTTTTATGGAATTATGTGGTGGGTTGAATCCTCATCCCATCCAACATGGTTTTTATTTAATGCGGGGCTAGGGCTACCGCCCACTCCCGTGCATATGTGTGTTTTAGATATTTTGGAACAGGGTCGGAAAAGGCTGGTAAAATTACTGTTTCTCCTCTAGGGCAGTCCATGAAAATACTGGCGGCCAATCTTGTTCAGCTAACAAAATGTCATAACCAAACGTCAGGTTCTCCCAAAAGAGACCTCTAACTTTCCTGGGCTTGTCCCCCTCAATTTGGAGTGTTATTTCATATAACTTATTTGGGACGCTTACCCTAGTATCAGGTGTTTCCACCGTGATATAATCATTCAAGTCCGCTGTCACCAGAAATTCTATTCGGTTCTGGCGAGCTATTTTTACTTCTGCCGCACTGTCTAGCATTGTCAGAGCGCATTCCCTGTTCAGTAGTTGAGTCCTCAAAATTCTGGGCATGTCTGATCTTTAGACCTGCAACTTTCTTCTTTTTTAACTGAGGTTTTGGTTTGGCTTTATCTTCTTTTTTGGAAGTATAGTCCTGAGCGTGTTGCTTGTCTCTGGACTTTGTACGCTCTTCTTGTCTGTCTGACCGTCCTTGTCTCTCTGAGTTTTGAACCTTGAAAGGAACGAGATGAACGTGTATCAGTATCCTGATACCTGTCAGGTTTCCTAATATTGTCCCTATTCCTAAGGTTGTACCTCCTTTCGGAGGGCTCCTGTGGAGAAGATCTACCTCTCGATTGAGATCTGTTTTCTTTTTCTGTTTTTTGTTATTGTCCCACTTCTTTTTAGAAGAAGCAGGTGTCTGTTTAATGGTGTCCTTGTCTGGACTAGTCATTAGTTGTGGTTTTAATGCTCTCCCACCCAAACTGTCTCTGCCTAACTCTGCGTATGCAGTTTCAATTATTTTAGGTAATTCGTGTTCCTGTTGTAAAGGACTGAACTCCCTTAGGCATTGGCAGATTGCTACTGATGCTGCTTCCCCTTTAATATTTGCTAGTATTATAGATGATACCTGGGCATAATTACCTAGTAATTTCATCCCTAAGTTCAGAGCAGATTCTGCTCTGTACGCATTTTGTATTTCTCTTAATACATCTGGTATATATGGCAGCAAAAACTCTACCCCAAGAGGTACAATCCTCTATCTGTGGTGTTATCCCCATGGGCAAGCAGATGGTCAGCATTCTGTGTTTTTCATAAGGGCTAGTATTCAGGAATACTGCTTCTAGTTGTATTATTTTCTGAGCTACACAGAATGGCATTTGTTCATGTTTTGCGGGCATTTTACCCATTACTGTGTGTAAAGTTTGTGGTGTAATTTTAGTTTCTGTATTTTGAACTGTGGTTGTGTTTGTTGTAGCCGTTGCTGGCTGGAATGTGAGTGTCCTCATGACAAACTGTGTCATGTTTCTGTACATTTTTATTAATTCTTTGTTAAGTACAAGTAAGTCTCCACCTGGCATCGTTTCAATGTCAGGATGTGGTGTGTAGGCCGCTAATATTGGCCACGTCGCTCCTTCTCTTCCAAGCGGACTGAGTCTTACTCTATTTCTTGTATGGGGGAGGGTGCCTTTAAACCAGTATAAATGCTCCTGATAAATGAGCGGAACTTCAATGTCTTCATAAGGACAATATTCGGTCGGTATTTCACCTTCCTTGTAGTAGTGAAATGGCTTTGTTCTTGCATTTGCAACTGGGAATGTAACCGATGAATAGAATACCTCTGTTCTATATGATTCGTGTGCCTCAATCACGAAAGTTACTGGTTCACCCCTGGACGTTAGACCTTGTGCGCCTAGTTTTAGGGTAACGGCATTCTTAACATTTCCTGCAATCTGAATTCAATCTGCATCTTCTTCATCCGCTGAGAGATTTACAGGCACATGCATCAAAGTAGGCTTTTGCGAGTCCTTAATTGCGAGAATTAAGGACTCGCAATTAAGGACTCGCAAAAACCTATGCATGTAGGAATCGCAAAAATAATAGCGATTCCTACACATTCCTTATTTGCGACTCGCAATTTGCGAGCCGCAAATAAGGAATGGCTTCCCATTCATTCCTATGGGCCTACAGGCCCATAGGAATGAATGGGAAAGTGCGACGCTATTTGCGAGTACCAATAGGTACTCGCAAATTGAGCATGCAATTCAAGGGTGCAGGGGTGTCATAAGGACACCCTGTTGCACCCCTGAAATTGATCCGTGCACATTTGTTGCGCACACACATGCCCCAAGGGCATGTGTGTGTGTAACCTAAAACTTTAAAAAATGCATTTTAGTGCTTTTTTCAATGTTTTTGCAAATTATAGACAAGTTTGATTTGTCTGTAATTTGCGGTCCCAAATAGCGAAATCGCTATTTGAAAGTGCTTCTAGCATTGCATTTAAGGAATCGCTAATTGCGATTCCTTAAATGCAATCGCAATTTAGGAATTCGCAAATAATTGCGAATTCTTAAATTGCGCATAGGAAACACTTTCATGCATCTCCAAAGGCCAATTTGCGATCGCAAACGGCCGATTTTTGCGAATCGCACCGTTTGCGATCGCAAAAACCTTTGATGCATGTGCCCCTTAGTTCTTGTACAACATTATTTTCTGACTCAGTCATTGTTTTAGTAAAGAAGAGCTTTTCAAGGGAAATAAGATAAGGTGTTTTGCACAATTTAGGAATGATGTGTCCTTCAAGCTTGATTAACCAACAGCCAATAAATAGGATTTTTGCCTACTCAGCTGCGGCAGAGTTTGTGCCCTCCCACTCCAGACGTCTCTGGGGATTTGTGATTAGAGGTCTCTGAGACTAGCACGACTGAACTACTCAGATTCTATTGTTAAATAAGTACCCAACCAACGTTGGCGCCGCCATGTCGTGTAGTTCCTATAAAACCTATACAGGATCTGCGCGATCAGACAGCATACACTGTAGAATTGGTGTCAGACTGATTCTGAACACCCCCACTGGGTATGTTGGCCTTTTGCACCAACTAGCTCACAGTGCCACTAGAATCTCCTCTTACCAAGGAGAGAATAGTTCTTGGCAACCATCGAACATGACAACCCTGATCCCTCAGGACGGTGGAAACAATATACTACTTTTCGCTCAGTCACTCGTGCTTACTTAGTCTGTCTTAGAGAGATACACAGAATAAACGGGCTGGGCAAGTATTTATTGAACAGTTGTTATTCTAGTGTAAAATAGATGAGCTGCAACAACCATTAGACAGTAAAAGATATAAATGTTCAGCAGTATTGTGAAAGTAAATGGATGGTATAGCTCTACCATCTTGCAGTAATCATGAATACATTCAAGTATATAAAATACATGATAATAAAAAGATGCGTACTCCTACTATGCCTCCCTAACTAGATATACCTAAGTGTACCTAGCATGTGTGTAGGTGCTAAGCCAAGAATCCCTCTAGGATAGAGTCAACCCCATTACCTGAAGTGAGAGACTGTGGGACCCTGTCCTGGCCTCAGGAGATGTTTTAGACCACTGCGAGCTGGAGTGTCTGCATGCAGGAACCTCCGCGTCTCTGGTCAGTGTGTCGGCCGGGAAGTCCTGGTCTCCTCTGTCTGTCTTAGCAAGATGTGATGTATATATACCCATAGGTCTCCCCAGGGGTCCTACCTCGCTGTATTACTGTTTCGGCCTAAGGATGACGTCGGGCATGAGCTTTATACATAGATATTATACAGGAGATGGTAGTCCTGCTGTGCTTCCAAGAATCCTCATGCATAATGTATGAGATTTCGAACTAGGGAAAACACGCGTTCTGAATGCAGTGTTGTATCTAGGTAAAAGGTCAGTCCCTGTAAACCGTTATAAGTGTAATGTAGGGAAGAATATAGGTGAAGAGTAATGAAGTTACCTGGGCCTATATTATGGTACCTATATGGAATATAACATTACATGTTCAGATGGTCACCTTATTTTGAAAACCAATGAGAACGAGAAGAAGCTATGAATGATACTTTTAGGAGATTGAACATTAATATTTAGGGTATAGATATTTGTGTAAAAAGAGAATTATTGGAGTAGCTGTTTCTATGAGAGGAGAGCTTTGCTGATGTTTCTCTCTATGCTACTCTGGCTGGCTGCTGTCTTTGCTAAACCTAATTGAGACTGTCCTGAATCTTTGCACATCATTGGCTCTTAGCTATACCTTTTTGGCCAAGAGGTTAGCTTCCTTTCTCATTGCACGCTGTGCAATAATTCTCTAGGTTCGTATGAAATCAAATTGCATATTGATTTTTTGCAATGAAATATTTTTCTCTTTTGTCTCTCTCTCTGCTCTCAAATGCTTGTTATTGATATTGTGCTGAATTTTATATAAATTGTTTCTTATATTAGTGATTTACCTGTAACATTTGTATATGAAGAAACTAATGATATTTGCTAATGTGTTCATGTACGGACCATTCATATTCTGAAAAACTTAGATGAAAGTGACTTGATAAGTACTCAGAGTTTGTTGTCATTATTATGAGGATTTGACAGATTTGTACTTATTATGACAGTTGTTACTAAGTTAGATATTTCCTTCATTAGGGTCCTTATGAGGGGAATATTATCCATCTTTCCATTGCCAAGTCCCTATAAGATCTACTTAAAGATCCATCGGAGGACCTGTTGCTGTAAGTGGTTATTGAGTTCTCATGAGCCCGAACTGCTAATCATGAAAGAGTCTAGTTGGTATAAAATTAGGATGAATAACATTTCTCCCCACTTCCGCTGCATCAGTTTTTTGTAGTTGCATTGGATGGTTAGTTTAGACTAATCATATTGGGTAATGAATAAGACGGAATTTATAGGGATAGATGATTATTGACTACTCACCTTTATATGTTGTGGTCCGTTGTTGACCTTAAGAAACTGAAGTAACGGGTCCATCATAGGCCTAAGACCCCGGGATAATCCTAAGGGCAGACTTAGTGTGGCATACACTAAGCGGAATTACGTTGTCTGCTGTTGATGCAGTGCTGAGCAATGGTCGTATTGTTGGCATTGCACAGGGAATCTTGAGAGAGTGAAGAATAGTGGGAGCTTATTTGGGTCACTTTGGAAAACGCATCTTTCCTGAGAATTTTTCACTTGAGTGAGGGTAAAATTGCACTGGTCGAGATTTTGCTGGAAACGAGAGGAATTCTCAGAGTACATGATTACTATCAAATTATTTTCTTTTAGTGGAGCAGACAAGCTGGATTTTAAGTAGTTTGTTTTGTCTAAGACTTTGAAAACGTTGATGCTGATTTTGTAAAGGGAGGGTCAGTTGTAGGAGTTACACTGACGTCACAGAAGTGCTGCGCTGGTATTGGACGGTTGATGTGAAATCGTCATAGAAAGTGCCACACTGGTATTGGTTGATTTTTGTGAACCGCACGTGGATTAGACAAGTGAAGTCGATTCTGGTTGGTGGTAGAAAATCATTATAAGGAAGAAGAATAGTTGGAGATTTACTTATATAGACTAGAATTAGAATAAAATAACCATGAAAATAATAAAATTGTTGAAGACATTATTTAGTAAGGATGAGTCTATACCTATTAGAGAAGGAATTCCTGTACCCCCGAAGGAACACCTGCTTCCTATATGACTTTACAGAGGGGTTATCATACGTATACTTGTTTCAAAAATTGGATGAAATACACTGAGCAAGATGGTGTTTTATCGTTTTCAGAGAATGGTACATTAAATACTAGAATTCTAGAGAATTTGAGGTGACAGATGAATGATTTGAGACCTACTCCTAGACCTATGCAGTATGAAGCTCTTGAGGAATGGGAACATGAAGAATACAAAAGAGAAAGACATAGGAGTCAGAATAGATCCAAAAATACTGTGAGTAAATATTCAGAAGCAAAATGGAATGCTCAAACGAAAATGTGGAGAAGATACGTAGCAGAAGGAGCAGGAATGTTTCTGGTAATGGTTGCAGAATCCAAAGAAGGAGAAAAGTGTAAGGAGAAAAGAAAGAATGTTGAAGAACAAAAATCTAATAATATAGATTTGAATGACAGGAATGATGGCATAGATGATGAATTTTAAAATGAATTATTAATTAATAGACCTTCTTCATATCATGAAGAACAGGACAGGATAGAGGCAAATTCTTTGCCGGGTGCTCCATTAATTCAGATAGAAGCTGCTTGAGAGAGAAATTCTGTAAATACAAGTCGAAATCAAAATTTAGTTAGAGAAGATTTAGTACAAAAGATAACACAAATGAATTTGAATCCAGAAGTTTTGTCAGTTCCAGTAACTATTGGCCCGATAGTTCCGTTATATAATGATGGACAAGGCATTTCTCAAGTACATGCGTTAACAATACCTGACAGAAGTATGAATGGAGTTCCTGTAGTTTACAGAAAAATTAGTGAGACTAATCAAGGAACAATTGGAAATTACAGAAGACATGTGAGTGTAGAGTCAGGAGATTCAGAACAGTTGATTAATGTTTCAGAGAGGATTATTGAAAACCCAAGAAGTGGTATAAATATAGACCCAAAGAGGCTATTGCACATTGAGGAAAAATTAACGACTACATCAGGAACGATAAGTGGGACAAGTGAAAATATTCAGAAATCATTAGGTCCCTCACCAGAAGAATTGGATGAATGGATAAGAGAACATAGCACCTGGTTGTAGTGTACAGAATAGAAATAATTTGGGTGTAGATGTGAGTGAATTAAAAGCAGATTTGGAAGAAATTATTCTTGGTACAATTAGCCCAGATAGACTAAGTAAATGTCAGGATGAAGAATTACTGTTTATGTGTAAAAATATTATGAGGAAAGCAAAAGCGATTCATGAAAATTTTGCTGAGATTGCACAGACATATGGAGTTGACATAGAGAATTCTAAAGCGTTACAAAAAACATATAGACTAGATTTTAGTGATAGAGATTTGAAAAATCTGAATGATTCAGGGAAACATTGCAAAATAAAGAGTTAATTAGCACATTAAAGTGATGGGGAGAATTAGATTGTTGGAAAGGAAGATGGGCTAAAAAGAAGGAAGACAGTACAGCAACTACAGTGGCTTTACCATTCTATCCTGTGAGAGAAACAGGAATGGGAATATCTGATGCTACAATATATCCGATGAAAGAAGTACCTGGAGGTGTATTTGTTCATGTCCCATGGCAAAGACAAGATATATTGTCATTCACGAATGATTTCCCAAGATTGAGAGAAAAATCAGTGGAATGGTATAAACAGGTCGAAAGGTTTGTGAAAGTTTCAAAGTATTGTGGAAGGATTTAGATGGCTTGTTTGACATTGTAGTTTTAGCAGATTTGTGGACTGAATGTAAAATTGCTGTAAATTGGTTGAAAGAAGAATATCCAAGAGATTCAAAAACAGGAGCACCTTCGGAAGAAGTTATGAAGAAATATAATCAGGTTATTACCTATTTGAAAGGAAAGATTTCACCAAAAGAAACAGATTGGATAAAAATAGACAGAACTACTCAGGAATTGAAGGAATCAGTACATGATTATTATGAAAGGCTGTTACAAGTGTTTAAGCAGTACAGTGGAATTGAGAATATCACTGATAAAGAAATGGGACATTTTGTATATTGGTTTGTGTATGGATTAGGACCAGAAATTAGCCTTATGATTCAGCAGCATTTGATTTGTTGGCAGAGCAAGAAGATTGACGAGATTCTTCATTATGCGAAGTAGTGTAGTGATGACATTGACACAAGGCATAAGAAATTAAAAGAAAAATTAATGCTAGCTCAAATGAAAGCAGCAAAGAAAGGAGGTTTTGTGAGTACAGATTATGTGGAAGGTTTTCAGATTACTACTGGTATGAGAGGTGTATCAAACGAAAATACTGTGACACAAATGATACCATTACCACAAGGGAGAGGTAAAAATAATATAGATGAGTTGAAGAAGAAGTATCCTTGTCATGCGTGTGGCAAGTTCGGACATTGGAAGCGCAAGTGTAGGAGAATATTGGGAAATAATGTTGCTACAGGAGTAAATTATATGAATCAAATGCAACAGAATAATCAGAATCAGCAAGTGTGAGTTCAAGAGGACAGGGTATGCCTTTAGCTCCGATACCTCAAGCTCCTATGCAAAATCAAAATGTGAATGGTCAAGTACAGAGATACAATGCGAATGTGGGTTTTCATACAAATGATCAAATGAATTCAAATGTGCAGGTGACATCGCAGTATTTGATGCAGTGGTCAGAAACTGATTCAGACACATCTCAATGATGGTGCCAGGGGGGGGGGGAGGAGTACGTGCTTGGCGCATCCTTAGAGGTAGATCAGAACGGTCCCTAAGTGGATGGCGAGGAAGACGGAAATGCAATTACGTTCCTCATAGATACTGGTTCTACCCATTCAACTGGGAGAACTGTGGAAATTCCCAACCTACCCCTTTCGGGAGAAATTATCCAAGTTGTAGGTGTTTCAAACAAATTTATAAAAACCTCAGTAGCAAAATCAATGAAAGTACAGATTGGAGGTTTCCAAGATTTACACCAATTTGTGGTGTGTGTTACAAGTCTAGTTAACCTATTGGGAAGATACTTACTTTGCAAGATGAACTGCTCGATTTATTGTACACCAGAAGGAATAGCATTGCATACAAAAGATGCAGGTGTGGTGTTTAAAATGGCAAGGCAGGGTACAGAAGTGAATGATTTATATCCATTATTTACAACGAAGGATTTGCCTGTTGAATTGAGAGATATGGTGTTGTCTCATGTTTGGGATGTGTGGGATTTCTCAGGGAAAGATATTGGACTAATGAAAGGAGTAGCTCCAATTAAAATCATGGTTAAACCAAATGCAGAATTTCCAAGAACACCACCTTATAAAATGTGTCCTGACATGATTGCAGGAGTGACTCCTGTAATTGAAATGTTGATTGAGCAAGGTATTTTAAAGGAGATTTTAGGTAGTCTATGCAATTCGCCTATTATGGGAGTTCGCAAACCTAATGGAAAATACAGAACAGTTCAGGATTTGAGAAAAGTGAATCAGATAGTAATGCCTTGTTGTCCAATAGTGCCAAATCCAGCTGTGATTCTTTATCAAATTCCATGCGAAGCAGAATGGTTCACAGTGATCGATTTATGTCAAGCATTTTTCTCGATACCTTTGCATCCGGATAGCCAATTTTTATTTGCGTTCCACTTCGGAGACAATGTCTTGGCATGGTGCCGAGTTCCGAGAGTCCTTCAATTTTCAATCAGATATTGAAGAAATGTTTGGAGTCATTGGTAATGCCTAAAGACTCAGTCCGGGTGTAATACATCGATGATCTGTTGGTTGCATCAAAAATAAATGAGGCTTGTGTGACAGATACAATTGCTCTACTGAACCATTTGGCAGTAGGTGGGCATAAAGTGTCACCAGCAAAACTACAATTTTGTTAAAAAGAAGTTCTTTATTTGGGTCACAAAATTGAATAAGGAATCAGGAAAGTGTCTCAAGATCGGCTTAATGCAATGTTGCAAATGAATCCGCCAAAAACTTTGGGAATGGTTGGTTATTGTAGACAATGGATAAACAGTTTTTCCTTGATAGCCAAACCATTACAATGACTGACTCACAAAGATGTGTCAGATCCAATACATTTGTTTGAAGAATGTATGAAAGCATTTGTGGAGTTGCAAGACAGTTTGTGTCGAGCACCCACATTGGGAATGCCAGATTTCAATAAGGATTTTGCATTATTTTGCAGTGAATGTGATGGATGTGCACTTTCAGTTCTAACGCAAATGCATGGAACAGCGCACCGTTCAGTAGCATACTTTTCCGCCACATTGAATCCTGTGGCTTCAGCATTACCTGGTTGTTTGAAAGCAGTTGCTGCTACTTGCATGAGTTTGGAGCAGAGTGAAACAATTGTGATGGGACATCCTTTGAAAGTGTATGTACCACATTCAGTTGAAATTTTTGCCGGCACAAATTGGGATGGTGAAATGTTCCGCACACAAATCTGGACGTGATTATGTTACAGTTGGCAATAGATATGCTGACGAGATTGTACATTATTGTGCACAAAATTAAGTATCAATAAATGGGGAACAATTGAAAGAACGAGCTGATCAAACAGAAACAAGACTAATGTTTTCATCTGTTAAAACATGGGAAGAGGTTAGACAATTGCAGGACACGGCTAGTGATGAAGAAAATGAAAACTGGATCAAAATAGGTTGTACACGCAGAGCAGAAGATAAAGTATGGATTTACACTGATGGAAGACCAATAATGCCAGATAGTTTGTTGTCTCAGATGGCACAAGTCTATCATGATCCTACACATGTTGGTAGAGACGCGTTGACTAGAATGTTTAAACAGAACTGGTTTAATCCCAAATTTAGAGTCATTGCAGAAAGTCTCTGTCAAAGATGTGTAACTTGTCAGCAACAAAATGCAGGGAGGAAAACTGTTGTTAGTTTGGGTCGAATTGGAAAAGCAGCAGGTCCATTTACTCGCATGCAATTGGATTTTGTGGAGATGCCTCTTTGCCATGGTCTAAAATATGTCTTGGTGATTGTATGCCTGTTTTCTCGTTGGATGGAAGGTTATCCAACAAGACGAAATGATAGTTTAACAGTTGTTAAATTGCTTATAAGAGAGCTAATTCCTAGATTTGGATTTACAGTCTCATTAGAATCAGAAAGAGGAACTCAATTTAATAATGAGATAATCCGGATGATTTGTGCAGCATTACATATTGAACAAAAATTAAATTGTGCTTATCGACCATAAGCATCAGGTGTGGTCAAGCAGATAAATGGCACAATAAAGTCTAGACTTGCTAAGGCTTGTACATCCACATCAATGAAATGGCCAGATGCATTGCCGTTGGTCTTAATGAGTTTGAGAAGTATTCCTGACAGAAGAACTGGATTGCCCCACACCAAATTGTGATGGGAAGGGCTATGAGACAGCCAACAGTCCCAGGAAATCAATTGATGAATATAGCTGATGACTTGGTGCTCAATTATTGCAAAGTATTGGCTGATGTAGTGCGTTCTGTGTCTCATCAGGTTGGAGAAGTTGAAACTACAGCACAACGAGAACAAGGCCATGATTTGAGCCCTGGAGAGTGGGTGCTCATCAAGAAACATGTAAGGAAGTCGTGTTTGGAACCTCGATGGCCTGGGCCATATCAAGTGATCCTTGTGACAACAACAGCAATCAAATGTGGTGGCTTGCTTAATTGGATGCACGCAAGTCATACAAGAAGAGTTCCAAGTCCGCTTGAAAGCACAGAGTCAGTCGAAGGTGAACAGAAAGAAAGAAAGAAACCTGAACAGACTAAGCATTAAGTAAAGTGGTCACAAGCTACTGGATCTTATAATACTGTCATTGTTGTAACTGAAAGAGAGTTGGTCCCTGAAAGAAACAAAGACAAAGAAAAGAGGGATTCAGCTAAAAGAAGTTTTGAATCAAGTGAAATAGACAGTGTTTCAAGAAAAAGAACAAGGAAAGGTGATAAATGGCCTAGAGGAGTCAAGAGACTGAAATACACTTTGAATGAAAAAGTTCCAAATACCATAATTGAAATTTCTAGCCAATCTGTACAAAGCGATACTGAAGGTGAAGAAAATACAGTGAGAAGAACAAAAAGAGTAAAAGTTGCAAACAAGAAGTACCCAGCACCTGAATGGACATATTTAGCTGCTGCTGCAACAAACATCTCAGAAGAAGAAATCAGAAGCAATTTATCATATGAGCCACCCTAAATGAACTGTGCTCAAGAAAAGGGGTGCAGAAAAAGAGAGAGGAAATTTGAAGATAAATCAAATGGAATAATAATCTCTCGAGACCTAAGGCTCAAAAAGTGTGGGATACACAAATGTTATCAGAAGTTTTTTTTCGTTTTTTCAATTTGTTTTATTATTAGTTAATTTTAGTTTAGATTTACTTATAAAATGGCTAGAAATTAGACTGGTAATCAAAATCAGGGATTAATTATGCGAAGATGTTTTATTGCTTGTTTGGTTGATATTCATTTTAATAATACCTAATTGTATGTATCCTACTAAAGTTAATATTACTAATAATGATGTTCCCACAAAGGTTATAATAAAGAAAGATCTTAGAGAAGATCCACAGACTAACATTAAAGAACTAACAGGAAGTGACCTACATCAAGATAATTCTATTAATGATTTTTCGTTAAATGTTTTTACAAAATTGTTGTATGAGTATGTTGATAATATGAATGCAAGACATTGTTATGTGTGCATGCAATTTGTAGTATTCTTACATGATGTTTTATTCCCTATGTTTCTCTGCTCCAGGTGCTCAGCTTGTGTGTGTGTCTTCTGTATGGAATGTTGGTGAGTGGACCTTGAGTAGAATGCCTGGGTGACTGGATGAGGAGTGACAGTTGGTGAGAGGGGCTGAGCATCTAGCAGGCTGATCCTGGTGGGGCTGTTATTTACCACCTATCTCCTGTTTATGAAGACTTACTGGTTTACTGAATAAACCCATTTGGATTACATCTTACAAGCGTGGTCCTGCTTACTACATAAATTTTGGCGACGAGTTGGAGACCACTCCACGCTCTACAGTTGGTAAAGATGCCTTCTACGACATGTTGGGATAGAGCTACAAAAGGGAAAAGACGACAGGTGCACACTACAGGAACAAGACGGAAAAATCAGGTACCACAAGATGAAATAAAGAAACTCAAGGAGCAACAAAGAGAACATAATCAGCACGCTGTGCAGCCCCACCAGTGTCCATTACAATGGACAGCCCCTACCCAAGCGTGCTGTACCCAGTTTCAAGAGGCAACTACAACAAGATTTGAGTCTCAAAATACGGTGAGCCACTACTTTTATTTCAAGGATGCTGCGCAGAGTGAGCATACAAGCACAGTGCATGCTGTGCAGTGTGTGACTTGCAAGTACATTTTATATCAAACAAGTCTTACAATTTTAACATGTGTGTGCCTTATTTTCGTCTGCGTTGGAGCACTGTTTCTTAGGCACGAGGACTTGCACAATGTCACACATGGAGGTGTGCAAACAGATTTAAATGGTTTTACAGTAGCGCTGGCTCACAGAACAGTAACAAGTATGAGGATGTGTTTGAGGCCACACAGCAGCAATGTCTTTCGTGTTCTTGGGGACAAAGAGAGGTGAGAATAGATCTGTCCTTGATTGTTGGACTTTCTTTTTAGACCTGATGTAAGCGCACAAACAGATTTTCATGGGCTTCTAATCGACACTACAAGCTTCAAGGAAGATGTCTATACTGTGTGTTTTAGTCCGTGGATGAGTACTGGGTCTTCACATTTCTCCCAGCTGTGGACACTTTGGACACTGTTTGCGCTCGTGTCTCAAACAAGGCCAGTTTGGTTTGGTGGCCGGTTGGTAAAGGATTGAACTCGGGGGTAAGTTCAGTCTTTATTTTATCGTGGTCCCTGGATGCCCTCTGGACTTTTGGCAGTTCAACTGCTGTTTTAACTTTTAAAAAAACGTGGCGCGTGTCAAGTAACGCACGCGCTTACCTGACTCTAAGTTCTTGGTCGCTTGCAGATCCTCCTGCGTCCTTCGTCCATTTTCGAATCTCCACTGTGACGGTCATCATTTCTTCAGCTCCGGTGATCCTCACTGTCGTTTTGGTGCACGCTGATGGCGGGAGCCACCCGGCGCAGCGTGATACAGCGTGCTGCCATCTTGGGGTTGGACATTCCCCATGTGTTTTGTAAGTGCTCTGCCCTCGAATTTGCCAACCACGTCTTTTCACGTTATGGAAGTATTCACGCTGACAGGAGTGCAGTCGTGGGAGGATGTCTTCACGTTGTTTGCCTCATTCACGCTGACAGGAATGCCGTCGAGGGAGTGTGTCTTCACGTTGTTTCCCTTGCCTCCTGTGAGTGCTCGAGACTTGAGACTTTTCACTTTTTGTGCCGTTTCTTGCCCGTAAGCGAAAGATAGATGCAGTGAATTGAAGTTAACATGCCATGTATTTTGGGTGCATCTGGTATCTTTGGGCAGCACTTTCATTTCATGCTTGTTTGGAAAAAAAATTTGAAACACATTTTGGAAAATGTTTATGATTTATTGTTTGATCTAGTCTTATTTTCGCAAATTTATGTTAATTATGCCTATATTACAAGTCTTACTTGAGTGTTGTTTATGGAAGGAATGGGTCTTAGTCCCATATCCTCACTGTTACAATTTTTGTATCCCTTACTTTGGGATGGGAGTGGGTTTTTAGTTAGTCCCATGTCATCACGTTTAGTCTGCTTTCCTTCTCAAGAAGGTTGGGTTTAGGGTTTGTTTCCCTTTTTCGCTGTAAGCCATTTATCCTTACATGAGGGTTGGTTTAAGGGGTTTACTCCCATTATATTAGGTTATGGGTTGTGGTCCCAATTTTTTTTGTCCTGTTGCAAGGAGTCTCTTTCCTTGCGTGCGTAAGACACCTTGTGCCGCATGTTGTTTGTTTGTTGCAGGGGTGTGTTCCCTGCGTGCGTAAGACACCTTGTGCCGCACATTTTTTTATTGGTTGCAGGGGTGTTCCCTGTGTGCTTAAGACACCTTGTGCTGCACGTTTTTTTATTTGTTGCAGGGGTGTTCCCTGTGCACATAAGACACCTTGTGCCAAATGTTTTTTTATTTGTTGAAGGGGTGTTCCCTGTGTGCATAAGACACCTTGTGCCGCACGTTATTTGTTTGTTGTTGCAGGGTTTTATCCTTGTGTGCCTCCTCACACGGAGAGCTCCCTACACGGAGAGCATATACATTTTTACAGGTTGTCCCTTGTTAATTGTGGGGGCAGGACATTGGGTGTCAATCCCTTTTGTCCACACGACTTTTCTCCTCTTAAATTTGCTGTCCCCTGTTTTGTTGGGGCAGGATATTGGGTTTTTAGTCCCTCTAGTCCACATGACTTTGGTTCTCCTCACGGAGAGCACATACGGTTGTCCCTTGTTAATGGTGGGGGCAGGATATTGGGTTTTAGTCCCTTTAGTTCTCATGACTTGTCTCTTTACGTGGAGAGCACGTGCTTTACATTGTTGTCCCTTAGTTATGTTGGGGGCAGGATATTGGGTTTCAGTCCTTTTAGTCCACATGACATTTTGATTTATATGTATTTTTCGTATTTGAGGAGGGGGATGGGTACTGTATTGTATTCTGCATCCATCTTTCCTTCTTGTCTTTGGTTCCTTTCCCTCTCGTGGTGCGGTGTTCCCGTCATCCCTGGGTCTGGGCTTTTGACTCTATTTTTATAGTTCATTTCCACTTTATGATGTGGGCGTTGTTTCCTTCATCTTTGGGTTGTGGACTATTTATTATTGCTGTATTTTTATGTTTATAGATTATGCATTGGTTTTGTTTATTCTTCTGTTCAAAAGGGAAGAGATATGTAGTATTCTTACATGATGTTTTATTCCCTATATTTGTCTGCTCTAGCTGCTCAGCTTGTGTGTGTGTCTTCTGTATGGAATGTTGGTGAGTGGACCTTGAGTAGAATGCATGGGCGACTGGATGAGGAGTGACAGTTGGTGAGAGGGGCTGAGCAGCTAACAGGCTGCTCCTGGTGGGGCTGTTATTTACCACCTATCTCCTGTTTATGAAGACTTACTGGCTTACTGAATATACCCATTTGGATTACATCTTACAAGCCTGGTCCTGCTTACTACACAATTACCATTGTCTGCCTCGGAAGGAGTGATTTATCACCACCTTCCATTAACATATGGAATTTCATGTAGTGTGCTAACAAGTTTATTCTATGGGAAGGATCAGTTTCAGTGCTTTTACTCCAATTATGATTTAGTATTTTCAGAAGTTCCTATTAAAAAGAATATGAATATAGTGAGTAGTGCAAGAAATGCTGAGTATATGGGAGAATTTTTCCATTCGACTAAAACAATAGATACTGTATATGCACATCAAAATAATCTGACCTGTAGATTACATAGTGTAGAAATAGAATTCATAAATACTGTAGAAGATCGGCGACAAGATTTTAAGAAAAAGGCGGAAGAACAAAAGACTAATATACCTCCTTGGGCTCACAGGGAGGGGGATTACAAGAAAGGTGAGACATATGTTTCAATGACTCTAGACTGGCATCACAAGGGGAACCTTTGCTTACTAAGACAAAAGACTGCATATAACAATTATTTTATTGGTTCTAGTGAATGTGAACATACTTTCCTAATCACAGGGGTTTGGGGACTGAGACGTGGCACTGACTCTGTTTATCCTCGAGTTTATTATGTGTGTGGTACAAATGCTTATTACAGATTGCCACAATATTGGTATGGGTGTTGTTATTTGGGAATAGTTTTCCCAAAGATCTAACACATGAATGAAAATCCTAAACCCAATGAAAAGAAACTAACACGGAGTAAAAGGGGAATAAGTGCTGCAGAAATAGTGGGAGATATTTTTGGTGCATTGATACCTTCAGTTGGAGTAATTTTGAACTCACATAAAATGAGAAAATTGTCTACAGTAGTTGACCGTTTATCAACGGATACTGCTGGTGGGTTTTTAATGGTTAATACGGAAATGGTGGCTATGAGATCCATTGTTTTGCAAAATTGACTTGCTCTTGATGTAATATTGGAAAAAGAGAGCGGAGTCTGTAGTCTGTTGAAAATTCAACAATGTTGCGCATATATTCCTGACAAAAGTAAGGATTTAGAGGGATATATCAGCAACATTACACATTTGCGTAATGATATAACTGAACTGAAGGTTGATGGTGCATGGGAAAAACTTGGTAAGGGTTTTTCCTCAGTAAGTAATTGGTTTTCATCACTAAGTAACAGCTTATTAGGGAGAATACTAACACCTATAATTGCTATAGTTATTGGCATACTAATGGTCATTTTAATTTACAAATGTTGTAAAAATAAACAAACAGAGACTAAACGTAGAGCTAGAAAAAAGGAAAAGAGAAGAACTAGAGATGGAAGAGAAGAAAGGAGCTTATTATGAAGTAATGAGAGATGCAGAGGGTGTTAGGTTGAAACAGATGAAAACTACTTCTTTTTGAAAAGGAATCAGATCGTAATCTGATTTTGTAGATTATATGATGGGTTGAGTCGCCATCAAATGGGGGATTGATGAAGCATAATTTTAAAATCATGCTTGATTGAATCATCTCATGTTTGTCTTACTAATAAACAATGACTAATAGTGTGAAATTAATTTACAAGGGTGACACATTTCTAGTGAATAAGTGCAAAACAAAGCACACGTTAAGAAGTATTAGTGAAAAACTGCAAAATGAAGCACAACACATGTAGAAAAATGAAAGTAACATTAAACGTGTAGAGAGCATGAATAAATAAACTTTCTTTATGTGAACTAAGACATTTACGAGAGGAAGAGAAATGAAAATGAAAATTAGAAAATGCTTATGAAAATGTTACGCAGAAACGCTTATTTTCTTTACATATAATGTAAAAGAGACATATTAATTAATAATGGGATTAATTAGAGTAAGCTTTGTGGATATAATAGATAATTATCGTTCTAACTGAAATGTCTTTTATTTTCGTAGAGAGAGATGCATTACAAAATCCGATGAAGGCCTCAAAACTTTGCTTGAATGATATTTTCTTTTCTTAAAATGTAGGCCTCGGAAGAAAATGTCTTCTGTCCTTCACGTTTTAAATTGCTGTGTTAGTTTGTTTAGCTGTGCACAAGGTAATCTTAAAGAATTTCCTCTTGATTATTTACTGTGAATGAACTTGTCGGACGAAAGTTACTGTCGTATAGTATATACAGGATCTGCACGTTTAGACAACATACACTGTAGGATTGGTGTCAGACTGCTTCTGAACACCCCCACCGGGTATGTTGGCCTTTTGTACCAACTAGCTCACAGTGCCACTAGAATCTCCTCTTACCAAGGAGAGAATAGTTCTTGGCAACCATCGAACATGACAACCCTGATCCCTCAGGACCGTGGAAACAATATACTACTTTTCGCTCAGTCACTCGAGCTTACTTAGTCTGTCTTAGAGAGATACACAGAATAAACGGGCTGGGCATTTTTCAATAAGTATTTATTGAACAGTTGTTATTCTAGTGTAAAATAGATGAGCTGCAACAACCGTTAGACAGTAAAAGATATAAATGATCAGCAGTACTATGAAAGTAAACGGATGGTATAGCTCTACCATCTTGCAGTAATCATGAATATATACAAGTATATAAAATACATGATAATAAAAAGATGCGTACTCCTACTATGCCTCCCTAACTAGATGGACCTAAGTGTACCTAGCATGTGTGTAGGTGTTAAGCCAAGAATTCCTCTAGGATAGAGTCAACCGGATTACCTGAAGTGAGAGACTGTGGGACCCCGTCCTGGTCTCGGGTTGGACACCACGCAAGGGATGTTTTAGACCACTGCGAGCTGGAGTGTCTGCATCAGAACTAACAATGACTTTCTTCAATGAACTTTGTCGAGCTAGTATGGTCAGATGGTCACCTTTGTAGTGTGGATTGTGGCCTCATTGTCGACATTGTTAAGTTAGCTTAGACCTAGCTGCCACGATGCGTTCTTTGGACACGTTACTCTGTGACTTTGTATTTCAAGACTCTGCTTGTGCCCATTCAGCATTAGGACTGTCTGTCTTTTTGCCTTTCACCTTTTCTCATGTCCTCTGTGGGGTTCGTCTGCACACAATGTACAAGGTCGAAAAACAACGTCCCTTGTTATTGCTGTTCTGGTCAGCCCCTCGCACTTAGACATAACATGGAATACCGCTACACAGGGAAAAATTCATGTGCTTTTAATATTGTGATCTCCCTGTTTGTGACACTTGGAGAACAACCTTTCCAGGGAGAAGAGCTGTGCTTGTCTGATGATGTAAACCTTGCATCTAGATCTTGAGGTATGGGGGTCCCCCGGACAAAGCCCAGAGGTCTTCTATTTTTATAATAAACTAGTTCCTAGCACGGGGAGGGTGGCAAGGCCTTTTAGTCCTATATCCACTGACTTTATAAAATGCTGTCCCTGTTTGTATTCTATGGAATTGTAACCATGCTTACTGTTTTATCTGTATGCATTATGCTGCTAGTACTGGCACGTGTACTGTGTCTTAGAGCACGTTAGTTGAAATAAACATTTTAAACTATACTGTGTCTCTTATTACACATGTTGTGGACAAGTATGAGTGAATAATGAAAGAGTGTTCCTGCGATTCCTGAAAGAGTCCGTGTTCTGGGATGTCTAATCATTGGTAGCTTCGCTGTAGTACAGAGAACGAATGTGACACTATAGCTAGTCGGATTGGGATTTTGGGTACTAAGGGGTATGGTTGGTACACCACTATACACCGAGGTCCTGTTTTCCTGCGCATAGTTCTGTATATGTGCAGAATCCCCGCAACATGGCGCCACCATCGTGGGGTTTCTTATCTGCGAGACGCTTGAGTAGTACTTGTGCTTGTCCACAACCTCCTTCACTACTGTTTCCAGAAACATATGTGAGGGTGTAACCTCCTATATTGATGTTTTTATAGCTTTATTCAAGCTTGAAGTTATTAAAAGGTATTCTCTTACTGTTAACCCTCTATTGCGCTGCCACACACTAGGTTGTTTTTCATTCTTGGTCTTAATGGCTGTGAATATAAATATCCCGGCACATAGCCGCGCTGCGCTCCGAGCTCATTTGACAGCGTATGGGGTGCCTGACGCGGGTGTCGATCTCATCTTTGTGGTGCAAGCTGATCCGGCTTACCACTTTGAGGTGTTTTACTCATGGGTCACTTTTCCGGCGGTAGAAGGAGCTGACAATTTGTTCCACGTTTACGCTCCCACCGCCCTTCCTAATGTTTATTGGCCTTATCAGGCTCTTGAAGTACCGCTCACGGCATGGCAACACCGTGTTTGGTTTAATGGAGCCCTCCCACATCCGGTCACCCCGATTCGTTTAGGCCCCTTATCAATAGATGGGGCCACTTGGCCTGTTTTGGCCGGGTAAACCCCTCATCCACGTCATTTAGCGGTTTCGATAGATGAACTGCGTTTGTTGCATGCGTCTTTAATCCGTGTGCACAGAGCTTTAGTACAATATGTTACAGGCAATGTGCAGATGGTCCCTCCTGGAGTTGCGGCACATCCAGCTGGACATGGCGGTGTAACCATAAATCCCGTCATGGTTAATTCGGTGATGGGCAAGCGCCCACAGAATAAGGATGATTTGCCTTATTGGCTGGCAGAAAAATTTGACCAGCTGGAGGCAGTGTTTCCAAATACCTCTCCTGTGGAAAAACACAGGATTCTGACTATTAGTTTGCCAAAAGACTTAATTCCCGAGTTGACAGAATGCAACAACTGAGGCAAGGTATTCGCAGCAGTGTATGCGAAGTGTTTCGGCACTCCATCCATGACAGTCCTCCCAACCGTGATTAAGCGCGTACAAGATGAACATGGCCCTGAAGCGGCTGTGGAACTGGGGATGAGACTGGTGGGAGTGTTCGATGTAGTGGCTGACCTAATCCTTGCGAATGTCAAGGGTGCTGCGGTCAACTTTCAAGTCGCTAATACTTTGACTTTAGTCCCAGAGCCGGACAAGACTTGCGAATTACCAAAAATTATTGCACAGGCTTATTAAAACCATTGGCCGCAATAGTTTGGGGGTTAAGCCTTTTGCTAAAACGCAAGCTCAAACAAAACCACAACAAAAATCTGTCTAATAAAGACGAGAAACCATTCTTTTCTAAAAAGACCTGGAAGTTAAAGAAACAGTGAAAGCAACAATCAAAACCAGGGTCGCGTGCAGCGTCACCGGTTTCCGTGTCTTCTGAACGCACTTATGATTTGCGTGACCGAGCGAGAATTAAGTCTCCTGATAGGTTTCAGGTTCCTGACCAGCGTTCTCCTTGTTCTTCGCAGGTACCATCGACCTCACAGGCTGGTGGAGGAGATCGCCAGGATAGAGGCAGGGGTCGTGACGCCCCACAGGGACGAGACCAACCTCAACAACCTGGCAGAGGGAAACAAGAAGAATTTCCCCGTCCTCGCCCGCAGTTTCAGAAGAAAAAAGTTGCCGCTTTAACAGCGAGATATGCCACAGACGGTGAGAACGAGACTCCTGAATTGGACGTGGGCAGTGACACTGCTAGACAGCGCCGCGGAATTTACCATAGTGCGGGAGGCACTAGGTCCTCATGTGGAGGCGACAGCAACTGACACTTACATTACTGTCGAGACTGCTGACACCCGAGTGGCACCCCCTGACAGACTATTTAATATTGTCCTGCAAATTGAAGGTGACATAGAGCATGTTATTAAAGGGATTTTTTGGGAAAATCTGACCTCTTCTTATGACATTTTGTTGGCGGAGGCAGATTGGCCGCCCCCATTCGTACTTGCTGCTCGTAGAGGGGAGGAGGTAATCCTTCCAAGCTTTTCTCGTCATGTCCCCAAGGACAAAGTGGAGGCTCTCGCAACTGAATGGGCTGTGGCCCAGGCCCTGGCACTGTTCCGTAATCACGTGGGCTGGGATGAGGATTCTCCCTCTCATGATATACCATTGCGGTCTTTGCCACAGCCTCAAGCCCAATATCCCCTCCGGCGGGAAGCTAAAGGTCCCGTTTCCGACATTCTAACACAGTTAGAATATCAAGGAGTAATTGAGACATGCGTGTCACCAATGAATAATCCCCTTTTCGCGGTTTCTAAACCCGATGGGTCGTACCGCTTGGTATTGGACTACCGGCATTTGAACTCCCATTGTCAGACCTTTGCGGTGCAGAATACCCATAGTTCTGCGCTCGTAGACAGTCTTGTTTGTAAAAAGTATAAAACGACACTTGACCTTTCCAATAGTGTTTACACTCATAATTTGTCCCCGGACTGCAGTCAATGGACCGCGTTCACCTCCTGGCGTTTGCCAATGGGCTACAAGAACAGCCCGGGGGTCTTCGCCGCCCGTGTTGTCTCTTTGTTGGACAGCATAGACCCTGATGCGTATTTGTACGTGGATGATATATATCTGACAGACGACGATCTATGGCCGCATCTTTCCCGAGTAGACCGCATTATTCTTGAGTTAATTTTGCCAAATCTCACATTGCAGAATATACTGTGTTGTTTTTGGGCTATGAGCTCAACAATGAAGGTTGGGGCTTAGCTCCCCACTTCCTGGAGAAGTGCGCACTTCTGCGCCCTCCAACGACCCTGAAAAAACTTCAGTCTTTACTGGGATTTTTGAACTTCGGGCATTCTTACATTCCCGAATATGCCCCGCGTATCAAACCTCTTTATGCCTTGATACAACCGACCTTTTCGAAGTCGTGCTGGCTTCCGGAACACTCCACTATACTGCAATATTTGCAGTCTGATCTACTTGAATCTAAGTTCTTGTTGACTCGTGATAACCATACGAACCTGGTGATTAGAATTGTGCCAGGGGCAGTAGGTTTCACGTACTTGACGTTTAACGAAGGTGACACAGTACTTATTGCCTACAAGTCACATCTTTACACTGCTGCCGAGTTGCGCTTTTCCACTGTGGAGAAAGTGTTGACTGCAGTGCAAATGGCGATTCTTAAGGAACGCGCACTGGCACAGGAAAAACGCATCTTGGTTGTCTCCCCATATCCTGCCCTTGAGGCAGTGACAAAGGCAAGTGTACCAAACTCTAAGGCTTTGCACCCCCGTTGGATACAATGGGCTACTTCTTTGACATCTCCGGATGTCACTTTCATCTTTGATTCCTCTCTTCAGACACAGGAGTTCTTACAGTATGAATTTGTTCATCCTCCTCCTCTGTCTTTGCTGCCGCTTGAGGAGTACAAATGTATCATTTACACCGATGGTTCGGCGCAACCGGCCACGGGTTCTAAGCATGCGTACTCAGCAACCTGTGCTATTGTGGCAGGTCACATGGTGAACGGTGAGTTCAAATCGAGTGTTGTACACATGCAGGCACTGGGAGACAGTACCGCACAATTGGCCGAGCTGCGTGCTTTGGTGCTCGCCCTTGAGTTTGCAGACCCACAGGTGACTACACTTATTGTATGCAATTCTTACTACTGTGTCCAGGCTTTTAATGACAACTTATTCTTTTGGTCGCAAAACAACTATAGAGATTCTAAAGGAAGCGCAATTAAGCATAAACTGCTTTGGGTTCGAGTGGCGGATCTTAAACAACGTCTGCCTCTCACACAGGTGATTCACACTCTTGGCCACCAGCGTGTGGGCGCACACGCAGTCGGTAACAGTTTGGCAGATGAAGCTGCCAAATCAGAAGTAGCCACGTGCTCAGTAGCAGCCGTTACAAGATCCATGACAAAAATAGATAATGAGATTTTGGCAGCTATTGCTGCAACAAAGGAAGGTACTAATTACCCGCAGGGTTTCCCTTCCAAGTACTCTTATCACTTAAGTCCCGATCAGGTTCCTTATGTAAGAATTCCAGACGTTGGTGATCGGCTGATTCCCAACGCGGACCGCAGAAATTCTTTGATAACAGCCGCACACAAAGGCTTGGCTTCGGCCCATGCTGGCGTGTCTGCAACTGTTTCAATTTTGCAGCAGCGTTTCTGGTGGCGTGGTTTATATAAACAAACCTGTACTTATGTCCTTTCCTGTGACATTTGTCAACAGATTAAGCCCTCTACGGTTACACGTCCGCCACAAACACAGCTCTGCATTTCTAATAAACCTTTTGGTTGTGTATATCTTGATCACTGTGGTCCATTTTCTTCTGACACTGCATATAAATATATCTTAGTTGCAGTTGATTCGTGCACACGTTTCATCTGGGTGTGGCCACAACGCAGTGCTGACGCCTGAAATGTCATCAGGGATTTGCGTGTCTTTGTGGGAATTTTTGCCTGTGGCACCTTCCATTCCGACCAAGGTCCAGCGTTCGCCTCTAAGGCGTACAAGGACGCAATGAAGTCAATGGGGGTGCTGGTGCAATTTTCGTCTCCATATAGGCCTGAGGGCAACTCAATTGTGGAGCGAATGAACCGTGACTTAAAGCAATCCTTGACAGCTAGAGTCTTAGGTACTGGCAGGAACTGGCTTGCCCACTTGTATGGCGTGCAACGTGCACTTAATAATCTCCCTAGAAGATCTCTGGGTGGGCGGACCCCATAGGAAATGCTCTTTGGCATACAGATGTTTGTGCCAGACCTTGATGGTCTAGACTTGGCGGCGACTGCCGCAATCTTTGACGTAGATAATCATTCTACTATGTTGCAGGACTTACAAGAGACCCGTGACAGACTTGCAAACGAACACTTACCTTCAGCCACTGACAAGCACAAGAATATAAATATCCCGGCACATAGCCGCGCTGCACTCCGAGCTCATTTGACAGCGTATGGGGTGCCTGACGCGGTTGGTTGGTACACCACTATACACCTAGGTCCTGTTTTCCTGCGCATAGTTCTGTATATGTGCAGAATCCCCGCAACACCTTATGCAGGAACCTCAGCGTCTCTGGTCAGTGTGTCGGCCAGGAAGTCCTGGTCTCCTCTGTCTGTCTTAGCAAGATGTGATGTATATATACCCATAGGTCTCCCCAGGGGTCCTATCTCACTGTATTACTGTTTCGGCCTAAGGATGACGTTGGGCATGAGCTTTATACATAGATATTATACAGGAGATGGTAGTCCTGCTGTGCTTCCAAGAATCCTCATGCATAATGTATGAGATTTCGAACTAGGGAAAACCCGCATTCTGAATGCAGTGTTGTATCTAGGTAAAAGGTCAGTCCCTGTAAACCGTTAGAAGTGTAATGTAGGGAAGAATATAGGTGAAGGGTAATGAAGTTACCTGGGCCTATATTATGGTACCTATATGGAATATAACATTACATGTTCAGAAGGTCACCTTATTTTGAAAACCAATGAGAACGAGAAGAAGCTATGAATTATACTTTTAGGAGATTGGACATTAATACATAGGGTATAAATATTTGTATAAAAAGAGAATTATTGGAGTAGCTGTTTCTATGAGAGGAGAGCTTTGCTGCTGTTTCTCTCTATGCTACTCTGGCTGGCTGCTGTCTTTGCTAAACCTGTTTGAGACTGTCCTGAATCTTTGCACTTCATCGGCTGGTGATGTTGCTCTTAGCTATACCTCTTTGGCCAAGAGGTTAGCTTCCTTTTTCATTGAACGCTGTGCAATAATTCTCAAGGTTCATATGAAATCAAATTGCATATTGATATTTTGCAATGAAATATTTTTCTCTTTTGTTTCTCTCTCTCTACTCAAATGCTTGATATTGATATTGTGCTGAATTTTATATAAATTGTTTCTTATATTAGTGAAGAAACTAATGATATTTGCTAATGTGTTCATGTACGGACCATTCATATTCTGAAAAACTTAGATAAAAGTGACTTGATAAGTATTCAGAGTTTATCATCATTATTATGAGGATTTGACAGATTTGTACATATTATGACAGTTGCTACTAAGTTGGATATTTCCTTCATTATGGTCCTCATGAGGGGAAAATGATCTGTCTTTTCATTGCCAAGTCCCTATTAGATCTACTTAAAGATCCATCGGAGGACCTGTTGTTGTAAGTGGTTATTGAGTTCTCATGGGCCCGGAATGCTAATCATGAAAGAGTCTAGTTGTTATAAAATTAGTGATATCTTTGAGGATGAATAAAATTTCTCCCCGCATCCGCTGCATCACATGTGAGCCTAAGTAAGGAGTAGGAGTTAGGAATTAGAAAGTGGGTGGCAGGAGAAAGGAGGTGAGTAGAGGAAGAGACAGAAGAAAGTGGGATTAAGGAAAGCAAAGAATGAGGTACGGAGGAAGATGAACAAGTGACATAACGAGAGCAAATTAGGGGAAAAAGAGTGACCCAAAAGAGACAAAGAACACAGAAGAGTAAATATGGAAAGGAAAGGGGTATGGTAGGGTAAGTAGGCAATAGAAAAAGTGGAATATGCGATGTTACATCGCATGCGGTAAAACGCATGCGATTACAACGCGGTCGTTACAACGCATACCATTATATTGCAAGTTGTTTCTACGACTTGCTGTAGGGGGCGTGCTGGATTTAGGAATAGTATAATTTACTATTCCAACTCCAGCGATGGCAACAGTAGGTAAGGTATTGGAATAGTAAATTATACTATTCCTTAGTTTAGAGTGCCCCCTCAGCAAGTCGTAGAAATGACTTGCGTTGTAATGGTTAGCGTTGTAACAACGCTGTCGTTATAACGACCGCAATGTAATCGCATGCGTTGTACCGCATGCGATGTAAATGCTGCTTCCCGAAAAAGTGAAGAAAAGATCAGAGGCTGAGGCAAGGAGTTAGAGCAAAAGGTGAAAAAATTATGTAAACGAAGAATGAAGGAGAAGAAGAAGAAAAGAAGCAATGTGCAAAGCAAACAAGGATACATATTACTATGTCACATCATTGAACTCCTTGAGTTCTGACCTTCGAATGGTTGTCCCATTGCTGACTTGTTTTCAGATTGCTTATTTGTGACATTTCCCAGAACCATCTTTCCAGGGCTGAATGCATGTGTGACTTTTCAATGAGTTTTGTGTGACATTTTCAGTAACACTAACATTTACTACACTTTAAAAGTTGTCGCATTTAGTATGTGATGAACTAATGTTGTAGAATGCACGAGTTTCTCCATATTCTTGACTACTATGACCAACCTGCAATGCTGATTTTATTTGCAGTGGCTCTACTACTGTCAATTTTAACAATCAATATTGTATGAAGGAAACATTCTACCTTGGATCTTGTCCCAAAATAAAAGTTAGTAATTCAATAATTCACAAGCAATTAGCTGAATTACATGACACAAATGATCACAGACACCAAACGGCAACAAAGATTTCTGTGCGAATTTTCTAGACATTGCTCAGTTCTAGACAACTAGACTGAGGAAGTTAATTCAAACCGCAATTCTTTTCCAGTTTCAGATAATCAACACTCAAGCTCGACCGAGTTCCATAAAATAGAGCTGCTATGATTTTAGTAGCAGGCTAAATGGGTGTGCAGAGAGACAAACTGTGTGATCCTAGCCATTCTGAAAAGGAAAACGTTTCCAATCTTGCATGCATTTTTTCCTTGCACTTAATATAACCCACTTGTCTGTCACTATGCCACATGCAGAGAAGCTTCCAGAGAGCTCAATATGGTCAGGTATTCATCCGTTGATTATTACTCATGGGGGCCAGAGCTCCAATCCCACCTTCAGCACTAAATTGTGCGAGGATGATTATTATTTTTGTTATTATTATTATGACTACATTTAGAGGGTGCTTACCATAAAGCGCCTGTCATCAGTGATGATGCATGAGAGACAAAGCCTAGATAAAGTGTATTTTAATTTTAGATTTAGAATTTCATCAGGTTTACTACTCGTTATTAATTGGGAGATTTTCCCACCATCATTTTAACTTTACTGTAACACTGTCAGATAGCTCATCTCTACCTATACATATTTACCTTCATAAGAATGTGGTGGTCGATTCTAGCCACAAAATTTTGGTAGGAAGATATATTTTCCTCAATATTTTAACATACAACCAATGAAATAAGATATATGTTTGCTTAATAGTGGAAGTATGTACAGTGTGTGAAACGTTCATTTATAATCCTGTTATTGACTCGTCTGCCAGATAGTTTATTATGCCCTTGCAATGCATTTTTGCTTAGAGTTCAGATCCACTTGAACAGGAATGTTTCTGTATTCTGGCTTATTCCAAAATGTGTGAAGTGTGCATCTGACATTAAACATGATAATAGCATTTTCTACAGCTTTGAGTCCTGAGTCGCATGCTAATTAGGCACAGGCGGAATTATAATTCTGCTTGCAGAGTTGGCGGAATTTGGTAACTCCGCGCTATACCTGTAACGTGGAGTCCCTGCTAAATTCCATCATCTGGCACACCCCTTTGGCCGTCACCTACCCATCCAGACTTCGGACATATGTCTCGCCTTTTTCTCCACCGCTGTCTCCTTCCAATGGACTCCCAGCTCCCCCTGTTCTTTTCAATCCTGACACTCGTCTTGCCAATCACTCCTGTATTGAATTTGTAATTTTTCTGTAATTAATGTGAAATTTCTGTAACTGGTAACACGTTGTTTCCTTATGTAAAGCGTCCTGATACCTCCGGGTCTAACTAGCGCTATATAAAACTCTAAATAAATAAATAAATACATTTAAATAAATAAATCTGAATATGGCAGAATTATAAATACTGTTGGCGGACACGAGACTTGTTTTTGAGCACGTTGGCAAGCATAACAAAATTTGCCAGCCGCTAGCGTGGCTTTCAGTCGCGACGGAGCCTTCGGGTGCCATTTTCGAGTGAATATTCTACTCCAACAGACTGTTCAAGTTGTTTATTAGTGCAAAAAGCATTTTTTTTATTTGATCTTTTTTTTCAATAGGAAGGAAGTGCCCCAGAGACTCCAACTTCATCTTTCTGTCCAGCATGCTCCTCCCAGTGCTTTGCCCAACTCCTGGTCACTTTTCATTTGGATTTCGAAGTGGAAGTATCACTCTGTTTGTCTGCAATTTCTGCAGCATATATACCATTGGATTTTAGGGACTTTGCTTTTGTGACATCGCAAGCAAGTTTGAAAACTTTTGTACAAGGGTGTTGTTTGTTTGATAGAGAGCATGCACCAGTATTTATTTGTACTTTTATTCAATTTTTAAATTGGATTGTCATTGTGGGGGGTGGTCTGGAGTTGCAGTAGGTGCCTAGTATTTCTTTGTGTTTAATTTTTTATCTTTTGTAAGGGAAAAAGGTTGCACAGTTCAGTACATTTTCCCCATATTGGTTAATTTGCACTATTCATTTAATTTTGTATATGGCCTAGTCTGCCTATGTGCCATTCAGCCAGTATTAGTCATTGGGTACATGAAAGAACTGATTCTGTGTTAAATGCTGTTATATAGGCCATGGATGGCATTGGATTGATTTAAAAATGCGGGTTTTCTTTTTTGGCATATCAAATTTTTTTCTGCAAAAAGTGTATTGTGGTAGGGTAATCTTTTGCTGCCTTGTGAGGATAGATGTTGTTGCAAAATGTTTATAGCTCACTTAATTTTTTTGGGGGGGATTGCTGAATTAACAGTAGTGTTTTTTTTCATTGTTTACCATGCCTCCTTTGTCTAGTCAGTGTGTGTGTGTGCTTGTCATAGGCCACCATGTGTTTTTGTTCTTCATGCCATGTGACTGGTGGCCATTTTGTGTAGTCAGTGTCCATAGGTCTGCAAGTGTTCTTTGTTGTCCATGCTTCCTTGCTTGTTGATTGATCATGTGGCCAGCGGCCATTTAGTGTAGTCAGCCAGGATGCTTTTGCCATAGGCCTGCATGTGTTCTTTGTTGTGTCCGTGCCTCCTTGCTTGTTGTTTGACCATGTGGCCGGTACATTTTTATGTATCTTTTAAATGTACTTACTTTTTTTAGTTTATTTTTCTTTTTGAATTTTCTTTTTTTTCTTTTCTTTTGCATTTTTGCTCCACCTCCTGCCTGCCATAGGTGCCTGGTGCACACCAGCATTCATTTCTTAAGGACTGTCATTACTATTTTTCACCTGGATCCCCCGCCTGTCATAGGCGCACATCAGCATTAATTTTTTAAGGATTATTCCACTTTTCCTGCATCCCCCCTGCCTGCCACTGGTGTCTCCCTCACAAAAAGCAAACATTTACATCTGTACATCTGTATTCTGTTAGATTAAAATATTATGTTATGGTGGTGCGAAAGTGACTTTAGAATGGATGCACTATTGTTGTTAATTATTTGGGATGACCTCACTAAATTATATTGTCTGTGCTATGAATAATTCAATCTGCAAAAATGTCACGTTTCACAAAATGTTTTTTTGCTTGTTTGCTTTTAGGTGCACAAGAGACATCACCCACTGTACTGCTAGACAGAAGGCGGGCACAAAGTCTTCCTCTCTTGTGCAGCTAGGTGCCAACGGACAACGCTTGAAGATGTCCTCCAAAGAAAGGTGCTGTCAAGAAAGTGGCAAGTGAGGAGGAGAAGAAGAAGCAGATTGCCACCACTGGCTTGCCCCCCTCCTCCTTTTTCAGGAAATGTCATGTGCCTGCCACACCATCCTCCTGGCAGTAAGCTGAGAGCAGCACTTCCACATCAACTATGGCACCACACCAACCTAAGCCCGAGCTCTTTTCTCTCAGAAAGGCAGCCACTGCAATCATGGCGACGAGCAGTGAGTCTGAATTAGATTTGTCCCAGCCGCAAACTAGTGCCCAGTCATCACAGGAAACTGAACAAAGTGGACAACAGCAGCTGCAGGCCAGCAAGAGATCTTCCTGAAGTAGGAGCAGAACAGGAGGTTGAGCTTCCTGATGAGCAAGATGTAACTCATCTTGAACCATTGGCTTCCTGATCTCCAGCAAGAAAAAGAAAGGGTACTCCACTATCTTCTCCAAGCCCCCCTTCTGATGATCTGGACATGGATTGGGCCAGGGCTGAGTCTGAGACCTGCCACAAGATACAAGGGAATTGGAAAGTTCCTCAAAGCCTCAGAATTATAGAAGGGGATGAGGAGGACAAGCCTGTCATTGTCATGGAAGATGGATCAGAGGACACTAACATTACCCCTCCTATTCAAGGTAATGTAATTTAATGTAAATATGACTTATAAAGCGCAAACTCATGCCCTGAGGCTTCTTGGCACTGTAGAAATCTGATTTAGGCCGCAGCATTATCCCAGTCGGGTCAGGCGGGTGCATCAGTGTCTTCTACTTCTGTGTGAAAAGCCAGGTTTTTAAGGATTTTCTGATGGAGAGTAGTGAGGGGGCAGCTTTTAGTGTCAGTGGAAGGCTGTTCCAGAGCATGGCAGTGGCCCTAAAGAAGCTCTTTCCACCCCAGGTGGTCTTCCTGAATGGGGGGACAGTCAGGTTCCTAGCTTAGCCTGAACAAAGTGTCCTTGCAGGAATATACCATTTACATTTTTTCTTAAAATGGTTTGGACCGAATCCGTGCAATGATTTATACGCCAGACAGAGGGCCGTAAAGCAACAGCGTTGCTTAACTGGCAGCCAGTGTAGTTTCCTAATGGCACCGCTGGCCGACTTGTGTTTTGGAATTTTAAAAAGAAAACGGGCCGCAGTGTTCTGCAGTGTCTGAAGCCTCTTAAGAAGCTGCGTTGCAAGATTAAGGTACAGACTGTTACAGTAATCAATCCTTGTAAGAACCAATGCCATTGTTACTGTTTTCAAAAGTTCAGAGGGCAAAAATTTTTCAATTTTTTTGATTAGTCTTAGAGAGCAAAAAGAGGCCAACGTTATTTTGTTTACTTGGTCCTTGAATTTCAATTCTTTGTCTACCAAGAATCCTAGGTCTCTTACTTTGTTTGAGGGTTCCGGTAGTGAGTCAAGCTCTGATGGCCACCAGTCCGGTGTCCAGAAAGAAGGATTGTCTCAGAAGATGATGACCTCAGTTTTGTTGGCGTTTGATTTGAGGCAATTGCGATCCATCCAGTTACTCACATTGCTCATACATGCACTGAACTCCGCACCTAAATTACTTTCAGGATTTGGCAATGAAACTATGATTTGGGTGTCATCAGCGTATGACGACAGGGAGAAACCAGAATCTTTTATGATTTGCGCAAGTGGTGTAACGTAAAGGTTAAATAGGGTTGGGCTTAGTGCCAAACCCTGGGGGAATCCGCACGGCAGGGAAAAAGACCTGGAGACAAACTTGCCCATTGTCACGTTGTTTTGTCTTTTTGCCAGGAAAGATTGCAGGAGGTCGAAGGTTGTTCCCTCTATCCCCAGACTGTGCATACAGTCAGCCAAGATCTCATTGCTGACCGTATCAAAAGCAGCAGAAAGGTCCAGCAGAATCAGGGCTGCTGTCCCCCCCTATCCAGTATTTCTCATATGCCCTCTGTTGCTACCACTAGGGCAGACTCTGTGCTTTGGTTTTTTCTAAAACCATGTTGTGTGTCCCAAGGGATTTGGCACTGGTTCCACCACCACCACTGCCAGCTGAGACCTACCTCCACCGCTACCTCAGTCAAAGTATGCGCTGCAGATAGGCAGTCATCGACACTCCCACCTGCCTCCAGTTCTTTGGGCATTGCCAGTGGCACCAAAGTTCTCCTAACCAGTTTGGGACTTCTTTATGATTAGCAGGTGGGATAAGAACATTGAAATATGCTCCTTTTTCTATGTGAGTGTTGGCCAAGGTTAGGCTAGCTCACACTATGGTACTAGAGGCTAAATTACCCATATGAAAAAACATCACACGATCTAGTAGGAGGAGCACCTTAAACAAATTGCTGCAAGTGGTGGTGGTGATGGGAGAGGGGGATCAGCTCTGATCACTGTGGGAAGTGATGAGGAAGAAGAGGGTGACAACTTTATGCAAAGCAGCCCTGCCCCAGCAGTTTGCCAGCATCACCCGCATCAGCAACCTCAAAATGGCACAAGACTCATATAGAGATACCACCACACACAGAAACTGCCCCAAGATGCACATTGAGTCTACCACTTCCTAATTCTCTCTGGAAGTTGCCTGCATCAGTGGCACCACAAAATAAAAAAATCCAAGCTACTGTTATGGGTGTGTTTTGGTAGGAGGGGCACTACAAATACCACCACCCAACGGAACGTTTGTTCAATTGGAAGATGGATAACATTTTAGTACTGGATCGCCACTCTTTTTCTTTTTTGGAAGGATTGGGATTTTTAGAATTTGTGGTGGACATCTGTTTCCCAGGACCTTTTTTGCCATATTTGCTGTTCCAGCGTTCCATCACAATGTGCTGCAATTGGATGGACAAGCTTTGCAGCAGAGTGCTCTTCACACTATCCACCTAACAACAAACATGTGGACCAGTTGTCAAGCAACTGATTATGTGTTTATAACTACACACTAGAGCTCTTTTGTGGGGATTAGGCAACAGCTATCTATATGTATTAGCGCTGAAGAAACTTTTAAGGGCATTCAGCAGCATGCAACAGTAGCGCTGTTCACCATGGAGAAATCCCATACAGCTGCAAACATCTTTGATGGCATGAACTGCAGCGTGCTTGAATGACTGCACCACAGATGTCTCAAAATTGGATTTGCGCCACAGACAATGACAGCAATATAGTCAAGGCCATGGAAGTTGGTGGCTATTTCAGGGTCCTGTGTTTGGCACATTGCATCAAACTGATTGTGAAATTCTTTCTCGAAAAATTAGACATAGTCAGCAACATATTGATCACCTGCAGAAGAATATGCACTCATTTCAGTCATTCTTTTAAAGCCCAGATGCAGTTGAGGATCATTCAGCATGCTAAAAGAGTAACAGTTAAAGCCCTCATACAGGAGGTGCCAACACATTGGAACTCGACCTATTATATTTTGCAACGTCTGTTTGAGCCGTACAGACTGATCAATGACTGGGAAAGTCATGACAACGAGGTGAACAAATGAGGCCTAGTTAAATGCCTCATGCAAATTCCTTTTGAAGTTTTCACATGGAGATTCAGCAAGGAGGGCAGTATGATGAGCCAAGCTATCCTGTTGTTGCATCTGCTACAGGACCAGTTAATAAAGATGTTGCAAAGGTTCAACGGAGAAGCGCATGAGTTGGTTGAGAGCTTAATCCTTTAATTGGCTGTTAATCGAAGGCTGCAAAGAGAGATCGTGTCATCCAAAGAGTATACATGTGTACCACAATACTTGAACCACGGTACAAAAAAATAGTGGCCACTTTCCTTCCTTTTTCAGAAGTGGATGTTTCACTACACAAAACGTGGATTGTTGAGCTAGTTAGAGACCTGGATGAAGAAAGGCTGGAAGTTAGAGTCCGTGGAAGAAGTTCTGATATGCCGCCTTCAACCTCCAGAAAGGGCAGTGCTGTTGTCTTGTGCAGCTAACACCAGCAACAAGAACACTGACAACAACTACTACAGCTACAGAAGAATTGGACCCAACCTCTGGAATGGCTTGGTTTCAAGTTGCAGGGCATAACTCAAGTGCAGAGGCAAAGGCAAAAGAAGTCGAGCAAGTGGTAGCAATAATGACCATTCGGAGGATGTTTCAAGACTATCTGGATTACCCAAAAGGGGTCTGCATGGATCAAAACCCATTTGTCTTTTGGTATTGGAAGATGTGCCAATGGCCAGAGCTCAACAGGCTGCCAATAAAGCATCTGGCTTGGACAATAGCCAGGGTATCTGCTGAGTGTGTGTTCAGTCCAGCTGGCATATTTGTCACAGCTAGAAGGACCAGTCTCTCACCTGAAAACGTGGAGAGATTGACCATGAATCAAATGAAGCAATACTTCATACTATACAATTACACTGTCCTAAAACACCTCAGGAGTAGGAGGATGAGGGTGATTGGTAAGACACAAGTCCAATAACTGACCAAGTTCTGGGCGAAACCTCAAGTTTGAGGGTGAACTCTACTTCCCTGGCTGAGTAGGCCACCATAGAACCTTCAGATTATCGTCAGACTGCTTTTCCAGAAACAAAAGTGATAAAGCTAGAGAAACATTATATTATTTTGTGTCTGACTTAAGCAGCACCACCATTTTTGCACATGTACAGCTGGATTGGAGTTGGACCAGTGTCCAGTGAAGAAGCCTCCCTTTTCCCTTAAATGACATTGGAGACAATGTCTGCCTCTGTCCCATGCCTATCCTTCTTTTTGTATTCCCTAGCAGGTCTGCCCTAGTAAAGATCATTTAATTTACAAGACTTCCACTGTGTTGCTTCCATGGGAAAAGAGGAGATACAATACGACAATTGTGTACCAGCATGCATGGATTTGGACAGGCAAATATTGCACCAGTGAGTGTTATATTATTGAGTGAGTTTGAGTGATGATGGATGATTCATATGGTGGCAGACAGTGAGGGTGTTCAAATAATCTGTAAACTTGAATTCAATTATTTGCAATATTTGGGGCAGATGGGTGATTTTGCCTAAAGGAGATTGGCCCTCTCACTCTTAGCTAGATTTACTTGCATGGTCAACTCCTTGCTGTACTTTATTTTTGGTTCTTCAGAGACCAGACCAGTCAGCTTAGATAATAAATATAAATCTACACAAAATGCTCAAATTATTTTGCTCTTCTTGTTCATTAGCAGCAGTGCACTACATGCCTATCTCTCTCAATCTCATTTGGGTCGGGAGTCGGAATGATTCATTACTCGGAGTCAAGGTGCGACTATCTCAACATGATGATGACTCTAAGAGGCCTACTCAGCCCTGAGGACTGGAATGCGGTGCATTGATGTGGGAAATGCTGAGTAGTCTGTGCTGGCTTAAATGTCAAAAAACTCTATTATCTGGTTGTGGTCAGGGAGTCCTGTAAGTGGAGACAGACATGTGATGTCACATCATCACACAATGGACACACTCGGCTAAATATTATGACAGTTGTGTGATTGATCAGCCCGGTACATGCAGCTACTTGTCTGGGATTGTCTGTAATATTGCTCTCACTTCTCAGTTAATCTCACATGAGTCACAATGAATGATTGCCGCAGCCTACGCTCTAGCCTTGCCTATTGGTCCACTCCTCATGAAGCTTACCTTCTGTCCTTCTCCTTGATTCTACAATATTGTTTCTGTTTTACAATCTGCAGGCCTTCTCGTCTCCTACAAAAAACTGGTGAAAGCTCCATACACTCCTTACCTTTTCGGACCGGTTCAGCAAGGTACAGAAGATGAACATACCGAGAAAAATGCAGGTGCACCGCACATTTTTGCATTTATATATAGTATCATTTTGTCTTTTAACAATCATAACTTTTAGAACTGTGTTGGTTCAGATATATAATTGCTTGTGTCTCTGGGCTGAAGGACTGTTTGCAATGCATTTAATTGAACTGTCATTCCTTCATTTCCTTCCATAAGTGATTTGATGATAATGATATGCTACTCATTGCCCTGATGAATATTATTGTTATACAATGTTTGTCTTTGTCACACCTTTACTCAACTACCCGTTCCCATCAATTCATCAAACCCCTAACCCCATTCCCCCATGGTGGGTGATATACTGAGGTGTGACTTATGAATTTACACCATAAATGGATCACACACTTGGTGGGGCAGATGTGGTGAAAGTGACACCAACTCACTGCGGAATCTTTCCTTACCTGAGCAATAGCCCATGGCAGCCCCTCTCACCTACCCATGGATAAAAGGGGTACACAGTCATATATAACATCATTCGTCGACATGATCATTCAGGCCTTGTGTTGCTAAAATGCTTAACCTTCTCCTGTCCTGAGTCCACTCCTCTGCAATCAAGGATTTTGTAAGTTTAGTTTTAATTGTTTTAATACATTAATTAAACATTAGCTTACCATTGCTCAAAAGTTAATACTTTAATATCAGGTCTTCTTTGTGTCATGGTGGTAGTCTGGTCTCATTCTTTGATAAGTTATAATATAAATAAACCACTACATCTGTGTTTTCATTCAATCTAGTTGCATGTGATGGATAATCCTTCTGGTTAAATTATACAGTTGGAGTTTATGTTGGTGGGAGTGGGACCTTGCTTGTGATGTTTTCTGTTAGTGCTCTTGCCTGCTACTACTACAACCAGCATTAAGAAGACACTAGGGAAACCCTGCAATAATGTTTTTGAAGATTGTGAGAGGTAGCTGCCATCGCTTCATGTATTCAGGTAAGAGAACTAAGAAATGAAGTGAACTAGTCTAGTTAGTAACTTCTGCTGAAGATTAAGATTTTTTGTATGCGTGTTGTAGGCAATATAGGAATAGCCGTACCCACTAATGGTCAATATAGTTACAGATAGTAGGAGGACAAAGGTATAACTAACTGGTATACACTTTGATAAGTGGCTGGGAGCTGCAAAAGTGACAAAGGTTAACATTGTCAAGTAACAAGACAAACCTAGTCTGTGTTGCTCCCACTCTGGTAACTGGGTATTGTTTGGGTATGAGTAGAGTAAGTAATCTAGCAAATAAATAATTATATGGCAAGGGACATCTGAATCAGTTAGGGAAAATCTAGTGAGAAAAGTCAATGTACAGTATGTTCAGAGGGCAGCATTTTGTCAATTAAAAAAAAACAAGCTGCACTAAAAGACGTGCAAAGACATATGAAGAAACAATTCCCATTTATTTTTTTGACAACTAAAACCCACACTCTCCACCCCCAACATGCTCACCCCTCTCCCCAAGCAAATAAATAAATCACCCCATCCAATGTCCAAAGTAAGTACAAAAAAAAACCTTCTGACCCCAACTGCCCTTCCCAATTCCCACCCTCTCCACCCACAACAAAAGTCTCTCCCACAAAAGAAAATATATTTTAAAAAAGCACTTAGATTGTATCTATCCAGCTGTAGAGACATGACACTTTTGGGAAGCAGCGCCAGCTCCCGTAGGATGCGGTAGAGGAGGCGGTCTGTGACTGATGATGGTTAGGGGGGCCAGCAGTGGTGGATCATGACTGCTGGCGGCACTGATGATGGTGTGACCAGAACATAGACATTGGCGGCTGGTAGAAGGCACTGGGGAAATGGCACATGCCTCTGCCTTTTCCTCCTCCTCCAAAGATAACAGCTGGTATTTATTTGGCCGCATTAACTAAAGAAGATGGACATTGCACAGCCAACACTGCAGTGCCAAATTGAACCATGCTGCAGTTAGGTCATTGGTGGCCAAATGTGGGCAGGGAGGAGATGAATGATGATGGGTGGGATATCTGCCTCACTTAACAAATAAAGTGTACTTAATTTGTCAGTAGAAAATAAGGATAATGCCTGATAATAAGGATAATGCAGGAAGAACAAGAACTTTAAAAACATTAGATAGTGGAGTTGAAAAAAAGGGAGACAGTATAAAAAATAAACAAAGCAAAATTATTCAACTAGTGGGGAGAGGTAAACGTTAGAGAATAAATAACAGGACTTACTGGGGCAAGCAGAACCATTGTGGTTACACAAAATCACAGCTAGGCACATTGCAAAAAAAAAGCTGTTTTCACTTGAAAAATGAAATTTGTCCACGTTGGGTTTTTGGCCGTTTCCTGTCATGGACACTAGGCCTACCCACTCAAGTGAGGTACCATTTTTATTGGCAGACTAAGTGAAATGCTGGGTGGGTGCCAGTTTTTGGTCACCACAGATTCCAGAACTTTTCATCACAGAAGAGTGAGGAAAATGTTTTTGTTTTTTTACAAAGTTTGAGGTTTGTAAGGGATTCTGGGTAACAGAACCTGGTAAGAGCCGCACAAGTTACCCCATCCTGGATTCCACTTGGTGTCTACTTTTAAAAAATGTACAGGTTTGCTAGGTTTCCCTAGGTGCCAGCTGAGCAAGGGCCCAAAACCCACAGCTAGGCACATTGCAAAAAAGGGTCTGTTCTTACTACAAAAATGTCATATGTCCACATTGCATTTTGGGCTGTTTCTTGTTGCGGGCACTAGGCCTACCTACACAAGTGAGGTACCATTTTTATGCCGGACTTGGGGGAATGCTGGTTGAGTGGAAGTTTGCAGCTCCACACCGAATCCACAGAAATGTGAGGAAAATTCGTTTTTTTTTTTTACAAAGTTTGAGGTTTGCAAGGCATTCTGGGAACAGAACCTGGTGGGAGCCACACAAGTCACCACATCCTGGATTCCTCTGGGTATCTAGTTTTTAAAAATGCACAGATTTGCCAGGTTTCCCTAAGTTCCGGCTGAGCTAGGGCCCAAAATCCACAGCTAGGCACATTGCAAAAAAGGGAAAGTTTTCTGTGGAAAAATGGGATATGTCCACGTTGCGTTTTGGGTCGCTTCCTGTCGGGGGCACTAGGCCTACCCACACAAGTGAAGTACTGTTTTTATTGGCAGACTTGGGGGAATGCTGGGTAGGTGGAAGTTTGTGGCTCCCCACAGATTCCAGAACTTTCCATCACAGAAATATGAGGAAAATGTGTTGTTTTGATAAAGTTTGAGGTTTGGAAGGGATTCTGGGTAACAGACCCTGGTGGGGGCCGCAAAGTAACCACATCCTGATTTCCCCTGGGTATCTAGTTTTCAAAAATGTACAGGTTTGCCAGGTTTCCCTAGGTACCGGCTGAGCTAGGGCCCAAAATCCACAGCTAGGCACATTGGAAAAAAAGGGTAAATTTTCTTTGGAAAAATGTGATGTGTCCACATTGCGTTTTGGGCCGTTTCCTGTTAGGGCCACCAGGCCTAGCCACACTAGTGAATTACCGTTTTTATTGGCAGACTTGGGGGAGTGCTGGGTGTGTGGAAGATTGTGTCTCCCCACAGATTCCAGAACTTTCCATCACAGAAATGTGAGGAAAATATGTTTTTTTGACAAAGTTTGCAAGAGATTCTGGGTAACAGAACCTGGGGAGAGCCACACAAGTCAGACCGCCCTGGATTCCTCTTGGTGTGTAGTTTTTAAACATGTACAGGTTTGCTAGGTTTCCCTGTGTGCCGGCTGAGCTAGGACCCAAAATCCACAGCTAGGCACATTGCAAAAAAAGGGTCTGTTATTACTTGAAAAATGTGATGTGTCCACGTTGCGTTTTGGGCCGTTTCCTGTCGCGGGCACTAGGCCTAACCACACAAGTGAGGTACCATTTTTACGGCAGACTTGGGGGAATGCTAAGTGGGTGGAAGTTTGTGGCTCCCCGCAGATTTCAGAGCTTTCCATCACAAAATTTGAGGAATATGTCTTTTTTTGACAAAGTTTGAGGTTTGCAAGGGATTCTGGGTAACAGAACTTGGTGGGACCTACACAAGTCACCACATGCTGGATTCCTCTGAGTATCTAGTTTTAAAAAATGTACAGGTTTGCCAGGTTTTCCTAGGTTCCGGCTGAGCTAGGGCCCAAAATCCACAGCTAGGCACATTGCAAAAAAAGGGAAAGTTTTCTATGGAAAAACGGGATATGTCCACATTGCGTTTTAGGTCGCTTCCTGTAGGGGGCACTAGGCCTACCCACACAAGTGAGGTACTGTTTTTATTGGCAGACTTGGGGGAATGCTGGGTGGGTGGAAGTTTGTGGCTCCCCACAGATTCCAGAACTTTCCATCACTAAAATGTGAGAAAAATGTGTTTTTTGGCAAAGTTTGAGGTTTGCAAGGGATTCTGGGTAACAGAACCTGGTGAGAGCCACACAAGTCACCCCACCCTGGATTCCATTCGGTGACTAGTTTTCAAAAATGTACAGTTTTGCTAGCTTTCCCTAGGTGCCAGCTGAGCTAGGGCCCAAAATCCACAGCTGAGCACATTGCAAAAAAGTGCCCGTTTTCACTGGAAAAATGTGATGTGTACCTATTGTGTTTTGGGCTGTTTCCTGTTGCAGTCACTAATCCTAACAACACAAGTGAGAAACCATTTTTATTGGCAGACTTGGGGAAATGCTGGGTGGGTGGAAGTTTGTGGCTCCCTGCAGATACCGGATCTTTTCGTCACAGAAATGTGAGGAAAATGTGTTTTTTTTTTACAAAGTTTGAGGTTTGCAAGGGATTCTGGATAACAGAACCTGGTGTGATTCACACAAGTCACCCCATCCTGGATTTCAATGGGTGTCTAAATTTAAAAAATGTACAGGTTTCCCTAGGTTCCAGCTGAACTTGGGCCCAAAATCCACAGCTAGGCACATTGCAAAAAAAGGGTAAGTTTTCTGTTGAAAAATGTGATGTGTCCACGTTGCGTTTTGGGCCGTTTCCTGTCAGGAGCAGTAGGCCTACCCACACAAGTCAGGTACCATTTTTATTGGCAGACTTGGGGAAATGCTTGGTGGGTTGAAGTTTGTGGCTCCCCACAGATCCCAGAACTTTCCATCACAGAAATGTGAGGAAAATGTGTTTTTTGACAAAGTTTGAGGTTCGCCCGGGATTCTGGGTAACAGAACCTGGTGAGAGCCACACTAGTCACCCCATCCTGGACTCCTCTGGGTGACTAGTTTTAGAAAATGGACATGTTTGCTAGCTTTCTCTAGGTGCCAGCTAAGCTAGGGCCCAAAATCCACAGCTAGCACATTGCAAAAAATGGGTCCTTTTCACTGGAAAAATGTGATGTTTCCAAGTTGCGTTTTGGGCGCTGTTTCCTGTCGCGGGCACTAAGCCTACCCACACAAGTGAGGTACTATTTTTATCGGGAGACTCGGGGGAATGATGGGTGGGTGGGTGGAAGTTTGTGTCTCCCAACAGGTTCCAGAACTTTCCATCACAAAAATGTGATGAAAATGTGTTTTTTTTTTACAGTTTGAGGTTTGCAAGGGATTCTCCATAACAGAACCTGGTGAGAGACACACAAGTCACCCCATCCTAGATTGCACTGGAAGTCTAGTTTCTAAAATGTACAGGTATGCTAGGTTTCTCTAGGTGGCGGCTGAGCTAGGGCCCAAAATCGACAGCTATGCACTTTGCAAAAAAGTGCCTGTTTTCACTGGAAAAATGTGATGTGTCCCTATTGCGTTTTGGGCCGTTTCCTGTCGCGGTCACTAATCCTAACCACACAAGTGAGATACCATTTTTATTGGCAGACTTGGGGAAATGCTGGGTGGGTGGAAGTTTGTGGCTCCCTGCAGATACCGGAAATTTTCATCACAGAAATGTGAGGAAAATCTGTTTTTTTTTACAAAGTTTGAGGTTTGCAAGGGATTCTTGGTAACAGAACCTGGTGTGAGACACACAAGTCACCCCATCCTGGATGTCCCTGGGTGTCTAGTTTTCAGAAATGTACAGGTTTCCCTAGGTTCCAGCTGAGCTAGGGCCCAAAATCCACAGCTAGGGACATTGCAAAAAAAGGGTGAGTTTTCTGTTGAAAAATGTGATGTGTCCACGTTGCGTTTTGAGCCTGTTCCTGTCGGGGGCAGTAGGCCTACCCACACAAGTGAGGTACCATTTTTATCGGCAGACTTGGGGAAATGCTTGGTGGGTGGAGGTTTGTGGCTCCCCACAGATTCCACAATTTTCCATCACAGAAATCTGAGTAAAATGTGTTTCTTTGACAAAGTTTGAGGGTTGCAAGGGATTCTGGTTAACAGAACCTGGTGAGAGCCACACAAGTCACCCCATCCCGGATTCCCCATGGTGTGTAGTTTTCAAAACTACAGAGTTTTGCTAGGTTCCCCTGTATGCCGGCAGAGCTCAGGCCCAAAATCCACAGCTAGGCACATTGCAAAAAAAGGGTCTGTTTTTACTGGAAAAATGTGATGTGTCCACGTTGCGTTTCGGGTAGTTTCCTGTCAGGGGCTGTAGGCCTAGCCACACAAGTGAGGTACCATTTTTATTTGCAGACTTGGGGGAATGCTGGGTGTGTGGAAGATTGTGGCTCCCCACAGATTCCAGGATTTTCCATCACAGAAATGTGAGGAAAATGTGTTTTTTTGACAAAGTTAGAGGTTTGCAAGGGATTCTGGGTAACAGAACCTGGTGGGAGCCACACAAGTCACCACATCCTGAATTCCTCTGGGTATCTAGTTTTTAAAAATGTACAAGTTTGCCAGGTTTCCCTAGGTTCTGGTTGAGCTAGGGCACAAAATCCACAGCTAGGCAGATTGCAAAAAAGGGTACGTTTTCTGTGGAAAAATGTGATGTGCCCACATTGCGTTTTGGGCTGTTTCCTGTCGCGAGCACTAGGCCTAGCCACACAAGTGAGGTACCATTTTTATCGGCAGACTTAGGGGAATGATGGGTGGGTGGAAGTTGGTGTCTCCCAGCAGGTTCCCGAACTTTCCATCACAAAAATGTGATGAAAATGTGTTTTTTTTTTTACAAAGTTTGAGGTTTGCAAGGGATTCTGCATAACAGAACCAGGTGCGAGACACACAAGTTACCCCATCCTGGATTCCACTGGGTGACTAGTTTTAAAAAATTTACAGGATTGCTAGGTTTCTCTAGGTGCCGGCTGAGCTCGGGCCCAAAATCCACAGCTAAGCACATTGCAAAAAATGGGTCATTTTTCACTGGAAAAATGTGATGTTTTCACATTGTGTAGTGGGCTGTTTCCTGGCGCGGGCACTAAGCCTACCCACACAAGTGAGGTACCATTGTTATCGGGAGACTTGGGGGAATGATGGGTGGTGGAAGTTTGTGTCTTCCAGCAGGTTCCAGAACTTTCCAACACAAAAATGTGATGAAAATGTGTTTTTTTTTTACAAAGTTTGAGGTTAGCAAGGGATTCTGCATAACAGAACCTGGTGAAAGGCACACAAGTCACACCATCCTGGATTCCCCTGGGAGTCTAGTTTAAAAAATGTACAGGTTTGCTAGGTTTCTCTAGGTGGCGGCTGAGCTAGGGCTCAAAATCCACAGCTAGGCACATTGCAAAAAAGGGTAAGTTTTCTGTTGAAAAATGTGATGTGTCCACGTTGCGTTTTGGGCCGTTTCCTGTCGGGGGCAGTAGGCCTACCCACACAAGTGAGGTACCATTTTATTGCCAGACTTTGGGAAATGCTTGGTGGGTGGAAGTTTGTGGCTCCCCACAGATTCCAGAACTTTCCATCGCAGACATTTGAGGAAAATGTGTGTTTTTGACAAAGTTTGAGGTTTGCAAGGGATTCTGGGTAACAGAATCTGGGGAGAGCCACACAAGTCACCCCATCCTGGACTCCACTGGGTGACTAGTTTTGAAAAATGTACAGGTGTGCTAGCTTTCTCTAGGTGCCAGCTGAGCTAGGGCCCAAAATCCACAGCTAAGCACATTGCAAAAAATGGGTCCTTTTCACTGAAAAAATGTGATGTTTCTACCTTGCGTTTTGGGTGCGGGTTCCTGTCGTGGGCACTAAGCCTAGCCACACAAGTGAGGTACCATTTTTGTCGGGAGACTCGGGGGAATGATGGGTGGGTGGAAGTTTGTGGCTCCCCACAGATTCCAGAGCTTTCCATCACAAAAATGTGATTAAAATGTGTTTTTTTTATAAAGGTTGAGGTTTGCAAGGGATTCTGGGCAACAGAACGTGGTGAGAGACACACGTCACCTCATCCTGGATTTCCCTGGAAGTCTAGGTCTAAAAAATGTACAGGTTTGCTAGGATTCTCTAGGTGGCAGCTGACCTAGGGCCCGAAATCCACAGCTATGCACATTGCAAAAAAGTGTCTGATTTCACGGGAAAAATGTGATGTGTCCCTTTTGCATTTTGGGCTGTTTCCTGACACAGTCACTAATCCTAACCACACAAGTGAGATACCATTTTTATTGGCAGACTTGGGGGAATGCCAGGTGAGTGAAAGTTTGAGACTCCCTGCAGATACCAGAACCTCCCGTCATAGAAATGTGAGGAAAATGAGCTTTTTTTTTTACAAAGTTTAAGGTTTGCAAGGGATTCTGGGTAACCGGACCTGGTGAGAGCCACACAAGTCCCCCTTCCTGGATTTTCTTGGTTGTCTAGTTTAAAAAAATGTACAGGTTTTCTAGGTTTCCTTACGTGCTGGCTGAGCTAGCATCCAAAATCCACAGTTAGGCACATTGTGAAAAAAGGCCAGTTTTCATTGTGCCTACATTGCGTTTTGAGCAGTTTCGACACTAGGCCTACCCACGCAAGTGAGATACCATTTTTATTGGGAGACTTAGGGAAACACAGAATAGTAGAACAAGTGTTATTACTATTTGTCTTTCTATGCGTTTCTGCCTTCCAAATGTAACACAGCGTGTAAAAAAGAAGTAATTTTGAACAATATCCTCTAATTCACATGCTAATATGGGTAACCACAAATTCAGAGATGCACAAATAACCACTGCTTCTAAACTCCATCCCTTGTTCCAATTTCAGAAATGCACAGGTCTCCTCGATACCGATTTTTCACTCTTTATATTTTACCAAATGAATGACTGTATACCTGGTACACAATGAAAAAACATTGCAAGGTGCAACTCAGTTATTGGCTCTAGGTACCTTGGGTTTTTGGTGAACCTACACGCATCATATAACCCCGCAACCAGAAGGGTCCCGCAAACGTAACAGTATATAGCTTTCAAAAATCTACCTTGGTTAGAAGAAGTCACAGGTAAAAATCTAAATTTCAATATTCTTTTATTTCAATTGTAACTTTCCATGGGAAAACCTTGAAGGATCTACACAAATGACCCCTGTCTGAATTCAGAATTGTATCTACTTTTCAGAAATGTATAGCTTTCCGGGATCCATTATTGGTTTTACACCCATTTCTGCTACTAACCGGAAGGAGGTTGAAAGCACAAAAAAAAGAAAAATAGTCTACGTCCCAGTAAAATGCCAAAACTGTGTAGAAAATGTATTTTTCTGAGAAAAGTCTGCCTGTTCCTGAAAGCTTGGAAGATGGGGATTTTAATCCCACAAACCCTTTGTTGATATCGTTTGCAGGAAAGAAACCAGACGCTTTCTTCTACAGCACTTTTATCCCATTTTCCCCCAAAAAACAAATTTAGCTGTATTTGGCCTAATTTCTCAGTCCCCTCCAAAGGGATCCACAAACCCCTGGTACCTTTCGAATCCTCAGGTTGTTGGATGGGGCCTAAGCGCGAACTACCCCAAATAGTCAAAAAAGGGCATGGCATGGGGGAAGGCCTGGCAGTGCAGGGGTTAAATACACCACTAATCATTTTTTTATCTAGCCCGGGACCAAAAACGCAGTGCCCTCCTTGCAAAACCAGGTCATTTTGTGATACATAATTTTGATGTCTCCACAATATGTTTTGTCATAGATAGGGAGCAACTACATTTTTGGGCCAGGGCTCGGCGGCTATCTAGGGACACCTAGCGAACCCAGACATTTCTGACAATTAGACACCCTAGGGAGTCTAGGGATGTATGGCGTGTGTGTATCCCTCAATGTTTTCCTACCCAGAATCCCCTGCAAACCCTCAAATTTAGCTAAAAAGTCACATATACCTCACATTTCTATGTGCGAAGGTTGTGAGATCACAGCGCCGGCACAAATATCCCACCACCCACTGTTCCCCTCAGTCTTTCGATAAAAATGATACCTCAGTCGTGTGGGTGCCGAAAGCAGTGTCAGCCTAAAAACGTACAAAAAAAGACTGCCCTTCTGGACCCACTTTGGTTCCCTCTCAGTTTTGTATTTTAAAAGTTTTAGGTTCTCTGCTTTGGGCACCCACACAAGTGAAGTATAATTTTTTTCAGGAGACCGAGAGAAACACTGGGTGGTGGGAAATGTGTGCAGGTGCAGTGATCCTACAAATTTTCCACATCGAAATGAGAGGAAAGTGTGAATTGTTAGCGAAATTTGAGGTTTGCAGGGGATTCTGGGTAATAAAACGCTGGAGAGTCCATGCAAGCCACACCACTAGACAAGCACTATCCATGCATACCAACACCCAAGCACCATCCATGGATACCACCAGCCAAGTGCCATTCATGCACACTGCCAGCCAAGCACCATCCAAGCACATCGCCAGCCAAGCAACAATCCATGCATACCCCCAGACATGTGCCATCCACGCAGACCGCTAGCCAAGCGACAGTCCACGCACACTGCCAGCCAAGCACTAGTCCATACACACTGCCAGCTAAGCACAAGTCCACACACACTGCCAGCAAAATGCAGGTTCACACACAGCCAGCCAAACGCTAGTAAACACACACACACAAAAACATTCGCTAGTGTTTTTCTGCCTTCCTTGGGAGCAGGTGTGTCTAAAAATTTCGCTGATCTGCCTCAAGGGGGCAGAAGCAGCCAAAATGTGTTCACAAAAAAAGGGGAGCAACCCTTCACTAATGGGCAGCTCCCTGACATGCCTATAAACATATCTCTAATGCTTAGTGGGCTTTCTTTCCTCCGGGGGGGCAGAAAGACTGTGACAATATTTGGGAGAGGTGGGGGCATTATGATGCTCATTTAGGGCAGCCCCCACCCCTACATTTTAACAAAAAAGAATACCTGGTGTCTAGTGGGCTTTCTGATCGGGGGTGATAACCACCACCTGCCTCCCGGGGGGAAGAAAGACTGTCCCTTTTGTGTTGGGATGGGAGCAATGGCATGCCAATGTGGGCAGCCCCTCCCCTCTTGTATAAAAAATCATCCTTGGTGGCTAGTGGGCTTCCCCCCCCTGGGGAGGCAGATCGGGTGCTATTGCCCCATCTGCACCCCAGGGGGGCAGAAAGACTGTGCAAATTTTGGGGTGGGGTGGGGGCATTATAATGCCCATTTAAGGCAGCCCCCACTAAGTTTAAAAAAAAGAATCCCTGGTGTCTAGTCTGCTTTCTGCCCCCAGGGGGGCAGATTGGGGATTACTGCCTCCATCTGCCTCCCAGGGGGGGGCAGAAAGACTCACTATGCTCAAATTAATATGGGGGAGGAAAAGCCCTTGCCCAATGGGCTGCTCCCCCCTCCCTGGTGCCTAGTGGGTGGATCCCTGCTTCAGGATTGCCCTCCTGGGGCAATCCCCAAGCAGGGATCCACTAGGGAGGGGTACCATTGGAAAGGAGAGAGTCTCCCCTTTCTGATGGCACCTCCCCCTTGTGAGTCAGTGCTCGGGGGGCTAAGATCGGCTCATTTTAGTTTCAGTTTCATATTTAATGACATCAGCGCGCCATGCGCGCAATCGTCATTACATATTAAACAAAATGCCTCTGGAGGTTGAGGAAGCTCTTCCCCACCTCCCGAGGCCGAGGTGATGTGCCTAGGGCGTAACGGTTACATCCATGGCACGGAATGGGTTAATCCCCCCAAAAATATTTTGACAGGCAGACACAGTAGCATTGCACTTTTCTAAAAAGATGAAAGCCTATTGCCCTATTCCTAATTTCCTAAACCTGAACTACATTTTGAACTACTAATGTATTGCAACAAATGATCTTTGGTTCATCCACCGTCTTTGATGGGCCAACTCAGTTTCTCTTTTCAATTCATACTACACATCACTGGGAGATTGAGAATGTATGAGATACATAAAGAAAGCCACAGAGAATACTAACTCCCTGATATACTACTATCTTATTGACAGGGTAGAGGAGTCTGCATCACTTTTTAAATAATCATCCCAAGCGAGTAGGTTGCACAGAGCACCTGGCTAGCTAAAGCTTGATAAGATATTTTTCATAACATAAACTTAATTTACCTCTGAGTGTGAGCAGCATGCTATTTGAAAAAAATCAGCATTTTAAGAAAACAAAAAATAGTTACTCAACGAGCCATGCAACCTTGACACCCAGCAAGTCATGCAGGTCTGGTTCCCTATGGATTCATTATGCCCAGCAGTGTGCACAAAGCAGAAAGGAAGAAATTGAAGGAAGAGGAACACAAGGAAAGAGAAAACAATAAAAGTACAATAAGTCACAAAAAACTTTATTTTAAATGACAAAAACGTAAAATACACACACAGACACACAGCAAGACACACACTGATACAAAATAGGTGAAGGAGGGGGGTGAGTGGGATGGGGGAGAATTGGTACGGATTAGGACAGATTCCAAAATAGGCACAGAACAGCAGAGAAAGCAGTTAAAACAAAATGGCTCCTCTTATGCGCACCTCGTGATGCAGTTCATGCTGATTTTCAGCATGAAATGCTCAACTAGTGTGAAAAAATGGTGCGAAGAAAGGAACAAGTATTTTTCCACCCATTCGCTGAGTTCCGTGGAATCCCGCAGAGTTTTTTGGTAACTCTGCTGAAGGCCTAATCCTGATAGACAGAGCACATGTTTCTTTGCATGCTCTATTTCCGAATTGTTCTATATAAACATGATATGTCAGTAGGACTCTCTGGTTCCTGCTTCCACATTGCCTTTGTTATGCGTACACAAAGTCTGTACATAATTACTTAACATGTGATGTACCTTTGCTCCAGTAGGCCTGACACAAGGTGCAAATATCTTTCACCCCGGTCCTTGCAGCTAATGAGAGCCACATTGGGGCCATTACGCTGTTGCCTTTATATGATCACAAATCTGCAGGTTTATATGTATTTAGTTCTATGGTGTTAAGAAGAGTAAATCAATACTTACCTATATATATTTGTCTTGATGATATGAAAGTATATGATATTTTGGACACAATATTAGTGCAAGTCGATAAAAAAACTTGATAAAGCTGCTGTATTGGTGGGATTCTTTATGATCTTTTTGTATATAATATTGCAGCATATGGTGCTGCTGGTCTGTCATCTGTTTTCTTTTGGTAGAAGTGTATTTGGGTATTCTCAGTGTATATTTGGAGATTCCCAAGATACTGCTCAAGGCAGTGTGGCAGTGGATGACGCTGTGTTCAAAAAAAGAATGGTCCCTGCTGTCATGGAAGTGCACCAGGGATCTGCTTATACTAATCATTAATACTGCAAAAAGGATAGCTGATGCTCTCCTTGCACGAATACAACTAGCAGAAGGCAAATTGAAGGCCACCATTCAAAACACTATATTCAAATGCAAACTTACTGAGATTAACCATGAAATCAGTGAAAGTAGGGTGTTTCTGATGAAACAAAAAATTAGTAAATTACAGAAGGACATTCTAAGATTTGATAAAGAGAAAGTCTACCCATACCTTAAGGCTGACTTTACTTCTAATAAAACCAGCTATTCCTCAGATGAAAGCGCGACTGACACAAGGAGAGGCTCCTCTTCTAACAGTGATTCTAGCACGGGAAGTTGGGGCAGCAACTCCTCTAAACGTGCAGCACGCCCGACTTACCATAACTACCCCATGCCACCCTACCAGGGTCCACCCAAGTGGCAATACTCAGGGTTCCCACCAGGACCCCCAGGATACCCACTGGGACCACAACCATTCTTCCATGGCAACAATCAACCTTTTTTAGGAAGAGGTTGGGGCAGAGGAAGAGGGCAGCGAAGAGGAAATGCCAAGCAAGTGCACTGGCAGGAACAAACTCAGAATGCCGTAGAGACACGGAGCATGACGAGGGGGAAAAGAAATTAGTACTCAACCTCTCCCACAGAAACCTGACTGAGATAGAACATTGTGTTCTCCAGAAAGGTCTTGGTTGCGTTCCTACACCCAAAATTGATAGGTTCAGAGACCAATGTGAGATTCACAGTCTCTTTCGCAAAATCCGACTGAACGCGTTCTTCAAAGACAGACCCTCACATAACAGCAACGGCACGGGGCTACGTAACCCGTCCACTTTTACACCAAACAGTAGTATGGTGCCTAACGAGGTCCTGACCTTCGAGCAAGCTGTGCTCAAGGACCTTAAGGAGATCACACCTAATGCTCCTTTTAAGAACCTTTCCAATGCAGAATGGGCAGCTGTAAAATCACTGGCTGATGATCCCTCAATAACTATTAAACAGGCTGACAAAGGGGGAGCTACCGTCATAATGTCGACTTGTGACTATGACACTGAATGTCTCCGCCAACTCAACAATGACAGGTACTATACCCCCATCAGCGAGAACCCCACCAAAAGGCTCTCTACCATAATATCAACTATGGCATTTACAGCAGAAACAGAGGGGTGGATCACTAAAAAAGAATCGGATTTCCTGGTGACAAAAGACCCTAGAACACCGTACTTTTACATTCTACCTAAAATACACAAGGGCACAAATCCAGTCCCAGGTAGACCTATAGTCTCCGGTATAGGTTCATTATTGGAACCACTATCTAAATTCTGTGACCACTTCCTCCAGCCACTAGTGAAACAAACACCAGCTTTCCTTCTTGACACCACGTCTGTACTACGGCTCATTGACGATTTCCCACGTCAGAGCGAGATCGATCTGTTAGTCACCCTAGACGTGGAAGCATTATACACGAATATACCCCAACGTGCCACCTTGGAGGTAATTGAGGATGCCTTCAGCTCCTCAGACTGGACATCACCTACACCAATACCTTTTGTCATGGAGTGTGCTACCCTTTCTCTCACTGAGAACTTTTTTGAATATAACAAGAAACTGTTCCACCAAACACAGGGCACATCCATGGGAAGCACATTTGCTCCCAGTGTGGCCTGTCTCTACGTGTTAGCTTTTGAGACCAGATCCATCTTCAATCCATCTAACCCATATTCAGGCAACCTGATTATGTGGAAGAGGTATATGTCTTCTGGAAGGGAGACAGAAGGAGTTGTGAGGACTTTTGCCTGTGGATCAACACTCTGAATCCCTATCTCAAGTTTACCCATACCATCACCGATTCCACTGTACCCTTCCTGGACCTGAACATCAATCTGTCATCAGGCTCCTTGAACACAACACTATACAAAAAATCTACCGACTGCAATAGTCTCTTACTCTTCAGCAGCCACCACCCGAGGGCCCTCACAACCAATCTACCATTCGGACAATTTCTCCGAATCAGGAGGAATTGCACCTCCGTTGAGGACTACAAGGTGGAAGCTACTAAACTAGCATCAGATTTGCGCAAGAGGGAATACCCACAACAGACAGTCTCCATGGCTATGAAGAGAGCCGGGAACAATAATAGAGAGGCACTGTTGGAGAAGACTGACAAAAATCCCACTGAGGCCATCACATGTGTAACCTCTTACACTCCTGTCTCTAGTCAGATCAGGAACATCATACGCAAACACTGGGACATTTTGAACACAGGTGATCTGGCACTGCCAGCCCCCAGATTTGTGTTCAAACGAACGAACAACTTGAAAGACCTACTGATACACACCAGACCCAAATCCAGAACTGTACTGAGCCAAAGATGCCTATGGGACTTACCTCCAGTCACTGGCCATTACCCTTGCGGGTCTTGTGCAGTGTGCCCCCAAACTAAACTCACCAAGGAAATAACCTTTACCAACAACTTCACTTGGAAGATAACGAGACATACCAACTGCAACACCGCGAATTGCATTTACTTATTATCCTGTCCGTGCGATCTCTTTTACGTGGGGATGACTACCAGACCAGTCAAAACCCGTATAATAGAGCATAAGAGCAACATCAGGTGTCACAAAATGACCACACGACTATATACCCATTTCTTAACAAACCAACATGCCTGCGGCACACTCAGGTGGGTGATCCTTGAAGCACACACATCTATCACCCCTGACGCATTGTTCAGAATCGAACAGCGATGGGTACACCGTCTGGGTTCAGATAAGAATGGCCTGAATGAGGATATTCCTTGGAGCACCCTGAACAGCCACTAGTCTGGGAGACAACCCATTCTATCACTAGTCTGGGATATAACCCATTCTGTTACCCGACTAAGTGTCCTGATACAAACTGAGAAATTGTTAGCCCCACACTTATGCGGACACAACCACTACCACACGTCATCTGAATGCGCCACATACATTTATCTCACTATCAGGACATGGCACCCTTTACTGCGAGTGAGTTTAACATCTCCACACTGTATGTGGTTTAAACGGACGTATGTTTTATATATCACTCAGTAGATGCGAGCCCAACATGGCACGACTGCACATGGCAGCCTCAACGTATGAGTTAGCTGTCGGACACAAGTAGATCGATATATCAAGTACCGCATGTTAGGCTTCTCTAGCTCCCACGGGAAGGTACGTTTCCAGGATGACGCTATGTCAGTCTACCTTGACCCGAAAAAATTAAAGAGCATTCTTAGCATAACATGATGTTCCACTGACCAATTGTCATGCTAATAGTTGGCTAACCACATTACCATACTTTGGGTGGCCCTTTAACACAAGTAGAATCTTATAGCAATTAGCTGCACTCATAGACGGCATTTCCCCATATGCCCTCACCTTCCCGATAGGTACTACACCTATCATACACTGAAAGATGGCGCTCCACATTGTGAGCCTTCCCTCCATCATGGCCGCCACTTGAACTCCACTTGATGTCAGTTGATCATCACTCCAGTCTCCCACCCTGACGAAGACGCTCCTGATTGCGCGCCATTTCCGCTGGGATATCTGCAGCCGGAACTGGGCATGTAGTTACCTTCCCGGAACCGGCACTGCAGGGTAGGTCCTCCACCGAGTGGGCGCGAGCTGATGTAAGTATTGACCTCCTGACAACTATCGATGCCACAACTAGAGGTAAGACTCACCAACGCTTGAGGTGTTTAGCAGCTAACACCTCGCGGACTGCAGCTTGGTTACCTACGTTTTAGGAACCGGCAGTACGCCGTCTTGAGGAAACGTACTCCAGGTGTCTCGTGATTTACTGGCAGTTACGACGTTGGGACTGTGTGTTTGAGTTGAGCGCTAGATCCCCTTGGGGTCGAACATCGCTCAGACCGCGTCCTGACGCGGTCATGCTAGTATTGGGACCATGGTCCACTGACCCCAAGGTGGTGGACTGCATGATTCGCTGACCTCGTGTGTGGCGCCCCGCACTTGCTACAAACCTAATGCTGGGTCTACCTTCACTCAACCTAAGATACCTTCCACAAGCATTTTTTAGACCTGGTTATACTCACCTTGCCCCCCACCCCCTACCCAACCCCCCCTCTCTTTCAGGACACACATTGAATTAACGTGTCCACTCCATGCCGCTATCTGATGGGGCCGGTCTTGATTAAATTTTAGGTGAGTGTTGATATCCCAAACCGACTGTGACTAGGTTTTTACTTTACTTCACTTTACTGTACTACTGCCCAAGTCCTTTCAAACGATTTCTAGTATACCACATACGTGATACATACATTTTACTATTGCACATGCAACGCTCTAAACCTCATATGATGCTCACAATGTATGCAATGGTAACGCTAATAGGTGTCGCTGACATGCTTTGGTTAATACGCAGTCCTCACAGGATAGTCCTGTTGTAAATGACTGTTTTTATGTTTTTCTGTTCTTTTATTTTAGATTGGCTACTGCACCCACGGACACCACACGCCACTGGTGCTATCTTACTGGTAATATCTAGGTTACTATACCCCATTACCAGCCATTTAGTGTAGATTTCAACTCTCTAATTAGGTCCTGAAGAATTGCCGCCTGATCCTTTTTAGGACAACTAGGGCAAGAAACATGTTGACCGCATGAACCATAGCGCAACTGCCTATAACATCACTATAGACAGTCGCCATTACTCTTTTTAATCAGGGTGGGAGACAGGATTATTAAATTGGTTGCCCTGATCCTCCCATTTCCCTGTTTTAACTCACTTAGGGGCATATCAGCAAGGGCCTGCGATAATTATCGCTCAACGCTTTTAGCGCGAGGATAATTATCGCAGGCTAACGCTGAATTCTATCGTGGAGATAGCGTGCTATCAGCAACGCTTATCTCCCAAGCGATAGGAATCCATGCGTTAGCTGGAAAACAGTGTGAATATCGCTGGAAATCCAGCGATAATCGCACTGCGACCAGCGATACCTTGCTGATAGGGCAGGGTGGTTTTAGCCATGTAATCCACCTCCCATTGGATTACATGGCTAAGTCAGATTACAAGCAGGCGTAAGCAAAGTAGCGATAACTGTGGTTATCGCTACTTTTCTTATCGCTCTGCTTGTTTGCGTGCAGCTTGATAATTGGAGAAATGTCGGTTAGCGACATTTCTCCAGTTATTTTGGCACGGAACGCCCACTTTGCATCTCATTAGAGATGCAAAGCTGGGCGTTGTTGTAAGGGGTGCTAAATCAGCAAAAAACACGATAGCGTGTCTTTGCTGATACGGCGATGAAATTATCGCCGCTTTTCACCCGAAAACGGACGCAAAAGCGGCGATAATTTCATAGCGCCGCCTTGCTGATATGCCCCTTGGTCTTTTAGAAACCACAACACTACACTTCTACACTTTAGGGCCCCTTACACACACACCTCACCATACGGCAAGGAATAAAAGATCTCCGCCAAAGAGCCCCCACTGAGGGTGCCCGTCGGGTATTGCAGCGCCGACCCGACGAGGAGCATGCCCAATGATGAAGCATGACACCCAGCGGGCTGGGTGTGTGAGGGCCCTAATTCCGAAAGGAAGGATTCCCCATCCTCCCTCTTGGTAGCCAGCTATTTGCACCTACTCCAAAGCCACTGTCAGCCTCATTAGGAACTGCATACTCCTTTCTTTGTTACTAGTGTGCCTAAGGGCACATATATATATTGGAGGCAGGCAAGAATGGGATTACCACTGTTGGCATATTGCATGAATATAATTCTACTAACCCAGTGCTACTTATTGGCTGCCCTTGGACAGGAAGAATTTGTTACCTTACAAGGTGGATAGGGACACTTCAGCCCACTCTTCTATACTCCTCATCATGATATTGCATTCAATGGTGTAGTATGCAGTGACAGCTGGTGACATTTGAAAGTGGTGGGAGTAAACGTTCTGGAAGAGCGCCCGGTGGCAAGCGAGCAGAGTGAGCAAGCACGATAGTGATAAAAGGGCATCCGGGGGGATTTTCCCCCCAAGAAAAGTTTGAAAAAAGACTGGGAAATGGTGAATTTTATAGCAAATTTGAGAAAGCAAGAAGGTTGAGAAAGCAGTTATGAACACGTAGTTATGACATCCATAAAGAGATTTAATATGATAATGATGTATGTAGCTGCTTATTCAGTATACAACTTCATAACAGACTTTGGGATAACAATGCTAAGTACCTCACAGATTTCTTTATTTATTAATATACCTTTACAAATTAAATCTACTGAGGAAATACCTGTCATTGTGATTTCTCGGAATGGACACTGTGAGACAGCAAGGAATACACTTTCTATTGCTTGTATTCCTGAAAGGGCCTGCAGCAAACCACTTGATGTAGGCTATAAGCCAGCTGTCAGGCCATAAAGACAGCACAGAGCACATAGGGCCTGATTCACAGAACTAACTTACGACAAAATCCTAAACTTACTACCATTTTGGTATTCACAGAATGAACTTACTCATTTTGGTATTCACAGAATGAACTTACTCATTTTGGCATTCACAGAATGAACTTACTCATTTTGGTATTCACAGAATGAACTTACTACCATTTTGGTATTCACAGAATGAACTTACTACCATTTTGGTATTCACAGAATGAACTTACTCATTTTGGTATTCACAGAAGGCACTTACTCATCAATGAGTAAGTGCCTTCTGTGAATACCAAAATGTGTAAGTTACACAAAATGAGTAAGTTACACAAAATGTGTAAGTTCACACAAAATGTGTAAGTGCCTTCTGTGAATACCAAAATGAGTAAGTTCATTCTGTGAATACCAAAATGAGTAAGTTCATTCTGTGAATACCAAAATGAGTAAGTTCATTCTGTGAATACCAAAATGAGTAAGTTCATTCTGTGAATACCAAAATGGTAGTAAGTTTAGGATTTTGTCGTAAGTTAGTTCTGTGAATCGGGCCCTCTGTGCTGAGGGTTCAATTCAGGAATCAGACGTTCACAGGCTCAGTCCATTGTGAAAATTGGATTTTATTTACAATTACATGCAAGCAGGTGGCGAGCCTGCAAGCATTACCAATCCTCCTACAGAGCAAGACAAGGGTTACGGCTAATCTTCCTCTACAATCTGCAGGCTGCTCTTTCTGTGGTTGGCTGCACAGATTACCTGTAAAGTTGTTCTCTTGTTTATCTTTACCCAGAGTACATAGAATGCAGCTGAAAGACATCATGCACTTTCGCAAGAAGGTTTACGGTACACGTGAAGAGCAGCTGAATGGTTCGGTGACGGTGTAACTTCAAATAACCACTTCTTACATAAATTGCACATGGAGTGCAGCTGAAGGACTTCCTGTCATTTCAATTGACTGCAGTTTCTGTCATTACATGCACTGCACCTAGGATATCGCTGGTGGGCGTCAGTACTCTCAACAGGCAGTGCATATGAAGTGCACTTGTTGACAATACATAGTGTACTTGGCTTGCATCTGTGTCTACCAATAATCAAGAAGATAACATTTTTGTGCCAGCAGAAAGTCGTACAAAGTGCACATATACCTTTAAACATAGTGCACAGGGACTGGAGCAAAAGGACTTCGTGAGTCCCAACCATACTGCACTTTTTGGAAGAGCAGCAGTGCCAAGGAGCATTTAAAGTATGCAATGAGTAGGCCACTCATTAGCAAAAAACATACATAGGCACATTAAATGGGGCCATGCGCCAGCTTTGAAATTGTAACTCCTGTTCTCAAGGTGCTAAATTGTAGTCACAGGGAGATTAAATGATTTGCCCAGACTCACAGGATGTTTGCGCTGACACCGAGAATCGAACCTGGTTCCCACCAACTCCGAAGTTGAGAGCTAAGGCCCTTACACAACATCTTCTCCCCACTTTGGAGTCAAAGTTACACTGTAAACAAATAACATGTTCCCCTCCTCTTAAGCTGCGCAGTAGCGGTGTTGTGTAGTTCCTATAAATCTAAATAGGATCTGCGAGTTTAACAAAATAAACTCTGGGATTGGTGTCCAGACTGATTCCAGACACCCCCACTGGGTATGTTTGCTGTATACCCAGCTATCTCACAGTGCCACTGTAAACTACTCTTACCAAGGAGAGAATAGTTTCTGGCAACTATCGAACATGACAACCCTGTCCCATCAGAGATCATGGAAACAGTACAGTACCTTTCGCTCAGTCACTCGTGCACACTTTGTCTCAGAAAGATACACAGAATAAACGGTGGGGACATTTTTAATAAGCATTTATTGAACCAGAGTCATTCTAGTGTAAAATAGGTGTGCTGAAACAACCATAGGACAAAAACGAATGTAAACGATTATAAGCACAAACAGGGTAAATAGATGGTAGATTTCTACCATAGTGCTAAAACAATGAATATATGCAAGCATATAAATACATGACAGTAACACTGCGTACTCATACGATACAGACCCTAACTAGATGTACCTAAATGTACCTGGCATGTATGTATGTGTGTAGCCAAGAATCCCCCTAGGATAAGATCAACCCCATTACCTGGTGTGAGAGAATGAAGGACCCCGTCTTGGTCTCAAGATGGACACCGCGCGAGGGATGTCAGACCACTGCGTGCTGGAGTGTCTGCATGCAGGAACCTCAGCGTCTCGCGTCAGTGTGTCAGCATGGAAGTCTTTCTCCTCTGCCTCCCCCAGCAAAGATATGGTGTATATATACCCAAAAGGTACCCTCAGGGGTTCTACCTTGCTGTGTCATGTCGGCCGCGGATGACGGAAGGGATGACCCTTATCCATAGTTATTATGCAGAAGATGGTAAACTTGCTGTGATTCTGACAATGCTCATGCATAATCAATGAGGCTAGTTTTCTGAGAAAACCACACAACATTTATGCAGCACCTAAGTAGGTAAAAGGTCAATACCAAAAGACCGTTATGTACTACAATGACAGGGAAATGTAGGTGAAAGGTTAGGTGAGTACCCAGGCCTATATTGGGGTACATTACAAAACATAACACCCACTCCTCATCTGACCGGACAATATACTAAAAGCGAATGTTCTTCTAATCAATCGTAAAACATTGTTAAAAAATGTTCAGAATAAAATGTCGAAAAGTATAAAAAGTGCCTAAAAGCTCTATAGATCATTTATATATGTTTAAAAAGTCCTATAAGTACTTTAAAATATGTTCATATATATGGTTGGAGTAACTGAGAGCATCTGAAAGCCATGGTGCTCAGTAATAATATAGAAGAAAATAATTTTTGTTTAAAATTCCAATCTCGGTTGTTTTGCAAAAGGCTGAATTCTTCCCAGCACACGGAAAGCCAAATGTTTATGTGTCCTGTGTGGGAGACTCAACATCACTGCTGCTTGCTGTCGCAGATGATGGTCCGTGTAACACCTCACAGATCAGGTCGATCCAGCAAAGATGATCTTCTTCAGTTCCCACAGCCTTTGCTGGGGAAGCATTTGAAACATCCAAAGCCTGTGTGCCTGTAGTAGAGCCGGTATCCAATCCAACAGGAGCTGAAGTATCCCGTGGTGGCTCTAAGAATGCCGACATCAATGTGGGAATATGCTGGGGACACTGCAGTACGTGGGCTGTTAACGGGTCCAGTAATACATCTACTTCTGGTGGCGCAACCGATGAAAGTGTTAGACAGAGATCCAAAACACATTCTTGATCGCAGTGCAAGCAGTGGAGGACGGGCAAAACACAGTCAATCCAGACTGGTCAGAATGATAGGAACCAAGATTCGCCTAGCTCCAGAAGTTGAAGTGTGCCCAGATGGAGTACCATGCGATCACGGTAACGTTGCTCCAAGAGCGTTTTTTCCATCTCCTTGGTGACTGGGACGTCCATTGCATAGCAGAAAAATTAAAATCAGGATTCCCAACTACCAGTAGCAGCATTAACGGAAGACCCCCCAAAATGCTTCCAAACATGGAGTTTATAAAAGCTGGAATCACTCCAAAGACTGTCTGAAAGGTGCCTAACAGTACAGAACCTATGGTCTTAAATAGGTGTAGTATCCCCTTTGTATCAGACATGTTAAAGATACGCTGTACCATTTCTCTAAAATGGAAAGGACACTTAGTTTGTACTAGTGCCTGTATCTCAGCTGAGGACCTTGCAACCTGAAGGTCAAAGGTTTCCTGGGCCAAGGTTAAGGGCACATCTTTCTGTAACAGCATGACTTTCATACGGCTCAGAGTATCAAACCGTATAAAGGAAACATTCAACGAAGGCCATAACAGCGCCTCCCTGACTGTGTGGGTCAGTGGAAACAATACTTGCATACAATAAGCAACCCTGGAACTTACTGTGACTAGATAAGCGATGCCTTGAAGCATCCCACAACAACCTTGATCATTCAGCATCAAGTGACTCCCATTTGAGAGCAGCCTGAACACCGGATTAATCATGGCAGCCGGGGAACCCTTTAAGTGACAGAATACGTTTGCAACAGAACCATTGCAAGCCCCATGAAGCATAATATCCTGGCAAAGTAGAGACCCACTTAATGAAGTCTTGCAGTCTGTACCGCTGAGAAATACTTCAGTGTCCCCATTCCTGCATCTAAATCTATACGGTAATTCCCAAGAATCATGGATGAAGTCCTTACCCATTGCTTCATATATGCCTACCTGGTGGTGATCTAGGCAATATTGAAATTGGAAAGTTGTAACTGGCAATGTTATATGACCATGAATTAACCATTCTGTGGACGGTGATTCTGCCATGGTGAAAGGTAATTGGTCTAATTTCTCAATGTGCAGCACTGTATATTTTGCATCTCTTTGAGCCATTCTCATTTGTCTCTCTGATAGATTATATGTGGAGAATAGAGACGTCCTGTTAATATATTTCCAGGGCACATGACAAGAGCGCAAGGATTGTAGCATCCAGCTCAATAATAGAATGGATCGTAACTGTGACTGTCCGTGTTGTAAGATGGACAGATGCTGTTCCATTAGCAGAAGATACAATGTTTCCCAGTGAATAAATCCACAGCCAAAGCTTTTTCTAAGTTAACTCTGTCAATTTCACGCAATCTCTCTGCAGCTTCTTGTTGAGAGATTTTCTAAATTTCTTTATAAACAGCGTATAGGAAGCGTTTCTGACATGACTTTCGGGGGACCTAGCAAAAAATCCCTAAGATCCATGTTATCTGAGAGTAAGAACAAGTGTTGTTTCACCTGTGACAGTGTCGAGGTTCTTAGCCAATTGAGGCATAACTTCCCAACACTGTATGATGTCACCACCCCCGGATGTTCTCATTGTAGATAGCGTAAGTCAGGCCTATGGATAGTAAACCCTTCCGTAGTACCCCTAAATCTTGACTGACACCTATTCGTGTTGATAGACCAAACCAACCATCCCTTCCAATTGGGGTCTGTTGAATTGTATGAAACGCCATGCATGATGTCACCTAGTGTACCCTCACCATTTTCTGTATAAGTTTTCCATCCCTCCAAGTGTGAAAGTGAGGAAATACGAGGTGTGTTCAAGTCCTTAATCTTGGCTAACCCAAGACAGGAAGTCTGTTGCACAGTGTCCTTCAGAAAATAATTTGTTGTGGTATGAGGCATGCTCAAAATAGTGCCTCAGTTCCCTGAACCTGCCATTCCTTAGTACCCCAGGCCGATTTTATGTCTATACTGTCTTTCCATAAGTCGAAACCCTGTTCAGACAATTGGCCAATAAAGGATGCAGAGTATATCTGTTTTGTGTTAGTAAACATACTTTTCTTTGCAGATGTAGGTGCAAGCTTATAATAATATGAGCATGGATCTGATGTATTAAACCCAGAAAAATAAGCAAACTTTTGAGCAAACGCTTGTGAACTACCTTTCGGTGGCGTACGGCAGTGTTCCCATTGGTGGTATGTGAAAACATTACGTGGTGCACTTGTTTTATGCAAAAAGTGATGACCATAATGTTGGTAACAGTACATGGTATCAAAATCAGATGAGTCATCAAACATCTCAGTTGTCGTAAATGCTGCAGATAGTTCTAGATGAGACAACATATTATTAACATTTTCAAAATCCCAATCGTCAGAGAATGTACTGGAGGTGATGATATCATTTAAAGAAATGTTGAATATATGTGGCATTTTCAAAAGTTTAGTGGGACCAAATACATCATATGAAACTCTATCACAAACTGTTCCGTCATGAACTGGAACTGCTGTAATGTTCACATGGGACAGGCTTCTCTGTTCACGATGAGATGACGTATGAGGTTTCAGTACCAAGTTCACATGTGATACTGCAGAGTGTTCTGGGAGATAGTGTCCATTTACAAGCAAGAAAAAGACAGTCACTAAACCTATCCAGAATAGTAGGAACAGTATTCCAGTTGCTATCCAGAGCTGTAGCCATGGTGAGACTAGGTATGTCTTTTTCAGAAAAATGTAAAAATCATGAAGTTGTTTTTTGCGGGAAACTGGAGCTGGCGGTGACTCAGGTTCACTTGGATCCAGACAAAAAGTGTTGAAATCGATGAAGTAGCCAGATGCAGTTCGATCTATCTTTGGTAGCTCAGCAGGTTTTGTTGAACTTGCAGATGTCTCCCGTAGAGGCATATTGATGTAGATGTTGGTGGCAGGCCGAATCGAAATCTGTGTTTCATTTGTGTTTTGATGATATTCAATTTCAATAGGAACAATTTCCTTTTCATTGTTGGTAACTTCATTACTACGTATAGAAGACTCCTCAAATGATATCAGTCTTTCTCTCTGAACCTCCTGTATGGTAGCGAGAGGAGATCGGCGGCTACCTAGGAGCCCACGCGGCCTGCAATTCATTATCGGCCACATAGTGTGGTTTGATCAGATCAATGGAGACGAATCTCTTTTCTTTCTTGCCAGCAAGAGGCGGAAGAAGTACTGATCTTGTTCCTTCAACAGCCAGGACAGGTACAGGCTTTCTATATGATGACCCAAATTCTTTCTTGTCCACAATCTTTTCTCTGACCAGATCCCCAACCTTTGGATCCAGGCAGGTCTTGCCATTACTGTTTTATCTTCCCCAGTGGTGGTGTGTTTTACTTGGACATTGCTTTGTAGTGCCATGAATTCAGTGAGTTCCTGTAAAACTGCCTAACGTTTATTGATGTCAAATGCTTTTTCATCCGCCATTGTGCTGCCACAATCAAGGTCAGGCACCCACATTCTCGTCCCAAAAAGGACTTCGTAAGAGGTGATGCCTCCTAGGGAACTTCTTGGCATGTTATTAAGTGCCCTCTGGACCCCATATAAGTGATTGACCCATCTATCACCCGAGCCTAATACTCTTGCTGTTAAGGTTCTTCCTCTCCACAATTGAATTTCCCTCGGGATAATACAGAGATGAGTACCACAATGCTACACCCAAACTTCTCATGGCTTACTTGTAAGCCCTAGAGCTTAACGCGGGGCCATGGTCAGAATGTAATGTGCCAATTGCGTATGTCCTTATGAAGACTCGCAAATCCTTTATAACAGTTCTTGGGTCAGCCAAGTGCTGAGGCCAAACCCATAGGAATCTAGAGCATGAATCCACTGCCACCAAGATGTACTTGTAAGCCCCATCAGATTTCAAGGGGACGCAGTGGTCCAAATAGACACAAGCGAGAGGTCTGTCTGATATTAGTAGTGGTGTTTGCGCCAGACGTGCCACGGTGGAACCCTTCATCTGCTGACAGATGTCGCACTCAAGGCCAAATGCTTTTGTCTGTTTTGTTAAATCTCGCCACCAATAGCGTTGTTTCAGTAGAGAAACTGTCACAGTAATCCCTGCATGTGCAGAACCCAGACCCTTGTGTGCAGCTAGAATTAAACCTAATCTGCGATCCATGTTTGGTATTACTCTATTCCCCACTCCTGGGATTTGAGCATACAGAATATTTTTTGCATCTAACTTGTTGGAGTACTTGAGTAGAAAGCCTCTTGGCATGGCTGAGCTGTTTTTGCGTGAAGCAGTGACAGCTACCATTAGCTGTCTGTCTTTTCTCGTGCTAGAGCGAGTGATTGCAGCAATGGCAGCAGTTCGCACTGTCGTCTTGGCTGCTTCATCAGTCAATGAATTCCCTTCAATGTGAACGCCATCACTCTTGGCAAGTCTTTTTCCAGCTCTGCCACTTGTTCCCAATGCAATTTGTGCTTTATTGTGCAACCTTTTGAGTCTTTAAGCCCATTCTGACCCCAGTAGTGAAGATATTCATTGTAAGACTGGACACAGTAAAACGAATCGCACACTATAAGTGTGGGGAATTCCCGATCCGTTTGTATTAGTGCCAGTAATAGGGCTTTTAATTCTGCCAGCTGTGCCGTGCAGTCTACCAAAGGCTGCGTCTTCGTACTGATAGGACAGAACTTGCCTTCCTGTATACGTCCATTTACAATCGCACAAGCTGCGCTGTATTGCTGTTTACTTCCTATGGCAGGCTGAGCAGAACCGTCAGTGTAAATAATATTTTCATACTGATCTAGAGGCATTATTTCGTTTGGGAGAGGATATTCTTGTTCGTATTGCAGAAATGCTTGTGTTTTTAGTGTAGAATCAAATTTGTGGTCTACATCTGTCGCAGAGAGAGAATTAGCCTATTGTATCCATCGCAGATGTAAATCTTTAGCATGTGGAACGCTTGCCTTTGTAACAGGCTCCAAGGCTGGTACTGGAGTTACGACAATTAATCGATTCCCTTGACCCAGTGCTCTTTCTCTCACTACGGCAGTCTGTTCTGCTGTCAGATTTTTTTCTGTAGAAGCAAAGCGCATTTCAGCCAATGTTTTCAGGTGTGATTTTTATGCTATGTTTACTGTTTTGCCTTCATTGAAGGTTAGGTAAGTGTACCCTAATTGACTCGCAATTACACGGATCACCAGATTTGTGGTATTTACATGTGTGTGAAGTGTTTGGAAGCTATCATGTCAGCTTGTAAGGAACGAAAGATATCCGTGTGTTCCTGAGTCCAATGTCTAATTGAAAAATCAGGATGGATTAAATCGTAGAAAGGTTTTACTTTTTCTGCGTAATCCAAAATGTATGTTCTGCCAAATTTAGGAATCCCAAAATGGATTGTAAGTTTTTCAGAGTTTTTGGAGGTTGGAGCAGTGCGTAATTATCTAAAAAGTTATCTGCTAGGCTTTTCCCTTCACTTGATAACTCGTATCCCAAAAATAGGACATTGAGGTGGGCTATTTTCGGTTTCTTAAAGTTACATTTGTAGCCCTCAGAGGGGAACCGCAAAATTATGCTGCTCACCCTTGTCAAATGATCAAATAAATCATCATCCGTCAGATAAATGTCATCTACATAGGACAATGCCTTCTCATCAAAATTTTGAAGTAACTCTGTTACCCTAGCTGAGAACAACCCAGGGCTATTCCTATACCCTTGGGGAAGTCAACACAATTGACTCTGAGAGCCTAGGGCTGAGAATGCTGTCATATATTTGCTTTCAGGCTCTATATTTTGGCAGAAAAATCCATTCGAGATATCTAGTGTTGTTTTGTATTTTTTCCACACAATGTTATTCATCAATGCAGCACTGTGTGCATTCTGTACTGCAAATGTCTTTGTGCATGTGTTCAGATGTCTGTAGTTTAAAACTAGATGGTATGAATTGTCAGGCTTCATTACGAGAAACAAAGGATTGTTCATTGAAGAGGTGCAATTCTCTATTACACCTTGGTATTCAAGTGGATCTAAGAACTCCCTGACTTGTTTTTCCGCTTCTTGTTTTATTGGGTACTGTCTCTGTGGAGTTGGATTCGTTTTTACTGGGATTACTTGGTGAGATGACTCAGTATCCCACCCTACATCATTGTGATATAATGCAGGAGCAAGTGCTACCGCCCACTCCCGGCGTATGAATGTTTTAGTGATACTGGAACGAGGTTTGAAAAAGCCGGTAAAATGACTGTTTCTCCCTTTGGGCACTCCATAACAATCTCAGGCGGCCAATCTCTTTTTTAGCCAAAAGGATGTCAAAAGAGACCTTTAATTTTTCTGGGTTTGTCCCCCTCCATTTGGAGTGTTATATCGTATAACGGGTGTGGGACACTTACCCTAGTATCAGGTGTCTCCACCGTGATATGTTCATTCTACGCTCCTGTCACAAGAAATTCCAGCAGGTTCTGGTTAGCTATTGTTACTTCTGCTGCACTGTCTAGCATTGTCAGAGCCCATTCTCCGTTCAGAAGCTGAGTCCTCAGTATCCTTGGCATTTCTTACTTTAAGGCCAGCTACCTTCTTCTTTTAAAATTTAGGTTTTGATTTTTGTTTATCTTCTTTTTTGATATTATAGTCCGAAGTACGTCCCGTGTCTCTGGACTTTGTACAATCTTCTTGTCTGTGTTCCGACCGTCCTTCCCTTTCTGAGTTTTTTAATGAACCCTGAAAGGAACGAGAGGAACGAGTATCAGTGTCTTGATACCTGTCAGGTTTTTTAATGTTATCACGATTCCTAAGGTTGTACCTCCTTTTGGAGAGCTACTGTTGAGGAGACCCACCCCTTGATTGTGATCTATTCTCTCCATTCTTTTGTTTTTTATTGTCCCATTTCTTCTTGGAATAATCAGGTGCTTGCTTGATGTTACCGTTTTAGGTCCACCCATGAGTTGAGGTTTTCTTGCTCTAGCTCCCAAATTATCGCTACCTAATTCAGCATATATATCTTCGATAATTTTAGGTAATTCACACTCCTGTTGTATAGGAGTGAAATCCCTCAGACGTTGGCGTATCGTTACCGCTGCTGCCTCCCCTTTTATGATTGGCAATATAATAGTTGATACCTGGGCAAACTTTCCTAACAATTTCATCCCTAAGTTCAGAGCAGGTTCTGCTCCATACTCATTCTGTATCTGTCTCAATGCATCTGGTATTTCTGCTATTGAAGGGATACCATGAGTTCTGGTATAGATGGCAGCAAGAACTGTACCCCAAGAGGTACCGTCCTCTATCGGGGGAGCTATCCCCATTGGTAAGCATATTGTTAACATTCAGTGTTTTTCTTGGGGACCCGTGTGTGGAAACACTGCCTCTAACTGTGTTATTTTCTGAGCTATCCAGAATAGCATTTGCTCGCATTTAGTGGGCATTTTACCCATAACTGCGTTTAGTGTTTGTGGAGTTATTTTAGTTGCAGTTCCTTGTATTTGTCCTGCTGGTGTAACCCTTGTAGGTTGAAGTGTGATTGTTTGCATAACAAACTGTGTCAGATTTCTGTAAAGTTGTATTATTTCTTTGTGTAGTGGACGTAAGTCTGCTACCGGCATTGTGTCAATGTCTGGATGCGGTGTGTGAGCCGCTAAGACAGTCCGAGTGGACCGAGTCTTACTTTATCTGTTGTGTGTTGGAGGACGCTTTTAAACCAATTTATGTGCTCCTGGTAGGTGAGCGGAACTTCAATGTCCTCATATGGATAATATTCATCTGGTATTTCATCTTCAGTGTGAGAATGAAATGTATTTGTGTGTGCATCTGCTGGTGGGAACTTGACCCATGAATAGAATACCTCTGTCCTGTATGACTCGTGTGCCTCAATCACGAAAGGTACAGTCCCACCTCTTGCTGTGACTCCAAACTCTGCTAGTTTCAACGTGAGTGCATTTCTGAAATTTTCTGAAACGTTTATAGAACCTTCCTGTTCCTCTTCCCTTGCTGCATTCGCACATAATGCTGCTGCAGCGTTCTCTTCTTCAGATATTGTTGAAAGATTTTCAAGGAAACTGAGATAAGGTTTTATGCACAATAGGAACTATTTATCCTTCATCTTGAATAAACCTACATCCAATACATAGGACATGCCTACTCAGCTGCTGCGGATTTTCCCTTCCCACTCCAGATAGCACGACTGAACTACTCAGATTTGACCATTAAATAAGAACCAAACCAACGTTGGTGGCACCATGTTGTGTAGTTCCTATAAATCTATATAGGATCTGCGAGTTTAGACAACATAAACTGTGGGATTGGTGTCCAGATTGATTCCAGACACCCCCACCGGGTATGTTCACCTGTATTCCTAGCTAGCTCACAGTGCCACTGTAAACTCCTCTTACCAAGGAGAGAATAGTTTCTGGCAACTATAGAACATGACAACCCTGTCCCATCAGGTTTCATGGAAACAGTACAGTACTTTTCGCTCAGTAACTCGTGCTCACTTTGTCTCAGAAAGATACACAGAATAAACGGTGGGGAGATTTTCAATAAGCATTTATGAAACCAGCATCATTCTAGAGTAAAATATGTGTGCTGAAACAACCATAAGACAGAAACAGATATAAACGATTATAAGCACCAACAGAGTAAAGGTAAGGTAGATTTCTACCATTGTGCTAAAACAATGAATATATGCAAGCATATAAATACATGACAGTAATACTGCATACTCCTACGATGCAGACCCTAACTAGATGTACCTAAATGTACCTGGCTTGTATGTATGTGTGTAGCCAAGAATCCCGCTAGGATAAGACCAACCCCATTACCTGGTGTGAGAAAATGAAGGACCCCATCTTGGTCTCGAGATGGACACCCCGCGAGGGATGTCAGACCACTGCGTGCTGGACTGTCTGCATGCAGGAACCTCAGCGTCTCACGTCAGTGTGTCAGCATGGAAGTCTTTCTCCTCTGCCTCCCCCAGCAAAGATGTGGTGTATATATATCCAAAAGGTACGCTTAGGGGCTCTACCTTGCTGTGTCATGTCTGCCAAGGATGACGGGTGGGATGACCCTTATACATATTTGTTATGCAGAACATGGTAATCCTGCTATGATTCTGAGAATCCTCATGCACAATAAATGAGGCTCGTTTTCTGGGAATACCACACAACATTTATGCAGCACCTAACTAGGTAAAAGGTCAATACTAAATGACTGTTATGTAGTACAATGGCAGGGAAATGTAGGTGAAAAGCTAGGTGACAACCTAGGAGGCCTATATTGGGGTACATTACAAAACATAACAGTGGGGTAATGCAAAATAATGTATCCCCCCTCCCTGCAGAGCATGACAAGGGGCAACTAAGTATCCCATATTCTCACAAATATTCACAAAGAGAGGGCCGCATGAGTAGGTGCTGCAATTCGGTGCCCAAGTAAAAATTATATGCACATGTCCTTTCCTGAGTGTCAGATGGGCTAAACTGGTGTTGACGATCTCAGGAAATCAACAACAGCCCAAGTCCATTTTGAAAATGCGTTTACATTACATCATGCGAGCGTGCGACAAGCCTGATAGCATTATCCTCCTATGGAGAGAGAGGGCTATGTGACCTGGTGCTGCAATTGGGTGCTTAAAAATAATAAACAATGCAAATGGTAATAACGATAATTAACACCAACTCTAACTCACTTTTTAAACTTTAGCTTACCTGTGAAAGGCTGAAGCTCAGCATGTTTCAAATACATGCTATATTAATGCTAAACGGCTGTCTCTCAACGTTCTGCAAGGGAAGAACGAGAAGAGACAGCATCCTCCCACCCACCCATGTGCTGACTCATGTGTCGTGCACACACTGTACCAGAGGCCCCTAATAACTTAACAGGTCTCCAGTAAGTCAATCCAGACACTGCTCCTGCTGTTACATAGCAAGAAAGCAGTGCCAGGATTGGGTCGGGCAGCCACACTCACCCCAACTCAGTAAGATGCAGGTGGAGAGACTCTAAGAGAGGCCTCTAGTGCGCGTGTCGGGTTGGCCGGAGAAATGCTGCAGTCCAACCCAACATGTGCACTTGGGCCCAGGTTCCCTTAGGCTACAGACGATGAGTACTGTCTGTCAATATTGTTAAGCCCCACCCCCTTAGGCCCACATGTGATGTACTCCAGGACCTGCCTCTGTGTCAGTCTAGCGCTCGATACACGATACAGTCTGCAACCGGCCCGCAGATGAAGGCTGACTGCTGCGAGTAGAATCAGAATGCAAACTTTAAAATGTATAGTTTTACTCACAATTATTTGGGGGGTCCATAGGGGACAACATATGAGTGGGGCAATGCCCCCACACCCTAACAAAAGCACCGTCCCAGGTATTATGCCTCGGGTGATTGAAGAATATGCTCAAAGCAAGCAAAGCTTTTCTGTGATAATAGATAGGGCTATGATTTTGTGTTGATGGTGATGAGTCTTGGATTTTGGTGATTGCAGTGGTATTAGGTCATACAGGACATATTTTACATGAACCTGGGATTTGCTTTATAATGAAAATGGCATATTTTGGCTTGCACCTGTGTGAGCATTTGTAGAAAGGAGCATTTTTGTTTTTATTATTAGCTTTTATGATAATTCCTTTGGCAAACCTTGCAAATACTGTTTCCTCATCATCCATAGAGGCGTATCATTATCATTCTAGGTAGGTCTGATTTGTTTGAGCATGGGAAGTTATCTGCTGTACATCTTGTTGATGCTCACATTTGCTTTTATTTTCCTAGTTCTGAGCTGGGTGAGCTAGTCCAGGGCGATTATATTATTACTTTATTTTTGGTAATGTTCAGGTCATTTGAGTTGATATTGTACCCACACTTTAGAGTAAGCTAAATTAGCAATTGTGCATCTGAGTGGCAAGATCAGGAGAGAAACAACCCAATTAAGTTGAGTAACATTTTTTTTGTACTTACTGCAAGAGAGTGAGGATTGGGTGTGTCTACAACTGGGAAAGCCTAATGGTGGTAAAGCTTACAGTTTAAAAGGCTGAAGAAGAATTACAATGTGATTTTTCAAGGCTAGCATGAGTATTGAGGAGCTCTGTCTGTGCTTTCATAGCATTTAGCAGCTGCTATCAGGCTGTGCCGGGCACCTAGTAGGTAAGCAGTAAGTAAAAAATTTGAACTACAGAATCTTTCTCTAAACAGAGGGTGTGGTGCCAAGCACCTCAATAAAGAACAATTTCATAAGATAGAATTCCAGGTGTTGGACTGTAAGACCAAAGCTATGATTCATGATATTAAAAGTAATGTTTACTTGACATTTACCAGAGATTCCTGAAGAGCTTGAGACCAGTGTCCTGGTGCTCGAGCCCTAAGCTATCTGCAGTTATCTGAAACATGTATTTATTTATAGTATTTGTAAAGCACTACCATTCATCCCAGAATGGATTTCCCAACACTGAGACTGCCAAATGTTATGGCTGCCAGAGTAGAAGATGGGGATGAAGGAAGCAAATGCATCAATCTGTCAGGGAAGAACCATGTTTTCAGTGTTTTTCTGAACACCAGATAATCATTGGTGAGACAGAGATCTAAAGGGAGAGCATTCCAGTGAGAAGCTGACAGATGGGTAAATAAGCAACTAACTGCTCTGGCCTTCTTGATCCTTTTTGCTTTGGCCGGGCAAGGTTTGCTGATCTTAAATTTCTCAAGGGTTGATAAAATTCAACCTTCTGCCCGAGAAGCAATGGGCCAGAGTTGTGCAGCTCTATGGGTATGACAGAGTGGTTTAAACTTAACCCTTTTGCATGTAGGCAACCATTGCAGAGCTTTTAGGCAGGAAGTAGGAGAGCTTTATCTGTCCTTATTGCAGATAAGTTTTGCGGTGGCGCTTTAAATCGTCTGCAGATGCGTGAACAGATAGTCCACCATTCCCACATACAAGGCATTGCCGTAGTCCAGACAGCTAACAATTAAGGTCTGGACTATGTATGATGCCAGTCTATTGGAGTCCATCTGAATAGTTTTTTAAGCAATTTTAACAGACCAAGGGGCATATTATCAACGGCCAGCGATAATTATCGCTGGCCGTGCTTAGCGATGAATTTCCTATCGCAGGCTATCTCTGGAATTTATCGCCCTGGTAGCGCGTTATTAACAACGCGTTTCTCCAGGGCGATAAAAATTCCAGAAATAGCGAGGTTATCGCCGTTTTGCAGGGAACATCGCTGGTTTTCCAGTGATGTTTCCTGCAAAACGGCGATAACCTTGCTGATACGACCCTGTGGTCGTATCAGCATAATCCACCCCCTATGTCAAACATAGGTAAGTCAGGATTTTAGCAGACGTTAGATTTTGGCGAAAACGGCCGTTTTTGTCAAAATCTAACGTATGCTAAAATCCTGTGGGCTGCCTTGTAAATATCGCGTTGTGAACATCAGCGATATTTGCAAGGTAGACCATCCGGGTACGCCCAGTGACGCCCACTTTGCATCTCATTAGAGATGCAAAGGGAGGCGTTGGGAAAAGGGTGCTAACATGCGATTATGCATGTTTGCACCCTCTTGTTAATAGGGCGATAGTTTTATCTCCGCTTTTTTGGCTTTGAAAGCCAAAAAAGCGGAGATAAAGCCCTTGTAGATATGCCCCCAAAACATTTACCACATGTGGATAGCACCTGGTCTTGGGAGTGGTCAATGATAACTCCTAAGCTTTTTGCGGTAATCTTGGGTTCCGGGGCAGTGCCTAACAAGGGGGACTGCCAAAAATCAATCCAAATGCTTTCCGCTCCTCCAAATAATAGAATCTCAGTTTTATCTGCATTGAGTTTTAGGCAATGCACTGTCATCCAGCTGGCTACTTCCGAGAGACAGCCCGCTAAGTTCTTCTTGGTCTCTGTCTGCTTTTCGCCAATAGAAATGATCAGCTGGGCATCATTATTGTAAAAGCAAACGCTGAAGCCCCAGAACTCAGCACAGATCCCACAGCTAATGCAACAGGTGTGTGATACTATCTCTCTTTCACTTTGCTGGTGGCTGACCTCTTTAAAATTAATTATCTATTTAATCATATAAGTGCTTGTTTGTCAAATGAACATGTTGGACAAGCTAAGTGCTGTGCTTCCTCGATGGACCTCTTGCTTTAATATTTACTTACTTTTCAAATTATTTGAATAAGAATCTAGTTTGGGACAATCAGTTTAAGAGAGGGAGTGACTCTGCATCGAACAAAAGCAAGATTGTCAATTTTAGTTTACTTTGATCTTTAATGGAACTTCTACCAAATCCAAATGTTTTTTTGTTCCTGAGAGAGTGCAGATGTTCCCAGTATTTCTGCAGTAAATAAATCTACAGCCAGAAGAATACTTCACATAGCAAGGGATGACGCATGAGCTTGTCAGGTTGGTGAGTTGTAGCGAGGTCCACAGACTCTGTGAGGCTGTTCCATAACAGGGAAACAGCACAAAATGCCACAGCCAACTCTTCACTGCCTCCAAAAATGAGGATTGGATGAGGGCCTCTGATCACATTTGAGATTATCTTGACAAACTAGAAGTCTTCCTCAGAAAGTGTAAAGAAGTGTTTAAGAGTTGAACTTATTTAGTAATCACACAAGGAGCCACATTATGGGCTACCACTAGGTGATAAAGGGCCTAAGTATGAGTTTGGTGTACAGGATACTCCACCATAAACCTGGTGGAGTACCTTGTCTGTCAAACTATCTGCCTGCCCACTCTCTTTTGAGATTGGTGGCAGATAGGTTTCTGAAGACGGTAACCCTTCTGACTCCGTCATTGGAAACCCCACACGAACAGCTTGATGAAGTTGGGGTCTTCTTTGTAAGAACATAAGACTGCCCACCTTATTTAGAGTGGATAGTGGAATGAGTTTCTTTTGTGTGGGACCACCAGAGAAAACCTGGCAGTCCTGAACAGAAACAAATTTGAATGACCCCACACCATAGTAGAAATCTCCCAGGGTTTTAAGTTCATTAGTATACTGTTTTTCAAAAACAAATTTCTGCTTTGGGAGTTTGTTTTTGAAAAACATAAAAGATTTGTGAATGGCTGCCTGAAACATGGTTGCCCATCACCAACCTTTCAGTGTCTTCACAGGAGCTGCCATGGCAGCTGTCAAAGCACAGAGGTCACTGGCGGGCCAGCGGTGATCTCACAATATAGCAGGCAGTAATCCATCAGGGTGGGGAGCATAATGATATCCGCCACCCTGACCGATGACCGATGATAGGCTGCCTGCCAATTCGTAAATCAGGTCCAAAGTCTTTTTGGAGAACCAGCCGAACACATAGAGTCAGACTACCAACGTTCAACTCAGAACCCAAAGAGATCAACTGCGGAGTGCCTCAGGGATCCTCCCTGAGTCCCACCCTCTTTAACGCCTATAAGGCCCCGCTTGCAGCCATCGTCAGAAGCCACGAACTCAACATCATCTCCTATGCTGACGACACCCAGCTGATTCTCTGCCTCACAGACGAACCCACAGCTGCCAAGAGCAACTTCCACAACGGGATGAAGGCAGTCACCACCTGGATGAAGGACAGGTGCCTCAAGCTATTAGAAGGAATTGTTCATTCAAACAAGATTACTTTCATGAAGCCAACAATCTGGCCATGAGACTGCTCCCCAGGGGATACCCACGCAAACTTGCCGCCAGGGGATACCCACGCAAACTTGTCTGCAAATCCATCACGAGGGGATGGTATTACCCAAACCCAAAACCATCAATGACAGCTGAGTATGTGTTACCACTTTTTCTCCCATTTCAAATCAAGTCAAGAAATGTATCCTGAAACACTGGTCTGTACTAAATGCAGGTGATCCAGCGCGATATTATCAAACAGCATTCATACACCAGATACTCACTTGGGCCCATACATTCATACTACGCTAATACTTACGCTGGGTTTTATCAGTTGTTACTCTTTATCAAAATCCCTGCTACCAATTACCTTCTGAGTGAAGAGTAATGACTTACCAATGAATCCTTTGCTAATTGGAAAGTTTAAAATGAGTGACATTCATTATAGTACATAATCCTGAAATAACCACTGAGTCAGGAAGTTTTAAAATGTTTATCTAAAGATTTAGCAGAGTAAAATACAGAACCACACGGTACTTAATCGCATACCCAAGATGAAGTATAGAATAATCGTTACTAATCAATGACGGTCCTTATGAAAAGGAAAAGATAGAGACAGCAGCGCAACTAAAGGTTGCATTATATTTACCTAAGTGCGAGAACCAAACCCCTTGGCCAAGGAGTTGGAAAGAATAGGACCCAGGAAGGATGAAGAGCAAAGACCTCCTCCAGGATCAGGACAGGACCGGTGACCTCTCTACAACGACGCCTGCGTCGTTCCCCTCTCTGATACTCGGCTTCTCCTCAATTCTCCCGTGCCTTCCTTCTAATGGACTCCGCCGCCCCCTCCTCAGGACCTCTCTGGACAGCGGTTCAGTCTGCAATCGATCAGCTTGGCAGTCTGGAGCTAAGAGCGCTAGTCTCCTGTGCGTACTCTGCGGTCTGAGCTAACTAATTAACTAATTCTATATCTATTATACCCTTCTACGCCCATGTACCTCCCCTTAATGTTGCTAAAATATGGGACCACTATTTCTGATTGGACAGGGACAGGGGGTGGATTCTCTCACCATATTGATTTGGCCTAAATTGTAAAGCCTATTGTCTTTAAACTCCCGCCCATTCAAATTAATACATTTGCTTTATTTCCCACCCGTCTCACGACAAATGTTATACATTCTTCATGTACAAAGTATCACATTTTAACAGGAAAGGCAAGAGTACAGCATCTTCGGCCATTACGTCGTGGCCTTGGACGTCGTCCAGGTTGACTTCATTCGTGTTGCTTTGCCAGCCAAACAGGACACATGCGCAGAACCATTTGCCTCTCGAGTTTTCAGATCACCAACCCAGGCCCAAGTTTACGAACTGATAAAAAGTCAAAGAAGAAAATATTAAAATCTCAAATAAAATGTTTCACTGTATGCCCACTTTTTCTACTCTATACCCATTTAATTATAATACTGTCCCACATTAGTAGCATTAGACAAACGACAGTTTAATAATGACATGGGAGCAAGCTGAAGCATGTGAAGACATCAAGCAGCCATTTTAATGCACACTGCGCAGAAGCAGAATTTTCCCACCAAGCAAAGAAAGACGTCACACCATGTGATATGGTTGCGACATGCGCAGTGATATTCCCGCGTTTTAGAGTCCATTTTGGATTACAGACAAGCGTTATTCATTAGTAAAACACATAGGCAAGCATCCTTCCCTTTCGTGTAGTGTATGCAAAGGTTAGTATAAACAATACAAGTTTAATAAATTAATACTATGAGGAGGATTGTATACAAGCAAGTTTCGGTTATGAAACCTTGCTCCATCAATCCCCTCTCTGATGGCGTTTCTGAGCCATCAAAATACTACCCACAATCAGATGCCAACTTCTAGCAAATTACTTCATTCTCATTTTTACACTTTCCATTTTTACAATCCCCTTTCAATTTCTTGTATAATTCACTTCTCCACTCTTCAAGTTCTATTTCATCAATTTTTCTCTTCTTTCCTTTTCCTGTCACATTATATGTTCCCTTCTTTCTACAATATTTGCACTATATTATTATTGTCAGTGCTATTATTGCTATCCCTGCTAAGGGTACTAATATTTGACCTATAAGTCCTTTTCCTACATTAGGAAACTAGGTACCAATTGACGCAATACTACTTGTCAATCTTTCCCATACACTATCAACTTCCAGTGGTTTTAGTTCCTTCACAAGTTTTGTTATATTCTGTATATACGTTCCAATCTCTGCACTCTTATCAGGAATATAAGTGCAACAGTGTTTCGTCTTCAATAATTTACAGACTCCGCCCTCTTTTGCCAATATAATATCAAGAGCAAGTCGATTTTGCATCACCATAGACCTAATCGCAACCATCTCCGCATTAATCATTAGAAACCCTCCAGCAGTATCCGTTGATAAACGATCAACCACTGTAGACAATTTACATATTTTCCTTGAGTTCAGAATTATTCCCACTGAAGGTATCAATGCACCAAATATATCACCTACAATTTCTGAAAAACGAGCTCTTTTACTACGTATTAATTCACTATTGTTTTCATTGCTCCCAGTGTTTCTTTTTACGTGGTATATCTTTGGAAATACTATTCCAAAATAACAACTTCCATACCACCGTGCAGGAAGCCTAAAGTAAGCCTTATTCCGACACACATAATAGATTCCAGGAAAAACTGAATCTGTTCCTCCTTTGATTCCCCAACCTCCAAGAATTAAGAAATTGTGTTCACACTCACTAGTACCGATGAAAACATTGTTATAATCAGTCTTTTACCTATGAAGACAAATTTTTCCTGTCTTTACAAAATCCAGAGCCATAGCAGCTTGAGCCTTGCCATGTGTATAACTCCCTTCTTTTTCTGCCCAAGGTAGTAAATGATCCTTATGCTCAGAAGCTTTCTTTTGAAAATCTTGTCTTCTATCTTCTACTAAATTCAAAAATCTCTTTTCTTCTTCATGTAAAGAACATGTTAGATTGTGTCTATGTGCATGTGTTATGTCTATTGATTTAATTGTTAAGAAAAATTCTCCCATAAACTGTGCGTCTTGACTACTAAGCACTGGGTTCATACTCTTTCGAATCGGAACCTCAGAAAATATCACATCTAGGTTTGAATAATAATACTGAAGTCTCCCTGTTCTATAAAATAAACTAGACAAAACACTACATGATATGCCATATGTCAGTGGTAAGTGATGGTATGTTAATCCTTCTGCTACTGATTCAGGTAACTTCATACAGACATAACAGTTACTAACTTCCATTGTGTCTACATACTGAAACAATAACTTTGTGAAAACGTTTAAACTAGTGTCGTTGTCAGCTATTTCATGATGAATTTCTGGTTCATTCTCTGCCATTAGTTCTACTCTATTGCCCTTCATGTTTGCTGTCCTCTCCTTAGTTTCATTATTAATCTTTTTATCCATTATCATAAGGTAAGGAACTGCTACAATCAGGACTAACCATACTATAAGCACCATTACTAGACTACATATGCATATTGCACAGCATCTTCTACAACATTTCTGTTTTGGTCTCCCAGCAACTCTATCATCAGGCATTTTCGACAAGGAAGATTGCTCTTCTTATCTATTTCCTCTTTTCTTTAAATTGCTCTTTTGCTTAGTCAAGGTGGTCTTGTTTCTTTTTCGTACGTCAGTTCTGCACTTGTTCCTTCGTCACCACTCTCACTTGACTCTGAGCTTTCGTAATCTTCAAGAATGATGTAAGTCCAATCAGGACCCTTGAATTTGTTATTCACAAGTTTCAGCCTTTTACTTCTTCTTTTCTCAGTTTTATTTTCTTGTTCAATTTGACTTGTTACTTCATTCACTTGATCTGGATCTTCACTTCTGGTTGTTATGTGGTATTTTACTCTTTTAATGACACTCAGCCAATGATCTCCTTTTCTTGGTTTGCACTGTTTCTTTATTTTTGTCTTCAGAAATCTTTTTATTTTCACTGCTTAGTACTGTTTCGTGTTCTGCAATTACTGTGTTTCTTGTTTGCTCTTTTTCAGGTCTTATTGGTTTCTCTGCAACAGCTCCACTGTGAGTTTCCAATAAGGGATCTTGTTCTTGATTTATTTCTTCATGTTCTTGATTTTCATGATCTTTTTCTTCTGTGCTCTTTTCTTGATCTAACTTATTCTGATCAGGGCTTATTGCACTTTGTACTTCTGCAGCCTGACCGGATTCTTCTAAACCTGTCTGACCCTGCTCAAAGTTTATCAGATCTTCGTTGATTTGAGCCCAGTTTCCTTTCCCTATCTGATCTTGCTCAGGTTCTCTTATTGTCTCTTCTTCTTGTGCCTGAGCTGCTTCTTCTTCACCTATCTGATCTTCTTCAATTTCTTCCAATTTTGTTTGACTTCTTGTTCTGTGGTAAACTTCTGGAACTTCTACCACTGGTATCCAGTCCTGACTTGTGCTCGGTTGTTCTTCTTCAGCTTCTCTTGAATCTCGAGCCTGAGATTCCTCAGCTGGGCAACCTTCAGCTTCCTCAGTGTTTGATGCTGTCTGAGGATTTTCTTCTTCAGGATCTGGTACTCTTTTGGTGTGGCTTACGTGAATCCAATTAGGAAATCCTGCACACTTCACTGCTGTGTTTGTGGTCAGTATGACTTGACAAGGACTGCTCCATCTGGGTGATAGACCCGTTTCTCTGGTGTGATTCTTCACTACCACCCAGTCACCAGGATTCAGATCATGTTCCTGTTCAAGCTGCCTGGAAACTGCATCTTCTCCAACCTGATGAGAGACAGAACGCACTAGGTCAGCCAGTCCTTTACAATAGTCCAGTACCATATCATCAGATATATTCAGTAGCTTGTTTGTGGGAACATGTGTTTGTCTCATTGCTCTTCCCATCATTATCTTGTGGGGGCTCAATCCTATATTTCTGTCAGGTATGCTTCTGAGTCCCATTAAAACAAGTGGCAATGCATCTGGCCATTCTAATGATGTTGATGCACACATTTTTCCCAATCTTGACTTTATAGTGCCATTCAATTGTTCAACCACTCCAGAAGCTTCTGGACGATATGCACAGTGCAGTTTCTGTTGGATTTGGAATGCTTCACAGATTAATTTGATCACTTCACTGTTAAAATGTTTTCCTCTATCTGATTCCAAAGTTACTGGGAAACCAAACCTAGGAATGAGCTCTCGTAGCAACAGTTTTGCGACTGTAATGCTATCATTTCTCCTGGTAGGGTAAGCCTCCACCCACTTTGAAAACAGACACACTATGACTAGTACATATTTCAGCCCTCTGCATGGTGGTAACTGAATAAAGTCGAACTGAAGTCCTATAAATGGTCCTTCTGCTTTTCCAATTTCTCCAAACCCAATTATTGTCTTCCTCCCCGGATTGTGCATCTGGCAAGTTAAACACCTTTGGCAAAGGCTCTCTGCAACAGCCCTGAACTTCGGATTGTACCAGTTTTGTCTAAAGAGCCTAATCATTGCATCTCTCCCTATGTGTGTGTCTCCATGATATAGTCTGGCCATTTGTGAGAGCAGATAATCTGGCATGACTGGTCTGCCATCAGCACTGATCCATACTTCATCATCTCGTCTCTGGGAACAACCTACTTTGATCCACAAATTCTTTTCACTTTCATCAACTTCATCTTGCAGTCTTTTAACATCATTCCAAGTTTCAGGTGGCATATACAACATAAGTTGGCAGCTGATTCCCATTCTTTCCACCCTCTTATTGACTGACAATCTATTTTTGGCACAATGTTGAGCCACCAGATCTGCGTATCTGTTGCCGACTACCACCCAGTCATCTCCTGACTGGTGTGCGGCACATTTCACCACAGCCAATTCTTTTGGTGATTGTATTGCTTCCAGCAATTCCTTTACGAACTGTCCATTTTTAATGGGGGATCCTGAAGAAGTCAGGAAATCCCTCTGCATCCATAGTTGGCCAAAATCATGCACAACCCCGTAACCATATTGGCTATCTGTAAATATAGTTACTTTTTGATTCTTCCCAATTTTGCAGGCTTTTATCAATGCAATCAATTCAGCTATTTGTGCAGATTTGACTCCTGGTAAATAGGATGCTTCAACTATTCCAGTTAATTCACATACCGCATAGGCAGCAGTTAATTTACCATCTTCATGTCTTTGACATGAACCATCAACAAATAGCTCCCTGTCTGGCTTTCTAAGAGGCTGTTCCTCAATATCTGGGTGTGGTTTTGAGCATAATTCTGTAATCTGTAAACAATCATGTTCGTCTTCTTCGTCATCTTTAATTCTCTAATGATATTGGTCTGGTAGTAAGGTTGCTGGATTTATTATAGTACACCTTACCATGGTCACATTTTCAGCACCCATTATTATTCTTTCGTATTTAGTCAGCCGACTAGGAGTAAGATGCTGAGTTCGAGTTCTTGTCAACAGAATTACAACCGCATGTGGAACATACACTTTTACAGGATGTCCCATCACAATTGACTCACTTTGTTCAATGCTCAAACAAGTAGCCGCCACTGCTTTTAAGCATCCTGGCAACGCGGCTGCTACTGTAGCAGAAAAATATGCTATAGGACGTCTGTCTAATCCGTGTCTTTGAGTTAGGACAGAAAGTGCACAATTTTCTCTTTCATGACAGAATAATGCAAATTCTCTTTTATAATCAGGCATGCCTAAGGCAGGTGCTGAACATAGGGCATTTCTCAATTTTACAAAAGCTCCTACACTTTCATCATCCCACTCAACAGGATCCTTTGCTTTCTTTTTCGTCATGTTAATTAAAGATTTAGCTAGTTTGGAAAATCCTGGTATCCATTGCCGACAGTAACCTACTATTCCTAGGAACATTCTTACTTGTCTTTGGGTTACAGGCATTTGCATTTTCTTTATTAATTTTACCCTTTCAGAGGTTACTCTTCTTTTTCCCCTCTCAATTTGGTGTCCCAGATACTTAACAGCTGTTGTACAAAACTGCAACTTTTAAGGTGAGACTTTATGCCCTTCTTCGGCCAAAAGATTTAATAGTGCTATGGAATCAACAACACAGTCCTCTCTGGTGTTCGATGCCACCAATAAGTCGTCGATATATTGCACTAGGACTGAGCTTCCTGGCATCACTAATTTCTCAAGGCACTTTTTCAATATCTGATTGAAAATGGAAGGACTTTCCGTGTACCCCTGAGGGACACGATTCCATACATAGACTTTGTTCTCAAATTTAAATGAGAAAAGATATTGGCTGTCTGGGTGCAATGGTATTGAAAAGAACGCTTGACACAAATCAATTACTGTGAACCATCCTGCACTCCACGGAATCTGGTATAGAATTACTGCAGGATTTGGCACTATGGGACAACATGGTTCCACTATTTTATTTATTTTTCGCAGGTCCTGAACAATCCTATACTTTCCACTAGGTTTCTTTAGTCCCATGATTGGTGAGTTACATGGGCTACTCATTACTTCTTTTAGTATGTTTTGTTCAACCATTCGATTGATTTCTTCAATGACTCCTGCTTTTACTTCTGCACTCATTTTGTACTGTCTGGTATTTGGGAAAATTGCACCTTCCTTTACAGTAATTTTAACTGGGTCTATTTTAGCCATAAGTCCTACTTCTTTTCCTGTGAAATCCCAAACTATGGGGTTTACTATACATTTTAATTCTTCTGGCAACTTGTCTTTTGTTAACACCGAAAACATCTCATCTACTTCTGTACCCTGTTTTGCAATCATAGGGGCCTATTAGCAATAACCGGCGATAATTATCGCTAAGCGCAGTTAGCGCTTGGATAATTATCGCCGGCTATCGCAGGTTTCTATCGCGGAGATAGCGTGCTATCAGCAACGCTTATCTCCTAAGCAATAGAAACCCTGGAGAACAGTGTGAATATCGCTTGAAAACAAGCGATATTCACACTGTGACCAGTGTTAGCTAGGTGATAGGGTGAGGGGGATTCAGCCATGTAATCCACCTCCCATTGGATTACATGGCTAAGTCAGGTCTGGACCAGGCGTTAACAAACAAGCGCTAAACGTGTTTAGCGCTGGTTCGTTAATCACCTCCCCTGCCTCGCTAATAGGCGATAGCGAGCTTAGCGACTGTTTCCAGTCGCTTTTAGGTTGGGAACGCCTACTTTGCATGCCATTAGCGATAAATATCGCTGGCATGCAAAGCGGCACCCAACCCGGTCGCTATTGCCTAGAAGCTGTCGCTAACAGCAGTTAGCGACAGCTTGCTAATAGGGCGTTAGAATTATCGCCGCTTTAGCGGGAAAGAGTCCCGCTAAAGCGGCAATAGAGCCCTTGATAATATGCCCCATAATTTTATATACATGGTCTTCATCTGGTGTCTGAACTGCCACACCATCTGGTGTGCAGAAAATTGTACAATTCATCTTGCACAACAAATCCCTACCTAATAAGTTTACTGGACTAGAATCACACACTACAAATTGATGCATTTCTCTGAAGTTTCCGATTTTAACTTCCATTGGTTCGGTAAGAGGTGTCCTAATCCTTTGATTAGCTACCCCCACTACTTGGATATTTTCACCAGAGAGAGGAAGGTCTGGAATGTCTGCTGTTCTTACAGTAGACCGGGTAGCATCAGTGTCCAAAAGAAAAGTAATATCATTACCTTTCACATTTCCTTCAACATATGGACCTGACTGGTCTACCGGTAAGGATGCGCCAAGTACGCAGTCCTTCTCCCCCTCTCCTAGGCACCGTCATGAACTGTATTGACAGAAATCGTCCTGCAAAAGAAACTGTGATGTTATATAATCATTCTTACCACTTCCTCCTCGATATCCGATGTCTGTACCGTGCTTTGCTCTGCTTACATTACCCTGAATAGGTGCAGGTAGCAACTGACTCTGAGGATTTACACCCTGCTGTGAGTCATTCTGCGTCTGTGGATTTAAATTTTGATTTGGGCCATTATTATTCCGGATCTTTTTACATTCATCCTTCCAATGCCCCAATTTTCCGCATCCATGACAAGGAAATTTCTTTTTAGCTTCTTCTCTACTCATTCGTCCTCTAAATTTTCCACCATTCCCAGTATCACCACTCGTTCCAGAATCTTTTCCTTGATTTTCACTCGGATTTTCCAAATTAATTCCCTGTTTCTCAGCCATTTTCACCTGAGCCCACATCACTTTTTCCTGCAATTTCTTGTGTCTATCCTCAATATCGTCTCCACAATATTTTGCATACTTCAAGATTTCATCAATCGGCTTCCTTGCCAACACAGCATATGCTGTTTAATCATCTGACAAATTTCTGGCTTCAAACCGTAAACAAATCGATACACAAACTGACTCATGTTCTTGTCTCCAATGCCCTCAAATCCACTATACTGTTTAAATACCTGCAATAGACGCTCATAGTATGAATGTACCGATTCATTAGCTTCTTGGGTAGTTCGATCTATTTTCACCCAATCTGTTTCTTTCAGTGGTATTTTCCCTTTCAGGTAAGTTATCACCTGCTGATACTTTTTCATCACATCATTTGACGGGGCACCTGTTTTCGGATCTCTAGGATACTCGTCACTTGGCCAATCCACTGTGATTTTGCAATCTGTCCATAAATCGGCAGGTACCACTATGTCAAACAAACCATCTAAGTCCTTTAACAATACCTTTGACACCTTCACAAACCTGTCAACCTGCTTGTACCATTCAATTGGTTTTTCTCTCAACTTTGGAAAATCATTTGTAAATGACAAAATATCCTGTCTGCTCCATGGGACATGTACATATCCTCCTCCCGCAACTTCTCGCATTGGATACATTTGGTCTGCTTTCCCTGTCTCTTTCATCATATATTCAGATGCTGTTCTACTTGTTCTTGCTTCTTCCTTTTTCTTGGCCCACCTAGTTCTCCATTTATCTAGGTCTCCCCATTTTTGCAAAACTATCATTAATTCTCTTACTTGTAATTTTCTTCCAGAGGCATTCATATTTTCTAAATCTTTGTCTGAGAATTCTGCTCTATAGGGTTTCTGTAGTACTTTTGATCTCCCTATTTCTATTCCCATCTGTAGTGCTAAATTAGATAATTTTTCATGGAATAACCTTACATTTCTTGTGATACTCCTGCACATGAACAATAATTCTTCATCATCATAGGTATTTAAGCGATCTAGTCCTACATTTCCTGCTATTATTTCTTCTAATTCGACTTTCAATTTATGAATGTCTATTATTTTCGGAGGTGTGCACTGTTTAACTGATTCTTCAGGGGTGACTATTGTGGCACTTTTTGCTCCTGATGAAGTCACTAGACTTATATCTTTTGAACACCCAGGTGTAGTCCTCTAGGGAGTAATATTGACAGAATCTCGAATGGGTAAATCCATCAATGATATTGTGGATTCGCTGTCACTAAAGTGATCTTCAACCATTACTACTGCTTCAGGGTTTGTAGCGTTTACAGGAGTAGGTGCAAGTTTCCCTGAGTACCATATAAGGGAACAGTTTCCCTGAGTACCATATAAGGGAACTACTGGACCAATTGTTACAGGTATGGTCAATGAATCAGGATGTACTTTTATCTGTGTTATTTTCTGTATTAATTCTGCTCTGGTCTTCTCTAGTGCTTCCCTTTCTTTGTCATGCAGTATTCTACTAGGGGTGAATTCATGCATTACCTGTGGCACTAATGGGGTTTTTATCGGTGGTGCACTTGGGGTGCATCCACTTGTCCCTTCCTGATATGGTGGGGGGTTTCTTAACATTTCCTCTATAAATTCGTCTTCAGAGTCGTCACTTCTCATTAAATGTTTTGTCTTTTCTGTGCATTTACTTCCTAATTTCTCCTCTGCTGTTAACAATGGATATAATCCTTCTGTAATCATTGCCCTTCTCCATTGTTTCATCTGACCGTCCCTAGACTCATGTAGATTCCTGGGAAAAAATCCTCGATAACCCCTATTACTCCTAGATCGGTCACGCTCAAATGCCTCAGTTTCCCATTCCTCTAGAGCTTCGTACTGAGTTAATCTAGGTCTGGGTTCTAAGTCATTCATCCTCAATCTCAAGTTTTGCAGAATTCGCCCATTGAACGTGACATTCTCGGGAAATGCTAGTATTCCATCATTTTTTGTATATTCTATCCAATTCTCCATCCATACACAAGTATGATAACCTCTCTCCATCATCATAAATGAAGCGGGCTTTTTAGCTGGTGGAATAATAATTCCTTCTCTAGTTTTTATTGGTTTGTCCTTTTTAAAATAATTCTTGATCTTTTGTAAAAATGAAATTTTTCTCTTTTCTCCGTACATCTTGGGTAAGTATCGATGTGTAAAATTATATTCTGAAAAACCTAAATATCTCCTATCCGGACGAGTTCCTGTTAAAGTTGGATCGCGTTTTAACATGCAATCCTTTATCCACTAAGAATTTCGCTTCTATAATTTCGTCCAATCAAATGTCTGCTATCTTTTATTTCCGAGCCGATCCTTGCGCGGCCTTTTGGTAACGTTTGTCTGTCAACCCCTCCTTTACAATCTGCGCTTTTCTGTCCCTCGCTGATTTAACCAATCCCAGCGCGGCACCTGTGACGTCAGTTTCGCTCCTAACTACTGACCCCTCCTTTACAAGAGTCTCTCCACACCCGCTGATTCAACCAATCCCAGCGCGGCGTTTTGTGACGTCAGCTCCCTCTCCGGCAACTGACCCTCCCTTTACAAAAATTTACGCAAACTTATTTTCTCTACAATTCTTAATTTCAGTAACAACATAAAACATTCGCTATCGTGCCAGTTTCTCTAAATTCGAAAAAGATAGTTTCTTTCACACTTAGTAAAACCTTTCCGTTTACTAAACATACACTACGAGTAGAACTCTTCCGTTTACTCTTCACACAAGCTCCAGAAGTACCTGTTACTTCTTCAATGTTACCCTTTCTAGGTGATATAACATCAAATTTTCACCAGCGTACTCTTTTGCTATTACTCACACGCATAGAGTCCCTAACGAGTACTGATAGTCCTGCTTAACTTTTCAGTACTATTTCTGCCTGACAGATAACCTCACTGCAGTATGGCTTCCACTTACCATCCGCTATTCTTTTTACCCCGGGATTCTGGACAACATAAAACAAACTTCGAATATATGGATGTTAGTTCATAAAAATAAAATTCTCATTACCCAATTAACAAAGAGTAACCATCCTCTGATTACCAGAAAACTGATCCAGCGCAATATTAGCAAAGAGCATTCATACACCAGATACTCACTTGTGCCCATACATTCATACTACGCTAATACTTACGCTGGGTTTTATCAGTTGTTACTCTTTATCAAAATCCCTGCTACCAATTACCTTCTGAGTGAAGAGTAATGACTTACCAATGAATACTTTGCTAATTGGGAAGTTTAAAATGAGTGACATTCATTATAGTACATAATCCTGAAATAACCACTGAGTCAGGATGTTTTAAAATGTTTATCTAAAGATTTAGCAGAGTAAAATACAGAACCACACGGTACTTAATCGCATACCCAAGATGAAGTATAGAATAATCGTTACTAATCAATGACGGTCCCTAAGAAAAGGAGAAGATAGAGACAGCAGCGCAACTAAAGGTTGCATTATATTTACCTAAGTGCGAGAACCAAACCCCTTGGCCAAGGAGTTGGAAAGAATAGGACCTAGGAAGGATGAAGAGCAAAGACCTCCTCCAGGATCAGGACAGGACCGGTGACCTCTCTATAACGACGCCTGCGTCGTTCCCCTCTCTGATACTCGGCTTCTCCTCAATTCTCCCGTGCCTTCCTTCTAATGGACTCCGCCGCCCCCTCCTCAGGACCTGTCTGGACAGCGGTTCAGTCTGCAATCGATCAGCTTGGCAGTCTGGAGCTAAGAGCGCTAGTCTCCTGTGCGCACTCTGCGGTCTGAGCTAACTAATTAACTAATTCTATATCTATTATACCCTTCTACGCCCATGTACCTCCCCTTAATGTTGCTAAAATATGGGACCACTATTTCTGATTGGACAGGGACAGGGGGTGAATTCTCTCACCATATTGATTTGGCCTAAATTGTAAAGCCTATTGTCTTTAAACTCCCGCCCATTAAAATTAATACATTTGCTTTATTTCCCACCCGTCTCACGACAAATGTTATACATTCTTCATGTACAAAGTATCAAATTTTAACAGGAAAGGCAAGAGTACAGCATCTTTGGCCATTAGGTCGTGGCCTTGGACGACGTCCAGGTTGACTTCATTCGTGTTGCTTTGCCAGCCAAACAGGACACATGCGCAGAACCATTTGCCTCTCGAGTTTTCAGATCACCAACCCAGGCCCAAGTTTACGAACTGATAAAAAGTCAAAGAAGAAAATATTAAAATCTCAAATAAAATGTTTCACTGTATGCCCACTTTTTCTACTCTATACCCATTTAATTATAATACTGTCCCACATTAGTAGCATTAGACAAACAACAGTTTAATAATGACATGGGAGCAAGCTGAAGCATGTGAAGACATTAAGCAGCCATTTTAATGCACACTGCGCAGAAGCAGAATTTTCCCACCAAGCAAAGAAAGACGTCACACCATGTGATATGGTTGCGACATGCTCAGTGATATTCCCGCGTTTTAGCGGCCATTTTGGATTACAGACAAGCGTTATTCATTAGTAAAACACATAGGCAAGCATCCTTCCCTTTCGTGTAGTGTATGCAAAGGTTAGTATAAACAATACAAGTTTAATAAATTAATACTATGAGGAGGATTGTATACAAGCAAGTTTCGGTTATGAAACCTTGCTCCATCACAGGAAACCTCAACCTTAAACGCCCAATTTTTGCATTTCACAGAAATTGCAACATTAAAGATCATCTGGTTAGAGCATGCCTCCCCCCAAGCAAAATACTCAACCCTGACTGATTTATTGGGCATGCCCCCGGTGGTGGAACATTCTAAATGTGGGAACTGCATTGTGTGTCAGCTCACCATTGAAAGCAAGGAATTTACATTTGACAATATTGAGATTACTCTCAGTTAGTTTTCTAATTGCAATTCCATAAATGTTGTTTATGCTATTTTCTGCCCCTGCAACAAAATATATATTGGCCAGATGACACAGAAAATATGGATTCGCATCTGGCAGCACAGAAGTTGCCTCCGCTGCAAGGTCCTGAATGCACCTCTCGTCCCACATTTTACGGACAAAGGACACAGGGAGGACGAGATTCAGTGGCAAGTCATCACAGTTGTCAAACCACTACCTACAGGAACTGACATTTGTTATATTCTCAATAAGGAAGAATTGAAATGGATACTACGCACTAACAGCCTTAACACTGGTCTGAACAAACTGGAGGACTGGACCTCCTTGGTTTGAAGTCCTCCGACCGATGACTATCTCTGAACGCATCACCCTCTGTGGCTCATAACACCTAAGGTTTTTCCTTATCGTAATTACTTGAATGTTTTTACTTATTGTAATTACCTATTTGTTGGTCCGAATGTATATATGTGAAGTGTTCTAAAGATTTACTTTCTCACTACCTGTAATTGAATGACTCCCCCATTTACTCTCCCCCTGTATAAACATGCTGTCTACATCCTTACTCTGACTTGTTCTCTCCTTTATCGTACTCTGACATCCTGGCTTCCTAAATGTATAAGTCTATTTCCTTGGTGCACTCTGCATTTTTCTTGCCAGCTCGAGTAACTAGCCCAACTATGGTTTTCTACACCCTCCATTCCAATATGTCTACCACAATTCACAGTACCGGCTATCACGTGTTACTGTGTCACATGACCGCGTCACATTAACACGCAGTCGACCGTCCCAGGCAGACGCCGTATTCCCTGCAATGACTCCATCCTAGAGCTCCGGCCTCCCCTCACTTGGGTATGTGCAGTTTATTCACGGTTCTCCTTTTCCTACCATATGGTCTCAAGTCCATCACCCTAAACCCCTGCCTCCCTTGCCTCTAGGTCCTTGACTCTCCAGCCTTTATTCTGGCAGTGCACCACTCTTCTACTCACGTGGCCTACGTATAAGATACCGCTTCAATTCCAGGTAATTACAGGCACTGAATTGCACGTCCCCTCCTGGCCGTTTCTGAGCCGGGTATTGATTCCTTATGTTTTATTCATTAGATTCCCTTCAGTTAATTTCGCTAGGGATCCATATCACTGCCATTGGTGCGATACCTGCACCGCACAGTTGGATTCACTGTGCCCTTCATGATACTGACCCTTCTCGGTACGTACCCCATCTGATGGATGTGGCTTTCACCCAATCTAATTCACCTTTGCTGATTCCAAGTCTTTTACAGGACCGACAGGTTTCTGTGGCTGCCGTATTCCAAGCCTCATTGGGCAGTGTATTTGCTCTTATTAGGTTAGTCACTTTAATTTATTGAAATTTGGGCATGCTGTATTCACAACCCTTCAGATATCCCAATCATGTGTGGTTATTCCACCTTCGTTGATATTCAGGTCCTTTACAGGACTGACACGCCTCCGTGTTTGTCACATTCAAAGCCTTATTGAATGTCGCTCATATTAGGTCAGTCACTTAAATTTGATATGATCTGGGCATGCTTTATTCATTACCCTCCAGATATTTCCTGTGTGTTAATCTCAATAGTATCTTATCCCACTATAGGCACTTAAGAAGCATATTTGCACCTTGTTCCTCACTGTTCCCACAGCAAGCAGTTTTAATTGTTATTATATTCTTTTTCTCTTCATGATTCTTTCCCTCTCCTTTGCTCTTCTCCTTTGTTCTCTCCTCGTTTTCAGCAGGCATCCTTCTCAGGCTATAATTGCTTAGTCCTAATGATGATCTCATTATTGGCACGGGATCGAAACGTTTTCAACTGTAGCTCCTTCACCCTGTATTGTTTATATACCTAATGTACGTTGTGCAATGGCGCTTTTCATATGCTTGTGGTCTTACTGTTGCTTGTTTTAGAATCACACATGAAAATGCCTTCGTTTTTTTTAATTTGTTCGTCTTGATCACTGTCCTACTTTCCTTGTTTCTTTCTATTTTTTGACGTAAAATAAATATAAATATTTTCCATATCTGTGATTTGACAACACAGTCTTTATTATATCACTGTGTTCATTATATTATTCATGTATGTAAGGGACAATTGTTCCTGTTTAATTAACCGCACCCCAGGTCCCTTTCAGATTACTTGGGCTCCCTTGTTCTTTACAAAATATATCAAGCTCAACTCAGACAAGACGGAAGCCCTGATATTGGGCTCCACCCCCTCCACCTGGGACGACTCCTGGTGACCCGCAGCGGTCGGAACAACCCACACCTACGGACCCCGCACGAAACCTCTGCATCATCCCGGACTCCTCGCTCTCAATGAACTACCAAATCAATGCTGTCTCATCCTCCTGCTTCTACACGTTCCGCCTGCTTCATAAAATCTTCAAGTGGATCCCCACCGAGTCCAGAAAAACGGTCACCCATGCGCTTGTAAGAAGCAGACTCGATTACGGTGAAACACTCTATGCCAGCACCATCCAGAAACTCCTAAAGAAACTGCAGAACATCCAGAACGCCTCCGCCAGACTCTTCCTGAACATCCCACGCTGCAGCCACATCACCGGCTACCTGAGAGACCTTTACTGGCTTCCTATCAACAAAAGAATTACCTTCAAGCTTTTCATGAATGCCTACAAAGCCCTCCACAATGCTGGAACTGCATACCTCAACCACCTCCTCTCCTTCTACACTCCCACTAGACATTTCTGATCTGCCCACCTGACTGTGGCTACCATCCCACGTATCTGCAAAACCATGGCTGGAGGAAGATCCTTCTCCTACCTCACTATGAAGACCTGGAACTCCTTGCTTCTGCACCCCAGGCAGTCGCTGCCTCAATTCAGGAAGGACCTCAAGACCTGGCTCTTCGACTGAACGGCACACCCACCCACCCCCACACTCAGCACCTTGAAACCCTAATGCGCGAGTAACTTGATTGATTGATTGATTGATTGAAGGCAAAGGCATTCCTCTAATCAAAGCAGAAAATGACCCAAACTGTAAATGAAAGCAACACTTAAAAGATAATGAAGTGACCCAGGAACTGCGTGATATTTTAGTATCAACGCTGCATGCTAATGAATATCATGAAGAAACAACTGTAAAAGTGGTTCCTAAAACTTGAGTCTTATACTCCTGGAAGACTGTAGTGGACACAATAATGGACAGAACATCGAATTAATGTGGAATATAGAAAAAAAGTACACTGAAGGCAGGCAAAGGTTTTGCCAAACGGGCACTCATAAGTGAAGCAGAGGATTTTACTTTTAAATTTTGTCCATGTTGGGAGTAAATGTAGGGTGCCCACCTGACTCCAGATCATTACAAACACTGCCTCCAGTCTTGAACTTTTTATTAGTAAATCATTATTTTCAGGTGTGTTAAACTAATTACTTTAATGGAAGCAAAAGATTACAACACCCATAATGCATCAGATTATCACACAAAATTCCAGAACTGGAAACATCGTCCCCAATTACCCGGAGGGAGGTGGTAACCCTAAGTCAATGACGCCTTCTGATAAACTAGCAATCAGAAGTGACTTCAATGTTCATGTAGTCACAGCTATCAAAGAGATCTTGTTATGAAGGAGATCTAATAGGTGATTTAGAAACTGGATGCAAATCTCAGATATATTGAAGTTAATGATAAAACGCACAGCAATTGTTAGTGAGGTTTGTCATTGTTTAGACATACTGTTGACCTAGTTGCAGTCTTGTAGCTTAGAATTCACTGTACACAGTTTTTTTGTTGTATTCGTGTTTGTAGAAAAGAAAAAATGAGCTAATTTGCATGACAAAGGGGGCAGTCTATGGTAAATGCAATATTTGCTTCTTTGCAGTGTAACACAACTATGATCAGGCTTCTAGGTAAGAAAGAAAAGCATTAAGGGCCACATTTAAGACCTGGTTTGCGTGTCTCTTGCACCACACAACGTAGTGCAAGAGCGATGCAAACCATAAATCATATATTTGAAGCCACACAAAGCCGGGGTTTGAATGGCTTCAAAAATATGGAGTAATTGTACGCAGAGCAACTTGCTCCATTCTGCAGTACACATAGAAAGAGGAAAAAGCCTCCCAAGATTGCTTTTTTGCAGGCAGGTGTCCTTTACTTGCACAAAAACAATCCAGCCTACAACACAGGCACCCTTGCACCATTACAATTAAGCAACATTCCTAAATCAAGAGAAATAAGCGCAAAAGATTTAAAGATTTACATTGAAGTGACATTTTCAAACAATTGTATCGTGCTGGAGTGTAGCAGAGCGCTGCTAATGAAAAAAAAAAAAAAGGGAACTCCACAGTGTGGTAGACTGGTATCATATGTGTCGATGTCCAGAAATATATGGAGGAGATGACCACTGGCAAGCAACAGCACTGATAACGCCGATTCTTATCTAATTATCTATAAGAACCCTCTGGCCGCCAAGATCTTTTTACCTGTTGAATAGTGTAAAGGAGAGAATCTCATCAGGTTAGATATCAGCATTCATTTTGTCTGAAAGGACCACTGACTCCGAATTCAAGTTTGAGAATTTATTATCGCCAAAAATAACTGAACGTGCAAGCACCTCAACACGAGGTTAAAGAAATAGATGGGCACTAATACAAATAATAATCTACGCAGAAATCTCATCCGACTCAGGATAAGGAGAATAGAAAGTTCTAGCAGGATCAACCAGACTATGATTGCTCCTATTTCTAAGTTGCTCTTCATGGGCCTAAACAAGCTTAAAATCAATTGCTGTCCCTACACTAACGCTAAGTGACATCCCTGCATAACGATTTTCCCAAGCAAGAAAGAATAAAAGGTGTCAGCTGTGAAGACTTCCTAAGAAGTGCAATCACCATATACCTAAGCTCAGCTCTGTCCTTCTCTCAGGTCTCCCCTACCGCTTCTCTCTCCTCCTCCCTCAGGGCACTATCCCTAATACAAAACCATACTACAAAGGTACACGCCTTGTTTACGCCCTCTTGGCCAGGTCTTCTTTCTTGTGCTTTTCCATTGAAACGGTGACTTCATCCTGGACGGTTTCGTTGACCTTGAGTCCCAGGCGCCTTCTCCGCTGAAAGTATCATCCCTAAATTCCATTGCACTCCCCGTACCATGCCTCCCATCTTTCTAACTTCTGAAAACAAAGAGTTAGTCTTTACTAACGAGACATGTGTCCTTGCACCTGCAACAAAAGATACGTTCAACAGAAACCTTCTACTGTGCTAATTAAATCTACCGTTTGTGTCCAGAGAGCCTTTCCAAGAGAAACCCTTTTCGGCCTACATTATAAGCTAACATAAGAATATACCAGGCCTTCCTTAAGCATATATGTAGTCAGGCCCTTACATATAACTTTTAAACACACATCTTACTTTTCCCTATAAGCATATTCATTACGATTCTTTATGCAAACAATGAATTACATGTGCAACTTTAATATGGTGCACGTTTAAACTACTGCAATTACATTACATACACGAACTAATTCCTCTATGCCTTATGTTCACACAATTCAAAAAGCATTACATTACATCATTATCCTAACACCATTATACTGCTGAGTTCACTTCGTCTCAGTGAACTATTCATTCTTTGCTAAACATGCATGAGTATACAATGGATATAAACGAATATATGTCTGAATACATGTGGGTGCGGCCTATCAGTGATTATGATGCACCCCTACAATTTACAAGAACATTTCGCTCTATCAGTTCCCCCTTTGATGACTCCTGTCATCATATCTCATTCTACTCCCTCGGAGAAGGAACCGACCTAAACAGAACTTGTTCCCATCTTCCCTGATCTGAAGTTCTCCATGCTTTTGAGCCTTTGATACTGATTGTCCTGCAATCTTGCCAATCTCATGTCATTTTCCCTCAAAGCTCTCTTGACTCTGCCTGCTCGATACCATTTGTAGGCCTTGATCATAATCCACAAGCCAGCCACACAAACCACCAAGATAAGGAGTGGTCTCAGGAAGTACCCAAGGAATCCCTTTCCTAGGTTTGCAAACCAACCTCCCACTTGACCAAAACCCTTTCCGACCTTTTCCCAGGCCCCTTCCTCGGTCAAATCCGCTATCTTTGTGTGGACCATAGTGATGTTACTTATATATTTCTCCAGATCCTTGCTACGGTCTGGTATATAAGTGCAGCACTCTTGAACCTTCAGCATTTTACAGACTCCGCCCTCTTTTGCCAATAGGACATCCAAAGCAAGGCGATTCTGCAAAACCATCCCCCTTATCGACAACATCTCTCCTTCCACCAACACCAACGATTTTGCTGTGTTCATTGAAAATTCATCCACCACCGTCGCTAACCTCCGGATCTTCACATCATTCAAGACTACTCCTAGACTAGGTATCATAGCTCCAAAGATATCCCCCACAACGATTCCTGCACTTGCAGCTCTTCTCGTTCTTGAATGCTCTCCACCCTCCAGAAGATTTAAGTCTTCTGTATGGTAAATCTTTGGAAATATTATTGACAAATAACATGTTCCATACCAATTTGCAGGCAACCTCACGTAAGCATTCTTCCCACATACGTAATACACCGTAGGTATCACTTGTACAGGACCTTGGAGAAAATCTTTTGCCTCATCTGCCATGGTGAAAACGTGATCACAAGTACTCTGTCCCACTGGAACCTTTTCGTAGTAAGTCTGATAACGCCTTATACACAACTTACCCCTCTGCTCCTTATCCAACGCTATAGGACCATAGCTTCCCTTGGTCTTATGCAACCGTTCTTCCTCTGTCCAATCTGTCCTGTGATGCCCTAAGTCTCGGGATTCAGTCAGCTTTCTATACCTATCTTCAACCTGATCTACAAACTTTCTCTCTACATCCGACATCAAACAAGTCAGATTGTGTCTGTGTGCGAATGCTGTATCCAATTCCAAACTCGGTATGAAGTACTTCCTCAGTCTGTCCTCAGTCTTATAATAGTCATACTTATTCAAATGCTTGTAGGCTGGGACTTCAGGAAGCACTGCGTCGAAATTGGAAAAGAAATACTCGAACTGCTCTCTCTCATAAAACAAGCTAAGCAAAAGACTACATGAAATACCATAAGTCAGTGGAAGATGATGATACCTAATACCCTCATCCACCGAAGTAGGCAACTGCATACACACATAACAATCTTTCGCATCCATCACGTCAACATACTCATACAACAACTTAGCATACGCATTAAGCTTAAAATCACCCTTAGACAAATCTACATGTAATCTACGACTTTCTTCTAATATCATAGCTCTATCAGCTGCCTTGTCTACCCCCTTCTGACTAGGTGTGATAGGTGTGGGTGTCCCTGTCACTGCCTCTACTTCCGGCTCATGCGAACCAGTATATGAGACTACAACTACTATGATTATAGAAATTATCACACTACTTATAAGAATGCCTATAATCCATTTTGCTCTACGATTGGGATTTCCCGGCTCCATGATTTCGAAAGTTCTCAAAAAGTCTTGGTTATCGCAAAGAACTCAGAAAAGTCTCTGTCCTTTATTTATGACTTGCTTAACCAGCTCGAGCAACCATGAAATCTCCGGGCTTTCCCTTTCCGATCACAACTTATTTACACAGTCCAGAAAAAGACTTCCCTAGTTTTCGTTCCTCTTCTTGTGGAAAGTCCCTAAGTTTATTCTTCTTCCACTCGGACCTAGGTTATCTTCTTCTTTTAGACTTTTATTTACAGTTCATTACTGATCCATAATGAGATCCTCATTAAGCACGACCAGAACGTGGTACAAAAGTTCAAGACGCAAAAGCAGCACTTCGTGTGAAAACGGCTCAGCTCCGAAAGGCGGGAATTCGACCCGATGCAAAAGCAAGTTTCGGACTTCACTCAGAAGTGGGGATTCGGAATCGTGAGTGTCAGTGTTCCGTCTATCTCGAACCCTGGCATCCGCAGCACCACCTTCACCACCAGTTTCGGGCTCCGACTGAACACTTCCACTGACTTCAGTCTCCCTGTATTCACCACCCCCTGCATCAAACACAGTGTAAGTCCACTCAGGGGTAGAGTATCTGCGACAAGGCACTCTTGTTCTCCTGGACCTTCGCCGACTGTCTTGTGCTTGGTCCTCGTCGCTTGCTTCGGTTTCAGATACTTCGGACACTGGAGCAAGGTCTCTCTCAGGTGCTAACCTCAGGTTCAGTCGCCTCTGTCTTTCAGGCCAACTTTCAGCACTTCTGTTCGTTCGTCTGCCTTCTCCTTCTATGCCCAGTGCACTACTTCCTCTTTCTGCTGCCTTTGACTCTTCTCCGCCCACTGCACCTTCTCCTTCTTCGGTGCCTGAATCAGGGTTCGAACTGTGGAAACCCCCTTCAGCTTGCTCTAGTGCACCACCAGCTGTGTCAGCGACCCTTACAGCTTGACTTGTCCTCTCATGTGGCCCTACCACGTCAGCTGGGTTTTCATTTACGAGAGGAGCTGTTTCTTCCAAGGGTGCTGGAACTCTGCGGGTATGGGAAGCATGCACCCAGTTCGGCAATCCTCCACACTTTACTGCTGTGTTCGTGATAAGTATCACCTGATACGGGCCACGCCAACGGGCATCCAAGCAACTCTTCCTCACGTGCTTCCGGACGAGCACCCAGTCACCGGGACACAAGTCGTGGCACAGATCACTCGAGGCTGGAACCACAGCTGCTTGCACCTGCTGGGATACAGAACGGACCACATCAGAGAGTCCCTTACAATAATCGAGAATCAAATCATCAGTGATGTTTATCAAGGCTGTAGTTGGTACTGCTGGCAGTCTCATTGCCCTCCCCATTATTATTTCATGGGGGGACAACCCGGTCTTTCTGTCTGGGACACTTCGCATGCTCATGAGCACCAGTGGCAAGGCGACGGGCCATTTCAGGGATGTTGAAGAACACATTTTTGCCATCCGGGCTTTCAAAGTTCCATTAACTTGTTCCACCATCCCAGAAGCCTCTGGTCTGTAGCTACAGTGGAGTCTCTGGTCAATGTTCAATGCTGCACAAAGTAACTTCATGATTTCGCTATGGAAGTGCCCACCTCTATCTGATTCCAAAGAGGTCGGGATCCCGAATCTAGGGATGAGCTCCCTCAACAGTAATTTAGCCACTGTCAGAGTGTCACACCTTCGTGTGGGGTATGCCTCCACCCACCGTGAGAATATACATACTATCACTAGAATGTACCTCAAGCCATTGCACCTAGGCATCTCCACGAAATCCAGCTGTAATCTATTGAAGGGCCCTCCTGACCTTCCAATATGACTCAGTGTGACTACAGTTTTCTTTCCAGCATTCATCTGTTGACATGTAACACACCTCTGACATACCGTCTCAGCCGTTGCTCGGAACCGTGGGTTATACCACGTCTGTCTGAACACCCTCATCATTGCGTCTCTACCCAGGTGTGCCTGTCCATGTATCAATCTTGCCATCGGACTCAGCAATTCTTCCGGCAACACAGCTCTCCCATCGTTTGATACCCACACATCCACGTCTCCTTTCTCACACCCAGCTTTGATCCAGCCCTCTCTTTCCTTGGTTGAGACTTCATCTTGTAATCTCTTAAGCTCTTCCCAAGTGTCTGCCATGGTCAACATTATGCTGAGATCGGTTCCCTCTTGGCTCTCTTCTATCTCCCTGCCTGTGTATATGCATCCTTGTTCGGCGCAGAAGCGGGCTACCTCATCTGCGTAGTTATTACCCAAGGATACAAAGTCCTCCCCCTTCCCATGGGCTGAACACTTTACAACAGCAATTTCTTTCGGATGCTGTAACGCTTCTAACAATTGTCTTACATATTCTCCATTACGAATGGGTGAGCCAGATGATGTCAAAAATCCCCTCTGAGACCATAACTGCCCGAAGTCATGCACCACGCCAAAGCCGTATTGGCTATCTGTGTAAATCGTGATTCGAATTCGATCAGCGGCCAAACAGGCACGGGTCAAGGCAATGATCTCAGCTACCTGCGCGGAGCGTACTCCTTCCAGGCAAGCGGCGTCGACCACTCCTGAAATAGTACATACAGCAAACGCTGCTCTCAATTGCCCCACACTGTCTCTTAAGCATGAACCATCGACAAAGAAAATTTCATCTGGGTCATCCAATGGCTCATCGACAATGTCAGGTCTCGGCTTGGTGCAAAGTTCGGTCACATCGAGACAATCATGGTCCTCACAATCTTCATCATCTGTGTTCGGTATAGGCATCAATGTCGCAGGGTTCAAGATGGAGCACCTTTTCAGAGTCACATTCTCTGCGGCAAGTATGACTTGCTCGTACCTTGTTAACCTATTGTTCGTTAGGTGCTGGGTCTTGGTCCTGGTCATTAATAACTCAACCGAATGTGGTACATGTACAGTCAATGGATGTCCCATTACAATGCTTTCACATCTTTCAATGCTGACACCTGTTGCAGCAACGGATCTTAGACATCCGGGCAACGCAGAAGCTACTGGATCTAAAGTAGCTGAAAAATAAGCAACTGGTCTACGGACACCTCCATGGTTCTGAGCTAACACTGCTAATGCACATCCTCCTCTCTCGCAACAAAACAATGAAAAGGCCTTGTTGTAATCAGGCATTCCCAGTGCGGGAGCCCTGCACAAATCATCTCGCAATTGCAGGAATGACATCAAGCACTCCTCGTCCCATGGTACCGGATCACTCACATCCTTGTGTGTGAGCCTCTGCAGAGGCTTTGCTCTCAAGGAGAAACTAGGAATCCACTGTCGACAATAGCCAACCATTCCCAGAAACATCCTAACTTCCCTCTGTGTAGTGGGTACCGCCATGCTCATTATTGCCTCAATTCGATCTGGTGACACCTTCCTCTTGCCTTTTTCTAATCTGTGTCCCAAGTACTGTACCTCATTCAAACAGTACTGCAGCTTGTTCGGGGACACCTTATGTCCATTCTCTGCTAAGTGGTTCAACAAGGCTACTGTGTCGATTCTGCAAGCATCTTCTGTTTCTGAGGCAATGAGCAAGTCATCTATGTACTGCACGAGAACTGAGTTCTGCGGCAACACAAGACTCTCAAGGTTCTTCTTCAGGATCTGGTTAAAGATCGATGGACTTTCCGTATACCCTTGAGGGATACGACACCATGTTAACACGCGATTCTCTAGCCTAAATGCAAAAAGAAATTGGCTTTCCTCGTGGAGCGGTATCGAAAAGAAGGCTTGACACAAATCGATAACCGTAAACCACTCGGCTTCACATGGGATCTGGAACAGTATTACTGAAGGATTCGGTACCACTGGACAACAAGGGACAACTATCATGTTGACCTTTCGCAGGTCTTGCACGATCCTGTATTTCCCGCTCGGTTTCTGTATTCCCATTATGGGTGAATTACAGGGACTACCTCTGATCTCCTTCAAAATACCCTTCTCAATGAAAGTCTCGATCACAGGTTTTATTCCTGCAATTGTTTCTATCGATAAATTGTATTGAGGTGTTCTTGGGAAATCAACATTCTGTTTCACCTCAATCCGCACTGGTTCAACCCCTCTGATTAAACCTATTTCGTCTCCTGCGAAATCCCACACCACAGGCGACACTGCGTCTCTCAGATCATGTGGAAGTTCTTCCACAGTCACCATTGGGTACAGATCTATACACAGAAGCTGATTGGCAATCTTAAAGTCAGCATCATCATCTCTAGTCTGGACCTCCACTCCCCGTGGTGTACAATAAATCGTGCAGTTCAATTTGCACAATAGATCTCTTCCCAAAAGACAAACTGGACTCGTGTCACATACTACAAACTGATGTCTAGTTTGGAAAGTACCTATCTTTACTAAGATCGGTTCTGTCAATGGGCTGCTCATCTTCTTGTTCGCTACTCCGACAACCTGGATTGATTGTCCCGAGAGGGGTAGGTTAGGGACTACTGCAGATCTTACAGTAGACCGGGTAGCTCCAGTATCAACCAAAAGTGTTGCAGGATTGCCCTCAATCTCTGCCTCTACAAAAGGTCCTCTCTGGTCTACCTCCAAGACCGCTCCAAGTGTGCAGTCTTCCTCCCCCTCAGGCACCGTCAGGATAAAGGGTCTAAGCTATCCTCAGCATATCGTTCGAACAGGGGCATCTGTTGATATGTTCGTGTTCCTTGTGAAAACCTTGGAGCTTGGGGAATCTGAGCTTGAGAATTGTAAACCCCCCTTTCATCGTTCTAGGTCTCGTTATTGTGTTAACCACCTCTTGCGCGGGTACCTGAGCCCCTCTTCCTCTTCCTGTACCTGATTAGCTGGGTTCAAAGGACACTCGCGTTTCCAATGTCCGACCTGGCGACAAAGATGACACGCAGTGGTCTTCTTTAGTGTGGCCACGTCCACTCCTGTCTTGGGGTCTACTGGTTTTCCCTTTCCCTGTACCTGCCCATTCTGGTTTCCCTGGAAATTTCCTTGCTTTCTCCCCAAGGTCCCTCCACTAGGCTGATTCTGTGCTGTCTGCATCTGGACAAGCATCAATTTGTCTTTTAGCTTTCGATGTTTTGAATCCACCTCATCACTACAGTATCTCGCGTACCGCAAAATTTCATCTAGTGGCTTGTTCTGCCAGCAGATCAAATGGTGCTGTATCATGAGGCTGATTTCCCCTCTCAGACCCGTTACAAACTTTGAGACAAACTGTCCCATATCCTTAGGGTCCAAAACATCTAACCCACTATACTGTTTAAAAACTTGCAGAAGTCTTTCATAGTATTCATGCACCGTTTCCTTGGGTTCTTGTACAGTCCGATCTATCTTAACCCAATCTATATCCTGAGGCGAAATCTTCGACTTCAACCATGTAATCACCTGCTCATACTTTTTCATGACATCAGGTGATGGACCATTTGTAACCGCCTCTCTTTCGGTTCCGAAGTCGGCCACTCAATAGCGACTTTACATGCTGTCCACAAATCTCCTGGTACCACTATGTCAAACAAAGTGTTCAAATCAATCCACAATACTTTTGAAATCTTCACAAACCGCTCAACCTGCTTGTACCACTCCACCGGTTTTTCCCTCAGCCGAGGAAAATCATTTGTAAATGCAGCCAAATCACCTCTATTCCACGGCACATGCACGTACCCTCCATTCTGTACTTCCCGTAAAGGAAAATTTCCTACACCCATCGCCCCCCTCCTGGCGGCGGCGTTTCCCTTCTGCTCTCTTTACTGGTTTCTTTTGGACCACCTTTCTTCCCATTTGTCCAACAAAATCCATATTCTCATTCCTATGATCAGGTCTCTGGTGTGCGTCTTTAATCCTGTGATTCTTTTCTCCTCCAACTCCTGATCACTGTAATGCAATCTATGTGGTCCCTGTAACGCTTTAGTTTTGTTCAGGTCCACCTCATATCTCTTGGCCAATTCCTTCAATCTATCATGTGCCATTCTAGCTTTTCGAGTCACATCTTTTGCTACAAACAGCAGCTCATCTGATCCATAAATTTCTATCCTTTCCAAAGGCAGACCCCCACTGATCATTTCGTCTACCTCTGCTTTCAGCCTCACTACGTCTAGCAACCTTGCCTGTACTGCACTCCTCAGTACATCTCGACAACCTGAGCCGTCCCGCTCATCACAATTACTATTCTGTCCTTGTGACCTATTCCCTTCCATATTCCTGGAACCTGGTCTGTCTTCCGAGACATTTTGTGCCCTATCTCTTTGCATCCTATCCTCTTGGTTCGTTACTGTTGGTGTCCACTCCCTCAAAGCTGACTTAGATTCCCGTAAAGACCTCGGTCTTTCCGGTCTCTCCTCTTCTTGTCCACATGAAGAGTCCGCAGTAGCCGGTAACGGCGTACTTGTGTCTATTGGTCTTGGGAAATGAACCACCCTTACTCCAAACCCATTCCCACTCTCACTGTTTTCTGGATCTGCGTCACTCGGGCTCTATGGGGCAACTTAATCTCCTATCTTGCTCTAGATCTCCCCTTACCATCAAAGGTAACCATCCTCTGCTACCAACTGATAACGCCGATTCTTATCTAATTATCTATAAGAACCCTCTGGCCACCAAGATCTTTTTACCTGTTGAATAGTGTAAAGGAGAGAATCTCATCAGGTTAGATATCAGCATTCATTTTGTCTGAAAGGACCACTGACTCCGAATTCAAGTTTGAGAATTTATTATCGCCAAAAATAACTGAACGTGCAAGCACCTCAACACGAGGTTAAAGAAATAGATGGGCACTAATACAAATAATAATCTACGCAGAAATCTCATCCGACTCAGGATAAGGAGAATAGAAAGTTCTAGCAGGATCAACCAGACTATGATTGCTCCTATTTCTAAGTTGCTCTTCATGGGCCTAAACAAGCTTAAAATCAATTGCTGTCCCTACACTAACGCTAAGTGACATCCCTGCATAACGATTTTCCCAAGCAAGAAAGAATAAAAGGTGTCAGCTGTGAAGACTTCCTAAGAAGTGCAATCACCATATACCTAAGCTCAGCTCTGTCCTTCTCTCAGGTCTCCCCTACCGCTTCTCTCTCCTCCTCCCTCAGGGCACTATCCCTAATACAAAACCATACTACAAAGGTACACGCCTTGTTTACGCCCTCTTGGCCAGGTCTTCTTTCTTGTGCTTTTCCATTGAAACGGTGACTTCATCCTGGACGGTTTCGTTGACCTTGAGTCCCAGGCGCCTTCTCCGCTGAAAGTATCATCCCTAAATTCCATTGCACTCCCCGTACCATGCCTCCCATCTTTCTAACTTCTGAAAACAAAGAGTTAGTCTTTACTAACGAGACATGTGTCCTTGCACCTGCAACAAAAGATACGTTCAACAGAAACCTTCTACTGTGCTAATTAAATCTACCGTTTGTGTCCAGAGAGCCTTTCCAAGAGAAACCCTTTTCGGCCTACATTATAAGCTAACATAAGAATATACCAGGCCTTCCTTAAGCATATATGTAGTCAGGCCCTTACATATAACTTTTAAACACACATCTTACTTTTCCCTATAAGCATATTCATTACGATTCTTTATGCAAACAATGAATTACATGTGCAACTTTAATATGGTGCACGTTTAAACTACTGCAATTACATTACATACACGAACTAATTCCTCTATGCCTTATGTTCACACAATTCAAAAAGCATTACATTACATCATTATCCTAACACCATTATACTGCTGAGTTCACTTCGTCTCAGTGAACTATTCATTCTTTGCTAAACATGCATGAGTATACAATGGATATAAACGAATATATGTCTGAATACATGTGGGTGCGGCCTATCAGTGATTATGATGCACCCCTACAATTTACAAGAACATTTCGCTCTATCAGCACAAATTAAGCACTTGGAGCGTATACCTTTGTTTGTTGTTTGTAAGGTAACTTCAGCGCAACCACACTTCATAGTCATACATCCCACCAGTGGTAGCTGGTATGTTTTGGAGGCAGGGGGGTGGACGGGACACACACACACGCACATATAACACTCACAGCCATGCATTCACACGTGCGTGCACACACACAAACACATCCATTCACAACACTCTTTACCAAACATTCATACGTACACGCTCGCACACACCAAGCATTAATTTAAAAGAAAAAAAACTCTTACCTGCAGCCAGCTCTGCTTCGGAGGTTCCAGGAGGCTTGGGACTGCTTGAGGGAAGGCAGCAGTCCCAATGTCATCACAGAGTGGGATGGGGTCAGTGAGACCGCTGACCCCACCCCACTCTGTGATGAAGTGCCACTGATTGACACTCGACCCTGGGCGCTTCAGTGCTTAAAACTGAAGCGCCCAGTTGCGAGGCAATCAGTGACGCTACCCCTCGTCACTGAAGGGAAGGCCTCAGGGACTTTTGCTGAGCTGAGGACGTCACGCCCACAGGAGCTGTGACTTTCTCAGTCCAGCAAAGTTCAGCTCAGGCAGCCAGTAGCTTGCACGTTTCGCGCATGTCTGGCTCCTGGCTGCCTGACCTGAAATGAACAGTGTCTGTCAGACTGTCTGACCTATGTTCAGCCTGACAGACACTGTTCGTGAGGAGCAAATGGTGGAGGGGCGTTGCCCCTCAGCCTCAATGGACCGGCCCCGGCTAGCATCGCACCTTGTTTCTTGCGGAGGCAGAAATGGCCAAGTAGTACCTGGAAATAGTAAAAGGTATCCAGTACTGCTACATAACTCAATTTCTTTCAATTGCCTATGGAACCATCTCGTGTTTTCCTCCTAACCCCAGGGTTGTTTTGTATTTTCTGAATTCCGTTTTGAACTTAGCCTGAACTTCTTCGCTAAAACTGCATATAAAGTTAAGTTAAAAGTTAAAAGTATAACACGTCTTTATACTCCAGAGTGGGAATGACAGGCGGCTTTGTAAATGAAACATTTGGCTACAGGCAATTCATTTGAAACAACACGTTGAAACCAAATTAAAGATAATTAAGGTGTCAGATAACAAACGGTACCACAGGGTGGCAAACATCATTTTAATCATTTTGCTGCAGAGACTGCAGCTGGGTTTTTCTACTACATATTTAAAAGGAGGAATGCAATGTTTTCCACAACTTACATTTTATTGGAAAATTCACTTAGCATGTCGGTCTCCGGTTTCAACTCACTTTTATGCCATGCCTCACATAACCTTAATTATACGGGGGAGGCCTAAAATTGCATTCAGTGAGGGACCTCTGGTGGTGGGAGGCGTATAATCCACGTCACTAGAGAAATCCCAAAGGAGAGCTGTCAAACTTGTGGGGAAAAATGACATGTTCTATTGAGAATAATTTACAGTGATGAACTTCCTTTGCCTTTGCTGGTGTGTTGCACAGAACCACGGAAGTCTACATGTCAAATTGTGTAGAGCAGTGGTTCTTAACCTGCGAGTATGTGCCAGTGTTTTATGTCATATGTGCACATGTGTTTAAGGGTGTGTATTTGGATGCACATGGGGGCTTGTATGTCTGTTGGTCGATATGCATGTGTTTATGGATACCTGTGGGTGTTTCAATGTGAAAGTTAGCATGGGTCTATTGTTTGTATATGTTAGGACCGATAGGAGTCGAAATAAGGTTTATAACAACCTGAAATAATAATCAAACAGGAGTGATGCTCACCTGTGCATTTATTAGAAATTAGCTCAGTTGGTTAATGCATGTAACCTGCTAGTCAAAGATTTGAATCTCAATTAGACAGCTCAGTGTGTTATTGTTTTATTATGCTTTAGAGACAAATATGTATTCCTTTATGATAGTGACAAATATATACATGTTTGAGAGATAAAGAAAAGAAACAGAAAAAGAGGTAAAGAGAGAGAAAGATAAGGAAAAGGAGAACTCAAGAGACGAAGAAAACAAAAAGAGATGAAGAAGACTAAGAGTGAAAGAAATAGGAAAACTCAAGGAGGGATAAAGCAAGAGATTAATTGCAGAGAACAAGAGCCACAGTGTGTGATAGAGAGGAAGAGATAGAAAGGTAGAGAGCAAGAGAAAGAGTCGAATAAAGAAATAGAGCATGAAGAGAAAGAAATGAGACATTTGAAGGATGGAAGAGAAGAGCATGGATAATCATTGAGGAAGCCTATGTGAGTGTGTGTGTGCGTGGGTGTGTGTTTGTGTGTTCAGATATAACCGCTTCCCTCAATTTTCCATCTGAGCTGGGTCTGCCCATCGCACATTAAAGTGAGAACTGCTGAGATAGCATTATGCGTGTCTATAATTTGATTTGCTTTGAAATGATTTGCATCTTTCATCTGTCTTCTCTTTAATAAAACCCGGCCTTAACAGAGTGGTAGTGCTGTGTTTGGTAGAGAGTCATTCTGCTTTTGAGCCTTTTGTAATAATGTTGGATGCTATTAGGATTTTTTTAAGATGTTTTAAGTAATGCCTTTACCCAAAAGCTATGAAAAATGAGCTCTTTAACAATGCACGTTGTAGTGCAGTATTCTTGAATAAAAGATGAGCTGCAAAAGTGTATGATGTAGAAAGAGGGATCTCAAAGGGATCTAATCCAAAGATATGAGAGGCATACTTGGGGCTGAAAGCAAGAAAGTATAGAAAATTGATATGGGTGCCTGATTGAGTCAGTAAGCAAACCTTTCAGTGACTGCGTGGATCAGCGTGTCAGTGAGTGTGCTATTTGAGCGATTGATCATGAAAGTGAAGAAGTGAGTTTCTGAATCAGTGAAATATTTATTGAGTCTATGAGTGATTGTTTGAGTGAATATAGATGGGTGAATGTGTATGAGAGAAAATTTGAACCACAAGTTTATACTTGAGTGATTAGTTAATGAGTCTGTGTATTAATGAGTGAGTTAGAGAAAAAGTAGTCCTTTCACAATGATGCTGTTATAGGTTCTTTTTATGATGCTGTTATAAGTTCTTTTTATTTAAAACACAGCTGCTGTGTTTTAAATATTGAATAAAAAGAACCTATAACAGCATCATTGTGAAAGGACTACTATTTCTGCCATCGCAGTCTTCTTCTTGCGTGGGATTTAAACCCTATGATATTTTGCCTAGGATTCAATGCCTCTCCCACCTTTTGTGCTTATATATTGTATTTGAAACCAATTGTGGGTGGCTGGTTTCGGGAGGTGGGCATTGACTATCTGCAAACTATATGCAACCTTGTTAGGACTGTAAAAACATTGGTAGTAGATGTAGCGAGATATACCCTGCCACCGTGTCTGTATGCAGTAGAGTTAGAGAAAAAATTTGTGTGGGTCTGAGGGAGTGATTGATTGCTCAAGTTTTTACTGAGTCAACGAAAGAGTACATTTTGAGCGTTCATGAGAAAGTGTATGAAGATGCAATGAGTGAGTGGTGTTCCAATAAAATATTATTGAAAGAAAATTGTGAGACACAAATATTGTTTCTAAAATATCATGGTTTAAGTATTATTGTGGGTCAAAATGTATTTTACCTACTGGCTGTTTCCAGTATGTGCTTATAGTTAGGATGTAGTTTCCACAGGAAGAGCGTTTTTTTATTTGCTAATAACTTTGGTGTCGATTTATGAATCCTCGCAAAATTTTCAAAGCTAGTTTGAAGCTCGGGTGATCTGTCAAGCGGGGGCTGAGAAAAGGGTGGGATCCCAAAACACGTTTTCCCCATGTTAATTTCCATAGGAACTTTAGAATTGGCTACAGCCCGAACTGCTGAACGGAATTACACCAAATTTGGCAGAAAGGTAGATGTTGGTCCAGCGAAAGTGCCTTTTTGTAATTTGGTGTAAATCCGTTCAGTAGTTTGGGAGTCATTTAAAGAAATTTCCAAGGGTAGAAATACTCTGACCCCCCTAGTCCTCTTGGTGGGATCCCACAGGGACCCCAAGAGGCAAAAAAAGCATTTTATTTAAAAAAAGAAATTCGGCGGGATATGCGAATCCCACCAACATTTTTCTTAAAAAGAAGGCACGAGCTCCCATGCTTCCTTAGTTATCGGCCCCCGGGTGGGCCAGATCCTGGGGGTATTTTTGTAATAAGGGAGGGAGGGCACACAAGCCCCCACTTCTGGGGCTTAATACTGCCCAGGGGACCACCACCTCCACTGGGCTTATTTAATTTTTACTTTGGGGGACTCTCGAACCCACCAAGCCTCGGGGACCGCCACCTCCCCAGGGCCTTCCTGCAAATAATGCAGGGGGGCACAGGGCAAAATCAAAGAAAAAAGAGCCATAGATGGACCTGGGTAACACACACCCCCCCTCCCGATGGCCGGCTCCTGCTATGTCCTGGGGAGCCTTACTGCTCCCGCCAAGCCATACCAAACACTCCGCTTCCAGCAAGCGAGAGCATTAAATATGCTCTCTCTTGCTGGAAGCAGAGCAAAATTGTTTTCACAGAGAAGGAGCTGCATGTTCAGCAGCACCCTCTCTGTGAACGCAATGCCGGCTCCGGCAGGAGGCGGGAGCTGGAAGGGACCGCGGGGGCCTTTACAATCCCCCTGCAGTCCCCAACAGTTATAAGTGGGTCCCCTGGGTGGGACCAAAGGTATTTTAGAGCTAGTGTGTCCTCTAAAAAATGTATCCCAGCCTCTTTATGTATTATAAAGGATGACGCAGATGGGGTGCACACAACAGATGTTTAAGAAAGTGGGACTCTACTGCCTGTAGCAGTTGACTGGGAGCATAACCCCACAAACTTCCCCCATAGGTAGAGGTTGAAATGCCCCTCGCCTTGTAGATTTCAACCATTACCTTGATTGGGTCACTGCCAATCTTGTAAGAAAACCTGAATACTCCCTCACAAACTCTGCTCGATTTCCTCTGTGTGATTAAAACTTGCTGAACTCAGGATCCACAACTCGTGAATAGAATCCCAAGATAGGAGAAGGAATTGACATTACCAATAGGGACTCCCTGCATATAAAATGCCTTACATTTCTCCACTTTTCCACATACCATCGAAAAGGTCTTTGCCTTACTGATTTTTATCTTTCTAGAATCCATGAAGTGCCCCAAGGTGTCCATCAATTTTTAAAAGTTGACGGGTGTCCTAGATTTATTTCAGACTGGCATCTAAACGGTCCAGTTGAGGTTCATACATTCTTCCATCACCACACTGGGAAAAGGGCAGTGTATTCATTCTACACTGTTGTTTTTGAGGTCCATCCATCAGGATGGAAAGATATTTAATTGTATCAAACTTACCAATTCAAGAATGTATTCCAAATACCACACTCTAATGAGCCTTTGCCATCAACAGGATCTACTTCCTGGTGATGCCTTCCTAACCCCCTCACCCCATGCTTTGAGTCATCCACCCCTGGCTTCCGAATTATCTATGCCAACAGGGATTGCGATAAAAGAGGAGGTGGGGTTGCCATCATTTTGAAGAAATCGTGGGAGATCTCCACAACGGAATTTAAAAATATGGGTATTATGGAGGGCCTAATTTTCTGTATAAAGATCTCTCCAACTCTCTCCTTCGCCGGGTTATTGATATATCGACCACCTGACTGCCTGCACAGCTTTACCGCAGAACTATGCAATCTCATCGCTCAGAGATCATTGCAATACGCCAACTTTACGGCCTTAGGAGATTTCAACCTTCACATAGATGATCCTAGCTGCCTCCAGGCCTCTCAGGTAACTATGTCACTTAATGGAGCCAGCCTTACACAGCACGCAAATGCTCCTACTCCCAGAGCAGGTCATGAAGTGCCCCAAGGTGTCCATCAATTTTTAAAAGTTGACGGGTGTCCTAGATTTATTTCAGACTGGCATCTAAACGGTCCAGTTGAGGTTCATACATTCTTCCATCACCACACTGGGAAAAGGGCAGAGTATTCATTCTACACTGTTGTTTTTGAGGTCCACCCATCAGGATGGAAAGATATTTAATTGTATCAAACTTACCAATTCAAGAATGTATTCCAAATACCACACTCTAATGAGCCTTTGCCATCAACAGGATCTACTTCCTGGTGTTCCCTTCCTAACCCCCTCACCCCATGCTTTGAGTCATCCACCCCTGGCTTCCGAATTATCTATGCCAACAGGGATTGCGATAAAAGAGGAGGTGGGGTTGCCATCATTTTGAAGAAATCGTGGGAGATCTCCACAACGGAATTTAAAAATATGGGTATTATGGAGGGCCTAATTTTCTGTATAAAGATCTCTCCAACTCTCTCCTTCGCCGGGTTATTGATATATCGACCACCTGACTGCCTGCACAGCTTTACCGCAGAACTATGCAATCTCATCGCTCAGAGATCATTGCAATACGCCAACTTTACGGCCTTAGGAGATTTCAACCTTCACATAGATGATCCTAGCTGCCTCCAGGCCTCTCAGGTAACTATGTCACTTAATGGAGCCAGCCTTACACAGCACGCAAATGCTCCTACTCCCAGAGCAGGTCATAGTTTAGATTTAATTTTTTCGAACATTCCATCCATGGTAGCAGAGGCTCCCGCTGCTTGGTCTGGACTGACCACTGCCTGGTTCCCTTCTCTTTCAGCCTGGAGAAAATACAACCAAGTGAAGGGGTATCCGCACTATGTTAAAAAGGAATTGGAAAAAGGTAACAGCTGTTGAACCTAGGTTCAGTGTTATCAGTGAGTTGGCCACAGTTAACTAGCAATCCCAATGACGATTAGTCTGCACTTAATACATGGATCTCTACCGCCCTGGACACAGTGGCACCTGTGAGATCAGTTAGGACCCAGAGAGATTCCCCATCTGCCCCCTGGTTCTCGGATGACCTCAGATAGGAAAAGAGCAGGTGTAAAAGGATGGAGCTCCTCTGGAGGAAAGATTATAGTCTGGCGGCTAAATTGGCTTATAAGGAAGCCTTGAAAAGCTCCGCAAACTGATGAGGGAGTCTAGAAGGGAATACAGTGTGAAGCGCATTAATAGCGCAGGGAACTCTGGTAAAGAAATTTTCAGGATAGTCAGTTCCTTTACCAAGCCTTCGGCGATGGAGGGTAATATACAGCCTCCCCCCTCTCTGTGCATGAAGTTATCAGACTTCTTCCAGGATAAAATACAGAAGGTGTAAGCCAAATTTACGGCAGGGGCGGATATGGCTGAGCCACAATAACAGGGAATCCTAAATGCTAAGGGCACCCTCTCCGATTTTCTCCCTATTTCCTTGCAGGAATCACTGGCTGAAATCCTGAAATACAAGTCTGGTTCTCCTGAGGATCCATGTCCTCCGAAGTTCTTAAGGACATTGGCTCACATGATTAACCTTGTTTTAAATCACATTTGGAATACCTCGCTTTCTACCAGCATTTTCGCTGATATTTGGAAACATGCTTTGTTACTGCCTCTTTTAAAAATGCTGAACGCTGACCCGATGGAGCTTAGCAACTACCGCCCAATCTCACTACTGCCAGCACCTGCGAAGATGCTGGAAAAACTGGTGCAACGCCAACTCGTCAATTTCATAGAAGGTCATGACATCCTGCATGACACTCAGTCCGGTTTCCGTTGAGGATTTAGCACCGAGACTGCACTGGTGGAGGTGGCGGATTCTGTAAGAATGATGGCAGGCGCAGGGGCATCAGCGATGCTGGTCCTTTTAGATCTGTCCGCAGCATTCGACACGGTTGCGCACCCAATCCTACTGGATAGACTCAAACAGCTTGGCTTGCGGGGGTAGTACTCTCCTGGATTCAGTCTTACCTTAAAGACTGCTCTCAAAGGGTCCTTCTCCAACCCCATCAATTGGAACCTAAGCCACTGTGGTGCAGGGTGCCTTAGGGCTCGGCCCTGAGCCCATGGCTCTTCAACACCTATCTGGTGCCACTTTTCTCTCTCATTGCTTCTGGGGAAGTGAAGGCAGTCTCCTATGCGGATAACACCCAGTTGGTGTTCTCTTTTAAGGATCACTCTGCTGATTCTTTTTCTAGATTTTAGGGGTGTCTGAAGGACATTTCTAGCTGGATGAAAAATAACAGCTTAAAACTTAATGCGGACAAGACGGAGGTCTTGTTTTTCGGCCAGGCCTCTCCTCCCCCCGCTGGACTTTGGTGGCCAGTAGAAATGGGATCGCCACCTTTACCGGCAAACACAGCGAAAAACCTGGGCATCAAATGGGATACGGACCTCTATTTCTCGGCCCAAGTCTGTCATATATCAGCCTCTTGCTTTGGGAAGTTGAGAAGTTTAAGGAAATTCTTGCATCTATTGCCGGAGGATAGTCAAAGGGTCATAGCCCATGCTACTGTGACATCTCAGCTGGACTACGCAAACTGTCTTTACCTGGGGCTGCCTTCCTATCTATTCAATAGATTACAGATGGTACAGAATGTGGCTGCGAGACTAATTCGTCTAGTCCCGTTCCATTACCACATCTCTCCGTACATCAGACAACTTCACTGGCTACCTGTAGCTAAAAGGATAGAGTTCAAGTCCCTGACTCTGGCCTTTCGTGCTTTGCAACATAGCGGCCCGGTATATCTTAAGCGTAGGCTTTGCCTATCAACAAAAACGCACGCTGAGATCCAACTCCCAGCACCTGCTCTGTGTACCTCATTATGTTAGTTCCGTACGGGAGGAAGGTCTTTCACAGTGGGGACGGCCAGACTGTGGAACTCCCTGCCTTCCCATATGCGCCTGATGAAGTTTGAATGTGAGTTCAGAAAGACCTTGAAGACTTGGCTCTTCAGCGAATGCTAACACCTCGGTTGGGCCTCCCTCACCCGCAGTGACTGCTTAGCGCCGGGACACCTCTGCTTGAGGTAGCTGTTGCGCTCTACAAATGCTATTATTATTATTATTATTAACACCTTGTGATTTTATCCAAGGCTGCTGCAACAAGATAGGATGGCAGGTGGGTTCATTTTGATCCCGCTTAAGTATTCATAGGCCGTAACAAAACCTTCCTTTTAAATATTAATATATTGAAATATTGTTAAGCTACCCCTAATTAGCCCATAAAGTGCGGTGCATGGTATTTAAAGTAAGATGTGTACAAAGTTAATGTTAAACATGTCGTTACAGTGACTAGCACCTAAAAGCTATTTTCACTGTAGCAAGGCTGGCTGTTCCATAGAGGACACTGGGATGGAGCATTACATTTAATAATGCTATCTTTGGCTAGAACTCACAAGAAATATCATTCTTGGACTCTGTAGTTTTTTTTAATACCAATTCATTGGTGAAGATGGATTTGTAATAAATATTAAGGAAAAAGTACTTTTTGAAAGTGACATTTTCTCTGCCTAAAGCCTCAGGAGACTTATATGATTTAGCCTGCAGCTGCAGCCCTCTGAGTGCTCAAGTCGTGAATGAGGAGTCAAAACTGCTCCCACATCAGAGACAAAGGCTTGGGTGTGAAAGGTGTTTCTGTTCTTCTGGCCGGATGACCATTTAGGCCTAACCTAATTTTCTTCAAAGGGGCCTCTCCATCACAAGCAGATGTCAAATGACATCTGGACAGGCCCCTTCTTTTGTCTCCCAGTCAGGCGGACACCAATGTCAGAGGAGAAGGAATTGCCCCTAGATATGGTTTAGAGAGACCATAGACCACAGAGAAGAGGTTGTTCATTTCCCTAGCCACACCTCTGTACTGGGAACACAGGATCTGCCCACCCTTTGCACAAGGACTGACGGGTTTCACCATCCTGAATTTAGGCAGAGAGGGGCACTATGGGATTGTTGGCAGTAGGAACCCCAGAGAATGCTGCAAAAGTGTCTATGGTAATCCCTGGGAACATTTACCCCTTTGGTTATGGAGGAGCCAGGAGTCAACCGACTCACAAGCTGGTGCAGACATAAATGTGGCATCCCCGGTAACGTCTTGAGAACAATATTGAACCAGGGGAAGGTCAGAAGGGGACTGACCTCACTGTCCGAGAATTGAAAGGAGCCCTAAAGGATTGGACCTGCTCCCTCTTGTATCCAGGACAAAGACGTGGAATCTAAGGGTCATAAGACTGACCTCCAGTTCAACCTACAGGGTCACAATAAACTGCAAGAGGCCTTTCCTGAAGATTCTCAGCTGACCAGTTCGAACTGAACCTGATATGGACCCTATTGGTAGTCTCTGTTAGAGTGAGCCCTGTCCCCCCCCCAGTGCTGTTCCAGAGGTCCTGGAACCCTTGGCTGTGTCTGCCTGGACTTCTCTACTACCCCTTGAAACCTGGGATTTATGAGCGTTTTTGCCCCAAAGACCTACAGAAAACTGAGAATTGGACAAACCTGCCAAGGTGTGTTGCCGCAGGGGTGAAGATTCAGGTCCCCCCCACTCTGAGCCTTTGTTTTACAACAAATCCTCTGCAGCTGGACCTTGCTGAGAGAGTACCTGGCCTTGTTGAGCTCTATTTGGCTACTGCCTGTAGATTTGCCCTACTGGTGGAATCTGAGTTCCAAAAAAGTGAAAAAGTGCCAAAAGTATCTGACCGGCAAAGAACATTTCCTTGGTGTGAAATTCAAATTTCTCCTGCTTGGAATTTTTCTAGCAAAAAACAATGGCTATTGAACCTTGTAAAGCCCTCGTTGGCCACATCCTTGCTCTGCTGAAGACCTTGAACTTCTATTTTTCAGTCTAAGTCCCAAGGTTAATCATTAGATTGGGTTGAACATGGTCCCTGTTTCCAAACAGTGCTCCATTGCTGTCAACTTAAAATCACACCAAGGTCCCACTTGGATGCAGTTGGCGCTAAACACATTTTGGAGCTATTTTCATTTGAAGTTTTAAAAATTCATATTTCCAGTTTCCATTTTTGGATTTTTATTGTTTTTGTTCATTTTATTTATTAAGGCTTACTCTAGTTTTTTAATTGAGTTTCAGATTTTTATTGTGTTTTGTTTTGGCTTTATTACTGATTTGGTACTCTATAAATACTTTACACATTATCTCTAGGTTATGCCTCTCTGCTCTGTGCCATAGCTACCAAAGGGTTGAGCTCAGGTTAATTTAGTGATTTTAGTAGTTTACCCTGACAAGGATTGTGATTGTTACTTGGTGGGTAGTCACAACTCCCTTAACTAATAACCCTATTTCTTACAGTATGCCTCTGTGAGTAATTGTGTCTATAAGACTGAATAACCCTTTGAGTGCATGAGTATGAGAATACATGAGTGATTGAATGAGTGATAACATGCAAATGAGCCAGTGAGTATTTGCTTGACTGAAAACATGTGTAAATATGTGAGCCAGTGTGTCAGGGCAAGCATATGAGTGCCTTTATTAGTGATTGATTGGATGAATGTACAATTGCTTCCATGAATGAGAGCATGAGTTTACAAGAAAGTATGCAAGTAAGAGCCTAGGTGAGTGTTATGTGAGTTTGTTCCATCCTTTCCCCGTGCATTGAATTTCTGTGGTGTAAAATACATTATATTTCTGCTAAAGTAAGATAATTTGAAGGAGCAGCAATGACTGAAGAATGCTATACCCCTCTGAATTATCCCACCAAAATGTTTTTTGACATAAGGTCTCATACACTATTTGGGAACTTTTGCAGGTGAAACACGTTTTTGCTTTGTCCACTGACTTATAATTGAACTGAAGAATATTATGGGAGGTAGAACTAAGCTTGAAAGCTATGAGTCCATTTAAATTTAGTAGATGTACTTCTCCGGTGTCCCTCCGAAAGATTTTTCACACCATTGTTATGCCAGGCATAGCGTTAGTTGAATAATCAAAATTAAATAGCATCACAAATGATGGGCACATTTGATTGACCTGCTGATTTTCTAGGGTGTTATTCAAATTGCTAAGGGTCAGAGACAGCTATCTCATCAATAGTCCTATGCGAGGAAAACCACAAACACCGGATTGCTGATCAAAGAGGTTTTTTTAAAAGTATTGTGTGGTTAAATCAATATTACTCAAAACTAGTGTAAGTCAGCACAGGATAACAAATTCTCTGATGAACATCAAACATGTTACAAAGTCTTTCAAATATATAGATTCTCGTCCTAGCAATACACGAAATTCCCTTGTAACACACTGGTTCTTCCTGCGCTTTCCCTGTCATGCAGCGCAGCAAGGTGAGTTGCTGTGCTGTTTGACTTTGCCATAAATATTGCCCTGAATGTGTTACAAAGTCTTTTCCCTTGTAACTCACTGGCTCTTCCTCCCTTCATCCATATGACAAGGAAATCTAATACTTTTTGCTGCTTGATTTCTACTCGCGGCATCTCCATCAGTTTGTTCCTTCCCCTCATCAATCAGCTTGGAATCCCAACTTAGAATTGCAAGCCTACTGTTATTCGAGATCCTGAATTTTGGCAGCGTCCTAAAAAGCTTGACCACTTTCACATTTCTGGCAAACATGGATAAATCAGCACACACAGAGGGTCCTTTCCTTCTTGCCCAATCACCCACCTTTATTACACTTTCTTGACCCTTTCCTGTTTGTCATATTCCTCCTTCCTTTTCATTTGCAAACCAAGTTCTCGCTCTTGCCACTCACCGGGGGACTTGTTTACACAATCTTTGTTCTAGTCCATCCAACCTGGACAAGCTCTAGGGCAAGCAACCCTCCCATTGAACAACTCAATGGATGATTTCCCCGTTGTAGAATGGAAATCCTTCTTGACAACTCTGCCTTCTAATCCAACCCATTCACTCTTGCCAACTGTATTCCCTCTTTTAGTGACTTATTGAGTCTCTAAATGGCACCATTAGTTTGTGGATGATCGAGAGGAGACCTCTTGTTTTCAATACCACAATTTCTCAGGTATTCCTCCATCTCCTTTGAACAAAACTGCACCCCATTATCCATAAGAAGATATTTTGGGTAACTGTCTTCAAAATATTCTCTAGAAATCTAATCACTGATGATAAAAAAAATGTCTCTCATACAAGAGACCTCTATCTACCTTGAACATAGATCAATTGAAAAAAGTACATGAGGGGTGTGTGCTCTCCTTGCACATGTCCCAAGAGATTGCTAGAAACCTCCTCCCAGGGGTAAGTTAGAAGTTGTCGACAAACTATAGGGGCCCGATTCACAAAACTAATCTGAGACAAAATCCTAACTTTACGACTTTCGGTTAAACTTAAGTTTTGGTCTTAAGTTTACCAAAGCGTAAGTTTAACCGAGACAAAATCCTAACTTTATGAATTTCGGTATTCACAAAGGGCATTTAGGAGTAGTAAAGTTAGGATTCCTAACTTTACTACTCCTAAATGCACTTTGTGAATACCGAAAGTCGTAAAGTTAGGATTTTGTCTCAGATTACTTTTGTGAATCGGGCCCTAGGTGTTTTTATAACTCTCAATCCCTTGTCACATGTCACACATTCAACACAGTCGCTCAGTATACACTCAACATCATGATCAAGTGCGGGCCACCAGAACTCCCTATGCAGTCTCTTGTTTGTTTTAATGATCCCTAAGCAGCCTCCATGAGCCAAACACAAAAGTTTAGTATGAGTACTATGTGGAGGTACTAACCTCGTCCCTCTCAACAGAAAACCATTATCAACTGCTAGCTAAGGTCTCAATAGCCACCAGAATGTACCAAATGTCTTTAGTTCTTTTCCATTCAAACGACCTGCGGACAGTATCCTAATAACTCCTTTTGAAACATCATCCTTCTCTACTTCCTGCCTCCACTCATCCACTTTATTGCCCCTTGTGTGATTTCACACACATTCACATTCACTTCTTCATCCACTGCCGCAAAGACATCGTCAGTATTGTATGTGTCCACTAATTTCAACAAACAATCCGCCTGAATAATTTTCAATACCAGGAACATAGTGCAGATTAAATGAATATTCCTGGAAGCTAATCACCCACCTACATATTCTAGCAGAAAGTCCATAAAGCCCTTTCTTTTTAAAAACTGTAACCAGTGGTTTGTGATCTGTTTGCACTGTGAAATCCATTCCCCATACAAAATATTTGAATCTATTAATTGCCCCATAAACAGCTAACGACTCAAGTTCAATGACTGAATAATTACACTTAGAATCCCTCAATGCTCTTGACACACAAGAAATACATTTCTCTCTTCCATCAACCAGTTGTTTTAGCCCCCAGACCTTTAGCACTGGCATCACAGACAACTTTGTTTTCACATCTAGGGATAAAGGCTTGCAAACATGGTGCATGATTGATTTCTTTTTTAACTTCAGCAAACTCTTTTTCACATTCAGTCCTGTACATGTTGCAGGCAAAATCCTTCACAAATTTGCTGTGGTACTCAATCATGCCCAGGATAGATGACAATTACTCTCTATTCATGAGTGCCTTCAATGACGTCATTGTCTCTACTAATTCTGCCTTTGGATGTATCCCCTGAAATCCTATAACCCAAATAATTCACTTCATTTGATCCATACAAGTTAAATCTGAATAAGGAAACCTATTAAGCACCTCTCCATACCCTTTCATCATGTTCCTACACAGTTGCACTTTGTATAAGCACATCATCTTAATAGTTTTCCCAGGCAACCCTTTCAATATCAATATCATGGCTCTTTGAAAAACTGCAGCAGCAGAAATTAAGCCAAAGGGCATCCTTTGCATTTATACACTCCCTTCAGTGGTATCTTGTCCATAGGGGTGACAGAGCACCGCAACACAGACTCGCCCTGAAACTAATTGAGTGACTTATTACAGCTTTTACATGAAAACAAATGATCTTGATGCGCGTTTGTTTGCATACAAAAGCTGCAGTGGCACATTAGCACCAGGAAAGGTCTCCACTAGAAATATTACACATGTATCAGGCATGGATCGTTACAGCCCAGCCTCTCGCAGTTGCAGTACATATCTGAAGTTATCTGACATGCTGTGCTACCTCCTGGCATTGCAGCATGTCAGATAATGGAGTTTCAGGGCTTGCCAACAGTTGCAGCTGCCTCGGAACGGGGGTGGTGGGGCGGGGAGAAGAAAAATAAATTAAATAAATGTACCTTCTGCCACCGCCTCTCCTCCGTCCTCATTCGGCACTGCAGCAGGAATGGAAGCACCCAGGCTCCCGTACACTCTCAACCAATCACGACACTACATGAGCAGTGGGTGATTGATCTGAGCGGCCTGTTTGGCAGCTCAGGCAGCCTGGGAGCCTGGGCATGTTCTCCACCGGGCTGTGCAACACAGCTAGGTGGAGAACATGCTAAGGGGCATATTCTCAAGAACGTGCGATAATCATCGCCAAAATAGGTTAACGCAATTTCTCATATCGCCGCCCATCGCGGGAAAATAACTCTGTGTTAACGTCTCATTCTCAACACGGCGGTAACATGCGATAGTTTCCCGATAACGCGTCAAATGTCCGCGATACAACTACCGCAACGGCGATAAAAAAGGAAACCCGAATGTGAAAAAAGTTGCGATGGGCCCAACCGCGATAGAAAAATTGGCGACAAGCAGCGCCAGGCTTGCAATCCCCACGTCAGGTGGGAAAAATCACCATAAAAGCTGCAAATGAAAAATAAAAAAAAAACATAACAACTGCAAAGCACAATGGAGGTAGCCGGAGCAAGTACAGAGGACAACCCGAACCCCACAAGCCCCACGGAGGACCAGCCTGGGACCTCGGGGTCAGGGAAGGGCAAGGAGAAGAAGAAGAGGAAGACGCGGTTCAGTCCGCAGGAAAACAGGATCCTGATAACGGAGGTGGTAGAACACCATCAACAACTGTTCGTCACCTCCACTGTGTCATTGGCAACTAAAAATACAATATGGCAGTCCATTCTGGACAAGGTGAATGCAGTTGGAGTGCTGAGGAAGACAATGAAGTGCTCAAGAGGCGCTGGAATGATGTGAAGCACAAAACCAAGCTGAAACTCGCAGCAAACCTGAAAGCAGCAATGCAGACTGGAGGTGGGAGTCCAGCGACACACCAGGAGCTGGATAAGATGGAGGAAATGGTGACCCGAGTCATCATTGGGGAGACGGTGGCAGGAGTTGGGGGACCGGACACTGCACAACATGACCTGACCCAACAGCAACAGGGTGAGTAACCACCAGGGATGGGGGGAAGGGGGAGATGGGCACAATGGCACACATGCACAATTAAGTATAGCACATCTGCGGACAAACCATACCCAAGAGTCACAACTCTGACCAAGAGCCCAAGTTACCCAAGTCTGCAACATCTCAGCACTGAATAAGCACAGAAGTGAAAGGCACACCGCCTGAAAGGGATAAGGGCCAGAAAATCAGAGCTGAAGGGGCAACACACCCACAATGCAGCACACACACATAAGAATCAGAGCACCTCAACATTGACAACAATGTGGTACAAACTGCAACACTTTCACAACAGAACAGAGGACACAACTGCCGCTGCTTGTGTGTAGAAAATGGCCATTCGCATTTGGCATAGCAGGAAACTGTGAGATGATAATGGACAAATGCAACCTCACATCCGTGATTGTGGCGAAATGTCAACTGTCCCGCATCACATAGGAATCTCCTCACAAACAGTCACAATGTACATTGTCATGCAGTCTGTAAGTAAACTTGTCCAATGCGTCAACATACATGTGAACACAATGTCAATCTGCATCTCTCCTTCACATTGCAGAGGGAGAATCAACACCTCCTGCAGAGCAGACACAACAACTCAGCAGTGATGATGAAGAGGACCTCCCCAACATCGACACCGATGCCCTCCAACAGCCCATGGACAGCTTCGGCACCCCACCTCCAGGAGCAGTGTAGCCCAGCTGCATCGAGGAGACCCCACCCCCTGCACAGACCACACAGCAGGAAGCACCCACCACCACGGCTGTCTCCCAGGACCCCCACGACCAACACATGGCATTAAAACGCCGTGTGTTAGGGTGCCAGGAGAAGAGGGCTGATCACCTGCGGGTGGGGTTCAACCTCATGGCAGCCAAACTAGATGCCATACATGGGTGTCTACGTCCCATCAGGGACCACTTACAGTCCCTAACGGACAACCACTGTCCGCTCCATGCTCTCCAACAATCCATAGCTGACATCGCTGGAGTCATGACTCTGAGCCAAGAACAACTGTCTAGTCAGAGTGGCTCCAGCGATGACAGCCAGGAGTTGGGACACATGCGGAGGATCATGGAGAACATGGAGCGGATGCAGGTGGAAAGAATGTTTGCCACGGCTGCACACCAGCGAGATGTAGCTGTGATCTTCCATGCCCTGCAGATCCTCGTCATGGCATTGCCGCCACAAGGCCTTGCGCGGATGAATGCTGCTGCTACTACTCCATCCACATCTCCGCCCCCTGAAGTGTCAGTGCCACACAGTGCGGCAGACATTCCACCTCCGGCCCCTGATGTGTCAGTGCCACACAGTGATGCAGAATATACACCACCACCCACATGTGAGGCACCTGACACATCAGAGGACGAAGATGATGATGAATCTGGCCCTGTGGTAAGAATGAAGTGGTAGCATTCATCTCCGCCATAGGGCCTGTTTCAGCTTGGTTCTGCCCTCTGCATCATGCCCTGGAATAACACCTTCCATTGTCCCCCCATACACTCAGCGACACTCACCTTGGACCTCGACATGGACTGCCATATTGGTTACCAATGACACAGCAATCACACTGCGGACTGAAGTCTCCCTCTTCCGATTAACTTGTCAATCCCTAAAGGACTCTGGCTGGCCCTCCACGGGACAACAATGTAAAGAGGGGTTCACATGGCCCTGTACTGCTTCAGCTTCAACACTCCACTGAATGCGAATAAAACATTCTAATTCACACAGATGTGTCGTGGCTATGAGCAATCAAGTATGAAAGTATGGATGAATGTAGGGACAGTGGTTCCACAAAAAGGTACTCCTTGGGTAATGCTATCAATGCGCATGTATGGCCGTGACCCAGATAGTCAGTGAGACACACATTGTCATTCAAATCAACACTCATCACAGTTGAATACAAGTGAAGGTGCGTAGACTTTATTAGCATATGCGTGTCAGTACGGGCAAGATAAGTGCCACAACATGCAGACCAATGCAGCAGTATGTCAGGATGAGGAACGTTGCCAAGCGCCGCTGTCCACTCCGGGGGAGTGCCTCACCTTTCACAGGTGTGTGTTAACCCGCGTTGTTGTCCGCTCATGTATTCGGAGTCCAGGCGAATGCAGCCATGTCCACTGTTGTCGTGGGACATGTGACCAGATCTCCAAGATGCAACAAGGTGTTGGGACATGTGCAATGGGTTCCAATCTGTTGTGGCTGCAGGTACGTAGCTACTCGTCCATGAAAGCGATTGCAGCTTCGTAGGCCATCATTTCCAACATGAGCTCGTTGTCGACTTTATCAAACAGGAAAGCGAGGCAATCCATTAGCAGGTCCGGACAGATGTGCTACGTCCACCCCCTTTCACCAATTAGCACTACAGCCCAATAGGGGAGCGGTTCAATGTGGTCACTGCACACGAGGAGTTGTGCAATCTCCCAGGTCCAGCTGCCAGCATGTATGCCAAGTATCAAGGCATCCCATAAACGGGTATCAAGGTGACACTCCTGGTCGTGGGCGAACAGGGGGCGTACACACATGTCAAAATCCAGTTCAGCCACTATTCTGTTGGATAGGCAGACATCCATGGACCACTCGAATATGCACGATCGACAATGCAACACAGGCTGAACGCAGGTGACGGTGGCAAGGCGGAAGCTTAGCCGGTAACTGATCCGCAGCACTGCCAATGGCAGTGCCCCCAGTAAACGCAGCATACCTGCACGTTACAGTTCCACCTGACAGGGGTTGTGCATGTGTCCGGGATGTTCTGCCATTGCGTTAGTGGCTCTGGTTGAAGCGGCACTGTTCTGACCTGCACCAGTTCTGTGGATGAAATGCCACAGCTCGGATCAATGAGTTGTTTTAGTGTGCAACGGTGGTACGCCTGGGATGGTGTGGGGGTAAGTGTGAAGGCCATTCCATGCAAGATAACTTCGAGCAAGGACTTCTGTGTGTGGGGTGTGTATACGCTGGTCTTTCATCGGGCTATGCGTAGTGTGGGAGTCGTCATCAGCTGCTATAGTATCTGTCAGGGGGTGCCGGGCACATGCAATTCCGAGGTCGGAGGTGCAGATGTGCTTCCGTCTGATAGTTCAGACAAAGGAGCTTTCTTCCCTAATGCTAATTTCTCATCTGCTTGCATTCAGGAAATGTGAAGTGGCTTGTTGGGGGTGGGGTGGGATGTGTGCAACTTTGGGATTCATGTTTGACATGTCTTGCATGTGGCAAATGAGAAGCATCACTGTGTGTTACGTTGCCTCACAGCTGCTCCCACCGAGCCTATTCACTTGTGTGCGCTGCGCGGTTGCATCACTTGCACTCCTACGTCACACCATTGTCATGCCTGTCTGCGCATGTCCACAAGCCTGACAATGACACTGTGATGTTGGCCGTTGAAGGTGGGTGGCCACGTGAGTGTAGGCCTGTGGGAAGGATAGGGCGGACACAGATGTAGAGTTCATGCCTGGCTGAACTCGCGCTGCGATTAAGGCTAGGCATTTGGCTCATGCTGCGGCAACACAGATACACACAACACTTGGCATGTATGAGCCAAGACCCCCAGCGGTCTTGCGCGCCTTAATTTCTCTGTTCGTGCGAGCCCGCCCTCCGGGTGCATGCTACATTGCAACATTGTTGATTGCGGGCTGGGTGGCGCCGACACTACAACAGTGACACACTCATTAGTTACTTCCTTGTCCAGGCCAGAACTGAACCACACCCAGAGGCCCGGGCAAATACTTCACACCCCTACGCTGGCCTGGCATACGCTGGCCTAGCCCACTCCGCTTACGCTTACAGGGGGGGGGACAGAGCTACGTGTCCAAGGTCTTAGACACTGCCTGAGCTGACATGGTTGCGTCCGCAGTCCAGAGCACAAGGTAAGGTGGTAGGGCCCTGGTCCATCATGCATACATAATGACCACAAGGACACACTTAGATAGATAGTGGAACTGGCTACGGGCACGTGCGCCCGGCCACTTTTTATTGCCAGGGTCACATGTCCAGTGATGCCTGTGCTGGATGGGTGTGGGGTGAGTGTAAGCCAGCACTCAGGGATCTTCGTATTACACACACAGATTCAATCATAAAGGGTCCATGACTTGTGGTGCACTGAAGCGCTCAGCGGTTGCGCAGCCTGCGATGATGCATCGTCCGGGCGGGCCGCACTGATAGCAATGTCTGTTGCCTACTGGACTGCACCATTAATAAATCAAGACTCAATTTGAATTGTGAGCCCTGCTGACCGCAGTGTAGGCCGGAGGCAGCGGTCAGAAAGGGCCCACAGCCACGTGATGAAGCCTTGTGGTGCACTGAGTTGGTGGCACCTGTAGTGCTCAGCGGGTGTGCAGCCAGAGATGGTGGTGTGTCCTCGCAGGTCAGGATTGGATTTGATTTGTGAGCCCTGCTGACCGCAGTGTAGGCCGGAGGCAGTGGTCAGAAAGGGCCCACAGCCACGTGATGATGACTTGTGGTGCACTGAGTTGGTGGCACCTGTAGCGCTCAGCGGGTGTGTAGCCAGAAATGATGGCGTGTCCTCGCAGGTCAGAATTGGATTTGATTTGAGGGCCCTGCTGACCGCAGTTTAGGCCGCAGACAGTAGTCAGCACACACATAACTCCGCAGTGCTGTGCCGCTGGGTGCGCTGGGGGCCTGTGTCGCGGACGCCAGGGATTGGCTGAGGAGGCTGGCGGTAATGGCGGCGGACTCATGGCAGGGTGAGGGGCGCCTCCCTGGCAGACGTGTTGGCCATCCGGGAAGTGAACCACGCCCAGAGCCCCGGCCTATTTATTCACACTCCTATGCTGGCCTGGCGTACGCCGGCCCAGCCCACTCCGCTTACGCTTACAGGGGGGACAACACGGATACATGACCGGGGTCTTCCCCACTGCCTGAGGTAACATGGTTGCGTCCACTTTCCACAACACTACAAACACCAGCAGTATATGTCCACATGGACATGTCCGTGCTCTGCATACTGTAGTCTGTCCAGCACATCACCGCCAAACTTGGCATTGTGTACATTCTTATTCATGGGTGACTTGCCTCCTTCACACATACTTGGTTCCCACCTCTCCCCACATTCTGCAATTGTGTGGCTGTGGGGTTATGCCGTTTTGAGAAGGTCAGCTGTCTTGTTCTGCGCTGCCTCGTGGTAGTCCGCGGGGGGCCTGGGGGTGGTGGCGGTGGGTGTTGTGGCCCTCTTGGGTCTCGGAGCTGCATGGTCAATAGCTCCATGACATGTGTTGGTCTTCAGATGTGGCTCTGGGCTGGGCTCCCTTTAATGCTGCAGGTTGTCGTCCGGCTTTACACCAGTAAAAGGCAGGCCGGTATACAGGGCACCGCCTACAACTGGATAGGGTCCTTCCTTGAAGGCAGAGCCCAAGCAGTGCGACTTGGTCCTTTTACTGCCTCTAAGCTCGCTACTACATGCGGGGTGCCACAAGGTTCATCCCTATCCCCCCACTTATTTAATCTTTACCTTAAGCCCTTGATCCACTCATTGAAGAATAGAAAGATAACTTCCTTTAACTATGTTGATGATCTCCAGCTTGTTTTTACCTTAGATTCTCCTGATTCTGTCCTTGAATTCCAAGCTACTATGCTTCATATTCAGCATTGGATGGATCTCAACCATCTCAAACTCAACCCGGGCAAGACGGAATTAGTGCTGCCTGGGAAGAGTGAGATCTCCTGGGGCCCTCACTTTTGGCCGATAGAATTGGGAAACCCCCCTACTCCCTCTCTTTCTGTGAAAAGCTTGGGTGTCACTATAAATGCAGACCTCTCGCTTAGAGGACAAGTGGGGGCAGTGGTTTCCTCCTGCTTTTTCCAATTGCGAAAGATTAGGAGGATTGCCTTCTTGCTGACTCATTCAGCCCTGACTCAGGTGGTGATAGCTTTGGTTCTCTCGCGCCTTGATTTTTCAAATTCCATCTATCTGGGCCTGCTTCTGTTCCTACTTAAACGCCTACAATTGGTACAGAACCAGGCTGCGAGACTAATTTATAAACAACCTAAATGGCAATCTGCCAGACCATGGTTATCTAAACTTCATTGGCTACCTGTCGCACAACGTGCAGCTTTTAAGACAGGGTGCTTAATTTTCAAGGCTTTGCATTGTAAGAGCCCCAAATTTATAAGCAGCATGATTACGAAGTATGTTCCACTTCGTAACCTACGGTCAGCCCATTCTCATTTACTGACTACCCCTGTCATTAAACTCAAACGTCAGGGTGGATGTAGGTTCTCCTACCTTGCCCCTAAATTCTGGAATTCCTTACCTCTGGCAATCAGGAAGTGCGACAACCTGCTGGGTTTTAGAAAGGTGCTTAAGACCTGGTTGTTTGAGCAAGCTTACGCATAGTCTAGTGTGCCGAAATATTGTTCAAGATTAGCGCCATGAAACCTCTTTGGTGACCGTGCGCTTTAGAAGTTTCTGTTAACATAACATAACATAACATAACAGGTGTTAAATCCATTCTGCTAACGCGCCTCATCGCCTGTTTTTGGGTCGCATCGCAGATCGGGCTGGTCGTTGAGAAAATTGCGAAGTGGTGTTTTCCACAGGTACGCCTACTCTGCATATCATTAGCGTTAGTTGTCGCTCTCATCCGTGGCGATGGTTTTTGGGGCAGCTATCGCTGGGAAACTGGTGATATCGGCAGTTTGCACCAGCTTGGGAATAGGGAGATAAATCTATCGCCACTTTTGTGGCGCTAAAGTGCCGATAAATCGGCGATCAGTCCTTGAGAATATCCCCCTAAGTGCGCATGTCTGTTTGGCTGGCCCAAGAGGACCGGCCAAACAGCCGCACACTTAGGGAGTGTCTCACTCCGGTTCCCTCCCCCCTTAACCTTTAATCTGTATGCCTCATTTTAGGGTGGTCGATCAATTACGCCATATAACAACAAGGTACTCTCTCAGTGCCAGGATACCCGTTGGGTGATAGTGCGCTATATAAATCTATTTTACATTACATTACATTACATTACAAACCACTCCTCACTCTGGCAATCTCAGCCCTGCCCAAACCCGACCTGACTCCGAGTCCTGTAAGAAACAATAAAATGATAATAACGTCCTGTTATTATCATTTCATTGTTATTTCTTGCACTGCTCGAAGAGCAGTCGGGTGACACTCCTCCACTTTAGAGGAAGAGCCGCTACTGCTTGTCAATCATGCACCTTTTTGCTCTATCAGAAGTTGGAATAGAGAAAAAGACTTACCTCTGTAACTTCAACCCTATTCCGGCTTCCGATTGTATAGAAGCTTGTTGACCTGGCTCTCGTGTGGTTTCTTGCTGAAGACTGGAGACGGGACTAGGAATCGTGAAGAACACAGAAGGTCATGTTAAAAATAGGCTGCCTCACGTAGGCTTTGTTATCAGCAGCCTTTCAAATTTGGTGTGAGTTTTTGAGTTTGTCTGAGCACTTGGGACTGTGCACGCTTGCGTGTTTGTATGCATGCCCGCAACTGCGTGGATATGTCTGTCTTTGCATGCATGCCTGGGCCCTGTGTACATTACATGCATCGTAATAGGAAAGTTACCACCACACAACCTTTTCAACATATCAGGAAGAAACAGCACTTATTGCTACAGCAGTTTTTTGCTAAGACGCGTTTCTTCCCCAAAATTTGCATGTAAATTTCTACTTGTGGGAGAGATTCACAAAAAAAATAATTTAAAAGCCTTGCAAGTGATATGCTTGCGCAGCCTTTCACTATAGTTTGTTAATTCATGTACATCCCATTGCTAAGCATGCCAATATGATATCACGCATGTTATGTCTTTTAAAAAGTGTACGGTATTCATGTGCCTACTGCATTGAAGACGCATCGTTAACAAGCATTTACAATGCAATCGGTCTCGCTTTTGGTACTTTATATGTATTTAGCTATACAGCACATTAGCCTGGGTGCTGAAACATCTACTGTTCTTTAACATGGAGGGGAAGTAAGCACCAAACTGTGTGACACGCCAGGAATTCGAACACATGGAGAGAAATATTGCCTTTCAGCAGGGAATGGTATAGTCCAAAGCTCTGTTTTTAATATAAAATCAGGGCTTTCGGTGGTCATCACTGAGAATACAAGATTTGAACAAAATATTATTGTCTACGGGTGCTCGTGGAAGACAATTTCTATGGACTGGAATCTAGAGATCTTGGTATCTGGAAATATTTGGTTAGAGATAAGAGAGTGGTGTCCTTAGATGCCATGTGATCGGCTTGAGCCAAAGATCTTATGGGCATTGCTCCAAATTCCATTGTGTGAGGGACACTTGTATGGCCGACACTTGTATGGGCCAGCAGGTGGATACGATCACTGCTTTTTGCAATTGTGCTGCAATTGACACTTGCTTTATTTCCACCTCTCAGTTTACATACTACAATCTGAGCTAGTGTTGCAGAGCCGCCAGGTGGCACAATGTGTGATCAAGAGTGCGTATGGGCCCCTATTTACAATATTGTCTCGGTGTGAAAGTAGCAAAATACAAAAAAATATATATGATTACAGCTTTACAGATGAACAGCAGTAAAGATGCATGTTTGGAAATAGTGACTTTAAACTACTAGTGTGATCTTTTTGGGTGTGTTCCTGCCTAATCAAATATATGAACAATGTTACCTTTTTGGATAAGATCTGTTCTATAAAATATTAAACATGTGTTTTATTTTAATAAAATTACGTAATTTATTTATTTATTTATTTGTTTATATAGCGCTAGAATCGACCCCCGAAGGGGTATCTCTGCGCTTAGAGCGGACTGTGAGGGTGTAAAGCAATTCCAGCAGAGTTTAACAGGTGCGAAAAAGTTTGGTCTTAAGCAACTTCCTGAATTGCAAGTGATCCAGACACTGTCTTAAGGGCAAGGGGAGTTCATTCCAGTAACGAGGGCCAAGATGAGAAAGAGCTTTTCCTCCTAATCTTGCCTTACTTACTCGAGGCACCACCAGAAGGTGTTTAGCACTCGAGCGGAGGGGTCTTGATGGTACATAGGGCGTGAATTTCTCGGAAAGATAGGAAGGGCCCAAGTTGAGCAGTGCCTTATGAATGGTGCAGCAGATTTTAAATTTGACCCGTTGGCGGATGGGGAGCCAATGCAACTTTATGAGAAGAGGGCGGGAGGGGGCCCTGGAAGGGACATTAAGGACCAACCGCGCCGCCGTATTCTGAACTACCTGCAGTCTACTGAGTGAAACATCATTAGCAGAGACCAGCAGGCCGTTACAGTATTCCAGACGACTCAATTTCAGCGCCTGGACTAGGGTTTTTCGGGTGGAATCAGGAAGCAAGGGAAAAACTCGGCGGAGCATGCCTATTACATGAAAGCAGGAACCAGCTGTCTGAGCAGCGTGCTCCTTCAGACTGAGGGCTTGATCTAAACGGATACCCAGATTTTTGACTGTAGACCTGGGAGCAGGATAGGGACCCAAGTCGATCGGCCACCAATCTGGGGTCCAAAGAAGGGGGGCCTCTCCAAAGAGCATTATCTCAGTTTTTCCCACATTACACTGGAGGAAATTATTCTTCATCCAGTGTGATATGGCTCTCATCCCATTGGACAAGGCTAGCCGGACCGCCGGGGTGAGTTTATCAAATGGAAAGAGTAACTGAGTATCATCGGCATATGATATGGGAATGAACCCATGTGTCCTCAAAAGATTGGCCAAGGGAGCAATATAAATGTTGAATAATGTAGGGCTCAGACATGAGCCCTGGGGTACTCCCTTGGTCAAATCTATAGGGGCCGAACGATACGAGCCTAGGTTGACAATCTGGGAGCGATCAGACAGAAAGCTCCTCATCCATTGGAAGGCTGATTTTCTTAGCCCAACCTCTTCCAACCTTTTGATCAGAATACTATGGGAAACTGTGTCGAACGCTGCGGATAGGTCCAACAGCACCAGAATCATGGAATGGCCTTTATCTAGGGTCATCCTGATGTTATCTGTGACCACTAGTAATGCTGATTCGGTGCTGTATTTGGGCCTAAAACCAGACTGGGAAGGATCTAAACATCCTGTCAGTTCGACATAGTTGGAAAGGTGGGTATTAACATGTTTTTCCATTAGTTTGCTCAGGAACGGGAGGAGTGAGATAGGGCGGAGGTTAGAAAGATCCGTCCACGGTGTTTTAGTGTTCTTACGAATGGGTCTAACCTGAGCAACCTTCCACTCCAGTGGTACATGGCCTTCCATTAGAGAGAGATTAATAAGAGATTGCACCAAGGGGGACAGATGTTTAGCCAAAGACGGAATGACTTTAGCTGGAATATGGTCGGAAGGGGACCCAGACTTTATCTTGTGAATCAGTGATTCAACCTCTGCTAATGTAATTGCGGGGAAGTTCTCTAACAACTGAGAGTTTATTAGATTCAGATGGTCCGAGGCCATAGGGATCTGCTGCAGGCCTCCTATTGCGGTAATTTTTCCATAGATAAGCTCTATCTTTTGTACAAAATAGAGAGCAATATCATTACACAGCAATTGGGAAGGGGCCTCTAAACTTTCACATGCCTTAGGGTTAATGAAAGACTGAAGAATCAGGTGCAGGGTTTTAGAGGAGTTGCCAGCCTCGGCTAACTGAGCTGTTATATGGGTTTTCCGTGCTATTTTTATATTTTTATGATAGCTGGACAGAGTGGAATAAAACCGATCTCTGTCCGCCTCATTATGAGAAGCACGCCAGATTCTCTCCAACTTCCTGCAGAGTTGTTTTTGATCTCGCAGTTGAGTCGAGAACCAGGCTGCCTGTGGGCGATTAGAATGGCTCAAGGAAGATTTCAGAGGTGCAATGTGGTCAATGGCTGTTAAAACAGCTGAGTTGTATTTAGACAATGCTTCCTCAATGTTGTCCGATGCAGAATTTTGAGGCCTCAGAAAAACTGTTTGAAAATTTTCCGCTGAGACTTTCTGCCACTGCCTGCGAGTATAAAATGTAGCTGGTTTAGGTATTTTAAGATCTATAGGGTCCTGAATAAAAAATTCAGTGACTGTATGATCAGACCAAGAAAGTTGTTGGGGGGGGGTTCGCACTGAATCTTAGAAGAATTTGAAAATATAATATCCAAAGTATGACCAGCTATATGGGTAGGACCTTCATTAAGCTGGGATAGGCCTAAAAGAGATAGGTCAGCCAAAAGAGTCTGTGCATCTGAGTTGGAGAGGCAATCACTATGGATATTAAAATCTCCTAAGAGTAAAAAGTTATTGCACGCGTTCACATACGGGGCTAATAGTTCAACCAGTTGTAGAGAAAAATCAGCTAGGGGTCCTGGGGGACGATAAATTAATGCCCCTTTCCAGCTGGCCTGCATGGAGGAATCTATCCCTCCTTCAGATACAAAAGGAGTAGCTTTGGGTGAAAAAAGAATGTTATGTGCCAAAGGTCACACTGTGTGACAGAGCTAGGGCATAGTAGTAGTTTTACAAAGTACACGTAAGCTGAAGCTAGTCTAGCATTTACTATATTTTTGTAGAGACATTTTATGTAGGAGACCTGTTCATTCCTTAGTAAATAAGGACATGGTTTGTCTAAAGCTTTAACGACTCCCTCCTCGAAACAGTTTGCTAATCCTGCCACTACTTAATTAAATTCCAGAAAAATATGTAATGCGCCTTTAAAGACCACTTGCTGATAGCAGCTGCGTCCTTTGCCAGGGTGGTCCCCTGTTATGATTCATAAATGGCACATACCATCCAAGTTACTTTGGAGGGTGGCACAGGGGCACAGCTTGGAGATCTCTCGCCCAGTCTATTCGCGCAGAGGGACAGTTTCACCAGCGGGACAAGAACTCAACAAAGAGGCATTCGACCCTCCATGCCCCCTACGCCCTCCCGTGGGGGGCACGTGGCAACTAACAGGCCTGGCGTGCACCGAGCACATCTGTCACTTGTAAGGAAATGATGAATAGCTCTCCGTGGGCCCAATGGGCTGACAGTGACTCGGGAAGTCAGTTAGCCATGGCAGCCCCCCGGCACCTGCCGCTATTCACGCCACACCCCTACCAGCATGCACAAAGCCAAGACGCACTTTCTGAATCCGTATCACCAAGGGGTAGCCCAAAGCACACAAGACATCCTCCCAGCACCCCCCCACCCCCACGAAGGCTGCGATTTAGTACCCTCCACCCCACCATTTGTTACAGACGGTCCTAACACCACTGTCTGCCAGAAAACACCTGCATTACCATAATAATGTCTGTGCGGGTTCAATGTGGTAAAATGACATTAACAAATCTCTCTCCTACATACATAGACAGAACCTTTTGCCTCAGAAACATGTTTCTAAAACTCCCGTCAAAGTTTTGTATCTCTGCTTTGGTTCCCAGTTGATTTTTCCCATACCACTAGCACGTATATATTTACAACGCTGTATCATGTGTAGAATAGTTCTTCTCTTTAAACGCTCTCTGATTAACCTGTAGCAGTTAGAATCAAGGAAAGACGAACCCACCCTTTCATCCTTCCGAGGTCGATACCCCAACCACCATGCATCGGGTGAAAGTAACACCTCTTATGTACAGCGCCTAGAAGTGGCAAAAAGTGCAACATTAAGCGCTGTAAATCACTAATATTACTTCCCACACAACAACGTAAATACAGTAATAAATGAGCCCTTACCTAATCGAGAAGCCGTCCAATACCAGCCAAAAACTCCAGGTCCCGGATTGCATGAATTAACAAGTCAATATTCAAAAACATTGCAAAATGAAGTGCAGAATAACGTACCTGTCGACAGTTCCCGGGCAAAGGCGAGAGACACGAGGAGAAGCGCTAGACCCACCGAGACAAACTTAATGACGCGGTCCGTGTGCAGCTCCAGGCGGAAGCCCTTACTGCCCGAGGCCTTGCGGTCAGGCCACAGGGCGTCGGAGAGCATGTACTCCGCTCCGGGGACATGGAAGACACCAGCCCGGGTTCAATGCGATGTTTGCCTCGTCCTGCCTTGCTGCTTGTGCTGTCTCTGCCTCCCGCCGTAAATTGGGAAAACGCCACTGTTTTGTCGCACATGCGTACGATGTAAGGCATCGCGCGCATGCGAGACAAAGAGTGCGAATTCACCCACCAATCACACGACAAACAAGCATTGAAAATGCAATAGGACTCGTATTTACCCGAGACCTATTGCATTTTAAACGGAAGTGCGGGCATGAAAGAAGGCACAAACGGGAGGGGGTGGGGGGTGGTTGTGGTCCAAGAAGTTACGGACTGCGGGAGGGAATGGGGAGAGGCAGGGAAACAAAACGGTTTTTCAAGTAAAGGGGCTGATAGCCGCGGAAGAACAAAAATGACGACATGGCTGTCAGAAGGTGGGACTAACAAGCCAAAAACCAATCAAAATGCAGAATTTATCATTGAAGCCAATCAAAATTATGGCCGGAAAGTGGGCGGAGCTTCCCCCTGCTACAGTGTATACTGCATGCCTCGCAAAGCGAGCAGCGCGTTGCGCTGCAACGCTATGCGAGACCTAAAAACTACCAGTGCACTGTACAAAATGCCCACATTATCCACAGCTAGGATTGGGAAGTATTTATATTCAGTTTTTATCATATACTGTCCCTTTTCCCATGCTGTAAAAATGTTTTATGTGCGAACGTCTGCTTAAGTGTATGCTTGTGATTGTTCTGTGTGGTTCATTCCAGGAAAGAGAGTTAGCTTATAGCTATGGTGTCAGCTGCATTAGATGAAAGACATATGGGAATTGGGTTAATGTTTCAACCAAACAGGTTTCTGGGGCACAAAATAGACGTGGCAAATGAAAATCTGAAATGTATATTGGTGCTGTCTTCTGCACCAAGATGCCCCCCATACAGCAAAATGGTTGTGAAAGTAGGGGGCAGGGACACAGATTTGTTAAGCCAATACTATGATAAACGGGACTACAACAGTACTCCAAATGGTCCATTATCGTGCAATTTTCATGTATGCATACTTTCCTGGGGATGGCTCACAACTACCAATGTATGTTTTGGACCTATGTGATGCATTCTCAGTTCACAATCACATGTAAGTCATAAATCAGCTCTGCTCCACTTTCCTAAGGCATACGGTTATGCTCCACTAGTTGGTTGACAGTTGTGACGAGCTATGGCTCTGAGTGAACAGTAATTGTTTGCCTGGAGTCGGCTAGATTATGTTTTGCACCATTAAATTGTGGGCTGTACCTGTGGCTTTGGGAGAGTTCATTCATGTAGCAAGTAATGCAGGGCATGCATAATATGCTTCATTGAATAGTACAATAATTTACTGGAACAATAAGCTGGCTGTGTGATATAGGTGAAATTATGTCATGGATGCATGCTGTTTTGAACTGTGGATGGTAAATGATTCTGCAGCATCAGTAACTATATAAGTAAGAGATTTTATACAAGTCCAGGGTCACCATTCAGTTACTACTCAAATCGAAGGGAGTGTGTAGGTAAGCCATAGTGAGTATCCTAACACCTATGAACAATCTTGTTACCACTGATATGGGAGTACATGTGGCTTAGTGGCAATTGCTGCTGACTTTGAAACATGGGGAGCCAGCTTTAAGTCCGTTGCCTTGGCTCAATATTCCTTGGTTCTTGGCAAAACAATCTCCCTTCTTGAATACCCTCGTACCAAGTTTATGCTATAAAAAACTACAAGACAAACCTGCAGGCCAGTTGATAGGACACACTCTGGGAAATTTGCATTGAGCATTTCTATTGCTCTTCCTTTTCTCTCAAACTGATTGGTGTGGCACTCCAAAGTAGCGCTCTGTGTGGATATTAGGCACAAAGAATGGGTACGACCTAATGCAATGACAGATGAAAACTACTAGGACAATGTAATCTCTACATGTTTATAACTTTTAAAATACCCCATGTTATGGTCATGTGGATGTTGCAGGGAACTGATAATGTCTGCATCAACGGGAAAAGTGCATTTCACATCATGTTGCTTGCTGGTATTTTAGAGATTTTGAATTGAGCCTTTAGGCAACATACTAGGTAATCTCTGTAAAATTAAAGGCTTCTATCATGGAAAAACTCTCAGACACCAGGTACGAGAAATGGAGCAGTGGCGGCTTGTCCATAGGGGCTGCCAGAGTGCTGCTTCTCAGCCTTGCTATGCAACTAATTGAGTGACTTATTACAGCTTTAACATGAAATCAAATGATCTCAGGGCTCGTTTGTTTGCATATAAAAGCTGCAATGTTACATCCACAGCAGAAGAAGACTTTGCTAGATGTGTTGCACATGTGTCAGACGTGGGCTGTCCCAGTACGCATTTGCCATTGGAGCACCAAGGCTTTTCAATCATGCATCCTTTTTATCTTTCAGAAGTTGTAATAGTGTAAAAGGCCTACCACGGTACCTTCAATAGTATTCTAGCTTCTGATTGGGTAGAAGCTCATGGACCTGGCTGTGGTGTGGTGCTTACTGAAAAATGGAGATAGGACTCAGGATTCGGGAAGAACCCAGAAGGTCACGTTGAAAAGGGCAGCCTCAGGTAAGCTTTGTTTTCAGCGGCCTTTCTAATTTGGTGTGCATTTGCATGTTTGTCTGAGGACTTGGGACTGTGCATGTTTGTGTGTTTGTATGCATGCCCGCAACTGCGTGGATATGTCTGTCTTTGTATGCATGCCTGGAGCCTGGGACTGTGTGCATATGTGTGTTTGTAATATTTTCTCGCTTCTAACATGAGAACAGTGTAATTCACTGTTTTAGATGCACTTTTTACAACCATTTTGTTAAAAACTGTCTTCACCTTGTGTACCTTCATGGTGGCACTGTGAAACTATAATCAGCACACAAATTCTACTCAAGAATCACAATGCTTCTACAAATATTGAAACTGCATGCTGCGTATTTCTTCTGTATCTCTTTGGGTATGCATGAGTAACCAAACAAAAAGGTTTCTAGATCTGTTACCATGATTTCCTTGGGGAGTCAGGGATGTCATGTTCTGGGGTTGCACAATCCATTTGTTACCTTGTCAGGATAGGGGTACAGATGGAGCACTGTGAGCTAGCAGGGTTAAGGCCAAAATATTTGGATGGTGTGCAAGGAGTCAATCTCACACAATTTTGATGTTTATATTGCCCAACAAACACACAGATTTTGCTGAGAAAGTATAAGCCGTACAACAAGTCCAAAATGGTACCTTTCTAGAATCGTACTGAACCTTGGGAGATAATGTAGATCTAATTTCCTAATGGCAATTTTGTATTCATTAAGATTTCTAGAGTCCAACCTAGCTAACTCAGGTAGATTTCCCAAGACTTCCTGTCGCTCTGTGCACAGACAGTGTAACAACAGCGCATGTCTTCTGTCCAAACTTAAGTTTGTGCTACAAACTTGTGCATAATTGCCAAAAACCTTCTTCCCTTTATTTAATTTGTGAATGGGTTGCCCTGGAGAAGGTAAAAAGTAGGGGGGCACTCTAACAATCTGCATGCTGCCCAAACAATAGACAAACCCCACAAGTAAAACAAACTCAACAATAAAATAAGAGGATAGTGGATTCCCAACACTGGAAATTCATCAAATAAATTCCTTAGGTGCCTTGTTGTACAGGCTTCAGTTTATGCAGCACCCCCCCTACAATGTGTACAGACACTTCTCATCAATTTGTACCTTTTTTACCAATGCTGATAAATGGCATTGTCTCCAAACATTATCAGCTGAAAAACCAACCAAGGAGGCTGAAACCCTCCCCCAATTGTGACAAATATACTTCTCTGGAACACCTTCATTTAACTATTTGTCAGCCTCTTATCCACATTCGTCCTTTGTCACATAGGAATTATTCCACTATGAAACTTGAGAGACTTCCCTTTCAAAAATGGCTGCTGCGTCGTCTTGAAGTTCTTCCTGAACACTCGATCCTTTTTCTTAAGGAAATAGAGCACATCACATCTGCACTAGGTTCACTTTCCAAGGCAATTGTCCCACGTGATGTCATTATTCTATTTGGGCCACAAGCTTGCCCAGCCTAAATTTGGAGACTGAGAAATTTCCTAGATATAGTGAAGGAAACTTTTAATTCTATTAAGGACGTGAAGGCAAGGATTATGCATAACTTTCTTCACTTTTTATTAACAGCAGTTTCAAAGTTAAACAAAAAACACTGCCATATTACAACTCCCATGAGTCCTTGGGAAGTGACCATGACAACCATTAACCAATAGCAGTATAGTCCGTCAATGCAGTATATATATTCTTTGCTGCAGGAAGTTAAGTCATGCTGTTTCACTCCGTTTTGAAATCAGAATACAAATAAACAAACCCATTCAGTCAATTTACCCAGTGGAACAAGTTTTTACAAATACAAGACTAATATTCATGCATGAAAAACAAAAGAGCTATCTAACCAAGCAATTGATGATCAGAGCAAGCGATAACTGCAATCAATTCCATTTAAGTGCATATCAATATGTAACGAAATCCATACAAGAACACAAACAGAGGAAAAACTAATCAAAACCAAATACTTCCTGTTACTCATAGTTGGTAATATCCCACCAACAATAGTCAGGAAACAAAACATATATACCTCCTGTAATCCAGTCCAGTGGGAGGGTAGCATATTCCCAATATGTTCCGGGTGAGATAATCCTCACCTCCGTGGCTTTGATAGAATTAAAAGTTTCCTTCTCTATAGCTAAGAAATTTCTCATTCTATGTCAGGACCGAAGGCGTGGATTATGCATGTTTAAAGCTTGTTTACCACCAAGGATGCGGCCTCATAAATAGATTTAAAGTAAAACCTTTTAAAGGTGGATTCTGAGGACCAATCAGCTGCATTCATAATGTCCTCTAATCTACCGCCAACTTCAACGGCTTTTGGAGGCCATCGCCCCCCTTAGCTGAGTGAGCTCCAAAGCGATGAATTTCTTTACCGGCCTCTGCCATAATCCATAAGGCCTCTTACCACACAAGTTTAGGAGCAGCTTTAAAAGAAGGGTAAGTTACCGATCTGGTATTAGTCTTGGTCCTCCTAGAAATGGAGACTGTCACCCCTCCAGGATAAATTCGTGTGCCGTTATGTCAAGGGCTCTAACATCAGATATTATTTTGCATGAAATGAGACAGAGTAGCATGGCCAGCTTCGCTGAAATCTCCTTCCTAGACAGATACTGGTTGTCCTGCCAACCTGCCAAAAGACACAGCACTAGGTTCACATCCCACAAGCCACGAATATCTAGTCTCTGGGGGATGAGAGATTGTGATAACCTTTAGTAATTTACACACCCATGGATGCTTCCCCACTGAAGTGTTGTTCATGGACATGTGCCCTGCTGAAATCGCTGAGCAGAAAAAATTGACTGTGCAATAAGCTAGGCCCAATCCCACCAGTTCCGCAAGAAAATTCAAGATATCTGTAATGTGCACCCCCACGGGATCCAGGTGTCTCTCTACACACAAATGAACCCATTGTTTCCAAGACGATCTGAACCTCTTGGTGGTTGCCGGGGCCCTTGCCTGCTGGATGACTCTTTCAGCCTCATCCGAAAGTCTGCCGTCTTGCCAGAGTCACCTGAAATCTTCCCCGCCATGAGCTGCAGGTGGCCTTATAATACCATAGGATGTAGACGGCCATTGGGGTTCCAAAGAATCCCGGGAAATGATGAAAGTTACATTGGGTTCATCCATGAAAGTTCCAGAAGGCAGGGGAACCAACCTTGGGATTTCCAGACCAGAATCAAAGACACCGTCTGATGTCGGACTTGAGCCGCCACTCTCGAGATCAGAAGAAACGGTGGGATCGCATAAGCCTGCCCCGTCGTCTGATCTTGCAGGAAAGCATCCACCGCTGAGGCTCCTGGATGCAGCCTCCAGCTGTCAAACTGAGGGAGCTTTACATTCAGTCTGGAAGCAAACAGATCTATGGAGCAGGAACTCCACCGGTCCATCAATGCCCGGAAGATCGCCGGATAAAACTGCCAATCACCAGAGTCTGTGAAATGCCTGGAATTCCAGTTCGCAACTGAATACAGAGACCCTGGAAGGTACTCCGCCATCACCGAAATCTGAACATTGGAGGCAATAGTGGCGTAAGTTTTTGGCCATCTCCGCTAGTGCTCTTGATCTGGTACCTCCCAGTCAATTGAAGTACTGGACCACTGTTGTGTTGTCCATCCTCAATAGCACACAGCAGGAGACTTTGTCCCTCGTCAATGAACGTACCGCAAAGGATCCCGCCAGGAGCTCCAGGCAGTTGATGTGCAAGCTCAGTTCCTCCTCAGTCCATCGCCCCCAATGGAGACAACTCACATCTGGCTCCCCAGCCCTGTCGGCTGGCATCTGACTCTATCACGAAGTTCGAGAGGGCTCTGAAGATCGCCCTCCCATTCCAAGCTTCCATATGGTCCATCCACCACTGCAGTTCCGTCCTGGCCTCGTCCATCAGAGAAATCAGTTCTGACTATGTGACACCCTTCCGAAGATGCGCTGCTTTCAATCTCTGTAATGCTCAGTAGTGGAGCGGGTTCGGGAAGATGGCTTGGATTAAAGAAGACAATAAGCCAACAATCCTGACCAGTTGTCTGAGGGAGATTCTGTCCCTTCGCGAGACCTTGTTCAACTCCTTCTTGATCTTCAATATCTTTTCCTCCGGGAGGCTGAGAGTAGCTGAAGTGGAATCTATGAGAAATCCCAGGAATACCACGCTCTGTGATGGGGTCAACTCTGATTTCTGAGCATTGATCATAAACCCCAACTCCTGCAGGAGTTTAATGTTCATGTTCAGGTGAGTCACCAGCTGGGTGCACGGCTGGTCCATCAGGAGGATATCATCTAGATAGATGATCAATCGTGTGCCCTTTGTTCTGAGAACCTCCACCACTGGTTTGAGGGGCTTCGTGAAGCACCATGAAACTCGAACACCTGGTCCCTCCCAGAAAACTGCAGGAACTGTCGGTGAGGTGAGGTGGAAAAATGGGGACCCGTCGTTCTGTAGCAATAGGTCTCTCAGAAGATGGATGAACTCCATTTTGAAGTAGCGATACACCAACCAATTTTTGAAGACCCTTGGATTTATGACCGGGCGGAAACCTTTGTCTTTCTTTTCTACCAGAAAGAGGTTGCTGAGGAAACCCAGAGGGTGCAGGACCGACCTCTTAATGGCTCCATTGGAGGGTAGCTCCTACACCTCAGAGTCGATCATCGCCATATCTGTCTCCCCAAAAAACAAAGGGCATGGTCTGGGTGACTGGACTGGAGTTCTGTAGAACTCTATGTGGAAGCCCTTTACGATTTCCAAAACCCTCGGGTCCATCGTGATCACCTCCCACCTGTGTGAAAACAATTGCAGTCTCTCCACTAGTTTGTGAGGGAAAGAAAGGATACTGCTTTCCGTTAAAGCCTCCTTGACGCCTGCCTCTTCCGTCCCTGGCAAAAACATTCCAAGGAAAGATCTTTTTGATGGAGGTCTGCACTTTACCAAGCGCTGAAAAGGTGGCCACAAATTTACTCAGCTCCTTCATGAAAGGCTTCCCAAACAAACTGCCCTTTGCTTTGGCCCCTGCCTCAGATGAGGAGAGTTCCCCCAGTTTCTGGTCAACTTTTAGAAGAAGGGAGCATTTCCTTTCTGCTGGCAGGGCGCAATAGGCTTTGCCTAAAAGGCACATCACCCGTTGCGCGCACCCGGCCACAATATCTGTGGGCAAGGGTTTCCCTGACTGTCTGGAGCATTCAACCAGTTCAATAATTTTCTTTAGGGGGCCTACCACATCAAGTAATTTGTACTGGCACACCCTCCAGGAGCGGTCTATGCCCTTCTTAGGGTCCTTCATGTACTTAGCAAAGAATGTGTACAACTTGGGGTCAATGTCATGGGTGGCCGCCACCTTCCCCTCTAAGGACGGTCTAGGGCACTCCCCTCGAAAGTACGAACTTCCTTGTCCAGGGATTGACATATTTTTTGAGCAAAATACTCCACAACCTTCTTGTCTGGGAGCCACTATGAGGATCCTCGATGGTATATACCCTCTGGCTCGAACATGTCCGCTGAGGTGGAGTCTCCTTCAAAGGAGCCAGAGGTCATCGAACCGGGATGCCAAGGCCTTCCTAAGACCTCCTTGTCTGAGGATTCATTCTCATCAGTAACATCCTCCCCCAGATTGGGGAACCCCTCATCAGGGTCAGAATTTGGTGCGACAGCGTCACCTGTATTCCTGGGCCAGTCTTCCTCCCAGTAGGGAGCATTCTTTAACATGCGCACACTCTTAAGGAAGCCGTCCATTAAGCGGTTGAAACCTTCCAGGTGCCCCATGCTACGTTTATGGGCCTTTAGAGAGGTAAATGCAGATACACCGCTAGTTCCTGCCCCTGTGTCCTCAAAGATCTTGGAACCCTCAGAGACCTGGGACATCAGTTTATCCACACTTTCCTGCAGGGGTGCCAAGGTCTTAGAAATTGCCTGCAAAAGCAGCATGTCCACTCCTGCAGGAAGGTGGTGCAGTGGGGGGCATTCGTCTTCAGAGGCTAAATCAGGTGAATACTCATGATCCCCGAAAGGATCCATATATATAGAGGGTGTGAGCACTAAAACAATTAAATCACCCCGGAAAAATATCAGGGGTAGCCCCCTCACAGGTGCTCTTATGAAGGAAAGATCCCAGGTCTCAATAATCTCCAGGGAGCCTAAAGGCTGCATGTCTTACTGCACTTGTGGTGTCTTGCGAGGGTTGGTGGGGGGGGCCCAGGCAGCGATGCGGCCGCAGAAATGCCCACCTCTACTTCCTAGCACGTGTCGCGAGTCTGGGGAGCACTTCTAAAGCACAGCACTCTGCCTCCCAGATTGTGATGCATCCAACAGGCTGCAAATGGCACGAAACAGGGCCCCAGCAGACCGGGGGTGCATCAAAATGATGCGCTCAGGTTGGAGCCTGCCTCATGTCTTGTCAGTCTTGCGTGAGTGCACACTTAGCAATTATGTTAATCCAGTCTAGCAACTACAACAGAGTAAAAAACACAGTGAAATGCTAGTAACGCTCTTAATACTCACAAACACATGAACCCCAGAAGAGTAGTGAGTGGCATGAGGGACTTAACTGACAGCAGTGAAGAAAGAGGAAGGACTGCAGGCAATGGCGATATTTATGCATTGATGAACTATACTGCTATTGGTTAATGTTTGTCATGGACACTTCCCAAGGACTCATGGGAGTTGTAGTGTGTCAGTGTTTTTTTTTGTTTAACTTTGAAACTGCTGTTAATGAAAAGTGAAGAAAGTTATGCTTAATCCTCTCCTCCGGTCCTGACAGAATCGACTTTTCCACAAACTCAACTAGAGAGCAGGCCTGCAGCAAACTGCATGAGCAGGTTTGGAGAAGTACTCACATGCTTGGCACAAGCGGCGTGCATGCGCCAAGCACACTGTGCTCAATGTTTCTTTTTTTCCTCCCTTAAAAAAACTCCTACGCACACCTCATGCCTGTTCCCAGGAAACCAGGCACATCGCTACCTGCGGCCAAGACTTCACGCTCAGCCAAAACTTGTTCTCCACCAAATGTCAAGACCAGGAAGGTGCTTAAGAAAGGACTCCTTCGTGTTTAGGGGTCTGATGATGTTAACACTAAAATGTTAAGGATGTAAGAAAACACATTACATTTGACAGTGTTCTTTCCTAAGGATTCAAGAGCCAATAGGAATTGCATGCAGTGTGCAGAACTGTGATAACATTTATTCTTGCTATTGTGTACTCTTCAGATATAGTTATTATTTTTCCTCGACACACCATACGGCAGTAAGATGCTGAAAGTAACAAAATAGGTGGTGAAAAACCCTGGTTAAAATTATTGACAGAGTTTAGTTGGATATATTAATAACATATAAGAATTTGTTTGTAGTTTGAACTATCAAAACTCATCCATTTGTCTAACCTTGTATCACATCCCCTTCCCACAGTATCTTCCTCTCATCTGGACACTCCAAACATCTGTCTGTTAAGTAGCAGAGTCAGTGCTGCCAGAAGGTGGCCTTCTGAACAATGACCTTATATGGTGCTGGTAATATGGAAACAGTGTTATGTCTTCTATTTCCATTGCAGCGCAACAATGATGAAGGACCATGCTTTCAGTGATGGTGGCCATACTTTGGCGATGTGCAGTGAATGCAGGCACATGACATTTTTTCTTTTATTTAATGAAGTACGGACCAGTAGAACCCTATATTCAAAGTTACTATGCTTCGAGTACCCTGAGGTGCATGTTTGAGTTGTACGTTGGCATGTTCCTTCCTTATGTAATCAAAGGTCTTTTGAGCAGATTATGTTTAAGAAAAAGAGAAGTTGTTGTTATGAGTGGCTGTCTCTATATCAATAAAATCCATAAGTGGCAAGTAAACGACACAATAGCTACACATTGTGTGGAACATTCTACTGTTGGGAATCCTCATGCCTCAGAGCAGATGCTTATTTTACAGATATATATTAAGGGAACCTATTTGGCTTTTGCCCCAGTTCCATGTAGAGTTGCCTATAACATTTTCACACAAGTTGAGGCTAGCCAATGGCTGAAGATGACTGACCTATTGCCCTGTACTGTGTTCTGTGGTGGACAGAAGCAAAATGTGTTTGGCACTAAAACAGACCAATAGATAAGGACGACTAACTGAAAGCCATTTTAGTATGTATGTATCAAGCATTTTTAAGGACTTATTTGAAAAAAAAGGTTTTTGTTTAACAAAAGACGTAAAATATGTAAATGAAAGAAAAGAATGCAAATAACATGGAAATTGCAATAAAATGTATATTGAAGACACCATCCTTCCCTATACCTTTGATTCCCCCTCTTGGCCTATCAAGATTAAACCACCACCCAGAAGGGAAACAGAAGCAGGAATATCAAGGTAGATCACTGATTAATATGGAAACTCTTGGGTGCCATGACGTTTATAAAAGTGATTAGCAAGGATTTATTATGATTTTATTAAGGATGGGGAACCATTAAGGTAGTCCAAAGAAAGGACATTCTTGATGACCAGCTTTAATTCATTTTATCATGGTACTCTGCAGAAGGTGGATCTGGGCCTAACATAGTTACACACAAGACAGTTAGTTTTGCTGATGAGATGCAAACTACAGCAATGGCGAACAGTTTTGAAATGGATACACCATGCCTAACCTTAATTAATGCAAAGCCCCAATGAATACATAGGTAATTCCTCGTGTCAATTAATATCCACATAGTAGGGTAAGATGACAGATGCCGGCTGTCAGGCCACTTCAGTGTCGGATTATCATTTGAAGTACATAGCTGCACCTCAGTCCTCTCTTACACATACATACATAGCCTATACATACTTTTTATGCACTCAGAAAATGCCAATGGTAGTATTTCAGAAACATGGCCATATACCCAAACATTTCTTTAGTTCCTGGGCTGATGTTAACTTTACTGTTTGAGTCTTTGATAAATCGTCCAGCACGCAAGGCCACATCCTATTCTCTACCTGCTCTGCATCATTTGCGTCTCCTGATTACCAACTACCAGTTGTGGTTCACTTTAACCCTAACTCTATGACTCCACCTGTCTACCTACTCCCCAGAATTTAGGGAGTACTGTGGAGACTGTTTGACAATATTTCAGCATGGGAAAACTTCGTCCCTAGTGATCCTTGCAGCAATGGTCACTCCTTTGGACAACGAGGTAGAGTGGAAGAGTGGGGGAGATGAAAGCGCTTGCTCTTAGGTGATAATCAGCCTTACATCTGGAAACCACAGCAACACTTATTTTTCTCTCCAAGCATGCAGATTCCCTGACAATAAGTGGCACTTAGTGGGCTAGCACAGCAGGGGGTAGTGGTATGGTCATTAAAATATTGTTGCACTGGCCATTACAAGTGAATGAGGTGTTAGGATTTCTGCACAGATGCAAGTGGGAAAGTGGTAATGAAGTGTCTTATTTAGAGCGAGATCTCCCAAAGCCAGACATTGCATCTTAATTCCCTGAGAGAATTATAGAATTATTACTCAGTATAGACAGGGCAGGGCCTGGAAGCCCTGGACAATGGAACAATGGCATCTAAGAGCAACTCGACCACTGACCATGACAAGAGTGGAAACTTCCTACTATGAGAGATTCTTATGAGTTGGCATGAGCAGAGCATATTTAAACCCTACTTCTGCCATGGCTCGTTGCCTGGCAACAACCCACTGTTGTATTGGCTCCGTGCTCCCATGTAGTGGGTTCATGCATCCCTACATCCGAACACTTTTTTGATTTTCTTCCTTCCTAGTTCTGTCACATAGAATCTTGTGGCTTGTGGCTTTTTTCTGTTTTCTGTTTATATACCATTGTGCTTCATCTGTTGTTTAGGTTCAACCCGCTTTCTGACTTCTAGGGGATCAGTGCTGGTATCCTTGTCGAGGCCTGGTCTTATCATAATTCCATCCACTTTGGCGTAGGGCAATAATCTTTTCAAACATTGAAAGGTGTTATGGTGTTGATTACTTGCCAGCCCAGAACTCTTTGATATTTACCATTCTATTTAGAATGTCCCCCACATGGTGCATCAGAGCTAGGCAGTGTACCAGTCTAAAATCTGACACTAGTCCAGTCCAGGTTTCACCAAAGCCAATCTGCAACAGTGAACACTATTTCTCTTTTCCTTCCATGTTTTCCTCCTCTTTCTCTGTGTAGATGGGAGACAGCTCTATGCATCTAGAGATACTCCAAAGCTTTACAGTAGGAAAGACACCTTAAGCTAAGGCCCAGACCGTAACAATTTAGGGGTCCTACATATCAGCCACTAGGAAGCATTAAATGATCCAAGATGTAAAATATCTCTTGACCATCATATAGCTCCTCTGTATTAGCGTCTGATACAGGAGACTTACAAGTTGCTGCCCATGTGGAGATGGACTAAAGGTGACCAACATGTGTTACCTCTATGTGATTTTAGAGACACGTACTACCTTTCTTATGTTATGTTATGTTATGATGACTTCTAAAAGTGCATAGCTACCCCGGAATGGGACTTCCCAGCACTAGCCTACTCCCACGGTGGCACTACACAGAATTAACATAGAGAGGTCCTATGCTAAAAACAGACAGGTCTTCAGCTGCTTTCTAAAATACAGATGGCTTTGAGTCTTATGTAACTGGAAAAGCAGGTTGTTCCATAAAGCTGGAGACATTGCTCGGAAGGAGTGGCCTCCATGTCTAACTCCTTGATACGAACTATGAGAGCTAAGTTCAGGTCTGGTATGTACTGCTGCACCAGGGATGCCAAACTAGGTGCCCCCTGCTTGTTCATAATCCGATAAGCTACGCAAAAGGCTTTAAAATGAATACGTTTCTCAATGAGAAGCCAGTGAAGTTTGCAGAGCAGTTTAGAGAGAGAGCAGAATTTATGCAGATTCAAATGTAATCCTGCAGTCGCATTCTGATCAATCTGCAGCCTGTTTGTTAAAGAACTGGTGGCACCCAGCTAAAGAATGTTGCAATAGTCAAGTTGTGAGATGATTAGACACTGTACAATCATTTGCCGAACCTGGGGATGGAAAAAGCCAATTATCAATTTAAGGCTTCTAAGAATACCAAAACACGCTCCCGATAAAGCCTTGACTTGTGGCTTGAACGAAAGTGTATTGTTGAGCCAGACACCCAAGTTCTTTGCAACAGATTTCAGCTTGGGAGAAGATCCTAACAACCTCGGCCACAAGTGATCTCCCCATACCTGAGAGTGCCTCCCCAGTAGGAGAATCTCTGTTTTATTAGTATTACACTTCCGACAGTTAGAATGCATCCATTCAGCAATGGCGATCATACACTTCTAAAAGTTCACAACACCCTCTGTCTACCCCACTGACAGAGAGACGATAAGTTGAGTGACATCAGCATAGACAACTCAAACGATTTCACCACATCCGCCAGTAGCCTAACATAGATGTTAAAGAGGGTGGGACTTAAGGCCAAGCCTTGAGGGACCTCATGTTCCAAAGTTTTTGAGCACAAAAGTAGATATCTATAAAGAGCTGTCCATAAAACATGAACTGCAATGATAGTGGGAGGTTCTAGCAAGTTCTGTGCTGCCCTGGGAACATTCACAATAATGCTGTCATCACATACACTCAATTCACATGTAATCACAGTTGTCAATGCCTTAGACAGTATGCTCAGGGACAGGTACAGTTCCGGCACTCTGACGATTTCACACCTAGGTCTTTACCCCTTTCAAAGAAGGGCACAAATGGAACCTATGCACTCTAGAAAGACTTGGCATGGGTCCTCAGTGACTTACACAAAATAACATATTGGAGAACACTAATGAAAATGAGGAAACCAGAAAAGGCATCCAGAGTGTTCTGTCACAAGATAAGCAGAGTCAAACTCTGAAACTTATGTAAATTGGCATGCAATCATATTCAAACTTGCAGTTGACAAACCTTTGCAGTACTTCTTCTTTTATTCCAGCACTAGTGAGCAATTCTGCTGCCTATCAGTAACATTGGATAGGGCGAGTAACATTTACAACAATAAAGTGAGTGAAGAGGAGGCAGCTAGTTGGGCATGAAGAAAGATCTAACAGTGGATATCTCCCCAAGGCTTTAAAATAGAATGAACCGCTGATAATCTTGCTCACACCAGAGATGAGAGATTATTTGACATAAGGACTAACCTGTCCCCCCAGATTTGCTAAATGATCTTTGTAGCCATAGGGAGGTCCATCTCATTTCAATATTGTTCAACTTATATTACCTCCATCGTAAAGAAATGAGATTTAACCTTACCCTAGTGTCAAACTTAAATACACAGCTACATGAATTCCTACACACCATTACCCAGCACTTGCCAGGATTTAGTAGTCAGGTGTCAGAAATAGAAGAAAGGGGGAAAGAGGTCAAAGAAGTAGCCTGATTAGCAGAAAACCCAATTAAACATATTGATTAGCAGATGGAAACTATGCATCACAAACTGGAAGACTTTGAGAACCATCAGAGGTGCAAAATCTTACACATTTTAAGTGCCCAAGGAGGCTCAGTAGGATTCCACTTCAATAAATCCAAAAGTGATGTTCCAGCAAGCTGAGTGAGTTCCTGGCTGATCCCACAAAAATCTATGTCCTCTATGAGCTTTGTTAGGCAACAGTTTGTATTTTTCACTTAGGCATCTAATCTCTCTGATCACTTAAGCTAATACCCCAATTTTATTTCCTTGGTAATCCATATTTCGTGGACCAGATTTTGATAACTAAACATTTGATTTGAGATAGAGCATGCAGCAGCTCACTGAGAGTTATGGAAACTGTGGTATGAGGCCTTGTTGCAAGAAGTACTAAAGTAAGAATGTGATTTATCAGACACACCTACTAATGCTTATCTGAATCTACTGCTCATGAGAAATTGGCAGAGATACAGTCTTATTTGGGGTGAGGGTTGATAGACAGACATTCTACCTTAGGCTAAATGTGATCTATGAGCATTTCAGAGTCTGGCAACTTCCACGTCTACTTATCTTTCTACTTCCATTTGTGCCCATATTTTTGTGCTACTAATCAATCACATTTGCTCCTATAATCTTGGGCACACACCTGGGTAGAAAAATGTGACGTGAACTTATGATGGGTTTATAGACAATCAATTTGAATTAAGATAAGAGCCAAATGAACCAATGAGACACACCAGGAACTAAATATTAGATCAGTCCATAAGTCTAGAAAGATTTCAGGCAGTCACCTCGAAACTAGCACCTTGGATTAGCCACTGTAAGAGACATACTTGTTAGTTTGTAGGTTAGCTAAGCCCCAAGAATAATATAACCTGTGCCTGAGCTCCAACACAGTCAAACAATCCAGAGTCTAAAATGTAAAGCATGTTCTATGAGCAATTCAGAGCTTACATTTCATATAATAAAATAAGCAGAAGGGCTTTTTCCAGCGAAAAATGCATTTGATACATGTGCAGTATCACCAAATAAATATTTAAGTCAGCAACATATAAAAGAAATCAATGTATATGATGCAGATACAGCTTTTTTTAGTAAATGTAAACTTTACCATCAGCTCAATATTGAGGTTTATGTTCAAAATAGAAAATGTATTGTTAATACTGTTATACAGCAGATACAGCAATTTTAATACCTATAGTATATTTTTGGGGTGCTGTTTCTACCTAGGTTGCATTAATGCATGACACATGTCACGCCTCTGACAGTTAATTACATTTATTTGGTTTGCTAGGATGCTATAATTTGGGCATTTTTAAATTTTATGAAAACATCATCAGACATTTTCTCCACATATTTACAATTAACAATTTCAAGAAAAAAGTTGCAATGTATACATTAAAAGATATTTTTTGCTGGACAGAGTCAGAGATTTGCCTCAACGTTGTGGAGTATGATTGCTATTTGCATATTAATATTTTCTATTGGGTAAGGTCTATGTGACCCATGGCCCATGTACCTGGCCTCTGATGTATAATGTTTACTGCACAAAATGCCTATTATGTTATCACAATGTTTTAGATGTGCTTTTATTAGCAGCCACAACAGCTCACTTATATTTTCTCTGTTTGCAGCATAAATATATTTGTGATGTATAGCAATCTCTTTTTGTGGTATGTCCACTGGTATAGGCCTAGTATACAATTGTGTTTAGAATATGTTTCAACAGTACCTTTCATAACACATTTTATGATAATGAGAGCATCTTCCACATGCATCCCTGAGTGACATGATAAAATAGAACTAAATGCTCTATCTTCGAGAAGGGAGGATTATTCAACCTGTGAAGAAAGATTGCCAATGACAATGGTACTCTCCTCAGACACAGTCTGCTACACATTGTGGGCCGTTTGGACATGGCTGTTTGCAGCCTGGTATTCAGTTATGTCAGATTTGAATTTCATCTCACAAAATGGAAGATTATCTAGCATCACCTAATACAAATTACACTATTTAGAAATAGATGAGAAGGAACTAACATGTTGTTGACTTTCTTCATCCTGTTCACAATTATTGTGTTTGTTATTGTGAATATACATTTGGATTTCCTTAATAATATTCTATATATGTTTTGCAATAGCTAGGCTTATAATAAAAGTCTGGTATGCAACCACTGTTTACATGAATGCACTAACCAGGATAGTAGGCAAAGAGGAACGCACCATACAACCATCAACTCTGGTAGGACAGAGTGACCATCCCCAAATGAACCCTCCATCAGGTAATATATGAGATAAGGGCCATGGGGCACCTGTCCATATTCTTCACTCCACAGGTTCTGCAGGGTGTGTGACTAAAATCCTCAGTATGCATACACATTTCATTATTATTTAGAAATGTCACTGATTCACTTTTAGAAACTATTTAATAATCCCTTTCTCAAACTTGCTTTACTTATTCAATGTTGTGACCCATATTTCTGAAAAGTGTGTCTTGATTGTTCTTCGTTTTGGAATAGCCAAGTGAAGACATTGCAAAAAAGATTACATTTCTGATGGTATATTTCCCATTCACTTACTAGCCTGATAAGTACAATAGCATGACATTGTACACATATTGCAAGAATGTTCACAGTTTTAAAACCGGTAGTTCACCCTCACAAATATTTTAAAAATCACCCCAAAATGAAATAGTCATGGAATGATCCATAAAATGTATGGCCCCATGCATCTTCTCCCATCCCATCATCTCTTCCTCGTATTAAGGGATGTGTTTGTGAACACAGTAACTCACAAATGAACATAGCAACAAATAAGGACGTTTTAGAATCAGAATCATGGCTTGGTAAGTATGTTTATATTGATTCAACCTTACCAAACTAGTCTTTCCCTTCACACACAGCCATAATCTTTAATTATTAAACACTAAAACTCATTGTACAGGTATACTCCAAGTAAGCATGGAATATGTCTTATAAAGGAAAAATACATTATTCAGATAAAAACAATGTCGGGAGGTGCAATACTGTTAGAGTGACACTCTGATGAAAAAAATTGATTTGGTCATTTAAAGCCAACTATAATTTTGGTGTAAGTTTGCCAACCTGCATTCCATGTACTATAGTTATAGTTGAAGGAAGGAAGTTATGTTGGATCTCTAAACAAATTCAGAATCATTCTTACATGACCGTTATCAATGCCATATTCATGGAGTCGTACCTGATGCTAAATAGATGAATTCTTGTAAATTGAGCCAGAAAATACTTGATAGAAAAGCAGTTGGTTTCTAGTCCTATCTCTGTGACTGTTTGCTCTTTTCATTTGATTGATGACAATACTATTTAGACGGATAAAATTATCTTTACAGTTTGATGCAGGTTATGATGCTTATAACTAGTATTGACCATGGCCACTCTTTCTAGATCATACTATGATGGACTCTCTTTGGGCCTACAGAGCTTCTGGGTACTGCTGTAGACTGGCTTTAAGTAAGTTTTTAGGTAGTTGTTAATGGAGTCCTATGCATGAGGCACAAATCTCTTTAATCTCTGGTAAAATGAACACTCTAATGTGGTCACTCATTGGAGTGTACCTAAATATTTTAAGTCATGGAAGTAGTCCTTTGTGTTTATTTCCTCTAAGAAGTATTTAAAAAAATCTCTAGCAGCTATCATCCTTAGGACAGCTTTCAATGCAAATTTTTTTACATTTGATCATCAATCTTCTGCATGGAGTGTGTCTTTATTACTTCTTCTGATGTGAAATCCGAAGTGTAGCTTTTTGGAACCATAAATGTGGAAGTGGAGGTTGTCCTACTCAACTTGTATTTTTTGGCTTGACTTAGCTGGATTTTTGCATAGCTCTCTCTTGGCTTCAATCCTTCTTGGAAGGAAGGTCCTTTCAGGTGTTTGAAGACGATATTACCTCAGACACATTATCCTTGCAGTGTGGAGTCCCCCAGGGCTCCTTCCTGAGCCCAACCCTTTTTAACGTTTATTTGGCTCCTCTGGCGGACATCGTCACCCCCTTTGGGATCCGTACAGTGTCTTACGCAGATGACACGCAGCTGGTCGTGGCATTGAATCAAGCTGACCAGTCGTCCACTGACCTCCACTTCTGTTTGGAGGAAGTGGCTAAGTGGATGAGTCTCTCCCATCTTAAACTCAATGGGGACAAAACTGAGCTGATGTTGCTTGGTAACCACTTAAGTGTCAACCTGAACGCCCTCTGGCCAGCTTGTATGGGTACGCCCCAGATCCCAAAATCTGAAATAAAAAGCTTAGGCATCTGGCTAGACCAAGACCTCTCCTTCAAAATCCAAGCCAGGAAGACGGTCGCCTCATGCTATGGTCTGCTCAAAATGATCCGTAAAGTTCTCCCCCGACTTCCTTTCCTAGCAACAAAGCTACTGATACAGGCCCTGATCCTATCCAGGATTGATTTTGGCAATGCCCTATATCTAGGGGCCCCCAATGCAGTGGACACAAGACTTCAGATCGTTCAGAACTCGGCGACAAGACTGCTCACCGGTACCAACTATCGCTGTTCGGCAAAGCCCGCATTGCGCTCCCTGCACAGGCTTCCGGTGCAGGAGAGAATCAATTTCAAAGCCCTTTGTGTGGCCCACAAGTCTCTGGAAGGGAACGGACCACCCATCATCAAAGCCTTGATCCGTCCGTATAAAGCCCCCAGAAACCTTCGCTCCAGCCCGCTCCACCTGGCAGAAGTACCCAGAATCAGGAGAGCCAGAAGTGGGGGCAGGCTTTTCTCATACAATGCCGCCAAACTTTGGAACACTCTCCCACTTCACCTCCGTAGGGAACCTAACCACTCCATATTCCGAAAGCACCTGAAGACCTGGCTCTTCCCATAAATCTGATCGCTCACTCTGGTTCCGCTCAGCGCTGGGATGCTCCCGGGTAGCCATGTGCTCTACAAGACCCCATTTCATTTCATTTCATTTCATAGGTCTGGGAGCTTTTTCAACTGAATGAGACGCACTGAACCTGATGGAAGGTGAATCATTACAAGCAGTCACTATTTGTAAGCTCTGGTCAACATAGGCAGTTTGGGTGGTCATATTCAGAAATGAGGCTTTTAGATGTCAATGTATGTTAATTATCGAGATCTAGCAGACTTGTATCCACATGTTGGGAATGGGGGATGTATAGGATGTTGGATGTCCTACAAGGTGATGTGGCATTAAGAGGATAGACTTTGTTCAATCAGGGGATGCGAGTTAGGGTCTGGTTGCAAGTTTGGCAGATGGGTACTACGTCACAAATGTGATGGATATCCCGTCTGCCAATATTCAAGTGCATTAGAATATAATGCATGTGTAATGAGGCAAATGGACTTTCTATTGTGTTTGTGACCAAATACACATCTGCCAAACCCTTAGTCCTGGGACTGGTGCTCAGACTGAGAATCCTAGACATGACAATAGGTCGAAACCTCAATCTGGGATGTAGTAATCAGGTGAAATGTTGACAGTGAGGTAAGATGGAAACAGATTCACCTATCGATATAGATTCATGTTTGCCTCCTATTTCTTCTTGCACTTGAAACTCGCTTATACTGTGTTAATATTGATAAAATCGATGCCAATGTTTATAGTGATACATTCATGTGTAAGAACGAAATCACATCTCTATTATTGAATTCACCCATCCTGAACTCTCCATCAACCCCGATTTAGAAATACGTGGTCAGGCAGGGGCTGAGACCTAGGCGTGAGGTTACTGATTGACAGGCCACAGGTGAGGTGGCATGTAACCAGCAGACAAACGTGTGAACAGGAAACTCAGGTCAATCCCTCAGATAAGCGCAGCGACACCACAATGGTCCAAGGAGATTGGCCCCAATAAAGCACATATGGCCGCGCATTCTCAAAAGCACCATAAAGTCAGATGCCACAGGAAGTTAGAAACACACAGTCAATCAGGACACAGCACACACAGTACACTCAGTAATCACATGCCTCCCATGCCGTTCATCTGAACATGTTACCCACCAGCCCCTATCGTGTCCACGCATGCTCCAGGCCCACTTGCATTTGTTATCGGGCATTATTTATGACTTCAAAGACAAGGCCTGCATTCTTGTACCAAAAAATGATCGATGGAAGCACTTTATGATACCCAAAGAAATGTATAAAACCTTGTTCAGATTGATTGTACTTTGAGACAGTCCTCAGACCCGCTTCAGTGACTGTGCTCCCGGCCGAAGTGTTTGATTAAACCAACTGTTCCTGTTTTGCCAAATGCCTCTTGTCTTTTGTTTTTTAAAGGTAAATTCATTATTTGAGAACAAATGTATGTTCTCTTCATCATCTCGTCAAATAATTACAAACAGCTTGTTTCATACCATGTGATATCAAATGATCTCAGCCTGAACGTGAGGAATTAGCAGTTTTTAACCGACAGTAGGAGACCTCTTTACTTTCCCATCAAACATAGGGCCATATTATCAAGAACGGCGCAAACATTATCGCCGCTTTAGCGGCAGGAAACTGCCGCTAAAGCGGCGATAAGGGGCTTGATAATATGCCCTATAGAATTCCAATAGAAGCCCAGGTTTGATGTCCTTCACACCAGAACCTGGGCTTCTATTGGAATTCTATAACGCTTATTATCAAGCCCCTTATTGCCGCTTTAGCAGCAGTTTCCTGCCGCTAAAGCGGCGATAATGTTTGCGCCGTTCTTGATAATATGGCCCATAGTTGCTTTTGCTGGTAAAACTATAGAGCAAAAAAATAGTAACCCCATGGTTTCAAACTCTGCAAAGATTTGACAATAAATATTGTGTCCTAAATATTATTTACAAAACTTCCATAACAATGTAGTTGATAATAGAACGCTAGCGGGATGATAGTTGTGTAAACAGTATTTATGACACAATATTTCAGACAGACGATATTTTTGCTAATAATATTTGGACATACAACCATATCCTACACATTCATGCATTTAAAGTGAGACAGAAACGTCGACCCTTTATACTAATTCTCTCTTTAAGAGAACATCAGGTAATGTGCATTAATACCACAATAACAGTATCTGTGTTCCTACAACCAGTAATAATGACATTACCGTGAATTCGTAGTTAATGTGAAAAAACGTCTCCACCTCTTTTTCCTCATTTACATGTGGAAATTAACACATTCCTTTTGCGTTTTGTGTTAGTGATCATGCACTTTCCATGTGATGGAGCAGTAAAAATAAAAAAATTTAACCCCTAACAAATTATATAATTAATTAATTAAAAATGTTCGTTAAATGTATTAATCAACATTGTATATGTGGGAATGGTAATATGCTAATGTACGTGCTAAATAATCTAATAATGAATGTCCGTGTGTCTAATCATAACGTAAGAATAAAAAGCGTACTAAATAAAATAAATGCATGTTTGTGCTTCATAGAAATAAAATGTGTCGTTGCAAAAACAATAGTGATGGTAAGTAAGGAGCAGCTTAAATGTCGCTTTTTGCTAGGTAACAACTAATTGGGGTACGTAGACGGGAGGGAAACGAAAGGGATATTTTTCTCTATTTTAATTATGTTTTATTTGCCTCAAATTAGTGCTTCTAAAGTAGAACCGAGTGGCGAGATAAAATGGCCGCCAGTGGGAAGATGTGCGCAGGCGCAAGGGGACACGTGGTACGGGATGAGATTGAAGAAATCTGGAGCCGCGTGATGTATCTGAGAGGCTAGGATGCAAGAAATGGTCAAGGCTGGTGTGACCTAATTGAACTGATAGTGTGCCGTGAGGATCAGGAGAGAGTCCGTGGGAAAGGAGCCCAAGAGAAAGGACAATGACTGCGGAATTCTTGAATGTGTCAAAAGAAGATACAAATGAACTGATCGAATCGGATGGAAATGTTTAAGCGTATGGGAAAGGAAATGATCCAAGGACCCTTGAATCCAAAAGAATTTGATTAAAGAATGAATAAGCTGACATGTATGGACCAATGAGAGAAAAGCGTGATATTAATGTTGCAACAGTTAGTTAGCAAAGTTAGAATTAGGGTATAAGAGGGCCTACTCTTAGTGGGAGGGGGTCAGTTGCAGAGTTCCAGGGAAGTTCCAGAGAGTTGCAGTTCGAGAGTCGTGGTTGCAGTAGAGGAGACGGGTTGCAGGTAGCTGATGCTGACGAGCTGAAGTTGCTGTTGCTGTCTTAACTTTACAGTTGAGTATGAGAATCAGGCTATTTCTAATTCCAAAGTTAGGTTAGAAATCATTAGGCTAAATTAGGAAGCTAGGCAGGTAACTAAGGGTTTTGGCTTCATGACAAAATTTCCTTTCTGCAATAAATTGATTATGCTTAATAAAATTGTGAATATAAAAAAATGAATAATTGAATAAAGTATTAAATCTTTTCATGCTTTTAAAAATTATATAAAATTTAAGATTCTTTAAAAACCAAAATGACTCAGTGGTTATTTTCCTAAATGATTGTGACATGAGTAATTGGTTGATTGTGATTCAGCTGGTCTTAATCACTATGAACTAATTTCTTAAATGAATGATTCATCGACAAAACAATGAGCAGGAATATCTTAATAAATAAATAAAAGAAAGTGACAAATTAAGGTAAATAGATATCCTTGCTCTTCCAGCGGTACACAAAATGGTGTTCTCCATTTAGTTCTCATGCTTCTCCTAGGAGTACAGAATTTCATAAAGGTGTAAAAGGAAATCCAGGAGTGTATGTGTGTGTGTTTAGGCGATGTTTATGGGCCCCATCGTCATGTGGATATGAGAAATATAGTTTGCCCCTGGATGACCTATAAGTAGCCTGGGAGGAGGATAGTTTTTATTGTACGCGCTGCATCAGATTTCTTGGTAGCAGAGTTATGGTTTTCTATAGATTAGTTTAGTGATTATTGTTTATTGATTATTGATTATTTGATGACTAACACTATATGTTGAGTCGCGTTATGTTATATGTAAGTTTTCACGCTTCTGGGATGTAGGAAGTGGAACACGTGTGGCAAGAGAAGTCACATGGAATTTGGTACATGGTCTGAATTCATTTTGGTTATAACACAGGTTGTGTTATGTTAGGGTTTTCGGTGTGAAAAGTGTGTAAATGAAATAGCAAATCACGTTTACTTGTGAAACTTTGGCCTTAATTCTCAGGAGCCTAGTCTCCACATGTGTCTTATCCCCAGAGAAACGAGTAAATTGTTTGTTTGAAAGAAGGGTAAGGTAGAGGGAAGTGCTACTTTATCGACAAAAGTAAATAATTCTGTGGTAGGGTAGAGGTAAGCGCTGCCTACTGGAAAAACAGGATTCTTGTGTAAAAGGACAAAGCTGTCACTTTGTTTAGCGAATCAGACTATGGAATTGTTTATTTGTTGTAACTAACGAAGAAAAACAGTAAAAGGAAAAATTGCCGATAAATTTTGTAAAGGAGGGGTAAAGAGTAGAAGTGACGTGGAAAAGTGCCGCGCTAGGATTGGTCAGTGCACTAGTCACGTGAATACAGAGCAGGAGTGACGTAGAAAAGTGCCGCGCTAGGATTGGTTGGTTCGCGGACGGTGGAAATTGTTCTGATTGGTACGTTAGTGTGAATCGCGCTGTAATTGGACGAAGTTCCGTACACAGAAACAGCGTTAGAGTAAAGAGGAAACAAATAGAAAACATGCCGTATTACGAGTATGAAAGGGAGAGAACGTCATGGACGACGAAATTGAAGAATTTCTTTAAGAAAGACAAAAAGGTTGTGACTAGAGAGGGACAAGTAATTCCTCCGCCAAAATCAGCAGCTTCACATATGATGCTGAAATATGGATATCATACGTGCATATGGTTGGATAATTGGGTAAAATATACAAAGAATGATGGAGCATTGGCTTTTCCTGAAAATGGTTCTTTTAATGTAGCGATTTTACGGAATTTAAAAGAAAAGATGCTTAAATTGGAACCTAGACCTAGACCGACACAGTTTGAGGCTTTAACAGAATGGGAAGATGAGATGTATGAGAAAGAAAGATTCAGAGGTATGAAAGGTTATGAGTTCGTGCCCGGAAGAATGTGGGGAATGAATCATGAGGACAGAATAAAACGATGGAGATGTGCTAACATGACAGGAGGTTTGTTTCCAGCTTTCACAGTTGAGGAAGGGACTAAGAAAAAACGGACTGAGAAAAAGAAACATTTAGAGAGAGAAAAGTATATGCATGAGAGCGAAACGGATGACGAGTTGCTGGAAGATATATTAAGTAAAAATCCACCTCCGTATCAGCAGAATTCTACAGTGGTGACACCAAATGCGCCACCAATAGAAGCTATGCGAAATGAAAGTCCAGAAAAAAGACAAGAAATAAATAGGTCACAAGAACAAATAAGAACTTCCCAAATTGAGGGAATAGAAAATGATAGTGCAAGAGAATTGGCAAGGACAACAAAAGAACTAACTGAGAAAATTAGAGAATTAACAAAGAATATGGAAGCAGTTACCGTACCCGTAACAATAGGTCCAGTAATACCAGTTTTCGAGAATCAGAAAATTGATGAACGATCTTTGGTGATTCCCTTGAGTTCGCAATTCCAAAGAGAAAAGGAAAGGATAGAAACAAGTCCAGGTACGAGCAATTTGACTAGTGCTTACAGACCAAGTCCACCTGAAAATTTGACAGTGAATGAGTGTAGCGGTAGGAAAATGCCTATGGTAACTGAATCTGCAACAGTGACACCTGAAAAGAGTGGAAATTGGACAGAAATAAATAGTACTCCTATAGGTCCGACTCCTGATGAGTTAAATGAGTGGATGAAAGCTTTTAAAATAAAAGAAACGGAAGAAAAACCATTAGATGTGATCAGATTGAAGATTGACATGGAAGAATTAATTCTAGGAACGATTGGTACAGAAAAGATAAAGAATTATCAGGATGATGAAATAATGTTTCTGTGCAAAAGTATAACATGGAGAGCAAAGAATTTACATGACAAACTAGAAGAAGTGGCCGGTGAGATTGGAATAGATTTTGCAAAAGTAAAAACGTTGCAGAAGCCATACAGAGTAGATTTTTGTGAAAAAGATATTGAAAATTTGAATACAGCAGGAAGGCTGACACAGATAAAAGAGTTGATTGTTTTGTTGAGAAAATGGGGTGATGTGGACAGATGGAAGGTTAGATGGACAAAGAAGAATGAGAAAAGCGTAGACAAAGGTTCATTGGCTTTTATGATAACAGAAAAGGAACACGTTGTTAAAGAGTACCCTATGAGAGAAACTCCAGGTGGTAGTTATGTGCATGTTCCCTGGACTAGGCAGGACATCCTGTCATTTACAAATGACTTTCCAAAGTTAAGAGAAAAGCCAGTTGAGTGGTACCGACAGGTAGAAAGGTTTGTAAAGGTCTCGAAAGTGTTGTGGATAGATTTGGATGGATTGTTTGACATAGTGGTACCAACGGATCTATGGTCAGAATGTAAGATTACAGTTGACTGGCCAACTACAGAATATCCAAGAGATCCTAAGACAGGAGCTCCAGGACCAGATGTGATGAAGAAATACGATAAGGTGATTACCTTTTTGAAAAATAAGATTCCTCCAAAAGAAACAGATTGGGTTAAGATTGATAGAACTACACAGGAAAGTAAGGAGAGTGTACATGCATATTATGAGCGATTGTTGTTGGTTTTCAAACAGTATAGTGGTTATGAGGAATTAAGTGAGAAGGATATGAGTCATTTTGTATACCGATTTGTATTTGGCTTGAAACAAGAAATAAGTGATATGATTAAGCAACATATGATAAACTGGCAGAATGCAAGTGTAGATGAGGTGCTGAGGTATGCTAAGTATTGTAGTGATGAAATAGAGAGTAAACAGCGTAAGCTGAAAGAAAAAGCAATGTGGGCACAAGTGAAAGTGGCAGAAAAACAAGAAGCTCAATTGGATAATAATAATGGAAACGAATCAGGACAAAATAAGATGCGACCAAATATAGGTAAAGGAAAAGGACAAGTGAGTCTAGAAGAGGCAAAGAAGAAATGGCCATGTCATAATTGCGGAAAATTAGGGCATTGGAGAAATGAGTGTAAGTTCCCACCTAAAACTAATCCGGAACATCAATCATTAACTCCACAGGTGCAGAATGAGGTAGTTGTTCAACAAAATCAGGTGCCACAACCACCACTTCCCAACACTGTTAACCAACAAAGATACAGTACAGAAACAGGATTCTACGGAGGAGAGCAGGTAACACAGTTGCCGAGAGCAGCTAACATTTCCCAGTATTGGTTGCATCAGAGTGAGGATGACCCAGATGAAAGTTTCTGACGGTGCGCAAGAGAGGGGAAAGAGTGCGTGCTTGGCGCAACTCTAGAGGTAGATCAGTCTGGTCCCTTTGTGGATGGAGAAGTGAATGGAGCAAACGTAACATTCCTTGTCGATACTGGAGCTACCCGTTCTACTGTTAGGTCAGTGGAAATTCCGAACCTTCCTCTCTCAGGTGAATGCATCCAAGTGGTAGGAGTTGCCAATCAGCAGATTAAAACCCCACTTACTGAATTGGTAGAAGTAAAAATTGGTTCTTTTAGGAAAATGCATAAATTCGTAGTGTGCGATTGTAGTCCTGTAAATCTTCTAGGTCGTGACCTCTTGTGTAAAATGAATTGCACAATTTATTGTACACCAGATGGAATTGGTTTTCAGACTTCAGACGAAGATGCTTTGTATAAAGTAACTTTGATGAATCAGGAACCTGAAATGAATGGGTTGTTTCCTGCATTTGATGCAGGAAAACTTCCAGAAGAATTAAAAAGTACAGTGAAAGAAAGTGTGTGGGATTTTACAGGAGAAGACATTGGATTAATGAGAGAAGTTGATCCCGTAAAAGTGACAGTGAAAGAAGGGATAAGTTATCCAAACACGCCACAGTACAAATTAACTCCAGAAATAATTGAAGGAATAACTCCTGTGATAAATAAGATGATTGAACAGGGAATTCTGAAAGAAATCATGAGCAGTCCATGTAATTCACCTATTATGGGACTGAAAAAGCCAAATGGAACATACAGAATAGTACAGGATTTGAGAAAGATCAACAAAATAGTTGTACCATGCTGTCCAATAGTGCCAAACCCTGCAGTGATTCTATATCAAATTCCGCATGAAGCTGAGTGGTACACTGTGATAGATTTGTGTCATGCATTTTTCTCTATTCCTTTGCATCCAGATAGCCAGCCATTATTTGCATTCCGTTTTGGAGAGCGTATTTTGGCATGGTGCCGAATTCCTCAGGGGTATACAGAGAGCCCCTCAATTTTTAATCAGATTCTAAAGAAATCTCTGGAAGATTTAAAAATGCCAGAAAAATCAGTGATGGTGCAGTATATCGATGACTTATTGGTGGCATCGAAAACCAAAGAGGCATGTGTAAGTGACACAATTGCTTTACTGAACCATTTGGAGAAAAGAGGACATAAGGTGTCCCCTTCAAAATTACAGTTTTGTCAGAAAGAAGTCCAGTATTTAGGACATAAAATTGAGAAAGGAGTGCGGAAAATAGCGACAGAAAGAGTAAGAATGATTCAAGGAATGAGAGCACCAATGACTCAAAGAGAGGTAAGAATGTTTTTGGGAATGGTTGGATATTGTCGACAATGGATAAGTGGATTTTCTTTGATTGCAAAACCATTACAAAAATTGACAAAGAAAGATGTAAAAGACCCTTTTGAGTTGAACAAAGAAGAAATGAAATCTTTCAAAGAATTGAAAAGGAAACTGTGTGAGGCCCCTGCATTAGGCATGCCTGATTATGAGAAAGATTTTGAGTTATACTGCAGTGAAAGAGATGGATGTGCATTTTCAGTACTAGTACAAAAACATGGCACCATGAAGAGGCCTATAGCTTACTTTTCAGCTGTTTTAGATCCTATAGCAAAGGCATTGCCTGGATGTTTGAAAGCAGTTGCTGCTACTTGTGTAAGTCTGGAACAAAGTGAAGGTATAGTGATGGGGTATCCACTGAGAGTATATGTTCCCCATTCAGTAGAAATTCTTTTGACAAGAACAAAAACACAGTACATGACACATAGTCGGCTGACTAAGTACGAAAAAGTCATCTTGAGTGCAGAAAATGTGACCATAGATAGATGCATAAATGTAAATCCTTCGACTTCATTGCCAGATGAAGAGAGTATAATTGAACAAGATGAAGTAGATCATGATTGTCTGAATGTGCTGGAATATTGCACAAAACCAAGAGCTGACATAAAAGATGAACCGTTAAAGGAATCCGATTATGTCATGTTTGTAGATGGTTCATGTTTACGCACAAAGGAAGGAGTGTTAAGCGCAGCTTATGCAGTATGCACAGTGGCAACTGTAATGGAAGCGTCTTGTCTGAAAGGAGTTAGGTCTGCCCAAGTTGCGGAACTAATTGCTTTGATTCAAGCATGTAAATTGGGGAAAAATGTACGAATCACGATTGTGACCGATAGCCAATATGGTTTCGGCATCGTACATGATTTTGGCCAGATTTGGTCACAAAGAGGATTTTTGACATCTGCAGGAACACCTATCAGAAATGGAGATTATGTTAAAAAACTGCTTGAGGCGATACAGCTGCCTAAACAAATAGCTGTAGTAAAGTGCAAAGCGCATAAGAAAAACGAAGATTACATAGCGGTTGGCAATAATTATGCTGACGAGATCGCTAGATATTGTGCGGAAAACATGGCGTCCCTGAACAGAAATAGAGAAAGGGAGCATGTCTCTTGTCCTTTGCTTTTCACTAATGCAGTCGAAACATGGGATGAAGTAAGGCAGTTACAAGAAACAGCAAGAGATGAGGAAAAGGATTACTGGATTAAAGCAGGATGTAGAAGACAGGAAGATAATGGAGTGTGGGTATACAGAGATGAAAGACCAGTTATGCCTGATAGCATGATTGCAGACATGGCACGGATGTACCATGGACAAGCTCATATTGGGAGAGATGCAATGATCAGACTTTTAGACAAACTTGGTATAATCCAAAATTCAGAGCCATTGCTGAAGGTCTTTGTCAAAGATGTCTTATTTGTCAACAATTTAACCCAGGAAGAAAGACAGTAGTGAGTCTAGGAACAATAGGACGAGAAGGAGGTCCATTCACAAGGATACAGATGGATTTTATTGAGATGCCCCCTAGTAACAGATTAAGATATGTTCTGGTGGTCGTCTGTTTGTTCTCTCGTTGGGTGGAGGCATACCCCACAAGAAGGAATGATGGAACAACAGTGGCAAAACTTATGCTACGAGAGTTCATTCCGAGGTATGGTTTTCCAGTCACAGTTGAGACAGATAGAGGAACACATTTTCAAAATGAGTTGATCCAATTGATTTGTGAAGCATTGAGTATTAAACAAAAACTACATTGTGCTTACAGACCAGAAGCTTCTGGGGTAGTAGAGCAGATAAATGGAACGATTAAAAACAGATTAGGAAAAATGTGTCAAGCTACAGGACTCAAATGGCCAGATGCATTGCCTCTTGTTCTGATGACCATCAGAAGCATCCCTGAAAAGAAAACGGGACTCAGTCCTCATGAAATGATCATGGGACGAGCAATGATACAAGCCCACGTACCAGTCAACAAGTTATTGACAATAACTGATGATCTAATACTGGATTATTGCAAAGGACTGGCTGATGTGGTGCGTTCTGTGTTTCATCAGGTTGGACCGGATGCGACCACTCTTGAAAGAAAACCAGCCCACGACTTGAATCCAGGAGACTGGGTCCGTATTAAAGTCCACAGGAGAAGAAACTGTCTAGTTCCGCGTTGGGATGAGCCAAGACAGGTAATCCTAGTAACAACGACTGCTGTCAAGTGTGCAGGAGTAAAGAACTGGGTTCATGCCAGCCACACAATCAGAATTCCAGAACCTACAGATCGACATGTGAGTCGGCGTCTGGAAGTGTGGGATAAAAGTTTAACGGCGGGAACAACCAAGATAAAAGAAAGGGTGCCAGAACTTGAAGATCGACCTGAAAGTCGACATCTGGAGACCCCAACGGAAAACACCTCTAGAGAAGAAGAGGAAGAAGAAGAAGAAGAAGAAAGAAATTCAGAAGTTCCAGAACTTGAAGATCGACCTGTAAGTCGACATCTGGAAATATCTGACACAACTTCAGGATCTGATGATTCAGCTGCAAATTGGGAAGAATTTCGAAAGGGAACTTGGGGTTATAAACCAATTAGAGAAGAAACTGAGCAAGAAATTGAGTTAAATGAACAACCAAGTACAAGTTATGGTGGAAATCCTTCAGAAACAATATTAATAGATGAAGTAGGGAAAGAAGTACACAAAAAGTTAGAAAATCGAGAAGAACCCCGAGGAGCAATAGGGATAGATAGAGAAACAGGAGAACAGGGAAATTCAGAAGCAGATAAGGAGGAAAACACCAAATCGGAAGAACCCCGAGGAGGGACAGTGATAAGGGAAAACAAAAAGGAAAAGACAGATCCACCAGTAGGAGATGACGAGATTATAAGTTTCAAAATAAGAAACAATAGTGAGACAGTTGAAACAGAAACAGAAGAAAGTGGAGGAGAGGAAAAAGCAAAGACTGAATCAAGAAAAAGAAATTGGAGATCGGAAAGAGAAGAAAGAGAGGGTGAGGTCAAAAGGCCAAGAAAAGGAGATAATTGGCCCAACAGCTATGTAAGAAAATTAAGATATAGAATAATAAGAGCAGAAGATGAAGATGCTGAACAAGTAAATGAAGTAACAAGTCAAAAGGAACAAGAAAAACCCAGTGGAAAAAGATTACAAAAGTCCAAAAGGACAAGAAAAATAAATTCAAAATTTAAGTCACCTGAGTGGCTGTATATTGCACTAACAGATTACAAAGGAGAAGAAGAAAACACTCACGGAAACCAGAGACTGAGAAGTCGGATGGGAAAAGGTGAGATGCAACGAAACTGAAGTGAAGACTTAAAGTGCTTCTGCCGGACGTGACAATCTACTGGACGTGACAAATCACCGGATGTGACAACGAAAGAATTCTGGAGAGAATTAAAGAAAGTACTAAGCAAAGACTTTTGGAGGCAGAGTGGCATTTAAGTCATTTCTGAGGTGTAGTGACACAATTTTCTGAAAAATTAACAAATAGAAAAAGAAAAATGGAAAATAATGAGAATAGAAGAAATAAATGTGATTTTATAAAGAGATGGTGCAAAATGTGCTGCTTTTGTACAGGGTTATTAATGACCATATGGATAGTATTAGCAATCACAATTCCTATTAGTGTAGCTGTGATAGAAGCAAAGAATGATACTAAACAAGAAAAAGAAACTAATATTAAAGAACAAGTTGTTTTAAGAAGTAGTGCAGAGTTGCATAAGGATAGGTCAGTAACAGATTTTTCAAAGAATGTTTTTACAAAGTTGTTGTATGAGTACGTAAAAACAATGGAAGTGAGAGATTGTTATGTTTGTATGCAATTGCCTGCATCAGTATCTGAAGGTGTGACTTATCATCACTTACCTTTGACTTATGGAATAACATGTAGTGTAATAGCAAGTTTATTTTATAAAACAGGTAGATTAGAATCTTATTATACTGATATAGATAAGATATTTGCAAACATTCCTGTAGTGCCAGAACTTAACAAAGTAAAACCAGCAAAGGTTTTAGGAGAATTCTTTTAGAACATAGAAAATTAACGTTAGAAGAAATAGTTAGTAACAACCTTACCTGTGAGTTAAGGAAAGAAGAAAAAGTATTTCTAGACATGGTTGAGGAAAGAAGAATGAAATTTCAAAAGAAGCAATAAAAGAGGAAGGAAAACGCTTATGGACGTTTGAGGAAGGAAATCATGAAGGGAAAAAGATAAATGCAGCAATGACATTAGATTGGCCGCAAACAGGAAAGTTGTGCATTAGGAGAAATAAGACAGTCTATGACAATTACTTTGTAGGTTCCAGTGTCTGCCATGACAATTATCAAATTCTGGGAGGTTGGGGATTCAAAGGTGGAAAAGATCCAATATTTCCAGGTATCTATTATATTTGTGGGAATAGAGCTTATTACAGGTTACCGGACCATTGGTATGGAACTTGCTATGTAGGCCTGGTCTTTCCAAAAATCTTTCACATGGACAGAGAAGAAAAGGGAACATACAAGATGATTAATAGATTTAAACGTAGAAAGAGGGAAAGTTTTTCAGAAATTGTAGGAGATATTTTTGGAGCATTGATACCAGCAGTGGGAATATCTTTGAATGCATTTAAAATTCGGAAGTTATCCACAGTAGTAGATCGTTTGTCTACAGATACTGCGGGAGGGTTCTTAATGGTAAATACCGAAATGGTTGCCATGAGAGCTATGGTGATGCAAAATCGGCTTGCCCTTGATATTCTTTTGGCAAAAGAGGGTGGAGTCTGTGGAATGTTAAAAGTCCAACATTGTTGTACTTACATTCCGGATAACAGTGAAAATATACAGAAGTATATTACAAATATTACAAGTCTGCACAAAGAATTAGTCCCACTGGAGGTTGAAAGTGTTTTGGGAAAACTTGGTAGAGGGTTTTCCTCAGTAGCAAATTGGTTAACTAGGATGAGTAAACTAGTAATAGGGAAAGTTATAATAGTAGCAACTATAGTGATATTGTTAGCAATGATATTGAAAATAGTGATAACATGTATAAAGAGAAAAGTAAGACAGAATAAGATAAGAAGAAATAACAGAATAATGAGAGAAAGAGAGAGAGAAATGGGTGAAATTGAGTTGGAGAAAATGAAAGAAAGCATGTATAAAGAGACTAAAAGGCAAGATGAAGAAGAGACAGAGATATGAATAACAGAAAGTAAAGGATGAAAGACATGCTGCCTGAAAAGAAGTATGACTTGGGTTTTATGTGGTGGTTTAAAAATCACCAAAGGGGGATTGATGGAGCAGTAAAAATAAAAAAATTTAACCCCTAACAAATTATATAATTAATTAATTAAAAATGTTCGTTAAATGTATTAATCAACATTGTATATGTGGGAATGGTAATATGCTAATGTACGTGCTAAATAATCTAATAATGAATGTCCGTGTGTCTAATCATAACGTAAGAATAAAAAGCGTACTAAATAAAATAAATGCATGTTTGTGCTTCATAGAAATAAAATGTGTCGTTGCAAAAACAATAGTGATGGTAAGTAAGGAGCAGCTTAAATGTCGCTTTTGCTAGGTAACAACTAATTGGGGTACGTAGACGGGAGGGAAACGAAAGGGATATTTTTCTCTATTTTAATTATGTTTTATTTGCCTCAAATTAGTGCTTCTAAAGTAGAACCGAGTGGCGAGATAAAATGGCCGCCAGTGGGAAGATGTGCGCAGGCGCAAGGGGACACGTGGTACGGGATGAGATTGAAGAAATCTGGAGCCGCGTGATGTATCTGAGAGGCTAGGATGCAAGAAATGGTCAAGGCTGGTGTGACCTAATTGAACTGATAGTGTGCCGTGAGGATCAGGAGAGAGTCCGTGGGAAAGGAGCCCAAGAGAAAGGACAATGACTGCGGAATTCTTGAATGTGTCAAAAGAAGATACAAATGAACTGATCGAATCGGATGGAAATGTTTAAGCGTATGGGAAAGGAAATGATCCAAGGACCCTTGAATCCAAAAGAATTTGATTAAAGAATGAATAAGCTGACATGTATGGACCAATGAGAGAAAAGCGTGATATTAATGTTGCAACAGTTAGTTAGCAAAGTTAGAATTAGGGTATAAGAGGGCCTACTCTTAGTGGGAGGGGGTCAGTTGCAGAGTTCCAGGGAAGTTCCAGAGAGTTGCAGTTCGAGAGTCGTGGTTGCAGTAGAGGAGACGGGTTGCAGGTAGCTGATGCTGACGAGCTGAAGTTGCTGTTGCTGTCTTAACTTTACAGTTGAGTATGAGAATCAGGCTATTTCTAATTCCAAAGTTAGGTTAGAAATCATTAGGCTAAATTAGGAAGCTAGGCAGGTAACTAAGGGTTTTGGCTTCATGACAAAAATTTCCTTTCTGCAATAAATTGATTATGCTTAATAAAATTGTGAATATAAAAATGAATAATTGAATAAAGTATTAAATCTTTTCATGCTTTTAAAAATTATATAAAATTTAAGATTCTTTAAAAACCAAAATGACTCAGTGGTTATTTTCCTAAATGATTGTGACATGAGTAATTGGTTGATTGTGATTCAGCTGGTCTTAATCACTATGAACTAATTTCTTAAATGAATGATTCATCGACAAAACAATGAGCAGGAATATCTTAATAAATAAATAAAAGAAAGTGACAAATTAAGGTAAATAGATATCCTTGCTCTTCCAGCGGTACACAAAATGGTGTTCTCCATTTAGTTCTCATGCTTCTCCTAGGAGTACAGAATTTCATAAAGGTGTAAAAGGAAATCCAGGAGTGTATGTGTGTGTGTTTAGGCGATGTTTATGGGCCCCATCGTCATGTGGATATGAGAAATATAGTTTGCCCCTGGATGACCTATAAGTAGCCTGGGAGGAGGATAGTTTTTATTGTACGCGCTGCATCACATGCATGAAAGTGGTATTACCACATTCGTTGTTGCAGGGGTATCACTTTTCTCTAAATATACAATTCACGTTAAATGCTCAGGAATCCTCTTATTGCACATCTAAGACATTTTTCTTATCTCAACCATCTCTATAATAATAATAATATTAATAATAATAATAAGCTCTAAATGAGGGCCTATTTTTTCAGTTAAGGTAATATCAAGTCAGCTGTGTGGCCGATAACACAATTTTCACTAGTGTCATGCAATTTTGCGCGAATTGTACACAGTTAACAATATTTACATTTATTGAGTGGGACACAAACAACATTTTTATGTAGTGCAAAGATCAACTAAGGTTGACAAAATAAAATCAATGTATTAGCAAAACATCCAAGGGGCATATTAACAAGGGCCAGCGATAATTATCGCTGGCCCCACAAAGCGATAGAAATATTATCGCCGGCTATCGCTGAAAATTATCGCCATGATAACGCTATATTTACAATGCATAGCGCTATGGCGATAATATTTCAGCGATAGCGGTGTTTGCCATGGAACATCGCTGGTTTTCCAGCAATGTTCCATGGAAAACAGCGATAACATTGCTGATACGACCCTGTGGTCGTATCAGCATAATCCACCTACCATTATTAGTATGCTTTAGTCTGGAATTTAACAGACGTTAAATTCCAGCGTTAAGGCCGAGGTAGCGCGATTTTTTTATCGCTGCACCTCCTTGTTAATATCGCGAAGCTGCCTTCGCGATACTTTCATGTGCTGTTTTCACAGACACGCCTTCTTTGCATCTCATTAGCGATGCGAGGCTGTGAAAAAACGGGCTCTACATCAAGGAAACACGCGCTAGCGTGTCCTTGATGATATTGCGATATAATTATCGCCGCTTATCGCCCAAAAACGGACGCTAAAGCGGCGATAATTATATCGCCAGCCCTTGCTAATATGCCCCCAAGAGGCCTATTAGCAATAACCGGCGATAATTATCGCTAAGCGCACTTAGCGCTAGGATAATTATCGCCGGCTACCGCCGGTTTCTATCGCGGAAATAGCGTGCTATCAGCAACGCTTATCTCCAATGCGATAGAAACCCCTGCTGTCGCTGGAAAACAGTGCGATTATCGCTGGAAATCCAGCGATAATCGCACTGTGACCGGCGATAGCTTGCTGATAGGGCAAGGGGGATTTAGCCATGTAATCCACCTCCCATTGGATTACATGGCTAAGTCAGGTTTGGACCAGGTGTAAAAAAACAAGCGCTAATAGTGTTTAGCGCTGGTTTCTTTATCGCCTTGCTGGCCTCCCTAATAGGCGATAGCGATGTTAGCGACTATTTCCAGTCCGTTGGGAATGCCTACTTTGCATGGCATTAGCGATAAATATCGCTGGCATGCAAAGTGGCACCCAACCCGGTTGCTATCGCCTAAAAGCTGTCGCTAACAGCTGTTAGCGACAGCTTGCTAATAGGGCGGAAAAAAAATCGCCGCTAAAGCGGCGATAAGGCCCTTAGTAATATGCCCCCAAGTCTTTATTCAGAGAATCAGGATTCACAGACCTTTGCAAATGGTGCTTGTGAAAATAGCAAATCCGCCAGCGTGGTTGAAATACTGCATTAATAAATTTGAGGTGAGAGGTAGAGTTGTGCTGCATACCGGAAGATAGATGAACATCATCAAAACTCCTAAGTCTTCTAACTTGAAAACGCTTGCAGGGTAAATGCTGTCGAACTCGAAACCCGGACTAATTGTGTTTCTAGGTGTAAATAGAAAGGGAACACCTCAAAACCTGGAATCGTGCGTTAAGCATTTATACGCAGGAAATGCATTTTCTCTATAGAGATACAAAAAATGTTTAATATGCAAATATATTTTGAGACTTTTTAAAACTTTTGGAAACTAATCATACAAAAAGGTCACGTAAGTGCGTACTCCTGTATCTATGACTGTTGTAGTCTTCTAGATTTTTTTGCGAATTTCACAACAGACAGAAATTAGCTCCCGTTGTTCAACTAATCTTACAGGAGCAGATTGCTAGCATCTTTTCTTACCTTCTGTGTATCATGCTTTTATTATTTTCCTCTAGTTGAAATAATGCGCCCATATTTCTTTAATAAAAAATCGTAAGGATTTAAGTCGCTCTACAGATTATGACTCTTGATGGATCCTGAGCATATTAAAATTGCTTCCCTAAAGAATACTTTTTTTCTTGCAACGCGATACAACTTGTTCCTACACAACATTACAATTCAAGTGTGAACCAATTTACACATAATCCTTATTTTGAATCGGATTCACTATATCATCCCCCTAGGTCTCCTCAAAATAATGCTCTGGAAGTCCTCTACGGAAGAGTGAAAATGAGACAGAGAATTCGAAGCATAACTTGAACTCCTTTCATTTAACAGACACTATAAAATAATAGTCACGTGAGTTTATAACGGTCTATATGCTAAAACGGCGATAATGGGCTTGCTAATATGCGTTATAGGATTCCAATAGAAGCCCAGGTTAGATGTGCAGGACATCTAACCTGGGCTTCTATTGGAATTCTATAACGCATATTAGCAAGCCCATTATCGCCGCTTTAGCGGCAGTTTCCTGCCGCTAAAACGGCGATAATTTTATCGCCGGTCTTGCTAATATGCCCCGCAGTTTCCTGCACAAAAAATGTGATAATATTGTTTGCAAATCGCAGCTCACCCTACCAATGTCGCAAACCAGGCTTGGGGAACTAGTGTGAACTGGGAGCACCAAGAAATGGGTAAGTAGCAATATAATTTCAGGTTCTGATCTTTGTAGACAGAAATATGTATTGTACATTTCTTATTTTTGTAGATTAAGTTTCAATACTGATCTTCCGTGGAGTATAGACCCATTGCAACCGCGGTTTTTAAAACGTTTTAGGAATGGTTTCTCCAAGAAGAAGGTGCAGTTTCTTAAATACATGAGGGAATATTTATAAGCCCCTTTGCATCGCTCATCCACCACGCAAAATGGAGCAAGAGCGACGCAAATTAAAACTGAAATTTATGTAGTCACGCAAGGCCACCATGAGCGCCTTCATAAATCTCGGGGCAGATTTACAAGCCCCTTGCTTCACTTTTGTGATGCAGCGGCGACGTAAAAAATGCAGCCAATTTACAACGTGACGCATCTAGAGAGATGCGTCACGTTGAAAGCCCTGTGTCACATTATACCTGCGTCAGGTATAATGTATGCAGGGTGGGCGTTCCCACGCAGGAAAGTCTCGTAAACGTGACGCAGTGAAATCTACATGATTTCACTGCGTCACTTCTAGGACGCCACTGCATCAAAACCTTACGCCTGCTTGAAGCAGGCGTAAGGAGTGACACAGTGTAGTGGGAATAGGCCTCAAAATGCATTGCTGGAGTTGCGTCACGACTCCAGCAATGCGTGACTTTTGCCCCAACAGATGCGTCAGAATTTCTGATGCATCTGTCAATACTTGCGCCATGGTGCGCCGTATTGTAAATACGGCACATCCATGGTGGCACAAGGGTTTCTCAGGGTGGCGCAGGGAAAGTGATGCATTTCTACAGAGACGTCACTTTCTTGTAAATCTGCCCCCTTGAGTAGTGCAACAAATCGCTGTGTTGCATTAGTCTGCGCCAGGGAGGCGTTTCCATGGGTGTTGCGTGGGTGTTCCCACCCAAAATTCATGGATTTTGACGAGCTCCATACTCACAGAGACATGGCTCTCTCCTCCCCTCTCTCTAGCGCCGGCACTGATTTGAGCTGCCATGCACCAGGCACACACCTTAGCGCCATTGTGCTAGGATGCATGCCTGAGTCTACCATAGGTTTTGTACAAGAAGGTTGCCCTTCTTGTACAAAATACTATGGCTAGACAATTGAAAACTCTTTTTCTACATTGCATGTGTGCTGTACAGTGCAGCACACATGCAAAGTCAAAAACGAAAGGAGAAAAGAAAACATTTCGCCTTTTAATGCCTGCTTTTCAATGGCGTACATTTTTGGTACTAAATCCTGTCTACTAATGTTAGTAAATAGGGTTTAGCATCAAAAAGCATGGGTGGTGCATGGGAATGCCCATGTACCACCTATGTAACGCCCTCTTGGCGCAAAGTAATGCAAAGCATTGTTTTGAGCTGCGTTGCGTTACTGTTGAGTACTTTCTTCCACAAAACAAGATTTGCGCTGGAAAGTGAATCAGGAAAAAACATTTTGTGCTGGTTAGCATCACTTTTGCATGGGAACATCCTATACTCCTTAGTCAATACCACAATCTGCCTTTACACCGGAGTCAGTACCACGACTGCAACATTAACACGCGGTCCTTTACCACGCAAGTCGTTACAATGACTTGCTTTAGGCGACGCATTGTTGGACTGGTGTTTGATTTTAAGACCAACACTTTCCCTACTGAGACACTGACTGGAGTTGGAATAGTAATTTATACTATTCCAAAATCCAGCACCCTGGAAGGCAAGTCGTTGTAACAACTTGTGTGGTAAAGGAACACATGGTAACGACTGCGGTGTAAAGGCATGCATGGTAAATGCATGCAGGGTTCCATCATGCAACCATTTTGAACACCATATCACCTCAGTTTAGACCCAGCTGTATGCAAATCTGTCTTGACCCTGCGCCAACTGGAACAGTCCAGCCCAAAACTGCCAAGCCAGGTCCTCCTTGTACCGGAATACATGTAACCCAGGATCAGTTAGGCCCTAGTTTGCGCTCATCAGCGAGGTACAGCTTGGTGTCAGTGACACACTGTACACGGGACCCACATCCGGGCATACTCATCCCACTTAGGGTGACACACTAAAGTATACAAAAAAGTGATGGATGGAATATTTGAACTAATCTCAGCCACTGGTAATTACTGTGGGCCACATCCCAATCCATCGTTATTTTGCACACTATGTTACCTCAGTTTGGAACCAGCTATATGCAAATCACTCAAGACCCTGCTCCAGTCAGAACAGTTCAGCCTGACCTGCCAAGGCAGATCCTCCCTGAATTGGAACACAAGCAACCCAGGACCGGTTTCGCCCTAGTTATAGGCTCATCAGTCAGGTACAGCTTGGTTCCAGTGACACAGTGTGCATGGGACCCACTTCTGGACATACCCATCCCACTTAGGGCAACAAACTACAGGGGCTTATTTACAATCCCCTTGCGCTGGCGGTGCATTACTTTTAATATGGGAAAAAGTGATCCAATGCTGGCTTGTAAATAAGCCCCAAAGTGTGCAAACTGACCTTGCAGTTCGGGCTGGACTGTTCCCATGGGTAGAAGGGTCAAGACTAATTTGCATATGGCTAGGTACAAACTGGAAGGCGTGTTGAGAAAAAAACAATGGATTTAAGCCCAGATCTCTGTCTGGAGGTGAGTGTTTGATATTGTTCAGCATTCCGTCCATCAATTGTTCTTTTTGCATTTGTCACCCCAAGTAGGACGGGTATGCCCAGATGTGGGTCCCATGCTCATGATGCAGCTGGTTTCAAGTTATCATTGCTGTTATGGGGTGATACCCCAAAACCGTTCCTAAGATGCTTGTTTCTGGTCCAGGGAGGACCTGGTCTGTCATTTCAGGCTATAATGTTCCCATGGGAAGCAGGACCAAGACTGATTTGCATGTGGCTAGGTCCAAACTGGAATGGAGCGGTGAGCAAAAAAATGATGGATTTAGGCCTAGATCTCTGATTGGGGGTGAGTGTTTGACATTGTTCAGCCTTCCGTCCCTCAATTGTCCTTTTTGCCAAATATCACTTGGTGCCCTTACATACTCTGCAGTGATCAATTAATCACTGCAGAGAATGCAAGGGCGCTGAATGGCATATGCAGTGGTTTCTAAAGTTTAGAAAAGCAGAATTACCAAAATTCCTCAGATTCCGCCAGTAGAATTGAAAATTCCCCCCAGGCTTAGTGTAAATAATATAGAACTAATGTTTTGGGGAAAAAAACACTGAAATTCACCAGTTATAGTTTGCTGAGCTAACTATAACTTGCACCCCCATCATGCACTGCTTAGTCCTTCACGTTACATCACTCGTGACATTTTAAATGACATCATTGATGACATCACTGATTATAGCTCAAATTACATATTTGACGACATCAGTAATAAAACCCTAGTTATATACAGCATAGAGTTACTGAGTGTACACATGTGGATCCATTGCATGGATATAGAGCAAGTTCAGACGGCAAGCTTGGTTTTGCATATTGAAAGTTATATGGTGTACCGTTTCGAAATCATTAAAGTACGGGGTGCAAGGATTACTTCATGTAAGCAAGGTAAACGCATAGTGCACCTGATGTGGTTTGCAAAGGTGTGTTTCAAAGTAGGTAGTGGCTTAAAGTAAAATAATATTCAAAAAATCTGTGAGAAAGGCCAAATCTTCTATGGGCAATAGATTATCCACTAGTGACTATGTGGACACATGACTATGTTAAATAGTTGTAATAAAGTGCTATTGACAAACTCTATGTAGGGGTGACATTTACAAGGTGTGGATATTTTTTCCCACACCTTCATTATTAGAACATTATCAAAATATTATTAAATAATGTAGAAGTAAGTGATGTCCCCTTTACAGGCACTTTATCTCACAATGGTGTTTTACACATGGCTGTATGTCATTGTACTAATCTCATGAATGTGTGTAGTGTGTTTTACCAAAGTGCAGAGGGTTGTCCATAGGGCCTGGCAGATGGTGTCTTTTCAGTGGCAAATACATACCTGTCAAAATCTTGACATACAGTTATGGTTCATATGAAGTATTTAAGAGGATAATCCCATTAAGACAGCCTCAGCCTGCCCATACGGGTGAAGGAATCATGGCCCTTCACCTTTTTCCAGAGCAAAGGTCAGCCTGACAGACAGTCTTCTTGTTCAGGTCAGGCAGCCAGGAGCTAGACATGCACTAAGGTCCTTTTATTTATGAGAGCCTTGAATCACGTTTGCACTACGCAAAGTGTTAGATGCGTGACACAAGGCTCTGAGTCAGATATATAAAGCCATGCAAAGCCACATTGCATTGCTTTGAGTGGCCACATAAATCTCGAGTGAGGCAACACAACGCAAATCGCTGCAGTGCCTTACTCTGCACAAGGGAGGCATTTAATGGGCATTGCAATGAGTGTTCCCATGCAACTCCCATGGTTTTTGACGCATTCCCAGATTTACAAGTTAAGTTGTAAACCTGGAAATGCATTAGAATCTTATGCCTCTCCAGGGCAGGTGTAACAAGGAGAAATATCTTTATTTCTCCTAGTTTATTCCTCTTTGTATGTGTGCTGCATTTTGCAGCACACATAGAAGGAGGAAAACACCACTATGGATTGTTTTCATGCAGGAAGGTGCCCCTTCCTGCAAAAAAACAATCCTGCTGACAACACAGGAACCTTGCACCATGGTGCAAGTATGCCGGCGTTGGCGCTAGGCTGCTAAACGGCGCCAGAGCAAGGGGAAAGGGCAAGAATGCACCGTATTTGATAACTACAGTGCATTCCTGCCCTTTCACTTTGATGCAGGACAGCGCAGTAAGGTGACTTGCTGCACTTCCCTACAACAAATCCCCATAAATGAGGGCCTAATTGTGCAGGCTCCTGGCTGCCTGAGCTGAACTTTGCCAGGCTTAGGATTTCACAGCCGTGTGGACGTCATCTCCTCAGCCTGTCAAAAGTGCTTCGAGGCCCTCCCCCTTGTGACAAGGGTGAGCATAACTGATTGCCTCAGACCTTGGTGCTTCAGTTTTAAGCCCTGAAGTGCCCAAGGAGTGTCAATCAGTAACACATCTTCACAGAGTGGGGTAAGGTCAGCAAGTCTCACTGAACCCATGCCACTCTGTGCTGATTGAGGGACTGCTGCCTCACCTCATTGGTTGCCCTACATAGAAAAGTCAGCAGTTCTGACCCTCCTGGGACCTCCAAGGCTTTTCGCTTTCTGGAAGCTGCAAGGCAGGTAGGTTTTATGTGTTTTAATGTTGCAGGGCAGGTAAGTTTTATGTTTTTGAATGTTTGGTGTGTGCCTGCATGTATGTATAAATGTTTGAATTTGTAGTGAGTGAGTGTTGTGAATGGATGTGTGTGTACGCATTTGTGAATGCTTTCTTGTGAGTGAGCGCGTGTATATGTGGGCGTGTGTGGCCGCTCGCCCCCTTCCCTGCCAGAATTACTGGCCGCTAATGCATTAAAGTGAATAGAAAATTAGCTTCAGATGTAGCATGTTGAATCGCCTTCAAATCCCAAAACTATAGAATGCTGTAAAAAAGACTGGATGATGTCAATTGTGCGCAGGGGGAGCACTGGTTGGAGTTAGCTCAGTAAACTATAACCCGTGAATGTTAGTGGTTCCCTGCCACCATTGACAAAGTGAGTGGATGATGTTCCACAGGGACAGCTTCCACTTTGCGTATACTATCCCACCCCATGTAAGATGTTGGTATCTGGTCAGTGGCTAATCATTGATACATACCAAAGGTGCGGGGATGCCCCTTTCATGCCCCCTTGTCTTTGCAATTATAAATGGGTTGTGAATACTACTTTGTGAGCGTGAAGGACGTTTACAACTTGCAAAGACCCTTTAGTACAATGTGACTCCTGATTTTGTGACCACAGAGCCTGCAATTTTACAAACTGCAGACTTTGTGACTGCACAATCAATTCGTATATAAGGCCCTAATAACAATCATGTGCCGGGTCTGAGCATCCTATGAGCAATGACGTCCTAGTTCATGGAATTAACCAGACTCTGGTGAAAAACATTATTCACTACACAATGTATAGAAATAAATAATTAAATACAGAAAAATGGAAAGCTACAAGAAAGTTCAATAATAGATTGACTACCTATCCGTAAATATAACCTAAAGGACCATACATTGTAAAGGCAATGAAGAATACAAAACTCTGCAGAAAAACGAGGATATGAAACGCATATTATTGAACATAATATAGGTCTTTCAGCTAACTGCCACCTGCTCTTACAGAAACCAAATCCTTCCAGGTATGTTCAAGGTTAGGTATTTTCAGAGCTATTTATATTCATACAGTATGGTGTATTACGCACAATATATTTGGGAAATTGGCTCATGATCCTTAACTGCGTGGACATTAGCTTCATGTACCAGGAAATTGACTCACTGCTGGCGGCCATTACTTAAATAAACAGTACAGGAAAACAATTTGATGTGGAGCAAGAAGAGTGATAAACAAAGCAACCCTCCACTTTAATTTCTCTCACAGAAAAATGCATAATTCATGTCGTAGCAAATATGTTTAAAAGAGATATAAAAGAGACAAACTGCCTGCCGAACTACAGTCTACCAATATTTTATGAGTGTACAGTGTCAAAGGGAGCAAAACAGCCAAGATCAGTCTCTGGCTGAAAATGGGCTTCGGATGTGAGTGGCGTTTGCTGATGGAAAATACAAATTTACTAACAAAAATAATGGTAATGTAGTAGAAAAGAGATGAGGACAAATATTAAAACATTCAGTTATTATTGCAGCTACTAGACTACTGGGCGGCAGTCAGCTATCACACAGCAGGCTAAACACGGTAGTTAATATCTTTCCATAATCTGATGTTGCAACCTCAGTATAATGTTAATAATATATATGAAGTAGATTTTAGAATATACATTCTTATTTAATTTAAACAATACAAAATGTATAAAACTATATTTTACAGTACTTATTTCATTTTATTGCATTTATAAATCGCTTATGCATAACTGCTTTACATAGCACAATGACTACCAATAAAAGCGATATATATCAATTAACATGACAGGAGCAGAGAAAAAAAGTGGTATACATATATGCTGAAGAGAACTAAAAGTTAGAAGGAAAAAGGTTCAGGGAGAAGATGGACTCTCAAAGAAACACAATGTATGCAAAGAAGAGGAAGAGCACTCATACAGGAAATTAACTATTAAGAACACAGAGGTAAGAAAGACAAAGGATTGAATTTCGGAAGGGATGGTGGACAGAGAAATCAGCCTGGACTCAGAACCAGAGTGTAGAGAAAGGGAGGGGTTTTAGAGTTTAAAAAGAGAGGCGGGGAAAAGGAGGTGCCAGACTAAGGGAACTTTGAGGACAAAGCATAGAAAACAAAACTGAAGATGGAATGGTATTTATAGAAATGAGGTGCGGAAAGACCTGAACACTTTGGTAAAGTTTAAAGTAAAGAAAGGGGAATAATTAAATACTCATTTTAGAAGCACAACAGAAGAGAGAGGAAGTGCTCTCTGTAGGATAGAACAATACTCAAGGTTGAACACATTAAGGCTGAGAGTACAAGTTTTAGTGGCCTAGAAGAAATAAGTATGAGTACAAGTTTTAGTGGCCTAGAAGAAATAACTTTCGTAAACAATGTAGACTTGAAAGTTAACATTACAGCGAAACTGTAGACATGTGCAAGGACAAAGAGACTAGAGTTAAATAGAACACCCATATTATGAGCAGAAGGGGAAAGTGATAGAGGAGAAGAGGGAAAAGAAGTTGAGTGAATGGAATAGAAGAGCAATTCAGCTTTAGGCATATGTACATTAAGTTCATGAATTGCTGAAACACAGGAGGAGGTGATATTGTGGATGAACATGGTAAAATAGGAAAAGAAAAAGAGATGAAAATCGTCAGCATAGAGATGGTAAGAAAGATTACAAGAAATCGTGATCCCTGACAGAGATGAAGTACAAATAGAGATGAGAAGAGAGTCAAAAAAGAAAGGGAGTTGGCTAAATGTATCGTAATAAGATTCCTTGGCAGACAGGAAGAGCAAGGTCATAGGCAGAATGAAATAAGAGCTGGCAGTTAATATTCCACCACTAATATGAACAACATCAGAAGCAAATGTCAGGCTGTTCTACATCACAAGAAATATGGGGGCATATTCCCAAGGACTCATCGCTGAGTTAGCGGCACTTTATCGCAGCCAAAGTGGCGATAAATATATCGCACCATTCACAAGCAGGTGCTAACATCCGAAATCACCAGTTTTCCCGCGATAGCAGCCGCAAAAAACATCGCCACAAATGATACCAGCAACTAACGCTAATAATATGCAGAGTAGGCGTTCCCGTTCAAAAAGTCGCTACAACACCACTTTGCAACATTCTCAACGACCAGCCAGATCGGCGATAAGATACAAAAACATGCAATAAGGCGCGTTAGCAGCAGGGATTTAACACCTGCTCTTACCTGGTGTTAAGTCGGACGACAACCTGCACCATGAAAGGGAGCCCAGCCCACAGCCACACCGGAAGAACAACAGATGCCATGGAGCTACTGATCATGCAGCTCAGAGCCCCAAGAGGGCCACAACACCCACCGCCACCACCCCAAGGCCCGCCACCCCCCCAGGACCCCCTCCCCGGACTACCAGACCAGCAGTGGGGTATGTGACGTGCTAGGCCCCTTTGATTGGCAGGGTCACATGTCCTGTGACGCCTGTGCTGGATGGGTGTCGTGTGGGTCTGAATGAGCCCTCAGGGAGTGGCCGTGGCATGCTGACAACTAGACCAGTGATCAGCAGATCACTACAGGGACGACCTGGGACAATTAGCGTTGTCGTCCCCCCCTGTAAGCGTAAGCGGAGTGGACTGTCCTGGCGTATGGCAGGCCAGCGTAGGGGTGGGAACAATGAACCTGGGGCTCTGGGCGTGCTCCAGTTCTGGGATGGAAATGGAAGCAACTGATGCGTGTGTCCCTGTTGTAGTGACTACGCCACCCGGACCGCAATCGGCACTGTTGCACCCTGTCACTCAAGTTCCACGACATGAGCAACATGGACGTCAGGGGGAATCTCCCACCCTACATTCAACCATACTCACATACATGAATGATCAAAGGCATGACACATCTGTGCGATTCTGAATGTTTAATTCACATCCAGTGGAGTGTCGCAGCTGGAGCAGTACAGGGCCATGCAAACCCCACCTCACATTATTGGCCCGTGGAGGGACAGCCAGAGTCCTTCAGGGAATGACAAGTACATCGGAAGGGGAAGAGTTCAGTCCTCCGTCTGATCGCTGTGTCATTGGTAACCAAACAGGAGATGGCAGTCCATTTCGAGGTCCAAGGTGAGTGTCGTAGAGTGTATCTGGGGACAGTGGAAGGTGATGATGCAAAGGGCAGGACCAAGCAGAAACCCTCCATTTTGTGGAGATGAATGCTACTGCCTCCTCCTTACCAGTAAGGTTGGTTCACCCGCATCTTTGTCCTCTGATGGCACATGTGCCTCACACGTGGGGGGTGGTGGATTGCCTGCCGCACTGTGAGGCACTGAGATATCGGGGGCGATGATGTGGATGTAGGAGCTGCAGCAGCACTCATCTGAGTAAGGCCTTGAGGCAGCAATGCCATGACGATGTGCTGCAGGACATTGAAGGCCCCAGCCACATCCCGCTGGTGTGCAGCCATGGCAGCCATTCTGTCCGCCGCCATCCGCACCATTGTCTCCATGAGCCCCTGCATCTGTCCCAACTCCCAGCTGACATCGCTGGAGCCACCCTGACTGGACAGTTGTTCTTGTCTCAGTATCATGACTCCAGCGATGTCAGCCATGGATCGCTGGAGAGCATGGAGCGGACTGTGGGTGTCCATTAGGGACTGAAAGTGGTCCCTGATGGGAATCAGACACCCATGTATGGCATCAAGTTTGGCTGCCATGAGGTCGAACCCCACCCGCACCTGATCAGCCACCTTCTCCTGGCACTCCAACACACGGTGTTGGAAGGCCATGTGTTGTTCGTGGGGGTCCAGGGAGTCAGCCGTGGTGGTAGGTGCTTCCTGCTGTATGGTCTGTGCAGGGGGTGGGGTTCCCTCGATGCAGCTGGGCTGGCCTGCTCCTGAGCATGGGACCTGAGGGTGTCCATGAGCTGTTGGAGGGCGTCGGGGTCGATGGTGGTGTGGTCCTCTTCGTCATCAGTGAAGAAAGGTTGGGTCTGCTCTGCAGGAGGTGTTGGTTCTCCCTCTGCAATGTGAAGGGTAGATGCAGTTTAACATTGTGTTCACATGTATGTTGACGCATAGTACAAATTTACATACAGACTGCATGACAATGTACATTGTGACTGTTTGGGAGGAGCTGCCTATTTGATGCGGGACAGTGGACATTTCGACAACATCACGGATGTTTGTTTGTACTTGTACATGTTCATCCCACGTTTCCCTGCTATGCCAAATGTGATTGGCCAGTTTATACACACAAGCGGCACCACTTGGTTCCTCTGTTCTGTTGTGAATGTGTTGCAGTCCATACCACATTGTTGTCAATGTTGATGTGCTCTGAATATTATGTGTGTGTGCTGCGTTTGGGGAGAGTCGCCCCTGCAGCTCTGATGTGGCTGGCCCTTATGCCTTTCAGGCGGTGTGCCTTGACTTCTGTGCTTATGCAGTGCTGAGATGTTGCATACTTGGGTAAATTGGGCTCTTGGTGGGAGTTGGGACTGTGGTGCATGGTTTGTCCGCAGGTGTGTTGTTGAGGTCAGGGGTTGTTTGTGCAGGTGGATGTGTCAGAGTGTGACCTGCTCCTTTACGGATGTGGTCCACACTCAGCCACCTCAGTGTTGTGGCGTGCAACATGTCATGGTATATTGACTGCAGCCATGCTATTCATCATGCAGTGTCACTTGCATTGTCAGTGTGGCTCACTCACACACCGCTTTGCTGGGTTTGGCACATGTGCATGGGTTTGTTGTGAGATTAGTGATGTGTGGGGAGCTCCCCCTCTGTGCACATTGTGGACGGGAGCCCACTTGCTGTTTCTATGTGTGCTGCAGTATGCCAAGGAGCTCAGGGGCATGACCCTGAGTCATTGTGGGTGTGCAGTGTGCTATTCTTGATTGTGCATGTGTGCCATTGTGCCCATCTCCCCCCGTCCCCCCAGTCACTGGTGGTTACTCACCCTGAGTTTGTTGTGTCCGGTCATGTTGAGTAACCCTGGGCGAAGTGCTACGCTACGCTCGCGTAGTTTGCGAAGTTTGCGCTACTTCGCACAACGCGAATTGCACGTAGCACAGTGCGAACACGCCGTAGCGTAGCGTAGCGTAGTGCCGCGGTCATTTTTGCTTGCTCGCGGTCCTCAACGTCAAGTTGGCGACCGCGAGCAAGCAAAATGACATCCCGGCGAGACTTTTCCTCGTTCGCGATCAGCAACATCAAGTTGCCGATCGCGAGCGTGGAAAATAAACCTCCCGGCGAGATTCTCAACGCGGGGAGGTCAGGTTTCTCATTGCGAGTGGTCGCGTATGCTTGCGACCGCTCGCGATGAGAAACTACCAGTCCGCGTTGAGAAGCTGCCGCTCGAGTAAAAATCTACTCGAGCGGCAGTAAAGACAGCTCGCACTGTGCAAGTTGCCGTTTTCAATGATTGCACAGTGCGGACAAGCATCCGGCACTGTGCAATCATTGCGAACAGTGCGCTACGCAGTTCGCGTAGTGCTACGCGAAGCTTGCGTAGCGCGAACTGCACTTTGCGTAGCTTCGCGAAGCATTACTTCGCGAACTACGCCCACCCTTAATGTTGAGCAGTGTCCGGACCCCCAACTCCTGCCACCGTCTCCCCACTGATGACTGTGGACACCATTTCCTCCATGTCATCCAGCTCCTCCTGTGGCGCTGGACTCCCACCTCCAGTCTGCATTGCTGCCTTCTGGTTGTTGGCGAGTTTCTGCTTGGTTTTGCGCTTGACATCATTCCAGCGCCTCTTGACCTCTTCCATTGTCCTCCTCAGCACTCTGACTGCATTCACCTTGTCCAGGATGGACTGCCATGTTGCATTTTTGGTTGCCAATGACACAGTGGAGGTGACGAACAGTTGTTGATGGTGTTCGACCACCTCCGTGATCAGGATCCTGTTTTCCTGCAGATTGAACTTCGTCTTCCTCTTCTTCTTGTCCTTGCCCTTCCCTGTCCCCGGGGTCCCAGGCTGGACCTCCGTGGGGCTTGTGGGGTTTTGGTCGTCCTCTGTACCTGCTCCGGCTGCCTCCATTATGCTTCGCTGTGGTTCGGTTTTTGTTTGTGGTTTTTTTTTCTGCTTTTATGGTGATTTTTCCCGCCTGACGTGTGTGATTTGCAGGCCTGGCGATGCTTTTCGCTGATTGTCTTATCGCGATTGGGCCCATCGCAACTTTTTTCACATTCGGCTTTGGATTTTTATCGCCATCCAGGTGAGTTACTCGCGGTCATTTTCCGCGTTGTCGCGAAACTATTGCATGTTACCGCCATGTTGGGAATGGGACGTTAACACAGTGTTATTTTCCCGTGATGGACTGAGATATGAGAAGTTGCGTTAAGCGAATTTGGCGATAGTTAACACACGTTCTTGAGAATATCCCCCTTGGTCTTCCTCCGATCTGCTCCCCTTCAGCATCAAAACCTCCAAAGCAATACTTAGTCACTGATAAAAAATACCTTTTGATCTAGTGCTGGATGACATTTTTGATGCCTCTTCTTAGACACCTCACCCTCCCCTCTGAAATTCAGTTAAACATCCACAAGGCCCAAAGTTTGAGACTCAAAAATAACCGGAATCTAAAATACAAGAGCAATTATTGCTAATTTCAAATGTATAAACACTTAATAGACACTTTATGAAAGGCAAGGAAGCCAAACATTCGATCTAGGTTGGTGATCAAAAGATGCATAACACAGGGTGTAGTAAAGGTCACATATATATATGGGTATTACTAAATACTCTCCTAGCCAATCTTAGAATTCAAAATCTCAAGAAAGATTTGTCCTAATGATCTCTCATAGTTCCCACATTGATCTATAGAAAGCTTTTTCTGTTTTGCTCGATGAGGCTGTGGTAAAAGAATCAGAAACCCAGTGCCTGCAATTTGATCAGTATCAGGTACAAAATTAGACATATTTCTTATCATGTGATTCAATGGCCATGGAAGGGAAAACATCATAAAAGACTTGCTTATCTAATTTCTTTGCTTTATTGTTTCAGACACTGGCATAACAATTGCTATGTCAGAAGTCACCTAAATAGGTTGTCAGAAATGATGAGGCTGCATTTCCGGCAGATAGTGAGCTCACTCATCGGGATTCTTAAAGGTACCATTTTGAGGTTGCCATTTTGTAGAATAGTCCATCATGAAATAATATTTCAGATCCAAAGCAGGCACTGCATGACATTGGACATTAAGTGAGAAAATTCCGAAGGATATCTGAAAGAACATGAATCTAGATCAGGGGTCTCCAACCTTTCCTGTAGTGAGAGATACTTCAGTGAAAATAATTGTGAGATACTACAGGCTAAAAAACTTGTGCATTGTTACCAGACACTCCCACACCAGGCTTCATTGACTTTAAGCTTATTGTCCATAGATCTAGATACTATGGTTTGAACAAAATACTTTGACTAGGGACACAATGGCAGGGCTGTGTCAGCAAGAGTGTGGTCTTTGGGGATGTATGAGCATGTGCGCATGAATGGGATATATTTTTATGGGTGACTGAGAGCCTGTATCATATGTACTTGCAGCACGAGACATATCTATCTCCATATGTGGCACCGTTACATGTATGATGTAACTGTTTCCTGCCTCTATTGCAGCACCCTCCAACAAAAATGACTTATGAAGCAATATCTAACATCACAGACAATCGTGCAGAAATCAGAGCAAAAACATTGGAACAAGCATCGGATATATACTTATTAATCCAGAAAACCAGACCATTTAACACACAGGGAGGATCTATCACCCAACAATTAAAAAACTTGAATTTATCACCAGAAGAGAAGTTAATCAATGCTTGCACGTGTCAACTTTAATCCAGTGTCACAAAGCAAAAAGGATTCCACGTGGACTACGGTTATCAATCAAACCGATGTTATTCAGGTTTTTAAATTTTTTTTTTAATAGTTTATTGTATATGATTACTTAAAATCGTTACAATTTACACTTAAAAAATTTATTAAACTTAGTCTTCCATTAAATACCACTTATCAGCAATGAGCTTGGCAATATTTAAAATCTGAATCACATTAATAAAGCTCATAAAATATTGGCTAACCGGTTAAACAATCTGCGAAAGTTCTATTATTCACAACGTTCAAAAGTGCTCAAGTGACCGAAATTATCCAAAGGTTAAATTGCTTAAGATAAAATGTCCATATAAAATGCCAAACTTTCCAATAAGGTTTGGTCAGCTGCCGTTTTTCTGTGTTATTCCTGTTATCTTGTGGAATAGGATCGCGGTCCTTTTGCTACTTGGACTGGTGAAGGGGAGCCATGTTTGAAGCCCCTGCCGTCCTTGTTCGTACTTTATCAATGTCCTCTAAATCGGCTTGCCTTAGAAGTTCCCTTACTTTTGCCAGATATTTTACCCCCCGGCACGCCAAGATTATAGAGGAACCTTCCAACCAACGTATCACGGCTTGCCTGCACGTACGAATGTTCAATTCGTTAAAATTCAGGTTTCAATTTAGTGGTATGCCATACTAAACAAATGTTCTTTAGATCTTAGACTTTTACTCATAGAGGAACTAGCACAAACCAACAAAGAATTGGAAGAAGAAATAGAAATGTTGAAGACTGACTTGTCCATAAGACTAGAAGCTGATACATGGAAAACGACTTTGGAAGATCTTAATATCAAATTAGATAACTATGGCAAAGATTTACAAATAAGGAAATTTAAACAAGATACAGTGGATTACAAACTCAACGAAGTGTATACTTGGGCAGAGGTATATGCCCAGAGAAGATCAAAACAGAAAACAACCACATCATCAGAAGAAAGAATAGTCTCTGATCAGGATATGAAGCTGACTCGAGCTCCATTAAATAAAGGAGCATTGACAGCAGAGAGTACAGGAAATGCACAGTTGAATAGCATGGATTCCACAGAATCAACAACATTGACTTTGACTTTTTTAGGCAGCGACCAAGACAAAATTCTGTCACCAGATCGAAGCATTTCCAAAAAACATGCAAAGGACAAAGAAAAAGAAAGGATCAGCCAAAATTTGAGGAGCAAAAACAAAGTCTATTGATCAACATATCTTCGGTTCCATTAACAACACATCAATAAGCAGTTTTAAATAAAGGCACATAATTTGTACCAACCTACAATACCAACTTATTTGAAACAGGAATAGCGTTGTTCAAATTTATGAGGAATTTGCGACTATGGCATTTCTTCGAGAATGTTATACCGCCTAAAGATGACACAGCAGAATTGGAATACGAAGTCTTTAAACCTAGGAGTACCTATATGCCACCAGTATCCCATAAAATGCTGGATACCTTGGAGGTATTGATGAAAAAAGATTTCGCTTCTCTCAAACTTTCACTCTAAAAGACATTCAAATTTTTCTAAAACATAACACAGAATCTTGAAAACTTTGTCCCACAATACACAGCTTGTGTTCCAACAAGAAGATACAGGTGGCGCTTTAGTTATCATGGACACCAGTTATTACAATACCAAAGTTCAAGAGCACCTTATGGACGAATCTATATACATGCTTCTAGACAAGGATCCTACCAGTGAGATATTGGAAACATTCTCAAACGTTTTAAACAAAGCACAAGAAATGGAGTGGATAACAACCACAATACGATCATATTCGACAGTGAAATTTCACCGACACCTTCACTTATACATGCTTCCGAAAATCCACAAGAACATTCATGATCCACCATTCTGATCCATTGTATTAGGATGTGTTTCACTGTTTGACCCTCGTGGGAATTATATTGATCACTTTTTGCAGTAATTTGTTCAAACATGAAGATCATACATTCGAGACACCACAGATTTTTACAACACGTGGAAAATCCTGATTGTGAAGGAAGTAATCATTGGTACAACTGATGTAAAATTTCTTTGCATTTCCGTTCCTCTACAAGAGGGCATCAAAGCCGTTGAGTGGGCACTACTTCAACAACCTCAAGTTCAGGCCAATAAAGTATTTCTGCTTAAAATCTTACAATTCTGTCTTCAACACAGCTATTTTAATTGGAATGGAAACATTTTCTTACAACTGAGTGAAACATTGAAGGGATTTGCTGAGACACCAGCATATGCAAATACATATATGGCTAAGTTCGAACATGTCAAAGGGTGCGTCGTAACGCACCCAACTGTCGCACAGCAAAGTTGGCTAAGTTCGAACATGACCATATCTTTTCAGACCCAGAGTGGGATGAGGATCTTATTTTTTATTGTCAATTCATCGATGATATATTTGTGATCTGGAAAAATACTGAAATTAAACTACTAGACAAAATTTCAGAATTAAACACCAAAAACATGAGAATATAATTCACTCACAAGATTAGCAATAGAAGTTTAGCATTTCTGAATGTTTGGGTGGAAAAGAGAAATTTAAAGATCAGCACAAGCATACATAAGAAAAGTACGGACTGAAGCAATTTGCTATTTTTTCAGAGCTTTCATCTACTAAATTTTATCGTAAATTTAACGGACTCTGAGATGCTTAGAATTAAAAGAATATCATCGATACCCGATGCATTCTCTACATCACTAAGGGCCAGATGTAGGTAAATTCAATATTGCGAGTCCCTAATAGCGATTTTTACCGAATCGCTATTAAGGACTCGCAAAATTGAATGTAGGTAGGAATCGCAAAAATATTTGCGATTCCTTAATATTCCTTAATTGCGAATCGCAAATTGTGATTCGCAATCAAGGAATACAATCCCATTCATTCCTATGGGCCAAGAGGCCCATTGAGATGAATAGTATTTGCGCCCGCAATTTGCGAGTCACCAAGAGGCACTCGCAAATTGAGGGGCGCAATTTCAAGGGTGCAAGGGTTCCAAAAGGACACCCTGTTGCACCCCTGAAATGTGCATGTGTGCACATGTTGCGCACATACATGCCCTAAGGGCATGTATGTGTGCCACATGGCACTTTGTAAAAAGCCAAAAGTGCGTTTTTGCAATGAAATTGCAAAATACCACCTACTTGAAGTTGGTGGTATTTTGCGATTCCTTAAGGCAAAATCGCAATTTGCAATGCCTACCAGCATAGCATTTAGGGAATCGCAAATTGCGATTCTCTAAATGCTTGCGCAAAATAAGGAATCACAAGTTTGCGATTCCTTATTTTGCGAGTAGGTTTAAACTTACCTACATTGCTCGCAGCCAAATAGCGATCGCAAACGCTGAAATTCTGCGAATTACAGCGTTTGCGCTCGCTATTTGGCTTCCTACATCTGGCCCTTAGAGAGTAAAAACAGAAATTCATGGAAAGAGGTTCCCCATTAAAATCGTTAGAGACAACAGAAGAAAGAATTCAAACAATTAACCGGCAAGAATTGTGAATAAAGAAACCAAAAATCTCACAAGATCAGTTGGTCTTTGTTTCGAAGTTGTCAACTAAATCACTTACGATCAAAAAAGTATCATTAAACTATGGGAACTTTTGCAGAGTGAACCTGAATGCAGAGGTTTATACAGAAACAAACCTCTCTTCGCCTACACGAGGATATAAAACATAAAGGAATTAGTTACTACAGCTCACAAAAAAGCCAGAAAATTGAAGAAGGCACTAAAAAGTGTCATAACTGTATACATTGCAATAACGTAATCAGTGGCAATAGTATCACACATCCTAGTACAGGTGAGCAAGTCAAACTTAGACATTCAGCAGACTGCAATTCTGCTAACGTGATCTATTGTATTAAATGCCAATGTGGGCTAATGTATATTGGAAAAACAGAACCTAACCAATTCTAACCTAGCTGTTCATTGGTTAGAAAACGGACACAACATTGCTCACCTAAGATTTCTCATTCTAGAGACACTAACAGTTAGTGCAGACAGAGACAAGTCTAAATTACTCTCAGAGAGAGAAAGTTATTGGATAAAAATATTTAACAGGAATGAATGACAAAACCGATATGAGTTGTTTTTTATGAAATGAATGAAATGAAATGACCATTTATTGTGCGCGATAGCTACCCTCAGGCGTCCTAGCGCTACGGACAATGCATACAGAAGAAACAATTGAAGATTTATTCAGATTTGTTAAAAAGCAGGGTTTTTAAGTGTTTACGAAACAATAGTAAATTGGGCTCTGAACGTAGATGAAAGGGAAGGGAGTTCCAAAGTTTGGCTGAGTTGTAGGATAACGACCGGCCCCCACATCTGGCTCTCTTGATCCTGGGTACTGTCATAAGGAAAGAAGATGCTGATCTGAGCTGTCTGTTCGGATGATAGGGGGTGATCAGTGAATGATTGATAACTGCACCTGTTTTCCAGAAGGCTCGGTGAGCAATGCACAGGGTCTTAAATTCAATTCTTTCCCTGACTGGGAGCCAGTGAAGGCTCTTTAGTCCGGGTTTGACTGGAAGTCGACGAGGGATCTGAAGCAATGTTCGGGCAGCGCAGTTCTGTATAATCTGGAGCTTGTGCAAAGTGGTTTGGGGGGCCCCTAAGTAGAGAGCATTCCCAAAATCCAGACGAGACAGAATGAGACCCTGGACCATGATCTGTCTTGCTTGGAAAGGGAATAAGGGGAGAATCTTCCGCAGAAGCCTAAGTAGACCAAAGCAAGTGGCTGATAGTTTGGCTGCTTGACAATTGAAATTAAGGGACTTATCCAACCAGATGCCCAGGCTCTTGATTGTGTCCTTTGGCGTAGGAGCAGGGCCAAGGCAGGTGGGCCACAATGAGTTGATCATAGGCGTGGGGGTATTGCCTAGGAGCATCAGCTCGGTTTTGTCTCCGTTCAATTTGAGACATGACGATGTCATCCATTTGGTCACTTCTTCTAGGCAGTCCCTCAGGCTGTTATGCGCGGCGTGTGGCTGATTGAGAGCCACCACTAGCTGGGTGTCGTCGGCATAAGTGATGATTTTTATCCCAAACTGACGAACTATCTCAGCTAGTGGGCTCATGTAAATGTTAAATAGCGTAGGGCTCAACGAAGAGCCCTGTGGCACACCGCAGCCAAGAGGCTTACTGGGGGAGGTGATATCACCCTCAAAAACCTGGAAGGAGCGGTCTGAAAGGAAGGATTCAAACCAAGCTATTGCTTTTCCTGAGACTCCTAGACTGGTGAGTCGATGTAATAAGATGTTATGGCTTACAGTGTCAAAGGCGGCACTTAAGTCAAGGAGGATGATTGCTGCAGATCCTCCCTGATCCCAAATCTTCCTGGCCTCCTCCGTCACTGCAACCAGAGCAGTTCCGGTCCCATGCATGGGACGGAATCCCGTCTGGGAGGGGTCGAGCAGGTGGTTGATCTCGATGAACTCCGCCAACACTATGTTGGCATGTTTCTCCAAAATCTTGCTCAACCAGGGCAACAGGGAGATTGGTCGATAGTTACTAGGGTTATCTTGGTCTAGGTTGGGTTTTTTAAGAAGGGCTTTAACCATGGCCCGCTTCCAAGGAAGCGGGACAGTGCCTGCGGACAGGGAGGCATTAAGCAAGTCAAGTATGGTGGGAAGGACGTTGACAGTGGCTGACAGCAGGGTGCGCGGTGGTGCCGGGTCATTGGGGGAGCCGGATTTCACCTGATGCATAATGGATTCTAGCATGGTGGGATTAAGTGGGGGGAGAGATTCGAGTGTTACCAGGGGCTCGGTCCCTGATTCAAATGATTTGGTGGGCGGAAGGTCAGTCTGAGTGGAGGAAAAGGAGGTGTAAATTGTTTGTATTTTTTGGAGAAAGAACTCTGCCAGGTTATTGCAGCGAGTTTGCGCATTGATGGAATTGGGGGGGTTTTCTGGAAGCTTAAGGAGGGATCTTGCAATGCGATATATTTCTTTAGGCCTAGAAGCAGCTGCATTAATTTTTTCTTCAAAAAAGGTCGATTGTGCGGTTTTAATTTCATTTTTGTAGGTCTTTATCGCTTCTCTATAAGCAGTTTTACTGGAAGGAGAATAATCCAGTCGCCATTTCCTTTCTAATTTTTTACATTGACGTTTTCTTTCCCGTAATCCTGAGGAATACCAGGGGGCAGTCTTTGTACTGCGCTTAGGTTTGGTGCATTTCATGGGGAGTACGGAGTCTAACGAATTAGAAATCCATCTATTGTAGTCCTCATTAGCAAAAGTAGGGTCAGGGTTGTTGGGTGGTCTGAAAGTTTCAAGAGCTACCAGCCAGTTCTCTAGAGGCTGTTTTGACCAGTTTCGTTCCCTACGTGTAACTGTATTGGAAGTAAGGTTGGGGTCTGGAATGACCTAAGAGAGGGAGATCAAGAAGTGGTCCGTCCATGGAAGGGGGGAGGGAGTTCCCACTATAAGATCTGTGCAGTTGCTAAAAACAGGGTCAAGTAGGTGGCCTTTGGAATGGGTCGGCTTAAGCACTAGTTGTTTCAATTGTAGTGCGGAGAGACTAGTGGTCATTTCTAGGGCGGTATGGTCAGAGGTGTTATCAAAATGGATGTTAAAGTCCCCTAGTAGTGTAAAATTGGATGGACTGCATGCTAGATTGGCCATAATGAGGGGAAGGATATTGTGGAATTGTCCCAAAGTTCCGTGTGGGCGATATAAAAGTATCCCAGAAAAAGTGCTAGTGGGGGAGAAGTCTATGGCGAAGGAAAGACTTTCGCAGTCTGGTATCGAAATGGGAGAACTGCGGCACTTATAACAATCTTTGTAGATAACTGATAGGCCACCTCCTTTCCCCACTTTACGGTCTTCACGTAGTATTTGATACCCTTGGGAGAGGGGCTGGATAAGATCGGGTTCTGACTCAGTATTGAGCCAGGTCTCTGTCAGGAATATGACATCTGGGTTAAGCTCTTCTAAAAGCATGGAGATTTCCGTAGAATGTTTAGGGAGTGACCTACAATTCAGGAGGTACATGTTTTGCTGGGTTTTTTTAATTAATGGGGCAGAATGGAGCTGAAAACCACAGTGTGAGCATGTGGTGTGTAGGTCTGCTAGATTCCAAGAGGAATGGCATCGAGCGGGGGTTGTTCCTCTTAGTTTGAGAAGAGAATTGGGGCTATAGCTCCTAATATGAGTAGAGAACCGGGCAGGGGTTGTGGCCCCTGGCCCCGGTTGGCTGCGGACGGGCACAGACGGGCTTGCCTTAGGCGCGCCTTTGGCGCGCCGGCGGCACGCCCGCTGCGCGTCTGTTTGGGCATGTCCTCTTATAGTGAGGGTAGTCTGAAATGCTAACCTCGATAGTGGTGGAAGGCGGAAGTGGATAGACCTGACTTCCGGTGGGTGGCACCTCCCTCCAAACAAAAACGGAAGAATCCGCGCTGGAACGGGGAGGGACGCCAAACCCACCGGCAGGTAAGCCACAAGTGAGGAGTATCCGTAGTTTTCCCTTTTTTAAGATATTGTTTCCTATGTATTCTAAAAACACAGCATACAAATTTAAAAAAACGGCGTAAAAGTGAGTAATAAGAAACACAAGAGAGCCCTTTCCCAGGCGCTCTCCAGTAAGTACTGTAATCAGGGCAAAGCAATCAGGAAAATTTACCAAGAAAAGTTTAAGGGAGCCCTTCCCCAGGCGCTCCACTGTCTGCGTAAAACGAGCAATGTCTCACTCTAGGCGCGTCCGCTGCGCGTCTGTTTGGGCATGTCCTCTTATAGTGAGGGTAGTCTGAAATGCTAACCTCGATAGTGGTGGAAGGCGGAAGTGGATAGACCTGACTTCCGGTGGGTGGCACCTCCCTCCAAACAAACGGAAGAATCCGCGCTGGAACGGGGAGGGACGCCAAACACAACCGGCAGGTAAGCCACAAGTGAGGAGTATCCGTAGTTTTCCCTTTTTTAAGATATTGTTTCCTATGTATTCTAAAAACACAGCATACAAATTTTAAAAAACGGCGTAAAAGTGAGTAATAAGAAACACAAGAGAGCCCTTTCCCAGGCGCTCTCCAGTAAGTACTGTAATTAGGGCAAAGCAATCAGGAAAATTTACCAAGAAAAGTTTAAGGGAGCCCTTCCCCAGGCGCTCCACTGTCTGCGTAAAACGAGCAATGTCTCACTCTAGGCGCATACCATTTAAATATGAATGCCAATGTTTTATGTATTTCATCATGTCAAGCAATCTCATGACAAGGGGATTGCGTTCCAAGAAAATTATATTTATTGTTGTAGCATCTCCAAATGTATGACTGTCTAGAGGAATTTATTGTACACTTTTATGCATAGCTTCTTTATTTTCTATATTATCTCTCACTACCACCTTATGGATTCTTTACGTTTAGGGAGCTTCTTGGTTATTGTCTTTCACAACACAATTGGATGCAGCATACAGCAAGATCCATTGGCTCATAATTTGTTGGAAAAGTACACACTCCCACAGTATTACACACAGCAGGCATTGGATGTTAGGGTAGATGGGTATTTATATTTATTTTCATATCTGGGTGAATGTACATTGTCACTACGTTTTTTCCGAGCAACAGTTGAAATACTTTTTTTAATTTATTTTTTATTTTCATTCTTTCACAATAATAATGTGGATTTATGTAGGTATTAGACTGAGAGTTCTCATTGAGTTTGGTTTTTCAGAAGAGAACTGTCTAACATGGCGGCCATTTTTTCAGAGCAACCGCTTAGGTAACATCAGTCCAATTTTATCTCCAAAATGGAAGATGCCTACTACATGCGGCGACTACATTTCGAGTCGCAGTAAAGTGTGTTTTTTTGTGATGCGGATGGTCGGACTACTCAGAGCGGTAAGCGTTTTGGTGCATTAAGTAACCACAATATTGAAATAGTTACCTCGGGTCAGATCTTTGAAAATCAGTTCTTTTACACTTTTCTGTCCTACAGTGCAGTTTATCATTGGAAGTAATCTAAATCTTATATGTTCGGGATCAACGCATCCTTTGCAGTGGTATTTACAAGGTATGTATACTGTAGTGCTTCAGAACAGCGAATAGTGGGAGTCTTCATTTTTTAATTCTGACGGATGGTCATTAATCATATAGGTTGCATAGAAGAACAATCAGTTTCGGTTCACAGAAAGAAGGAGTAGTGATTCACAACTATTCTGTGTTGTAAGTACTTTCGGTTTAGTTGAATGCTCACATTAGCGAGTTTTTTCAAAGACGCGTTTGGCACTATTATGTAGGAAACATGAAGCACAAGTAAGTGGAAATTTCATGGTCACGGAAATATTCTTCAGGCATAGAAGAAAGGGAGCATGTGCATGCTCTGGTTCTTTGTTTTCAGCTTCAGGTGATTTCAAAATACAATTCTAGATGCATGAAACTTGCTTAACATGCTGGTCTGTTTTAGCTTACCTTTGGGTGGCATTGTTCACATCTTTAAGTTTTCAGGCACGGGTGTCTCTTGGGTTCATTCAGCATCTTTTCATCATTCAGTCAATCATTATATATAAATGTATAGTGACATTAAGTCACAAAAAAATTAATTCTGGGATATTGCCTCCTCTGTGGCCCCTGACAAAGGGGGTGAGATCCCGAAATGCATTGGGCAACAAATACATCATTTGTTAAATAGGCCATTTTTCTAGTTTTTGGAAATTATGTTGAAAACAAAGCATGTTATTATATGATTCAATATCAGTGTATGGATATTGGAATAAAAAAATTGACAAATTGAGAAACTAAAAATGAAATCTATATGAAATGAATATAGCAATCAGTTATCTCAGTATTGCTTAAATTTGTGTTGAAAGATTATTGACAGAATCAGTTGCTGTGCATCTAGGTTACAAGTGTTCAGTGACACTTTAAAGTGAGCACTGTTACATGTATAACACAAACATACAACCATTTTTTTTAAATGGAAGAAATGTAAAGTGCAGAAAAATTTTCCACAAAAATGTTCATAATATGGAATATTTTTCTGCACTTTAAATTTCTCTCATTTACAAAAGTGGCTGTATTTTTCAGTTATACTTATGGCACAGTGTCTTCTGGCCACTGGGAGCAAGAGGCCTGCTGTTTGTAAATGCAACACTTGAAACGAGAGAAAATAAAAATGAAGAGTTTACTTAATTATCGAGGTAACTTTTTAGTTTTATTTCCTTCCATTTTAAAAGCATTCAGAAACATCATTTTGTTTGCAGCCCCAATATTGAGTTGGCAAGGAATTTTATTTAAGAGTTACATACCTCAGTACTTCAGGTGTTCACCTATGCCCCAGCCTGGGTAAAAAATCTGACTGTGCACTGCTCATTATCAGGCCATGCTATCAGCAGCCTGGTGACAATAATGTAAAATAAACACAGCCTTATCTTAACTTTGAAAGTAAAATATCACCTTGTGCTTATTTAAAAATGAACTGATGGTTTTGAGCTAGTCTGAAGGTGTCTAGGAGATACTGGTAGCTCATGATCAACTGGTTGGAGATATCTGATCAATATAGAGGGTTGTATGGTTGCAGAGAGAAAGCATGCATAGAGTGGAGGGCTCCATCTACCAGTAGGACCCACAACCCTTCTTATCCTCATTCGTTTAGGGGAAGATTTTGCCATCCAGTTGAATCACACCGTGGATGGAGAAGCCCATAATACATAATACTATCATCCTGCTGATGTTTCTCATAATGCTTGTAATAGAATATAAACATTTTGAAATGACTAATTATTTTAAACATATAGGGCCAGCTTCCTTATATTGAATCTCACTTTACAAGGTGATTAACAAACATTAGTTAAAAGGGATTTGGTATTCTTGCCTGGTCAACTGACCCTATTTAGGCTCAGGCAAATTGTGCTTATGCAAGCCTACCCTGGTATAAATCCCAATTATTGCCTTTCCATATTTTATGTAGTTTTTAGTTTTCTTCTGCTTAAACCTTTTCACTTAATGTTTGACTGCGGGGGCTGTGGTTTGAGCAGAAGGTTTCTCAGAAAATGAAACCAAATGTGTGATAAAGCTGCATGCCAGATCGAATTTGCAGTTGTAAAACACAAGACTTTGCTTTGCAACTTAAATGGAGGCCCATTAGGTGCTGCAATTCACTTGTGACATTTAACTTACAGGGCCTGGGGGCACAAAATAACATATACTAGGGTTTAGAGTTAAGTTACATATTTTAGGGGTCAGAGCACATGCCCTAGGGCCAGGTTAGTTGACCCCAGTACAACAGAGTTGAAAACCAGCAGCATCAGTCCAAACATTCGGGGGAGGAGGGTGATCATGCTAAAAGAGGTCTTTCCTTACAATAACATTTCACAGAACACACATTGTTCTAAGTTTGGTAACAATTACCAACCCATCACTCATATTAATCCAGTGTGTAATACTTCTGCACATTTTGTACTAAGAACTTACACAAATGTATAACTAAATCAATGAAAATACATACATTTGGCTTCATAAAGGGAAGATTAAAAGAAAACAATTTGCGGCTGGTATTGAAATTATTCAGTGAACTGATTGAAAATTAATGGTGCTTAGTTCCTCTTTAACCTTGAAAAGCTGGATCCAGTTGATAACCTGTTTATCTTTGATTTTCAATAGAGTTGTGGTATACAGCCTGGTTTAATAATATGGCTAACGTACTAGGCATAACAGGTGGAACATTCTCTATTGGTTGGTTTGTTCTAAATGTAGAAGGATTGTTTTAGGACGAGGATTTTTTGCCATAGGTTCAGAACTATGGATATACTCTGTCCTGGTTCAAATGTGTTCCTATTGAAATTGTGTTTTCGCACTGGCTCGTTTATGGGGGTTGGTACGCCAGCTAATTGTGCCATTTGGTGATACCAGTTATCATTTTAGTGCTGTGTATGAAACTACACCACTGCTCACTGTACCAGCCACATCTCTCCACATGCACAGCCACTAGTCATCAACACAGGCTTTCTTTTTCATTAATGATATGCCAAGATGACCAGTTTGTGTTCCCTTAAAAATGTTCTCCTTGAACACACGTGGGCGAGCAAAGGTATTTACTGTCTATAAAATCACCTTCTCAACTGACAACTCCTATGCCCCGTTCAGAGACAAATCCTCTTTATGCCACTTATCATCATCAATGCCACAAGTTCTCTTAAGTCATCATCTTCTGCCAAAACTTTACACCACTCTTCTTCAAGACACTGCTGACCTCAATTGTATTTTAGCTAGCAAACATTCCTCTCGATCCTCATCACCTTTATGATGAAATTCCTCATCAGCTGGTAAACATTAAAAGCTACGAGTTTAAATGTTGAACTTGCTCCAGTTTGTATCTGTGACGCCTACTGCACAACATCCTATGCGCAAAGGATTATCCATTCTTTAGAAATTTATTTGAACGACTTGTGGTTAAATTTAATCAAATTAGTGTTTTATTCCATTCCATCATAAATCCATCATATGTTTAAAAAGTCGCAATAAATGCCCATAAATTTCAGACTTTTCCTTTCATTAGGGGGCTAGATTGCTGGGGGATGCCCTATGTGGGAATTTTATTTGGAGGGTTTCCAAAGGGTCTTGAAGAAATAACACATTCACTTTAGCACTGGTTAGCAGTGGTAAAGTACGGAGGGGCAGATTTACAAGCCCCTTGCGCCACTTTTGCGTCACTTTTCCCATGTTAAAAATGAAGCAAAAGTGGCGCAAGGGTCTTGTAAATAAGCCCCTCAGAGTTCTAAGGAGGAAGAAGACAAAAAGTTTGGGGATGACCACACTAAGGCTGACAGGCCTAACAGCCCTAAAAACTGATCACCAGTCAATAGATGTTTGGTGGACATGGAATCCACATGGAAGGAGGGAACATTTTTGTCATCAATATATAACAAGTGGTCAAGATTTGATTATTGGTTATCTACCTAAGATTCTAAGTTAACTTGTGGGTAGTACAGCAATTAGAAAAGGCTTTCTCTGACCATGCTGAAGTTGCATATCCTGGGTATTTCAAAACCTGTATCAATATGGAGGCTGCCAACAGGGGCCCTCGTGGACAGAGTATTTTGCTTAGATCTACCACAGGAGATTCCTGAGTATTTTAGCAATAATATTGGCTAAGTTGTGTACACGAGTACCATCTCTGAGTTATTCAAGGTGGCAGTTAAGGGTCTATCTATACCCAAACAAAACAGATTGCTTAAATCGTTCAGGTAGAAGTACCCCCAAGATAAATTATTAGTTAATCTAATCAAACAGCCTCTGGCGGCTGCAATATTGTTTACACCAACAGGGATGAGGAGGATACAGGACATGAGGCTGAAAATATTTGACTGGATTGAGAAAATTCCACACTGACCTTTCTTCCTCCAAAGTTTTACATCAATGAATACTTAGAAGGTACTGCCATAGGTTGGTTAGGAGATGTGCACTGAGGATTCTTCAAACAGTCTTTTACATTGGAAGAGATTAGGGCAGTAATTGAGGAAATTAACTACCTGCCAAGAAAACCCCAGGCTCAGAAAGGCGACTGGCAGAATTTGTTAAAGAGTTCACTGGCCATGTGGCCCCACACTTACTAGCATTATTTGAACAAGCAGCTGCTAAACAAATTCTGCCCCATACTTTGAGGGATGCCCTGCTTATTACCTTGTTAAAATCAAGGAAAACACCCCACATCAGGACTCATATGGGCCACTTTCAGTTACTGTGACATCAAAATACTTGCTAAATTAATTGCAAATAGGCTGATCCCACTGCTGCCAGACCTGGTCCTGAAGGATCAAGTGGGGTTCATCCCGAAACATTCAACATTGCATAATCTACACACTCTGTTCACTCTGGTATACCAGCTTGACCTAAGAATATCCACAGTAGCTGTTTACCTGGATACTACCAAAACATTTGATATTAGGTTAATTTCATCATCAATAACCATTTGCAGAGGTACTAGACAGGGATACCCGCTATTCTCTATACTTTTTGCAACAGTACTAAAGCTGATTGTTATGAAACTATAACACCACCACTCAGCCTGTGCCCTAAGATACACGTTACATAATGTACTTGTAGGAAAGTAGGATCTGCTTTTATGGTTACCCCCACTTTTTGCCTGGTGTTATGCTGTTTCTGACTAGTCTGACTGGGATCCTGCTAATCAGGACACCAGTCTCTCTGCTTTCTCCCATAAACTGTTATGGTAAGTACTTAGGTACATCCCAGATTGGATACTGGGGTACCCTTGTAAGTCCCTTGTATATGATACTAGGGTACCCAGGGAATAGGTCCCCCAGGGGTCCCCCATAGGCTGCAGCATGTGTTATGCCACCTATGAGAGACCATTCAAACTGTCACTACATGTCTGCCATTGCAGCCTGTGTAAGCTGGTGCTAACACCACTTACGACAGATATAGGTTCCCTATATCTAGGGTCACTGCACTTAAAACCTATAAGTCACTCCTACAGCAGGCCTTTTCAATCCTGAAGGCAGGGTGCTCAGTTTTAAGTGTGAGGGTGCCCCTCCATGAGCAGGAGACCCCTACAGTCTTCGGAGTCCATTCTCCCGGGTTGTAAGTGAGACAGCCATATCACATATAGAGGGGCACAGTGTCATTACGCAATGACCATCGCAAAACTAGCTGTAACGAACCCTGTCATGTTTGGTATCAAACATGTTGGAATCATACCCCCACACTGTAAACGGTGTGGGAGGTATGATTCCAAGCACTGTAAAGGCCCTCCGTTAGGCCCTCAGTGCTCCCGGTACCAGTCTTCTAGACCCGGAGAGCACAACATGGCTGCTGTCGACCAGAGACATGATTCTGCCCTCCTGCTGCTGAGCCAAGCTCAAGCAGGGGAAGGCAGAACAATAGGTATCCTGTTACAGGGAGGTGTGACCACCTGCCAGACAGGGTTTAGTGTATTTGGGCAGGGTGGGAGCACTTGCCAGTGCCATTCAGTCTGCTTGATGGGCACATTTGGTGCCCACCTTGCATAGTCCAGTTTAAACCAACTCAGGGAGCAGTTGGCTCCCGCTCTGGTGCGAAACTGGACAAAGGACATGGGAGTATCCTCCCCACTGTCCAACCCCTCCTGAGGAGGGAACCCTGAATCGTCCCAACCGTTTCCTTAGAGTACTTAAGGGCTTACCTGAGGGTGGGTCCCTCGATTCATCTGACTTTATGCAGACGACATGAGACTTTGTGTGTGGTAACCAAAAATTAGCTTAAGCCTCATCTTTAGGGAATTCATAAAATTTGGTGAGTTTTAGTTTTAGCATTTAACTGAAATAAGTTGGTCATTTTACCCCTCATTCCTCATACTAAGTACTTTACACCAGAGTTCCCCCTTTTTTGGTGCAAGAGCTATGTGAAAGATTTGTGGATAAGGATTAGCCTAGATAAAATGCTATAATTATGTTGTCACCACATTCAAGCTTAAAGACAAAATTGACAGCTATGGTATTTTCTTAATATTTGTATCCGACTCACCAGACAATTCTTTCAAACAATGAGATGATTACATTGGCATGGGCGTGCATGCAAGCATGTCTTAAATGGGAAATTATAACACTACCATACCATCAGGATGAGTTTGAATGGCCTGTATTTGAAATTTTAGGTGAGCAATCCCATGTTGCATAGTTTTGATTCCATCTGATCCATACATGTCGAGCTTAACAGTCAAAAAAGGAATTGTAGATCCAACCCACTACAGACAATTTTTGGTGAAGTCCTTACCGCTTAAATGAGATAGGCACAACAGTATGTTTGGTACTAGTGAAAGTAGGTAGGAACGCACTGCTGCATGTAACAGCGACATTACCCCATAGCGTCTTGGTAGTTGTAGTCCAATTTTTCACACAAGTTCATATAATTTTTCAGCTATTGCCATCTGTCAAAATAGTATCTCTAGACACCAGTGTTTCGGGATTCTTTCCTCATCAGTAGAGAATATTTACAGGTTGCTGGACATGCTGCCAATTTTCTCAGATATTATACCCCTTGTGAGCCGCCCCTAAGCTGACGAGCTTTGGAAAGCCTGCACGCTATGAGTGGGATTATACCTGAGAAAATTGGCAGCATGTCCAGTAGCCTGTAAATATTCTCTACTGATGAGGGAGGAATCCCGAAACACTGGTGTCTAGAGATAAGATTTCAAATGACGGCATTAGCTGAAAAATAATATGAACCTGGTGTGAAAAACTGAACTACAACTACCAAGACGCTATGGGGTAATGGCGCTGTTACATGCAAGCAGTGCATTCCGGTTGTGTGTCGGAACTACGAGTTCCTCTGCAACGCCTATCTTTACAATGAGGTCTCTACAACGACTGCGTCTTAACCACAAATTGCTTTACCACGCATTCCTTTACCACAAATGTTTGTGGTAAAGGCATGCATGGTAAACAGCTATTTGCGGCTAGGGTTTCCACCCCTCCCTCTCCCCCTGAGCTCTAAATACACCCCCAACCTCCTAAAAAGTACCCCCCCCCACCCCCTAAAAACTACTCGGAACCTCTTCCACCCCCTACAAGCTACCACAAACTCCCCCACCACCTAAAAACTACCCCGACCCCTCACCCCCTAAAACCTACTCTGAACCGCTCCCGCCCCCTAAAAACTACCACAAACCCCCCACCCCTAAAAACTATCCCGAACCCCCACCCCCTAAAAACTACTCTGAACCCCTCCCATCCCCTAAAAACTCCCCCGAACCCCCACCCCTAAAAACTACTCTGAACCCCTCCCACCCCCTAAAAACTATCCCAAAACCCCCACCCCCTAAAAACTACCCTGAACCCCCACTCCCTAAAAACTACCCCGAACCACCACCCCCTTAAAAACTACCCCGATCCCCCACCCCCTAAAAACGACCCCAAACCCCCATCCCCTAAAAACTACCCCGACCCCCCAACCTCTAAAAATGACCCCAAACCCCCACCCCCTAAAAACTACTCCGAACCCCTCTTACCTGTCCTGTTCTCTTTCTGACACTCCTCTCTCCCCGCCCATCCCGAACACTAGACCGACTTTGCCTTAATGACGCACATGCATGGTTAAGGCAAAGTCGTTGTTCGGGCAAGTCATTGTTCGGCTTGCGGGCTTCTGGAACTCGTGGCTCTGGCTTCGTTGTTCCAGATGTTTCTCATGCATTCCTACCCACTTTCACAAGTATGCATGGTACTACCCTGGAACAAGTTGAAAACCAGAACAGTCTAGCTATACTATACTCCTTAGACCTCTCACTGCTGGGCCACCCTGGCCTGGTACAGACAGCAAGGTTATAGAAGCATTGGAGCTAATGATTGTTAATATTACTATAAGAAATTAGTTTATTATTTGGAGTGGGTGACTGTCCACTTCAGGGAATAATCACAAGCTTTGTCAGGGTGAACCCTCCAAGTCAATAAATTAACCTGAGTTCTACCCCCTGTTAGCTATGGCACAGAGCAGATAGCCTTAACTGTGGGCAATGTGTAAAGTATTTATGCAGTATCAAAACAGAAATAAAGTAAAAATGTTAAATAATATAGATCTCAAACCAAATTAGAAAATTTGAGTAAACTGTAATGAGCAGAATTACACCAAAATGACAAATTTCCAATAAGGGAACCGGCAATATGAATTTTCTAAGTTTTAAATAGAAATAGCACCAAAAAGCACAACCCCGCAATGTTAGTCTATGGTCATGTTAGACCGGGAATCAGGTGCAATTTGATGCTGACCGCAACGGAGCACGGCACGAATAAATCAACCAGGTTCATCCTGGTGAAAGATTTTACCTTCTGACTTAGGGGCATATTCACAAGGACTTATCGGCACTTTAGCGCCGCAAAAGTGCTGATAGATTTATCGCCCCATTCACAAGCTGGTGCAAACTGCCGACATCGCCAGTTTTCCTGCGATAGCTACCGCAAAAAACCTCGCCGCGGATGAGTGCGACAACTAACGCTAATGATATGCAGAGTAGGCATTCCCATGCAAAAACACATGAAAACACCACTTCGCGAGATTCTCAACGACCAGTCAGATCTGCGATGCGAACCAAGAACAGGAGATAAGGCGCGATAGCAGCAGGGATTTAACACCTGCCTTTTGCTGGTGTTAAGCAGGACGACTACCTGCAGTATGAAAGGGAGCCCAGCCCAGAGCCACATCTGAAGACCAACAGATGCCATGAGGCTACTGATCATGCAGCTCGGAGAACCAAGAGGGCCACAACACCCACCGCCACCACTCCCAGCCCCCCCCCCGGACCACCCCCTCGGATTACCACCTAGGCAGCGCAGGACAGCGGACGACCCTAAAATGCACCAGCCCCAGAGACTCAATGCCAGAGGAAGCCATTGGCCAACACAGGCTCAAAAGGACAACCATCCCCCGCATCCTGACCCACATTGCCCACAGGCTGACGGTACCAACACAGCTGACAACCAACATCCCCTGCAGACAAAGCTGCTGGCTGTGCTGCACCTGTTGGCCCCTGGTACCTTCCAACCAACAACTGCCAGAGTTGGAGGAGTCTCACAGCCAGCCCCATCAAACTCCCTCACACAGGTCATGGATGCATGCCCACAAAAGCAACGGTGGGCCCCTGTAGCCGCACCACACGATAGTTCCAATTCGTAGTGTACCTGCGCAACCAACCCCAACGCCAGCCATGCTAGATGCCTCCGTGCCCAAGACCCAAGATCGTAGTAACCGAAATGTGGGTGCGCCAGGTCATGAAGTCCAGTAGTCAACAGTAGTGTAAAAACAGAACTTTATTACAAATACACAAACAAACAAAACGAAAAGCTCAGCCAATGCGTTCCATTCCCAACGGGGAACTTCAACAGGGCAACGTGTCTTCAGAAACCTGTGGGAGAAATGGTGATAATGGTCAAACTTCCGTATAGTCACATGCCTAATCTGGTACAGTGTACTGCACTTGGACAAACCGGAATGCTCACAGGCATGATAAATCATGCATGAGAAGACCGTAACAGAAGTTCATGTGGTCGTAACCATCGTAGGAATGAAAAGGAAGGTAACGACCACACAAACTGCTGTTACGGTCACATCATGCAGGACTCATCATACCTGAAGGCATCACGGTGTGTGTCAGCTCGATACCCCTGCCCCTCACTCCCCCCACACTGCGCAGGAACATCTTGAGACCACGCAAGGGAACTACGCCATAGCTGGCGTCACGCACGTGTTGGGGGAAATTCACAGCACACGTGTACGACTTGTGCCCCCTGCCGACACTGCACACAATCACCGCAATAGCAACCACAAGCATGCCATCAATGTGCGGACAAAAGTGGACCACGGTGGCCTGTCCACCAATGTCGTCGCAAACTCCCCAGGCAGTGTGCATGATTCCCACATGTCCGCAAGTCCGCCACCAACCAACGCTCTGAGGATGGCACCAATGGTAATGCACTGCCCATCGGCAAGTACCGACTGAACACACCACACACCTCAACTCCACAATCCTACAACTCACAACTGTGGGAATGCACACGTCACAAATCCACCACCAAAGTGACTACTGCGTGTGTCTCAGTCTCCGCCATAACCTGTCCATAGGCCTACACACACGTGGCCGACCACCTTCAACGTGCATATTCACACTGGAGACGAGGTGGCTACGTCCCAAACCAACCCGCGCATATCAAGTCATCGCATGCAGGGTTGTGTCTGCCAGGGCTGCGCTCCCCACCCAGCCACGAGGCCGCTGCCGTGACCGGTGGTGCCTGCGCGATCCTGTGCACCTCCTGCACCCCAGCTCTGGTCCCCAGCCCGGTCCGCCACCCAGTGATGACTGGCCGCCCCTGCGCACCCAGGCCTCAATGCTCACCTGCCACCACCGGCGTGTCTCCAAGAGGGCCCACCACGTGCCAGTGCAACCTCCTCAGCCGATCGCTGGATTCCGCACCACAGGCCCCAGCGCACCCTGCGGCACCGCAGAGTCATGTGTGTGCTGACTTCTGCCTTGGGCGTGCACTACAGTCCAGCCGGGCTCACAATTCAAATCGAAGCACGATTAGCAGGATGGCTCATCGAGGCCTACGCATCATCGCAGGCTGCACACCCGCACAGCTCTTCATGTGCCACTAACCCTGTGCAACGCAAGTCATCGTCACGTGCCGGTAGGCCCCTGCCAGCCGCAGTGCAGCGGGTGCCACTAACCCTGTGCAGCGCAAGTCATCGTCACGTGCCGGTAGGCCCCTGCCAGCTGCAGTGCAGCGGGTGCCACTAACCCTGTGCAACGCAAGTCATGGCCCCATGCCGGTCGGCCCGTGCCGGACGCAGGCCATCGGGTGCCACTAACTCAGTGCAACGCAAGTCACGGACCCCTCATGACTGAGTTCCGTGGATGCGGATGCCATCATGTCACCTCCGGCAGTGGGGGATGTGCTGTGGTGGGCCCCTTTTATTGGCAGGGTCACATGTCCGGTGACACCTGTGCTGGATGGGTGTGGTGTGGGTGTAAACCAGCCCTCAGGGAGTGGCTGTGGCATGATGACAACTAGACCAGTGATCAGCAGATCACTTCAGGGAAGACCTGGGACATGTAGCTTTGTCGTAAGCTGTAAGCGTAAGGGGAGTGGGCTGGGCTGGCATATGCCAGTCCAGCGTAGGGGTGTGAACAATGAGCCCGGGGCTCTGGGCGTGCTTCAGTTCTGGGCTGGACAGGGAAGTAACTGATGCTTGTGTCTCTGTTGTAGTGTCTACGCCACACGGACCGCAATCGGCAATGTTGCACCCTGTGACTCAAGACCCACGACATGAGCAACATGGACGTAAGGGGGAATCACTGACCCTACATCCATCCATACTTTCATACTTGACTGATCAAAGACATGGCACATCTGTGCAATTCTGAATGTTTAATTCACATCCAGTGGAGTGTTGCAGCTGGAGCAGTACAGGGCCATGCAAACCCCACTTCACATTATTGGCCTGTGGAGGGCCAGCCAGAGTCCTTCAGGGAATGACAAGTACATCGGAAGAGGAAGAGTTCAGTTTGCAGTCTGATCGCAGTGTCATTGGTAACCAAACAGAATATGGCAGTCCAAAACATAATTTTGGCGATGCAGCGCTCACAACGAAATTCGTTTTATTTATTTAAATGTTCACTTATCTGTATTTGGCCTTAATCCGTAGTTTACTACCCCCCACCATGCCCCTCCCCCGCCCCACGTCACCGCCCGACCAGCACTCCTACCACGGGCCGTGCCTGGCCAAAGCATGTGGATCCTTATTTCAACTGAGCATTATACCAACGATTGCACAACGATTCCTTCATGGCTCCTCCCAGGCCACATACAGCAGGTCCAGTCCTCCGATGCTCTTCCACAGGTCTAGAACGTGTTCTGAAGTAGGTGCCTGATAATACTATATTTATGCCTGGAACCAGCTCATGCGTGTGATAACTCTTGGGCATGCACTAACCAATAGAGTAAATGTTCCCAGGGTAACCCCACCCACTTTTTCAGTACCCTGTTTGCCTTACTGGAAACAGGCCCAAAATGCACTGTGTCTTGGTAATTTGAAGCTGGCCAAAGACTTTAGCTAGTCTAAACATGGACTCTGAGAGTTGGAGTGTGTAGGGGAATGTACCACGGGAATTACTAGTGTCCTCCCAGATCTAACACTAAAATCCAGTTTGAAGCAGGTCCTGGATGCACCAGAAATTTCACTGAACTCTGGTAAGGTAAAGCAGGTTCCTTCAGCAACTGGACAGGTGATACACAAGAAATGTGTTCTGGACACATTTGAACCCTTTCAAGGCTGCAAACGCTTTACATGTGTTTCAGAGATGTCTTTCAGATGGGAATTGAGACTGTTGTGCCAACAGGAGATGTAGGAGCCCCAACCTGAATATCCAGATTAGTTCAGAGGAGTCATCCCTGCCCATTAAGTTGGACCTGTCAATTAAAGTGCTTTATTGTGTGGCTCCTGAAAGGAATTTCATACCCTATTAAGGATAAGTACAGGTGGGCAGCTGCTGGAAAGCTAATGCAAATTAGCCTTCAGGAACTTCATGCGGGGAAAGGTAACTTTCTAAAAGTTACTTTCCCCTAATACTTATTAAAGTTCCAACTTAATTATTCACCATTGAATTTGATTTTTAATAACTATTAAACATAGTGGTTTAATTATTTTTCTAGCTGGACATAACCTTAAGATCATAGTATTAATATTTTAATATGCACTCTGGTTTTCTGTATAGGACGGCCAAGTCTGCCAGAGAGAAAGTAGCCTCCTGGGCCTTGTCACTGTAGGGAAATTGTAACATTAATTTTCTGCATGTCCTGCTTTTAAATACCATGCATCCTGCCTACTTGACCAAAAGGCCTGTGCAGATGTGACTTATATTCAAAACTGACGTCTTTGCTTATTAAAAAGGGTATTTTGATAGGTTCCACTGTAGGGTATACACTGCAGTAGTCAGTCTACAATGGTAGGCCTAAAATTATGTTTTGAAGTCCCACTCTGTGGATGGCACAATAGGTGCCACAGGGGGCGTTTAACTTCCTCTCCCCAGGAGTGTTTCCTACACCATATACTAAGGACTCAGAGTCATGTTAAATATGTCAATAAGGGGTAAGCCATGTGTCCATGTTTAACCCGTCACGGTGGGAGTGTGCGTCGGACGGCCGGGGGCCGTCCGATGTGCGCACGCGTGGAATTCGCCCGCACAGCGGGGGAATTCCAGCCGCGTTCAAAGGGTTAAAGGGTGTGCACAGACACTTTACTCCTGGTTGACAGCGTTCAAAGTGAGCCAAAATACTCTCTAGATTAAAAGTGAAAAATCTGGAGTCGCCATGAAGTAAATGAGAATTTCTTACTCCTATAATAGTCATCCGTTAAAGGTTCTCCTCACATAGGAGCTAACCTCTCTATTTGTTATTGTGCTCCAATACTTAAGTGCCTCATGTTAAAAGAGCTCACAGCTAAAACAGCTATTAAGTTGTTATAGCATTCTATTCACCACCTTTAAAGATGAATGAGTTTTCTGTGTGGGTACCATGTCTTTACTGACCAAGAGATGCATTCATGATTAATTCCTGGAAAGCTAACTCCTTTCTAACTAGTATTGTGTTCATTTGGCAAATATTGAAACTTCCATAACTGAGAAGCGTCTATACACTGACAAATTTACTGAACATGTAGAGTATCCAAATTCAAAGGAAGTAGCTGTTACACACAGAGGTCATACTGTAGTCCATATTGCTCATGGAAATAAAATAAGTACACCATATATAGGTTGCAGTGATTCAAAGTGGTTCTTACAGAAAGATTATTTTCTTTCTTCTATAAGCTGATTATTACCAGAAGTAAAAACAGTGAGTGCTTCGAGGCTTGTGTAACTGCTTGAGTATATGTGTTTTGGTCGATATAAATTAATCTGTTCATAGCATTTAATAAATCTAGGAGTCTATAATTGAGTTGCTGCATTTTTCTGCAGATATTGTTTTTGAATCTAAAAAGCCACTGTTCCTAGTAATGAGGACAATTGAGGAAGATGTCCGGAACAAGATCAATTTAGATTGATTTTAAATTACAGGAGAGGACGCAAATAAGTAGTCCATCTGTGGAGAATTATTCATGGGGCTGTAATGTCAAACATGTTTATGAAGTAAAAGTCAGACATTTTTTGTATATTGTTTATGATTTCTGTCGTTATTATTTCTTTTTTCTACTCAGACTAACTTTGATTACTCTGTCCAACTTAAATAAGAAGGTTTAAAATTCATCAGACTGATTGAACTCTACCTCAATGTATTTGGAGATTATGACTCAAGCACAAATACATAAATCACAAACAATAAACCTCAATGTACTGTCAGAGCTGTGTATTTTCAATGTATATTAGGTCTCTATTTGCAAAAGCAGAGCAGATAAAATCGTTAACAGCAAAACTTTTATGAGAAGACACCAGCACCTTCTGCTACCAAGCTGTGAATCCAAACAATCTAATATAATTCTTACAGTGAGGAACAAGGGGCCAGATGTACATACAAACTGATTGGAAAACGTGGTCGCAAATTTTGCATTAACTTTTTACGACCACTATTTATTTTGCAAACCGTCCCATGTAGCTATGGTTAGTTCACAAACTAAGGAATTGCAGACAGTTGCACAAAGACCTGCCTAATTATTATTCATTAGGCCCCTTGAGATTTGCAACCCTGTGAGATTGGCTAAAAGCATTGGAATGGTGGCCTGCATGAGAGAACAAACCACCGTCCATGTGATTTCATTCCAAAATGGAAAACTCCGTTGTTTTAAAGCAGCCTGAGTTCCTTTAAGTAGTAAATGTTTTTTGTTTTGGAAGACTTTATTGAGAGAAAGCAGTGGCCTTTTGGACCACTGTCTTCCCCCTCCAAAGCTGCCATTCTGATTTCCAAAGGGGAAGAGTCCAAGGAGACCCCTTCCCCTTTGGGAACCTCTTAGCACCCCAACTTGGGAGTTTACAGCACATCAATAGTTTGAGGCTGGAATACAGTTACAATCTATACATTTAACTTCGACTTGCAATTTCAAAAAAATGCCCATTACACTTTCCTTACAAATTGCAATTCAGTGTGATGAGCAGAATCCATTTCACAAGTTATAAAACGTTTTCTGACTCGCAAAATGGTGTTCGTACATGTGAAAAACCAAAACCACAAATTTAGCAAATCGCATAGTTTGCAACCACTAAATCACTTAGGGGCAGATTTACAAGCCCCCTGTGCCACCAGTACGTCACTTTTTGTGACGTACTGGAGGCGCATTCCACTTCTCCATATTTACAAGGAGAGGAAAAGCCACCCTGCGTGACTTTTCCTCACCTTGTAAATATGGCCCCTTCACATGCAGCACTTTGCGTGAAAGGGGCGTTCCATGGGTGTTGCTGTGGGTGTTCCCACGCAACACCCATGGAACGAGACACATTTACAGATTTACGAAGAATCGTAAATCTGGAAATGCATGTCAATGCTATGCCTCCCCAGGGGAGGCGTAGCGAGGCGCAATGAGGAGAAATGTTTTCATTTCTCCTCGTTTTTTCCTCTTTCAAAGTGTGCTGCATTCTACAGCACTACAAAAGGGGATGATGGACGGAACGTTTCCGGTCCAGGGAAGACATGGCTTGGCAGTTCGTGCTGGACTGTTCCCATGAGGCACAGGGTCAGACTGATTTGCATATGGCCATGTCTGAACTGGGGTGGTGGAGTGAGCTAAAGAATGATGATGGATTAAACCCAGATCAGTTGACTGGGGGTGAGTGTTTGATTGGCTCAAACGTTCCGTCCATCATCCCCTTTTGTATCGCATTCTACAGCAGGCATTGAAAGAGGAAATCACCTCTAATGATTGTTTTTGTTCAGGAAGGGTTCCCTTCCTGAACAAAAACAATCATTGAAAGAATGCTGTTTTTCAACTTCTATGTGTGCTAATGCAGCACACATAGTAGTTGAAAAACGGCATTTCAGATTGTTTTTGTTCAGGAAGGGAACCCTTCCTGAACAAAAACAATCTCCCCATGACGCAGGCATCCTTGCACCATGGTGCAAGGGTGCCTGCGTCGGCGCATGGCAGCAGTTTGTGCGCCAGCGCAGGGGGTAGCACAGAGGTGCGACATATTGTTGTAAATATGTCGCATCGCTGTGCTTTCCAAACTAACGCAGCACGGCGCAGCAAAATGACTTGCTGCGCCGTGCTGCGTTAGTTTATTGTAAATCTGCCCCGTAGTACATCTGGCCCTAGAAATTTTTATATGGCTTTGGATACAGTTCCATGCGAAATACGAGTGCATTCAAAACATATAATACATAAAAAATGCTATAATGCAATTGTCTTTCTCCTATTTTCTGGAGTGTCCTCCCTGTACTGGGGCTTCGAGCAGAACTAAATGGCTTTGAACGCAGGAAGTTGAGAATTGCATTTACATCATTAGCCGTACGCCGATAGGGCTACAACACTTAATTGACACAACATATAATTACTCGGCAATGAACGGCCTCAGCATAAACCTCTCAAAAACAAAAGCCATGAGAATAAACGCGAAGACGTCTACACCCAAGTCTTGCTGGCAAATGGGAGGAATAACACTGGAAACTGTGGACGAATATAAATATCTGGGCGTAATTGTCGATAGAAAAGGGTCATTTCAACCACAGAAAGAAGCAATAATAAGGAGAGGAATCTCAATATCGGTCGCACTGAGAAATCTCAAAACAAAAGCAGCAGGCCGTAGCTTTACCCCACTACTACAAGTGATCAAAGCAAAACTAATTCCGGCCATCACCTACGGAAGCGAATGCCTCCGAGGGAGGGACGCGCAGATACTGAACGATACAACAGCCAGGGCAATGCAAATGATATTCAACCTGCCTAAGTATACCTCGCAGGCACAAATAAGGCTTGAATTTGGCCTGAGGAATCAAAGAATAGAAATAATGGGCGCCTATGCCAAAAATTGGCATAAAATACAGGGAGCCGAAGTCTCAAGCTTGGATTACCATCTCTGGAAGGAGTTAGAAAGAAAAAATAAGAGTGCAGCTGCAAACTATTTAAAGCTCTCAATAGACTCCTTGGAACTACAAGATGCCTGGAAGAGCATGGGATCTCATAATACGTTTAAACAACTAGTAAATAAATCTGTAAGGATTATTTTGCTAGTAGAGGACAAAGCAACACTAGCTAACAGGGCTCATGGTTGGACCGTCACTCAAAACTATACCAGCAGCGCCTGTCAAAGTTACCTAGGAGTTGGTTACACACGAACCATAAAGGAGAAGTTTATACGATTACGACTGGGTATTCTCCCATCACAATATCATCTCCCCCCGTGGAAACGGCCGCAAACGATAACAAATTGCCGTTTATGTGGGGATCCAAAAGAGGATATCCTTCATCTATATTGCATTTGCAAAGGCCTGGAAAAGGAGCGCAGATATCATTTGAAACCAACCCTCAAGAAACTGGGAATAAGAACATGCCGGCAGGCGGTTAAAGCATGCTTTGATGGCAAAAACATCCAATTAGCAAGCCATCTTGTTAAATTTCTGGAAAACGCAGAAAAAAAGCAGAACGCCAAAAGGGAAAGATTGGACGAAATAAACTCATACGGCATTTAAGCCCAACTGCCCCATTTGGTAATGACTAGGAACAACCACTTCAACGTTAAAACCTTGCAGTTGCAAAAAAAAACAAAAAAAACTCCGGACTCTCCTAACTGTTACGCTGGCACGTAGGGGGCTCAAGAAAACGGTTTTCGCCATTAAACAATATAAGCCGCGCGCCTAGATAGTCTGGCTGCGCACCTTCTCAATTCCCAAAAATCAAATGCCTCCTTCTTTTAAACAAGCATATACACTTCCATTATAAAGGATTGGCCACAACGATACAAAACCGCTGAACCTGCTCGAAACCAACGGTCTATCTTTTGACTGTCACGTCCACCTGACGGTGTTGCCCAAAATTGTTCCAAGAACCTGTAGTCGCATGGATTTGAATTTAGACACTTTGGGCCACATAACGACTCATTTTTATCTTAGTTTATGGAAAGTGTTAAAGAAGCCTAATTCTCAGAATGCACTTTTTAGCCTTATGAAAAGCTCTTAATGTTTTAAAGAAATTTTAACCAAATTCATTTACAAAAAGGGTTGTACTAGATAAAATTGTATTTTAAGTTCGTTTATATGTATAAGCTCATGTAGCTCATTGCAATGGTTTTAATTAACTGAGCAATAAAGAATTACTTACTTACATCACAAAACAAACAACTACACATCTAAAAACCTCAGTCGCGGTCCATGTAGGAGTGCCGGCCGGGCGGTGACGTGGGGCGGGGGAGGGGCAGGGTGGGGGGTAGCAAAGTACGGATTACGGACCAATACAGGTAAGTAAACATTTAAATCAATAAAACGAATTTCGTTGTGAGCGCTGCATCGCCAAATGCGATGCAGTGCGCGCAACGAAATTCATTTAATTGATTTAAATGTTTACTTACCTGTATTGGTCCGTAATCCGTACTTTGCTACCCCCCACCCTGCCCCTCCCCCGCCCCACGTCACCGCCCGGCCGGCACTCCTACACGGACCGCGACTGGAAAACCTTCCATCCACAAAGTGATCTTGGATTTGCATGGATCAGAAAATGATAAAACAAACTAGCAAAAAAGTAAGAGTTTCCTAATAAGAGAGTCACGAGGGCACTTGTTAACAGGATCATTGATACAAGTTACTACAGTGTCAAGGTAAATATGGCTGGTTCAGGGTGATGCATTCCATTTCACAGCTTGAAATGTTTCCTGCAGGATTTGAGCGGCTTGTTAAGCAGATGTATTGTTTAGTCCTGTCCAATTGGGTTCTAAAGAATTAATAATCATGGGTGGTTCAGTTCACAGGACAATCTTCACATAGTCTTCAGTTCACTGGATCTTCATCTTTAACATTTCAGATAGAAAGTCACAAAGGCATGTTTTATTCAACAGTTCAAGACTTGTTCCAAGACTGTGTTAAAACAGCAACTATCAGAATTCTTTTCCTAGTCTGATGTTCCCCCAGTGCTATTACTGGAGAGCTTCTGTCAAGGGTACTAGTGCCAGAGGGCAGTATGTTTCTAAAATGGTGCTACAGGCAGAAAGCCTTAGTTAATCAATTTACAGTCTGTGCTGGGGAGTCGTTCCATGGGCATTGCGGTGGGTGTTCCCACGAAACACCCATGGATTTTGATGCTTCCCAGGATTTAAAAACATGTAAACCTGGGGTTGTGCCAAAAACCTTACTCCTCCCCAGGGGAGGTACAACGAGGACAAATAACTTTATTTCTCCTTGTTTTTTCCTTTTTCCATGTGTGCTGCTGCAGCACATATATACAGAGGAAAAAGCCTCCCAGGATTGTGTTTGTGCAAGAAGGTGCCCTTTCCTGCACAAAAACAATCCTGCTGACAACACAGGCCCCCTTGCACCATGGTGTAAGGGTGCCTGAGTTGGCGCTAAGCTGCCGAAACGGCACCAGCACAGGGGGAAAGGACAGGAATGCACCATATTGGATAAATACAGTGCATTCCTGCCATTCGCAAATGTGGGGCATTTTGATGAGGGGCAGCGCAGCAAGGTGACGTGCTGCGCTGCCCTACTCCACCAGACACCTATAAATGAGTGCCTAAATGACTCCTACTGGGATCTCAGCTGGCACCAACTGTCAGTTTCCCCAATGCGTAGCGAATGGGTCAATTGCTGTTCTTTGCTAAGTGTGGGGTGGCACTTTTCTGCATCACTATCCATCAGAGCCTTCTGAGAAGCACAAATAAAACACACTTAGCACCATCAGTAGGCGTATATATGTCAAATTCAATGAGGGGGGGGTGGTGAATACAGAGTCTGTCCAAAAAGCACATCAAAGGACAGAATGGCACAGCTCTACGCACAGAGACAGATTAACAAAATAACAAGTCAGACACTTTTTCAGATGGATGTTTCTTTAAAATGGATCTTGCCCTTCTGCATATATATTTTTGTGAGAAAGATATGCACAGTAGCTGCTACATTGAATTCATGCATACCAATAGAGCCACAATCTGAGAAAGAAAAAAACTGTCTAGACAGCTTAAAAATCAATTTCATGTACTCTTTGAAGTATATAAACTGTGTTTGTTCACAATTTTTCCCTCCCTGCTTTCCTGTTTTCATTTCTTTTTCCTTCTTTTGGATCCCACAACCCTTCATTACTCCCTTAATTCCTTAATCTACTTTCATAAATAATTTTAAAGTGACATGTTCAAAATTGTAATAAAAGCCCACTTTTACTGTGTAACTTGGAATTAAATGGTGGTAATTCTAAGAGACTCAAAGTGAAATATCTTCCAAGACTGTAATAAATCGGATCCTCTATGTTATGTTGTTCCTCCCCCTAGCTGACTTTTTCATTCTTAAATTGCACAGTCCCCAAATCATATCAAGGGACAGCATGACATTAATTTGTATATTTCTGTCTGTGCTAAGCATTTCATTCTCAACATTGATAAGCATAATGTGCAAATTACTACTCAACTGAATAATGGCAGCACACATTGTAACAATATTTTTTATGCCTTAAAATGTTGACATTGATATGTATAGAGGAAAACCTATTATCAGAGTAGAGTACAATAATGGTTGGCTGGAATAGGATAGAAAATTGCGTACATCGCTTGTAGTTCAAATTTCAAATGGGATTTAGATAGCATTAGAGAAGAGAAAATGTAGCATTTTATCCCTTATTATGTGACACCCAGCAGCAATAAAGACAACAACAAAAATATTGGGCCAGATGTACGAAGCATTTTACCGGTTGCAAACAGCCCATCGGGCCATTTGTGACCAGTAAAATGGGGCCATTTGCGACCGGTAAAATGCATTTTGCCATGTACAAAAGGCAAAATGTGACTCAGTAACTTGTTACTGAATCGCATTTTGCTTTTGCGATTCGGTATTAGGAAGGGGCATGTTAAGGGTGTCCCTTCCTAATACCGAATAGTACTGTTTTGTATGAATGTTTTGCGACTGGAATGCAGTTGCAAAACATTCATAATTTACCGACTCCGTAGAGGAGGTCGTAACCCATTGGCAAACAGGAAGTGGTTCCCAAGGGACCCCTTAACCATTGTGAATGTGGGTGAAGTTTTTTTTTAAGAGCAGGCAATGGCCCCATGGACCACTGTCTACTCTTAAAGTTTTTGAAAACATCATGGAAAACGGGCTGCTTTATACAAAAAAAACAATTGCTTTATTTAAAAAGCCCTGAGGGCCAGATGTACGACCATTTTTAGCAGTCACAAATAGGAGATCGGCCCCTTTTGGACAGCTAAAAAGAGTTGCAGCATGTACCACACCTATATTGCAAGTCAGCAACCTGTTACCGACTAACAAAATAGGTTTTGCAAGTTACTGTTAGGAAGGGCATCCCTTCCTAATAGCGAGTCACAGGGGATGTAAGATTGTTTTGGGACCGCAAATGTGGTCGCAAAACAATCACATTTACCACCAATTTTAAATTAATGGTGAGCTAGTCACAAACGGGAGGGGGTCCCCAGGGGACCCCTTTACCTTTGTGATTGGCAGCGAAAACGTTTTTTAAGAGCAGGCAGTGGGCCCATGGACCAATGCTGTGCTTAAAAAATGAAACTGAAACATTTCATTTTTATTTTTTAAATACATCCCATTTTCCTTTAAGAAAAATGGACCGCATAAAAAAAAACTGCTTTATTGAAAAAGCAGTCACAGACATGGTGGTCTGCTAACCCTAGCAGCGCCCCATCCCTGTGAACGTCGGCCATTCCCAATGGGTCAAAAAAAACGCCCTGCTTCAGGAATATTAATGAGGCGGTCCTTTGCGAACCATTTGCGAATCACAAACAGTGTCTCAGACGCTGTCGTAGATCTGTGTTTGTGACTTGCAATTTGCGAGTGTCAAAATAATGCAAATCGCGAGTCGCAAACACTGAGGGTTGTACATCTGGCCCATTGTGACTTAATCATTGGATATACAACAGCCACCTATTCATCTCCTCTCTCTACTGGCATCACAGGAAAGGAATCTATATGAGACAGCATTTGGTGGTCAACAGCACTTGACTACTATCTAGTTCAAAGGATGGAGTGTGAATCCAGTGATCACCAAGCAAAAAGAAAGTTATATAAAGGGGCCTGATTAACAAAGGTAAAGTTAGACCAAAAGTCTAACTTAGACCAAAAGTCTAACTTTACTACTTTTCGGTATTCACAAAGTCAAGCCTCTACAAGTAAAGTTAGACCTTTGGTCTAAGTTAGACTTTTGGTCTAACTTTACCTTTGTCTTTATGGAGGAAGGTGTCCCTTCCTGCACAAATACAATTCTGCCTATGCCACAAGCATTTTTGCACAATGTGCAAGGGTGCCTTCATTGGCACTAGGTAGCACCAGCACAGGGAAAGAGCAGGAACGCTGCATATCATAGTCAATATGGTGCATTCTTGCTCTCTCCCTGTCACGCAGCGCAGCGCAGTTCAGCAAATTGTCTTGCTGCAATGCTTTGCATGAAATTTTGATAAATTTGACACTGGAACTTTAAAGGAATATGCAGCAAATGTAGAAGCATTGGTTGACATCTCTAGGGTAATTACGGAGCACAACAAACTGAAGGAGATGATGGACGGAGTGCTGAAACTTTTCAGTCACTCACCCCCAGTCACAGATCAGGCTTGAATCCATCATCGTTCTTTAGCTCACTTCGCCACCTCAGTTCAGACCCAGCTATATGCAAATCAGTCTTGACCCTGTGCCTCATGGGAACAGTCCAGCCCGAACTGCCAAAGTAGGTCTCCCGTGGACTGGAAACAAGCATCCTGGGACTGGTTTTGGGGTAACACCCTTCATCAGCCAGGCTAGCTTGAATCCAGTGGCAAAGTGAGCAAGGGACCCACGTCTGGGCATACCCTGCCAACTTAGGGTGAACAAAGCAAAACGAGGAGATGATGGACGGAGTGCTGAAACTTTTCAGACACTCACCCCCAGTCCCAGATCTGGGTTGAATCCATCATTGTTCTTTAGCTCACTTCACCACCTCAGTTCAGACCCAGCTATATGCTAATCAGTCTTGACTCTGTGCCTCATGGAAAGAGTCCAACCCGAACTGCCAAGCCAGGTCTTCCCTGAACCAGAAACAAGCATTCTGGGACCGGTTTCGGGGTAACACCCTTCATCAGCCAGGCTAGCTTGAATCCAGTGGCAAAGTGAGCAAGGGACCCACGTCTGGGCATAACCTGCCAACTTAGGGTGAACAAAGCAAACACAAGAAGATGATGGACGGAGTGCTGAAACTTTTCAGACACTCACCCGATTCACAGATCTGGGTTGAATCCATCATCGTTCTTTAGCTCACTTCGCCACCTCAGTTCAGACTCAGCTATATGCAAATCAGTCTTGACCCTATGCCTCATGGGAATAGTCCAGCCTGAAATGCCTAGCCAGGTCTTCCCTGAACTGGAAACAAGCATCCTGGGACCGGTTTCGGGGTAACACCCTTCATCAGCCAGGCTAGCTTGAATCCAGTGGCAAAGTGAGCAAGGGACCCACGTCTGGGCATACCCTGCCAACTTAGGGTGAACAAAGCAAACACAAGGAGATTATTGACAGAGTGCTGAAACTTTTCAGACACTCACCCCCAGTCACAGCTCTGGGTTGAATCCATCATCGTTCTTTAGCTCACTTCACCACCTCAGTTCAGACCCAGCTATAAGCAAATCAGTCTTGACCTTGTGCCTCTTGGGAACAGTCCAGCCCGAACTGCCGAGCCAAGTCTTCCCTGAACCGGAAACAAGCATCCTGGGACCGGTTTCGGGGTAACACCCTTCATCAGTCAGGCTAGCTTGAATCCAGTGGCAAAGTGAGCAAGGGATCCACGTCTGGGCATACCCTGCCACAAAGTCAAGTTTCTACAAGTAAAGTTAGAACTTTGGTCTAAGTTAGACTTTTGGTCTAACTTTACATTTGTCTTTGTGAAGGAAGGTGTCCCTTCCTGCACAAATACAATTCTGCCTATAACACAAGCACTTTTGCACCATGTGCAAGGTTGCCTTCATTGGCACTAGGTAGCACTCAGTGCACCAGCACAGGAAAAGAGCAGTAATGCAGCATATCTTAGAAGATATAGTGCATTCTTGCTCTCTCCCTGTCACACAGCGCAGCGCAGTTCAGCAAGTTGTCTTGCAGCAATGCATTGCATGAAATTTTGATAAATCTGACCCTGGAACTTTAAAGGAATATGCAGCTCCTGGCTGCAAATGTAGAAGCATTTGTTGACATCTCTAGGGTAATTACAGCGCACCCCAGGACACAACATGATAACATGATACAAAGGATATAAAGCAAAATACCCAACACAACAAAATCATAACAGGGCACAAGGCAACACAACAGTAATAAAGAGCACAGCCCAACAGCCATAATACAACTCGGCAATAACAGATGTAAAGAATGCATTTAAAAAACGGTACAAAAAATAGCACGTAACATCACTACCACAATAAAATGCAACACAAAAAGTATGCACAGTAAAAGAAGTATCACAAGTCCGCCTTTATGATACAGTGATAAAAGGTGTTTGCATAGATTTTGTTGTATTCCCAGATTTACCATAAGTGGTAGACCTGGGAATGTGTCAAAATGCTTTGCCTCCACAGGTGAGGCATAACAAGGAGAAATACCTTTATTTCTCCTTGTTTTTTCCTCTTTCTATGTGTGCCGCAGAAAATGCCTCAAGGGATTGTTTTTCTGTAGGAATGTGCCCATTCCTGCACTAAAACACTCCTGCTAACAATGCAGGTACCCTTGCACCATGGTGCAAGAGTGCCAGTGTTGGTGCTAGGCAGCACATTGCACGCCAGCGTTGGGAAAAGGCAGGAATGTGCAGTACAATGTTAAGGATGGCACATTCCTGCCCTTTCCTTATCACACAGCGCAATAAGGTAACCTTGCTGCACTGTGTGATATATTGATAAATATGGCCTTATGTGTACTAAATTCACTAAGTTCAGTATTAGATAACAGGCTTGTACTTTTTCATTTTTTGCAATAATGATTTAACCAGACCGATATAGGTATGACTAGATTACCTTTTTATCATAGCGAGTGCTACAGTTAACGCCTGGTCCTGACCTTGTCATTTCCCCCTTTGGGGCCGATTCTGATGCGGGTTGGAAAAGCTTCCCGACCGAATCGGTTGGGAAATGGTGTCCGACCCACTCGGATCGGGAAAGTCCGACCGGCGGAGTAGGATGCATCCGGATGCTTCCAGATACGATTTGGTTGAACTCCCATTGACTTCAATGGGAACATTTGTTCCTAACCGCATCAGAATTGGGCCCTCGGTCGGGAAGACACGTTCCCGATCCGATTTGGAAGGAGCAAATGCCGTTAGGAGGCCTTCCTAACCGCATCAGAATCAGGCCTCGGTCGGGAAGCTTTTCCAACCCGCATCAGAATCGGGCCCTTTATTTTAAGATGCTACATTAAGGGGCCGATTCTGATGCGGGTTGGAAAAGCTTCCCGACCGAGGTCCTGATTCTGATGCGGTTAGGAAGGCCTCCTAACGGCATTTGCTCCTTCCAAATCGGATCGGGAACGTGTCTTCCCGACCAAGGGCCCAATTCTGATGCGGTTAGGAACAAATGTTCCCATTGAAGTCAATGGGAGTTCAACCAAATCGTATCAGGAAGTATCCGGATGCATCCTACTCCGCCGGTCGGACTTACCCGATCGGAGTGGGTCGGAAACCATTTCCCAACCGATTCAGTCGGGAAGCTTTTCCAACCCGCATCAGAATCGGGCCCTAAATGTTTTTCAAATGTGGTTACAATGAAAACCCTGCTCAAAATAGTTTTCTCAGCTCAAACATTTGTCTGAATCTATTTTTGGACTGTCGTTCTTTGATATAATGCTGGAACATTTAGGATTAATACTTATAAATACTCTTCTACCCAAGAGAGAAAGACTAGTACATAGAAGGAGCACATGCTCTATGCCACTGGTACATGATGTTAGATACGAAGCATATGCCTTTGCAGAGTACAGCAGAGAAAATGGCAGGGATAAAAAAATCTTCTAGATAACGAATGAAATAATAATAATAAAAAACAAATACATTTGGTAGAAATATGTGTCAGGCAAGTCATTGCCACGTTAATCAGAATTTTCATAGTTTTGTCAACAATATACTGTTTTCTTCAGCAGGCTTTGTATTGTATTTCTTTAGAAAATAATGAATGGAAAGAAAATGATTACTTGCTTTGACTGCGGCATGATAATATTAGAAGCCTATATCGAAATGTATTTCAATTTGAGTTTATTTACTATCACAGTTACATTTTTTAAATTTCATAGCAGAATAGGATAGCAATCGTTTGCAAATTAAATAACAATACCCTTCCTAAATCCATAACCACCTAATTTGTTTGCTTTTTCAACAGAAAGCTATAAGAGCATGTCTAAGCGAAAGGGCATATTTACAAAGAAATCATGAGGTGCTGTAAGAATTTAGTAGCGGCGCCACACTGCATCATTTCAGAAAGGCAGGGATGCTTTGAATACGGCGCATCCCTGTGTTTTCCCTTGCGCCGGTGCTAAAAAAAGCTGCTATCTCCAGCACAGACACCCTTGCGCCATGATACAAGGGTGCTTGCATTGTAAGGATGATTCCCTGCTACTCAGGCTCCCTTGCACCATGGTGCAAGTGTGGCTGTGTTGCAGGGATGATTGTTTATGTGCATGAAGGGACACCTACCTGCACATATTAATTGAAGGCAATTTGCTCCTTCTATGTGTGCTGCGGAATACAGCACACATAGAAAGAGTAAAAACGAGTAGAAATAAGGGTATTTCTCCTTGTTGCACAACTCTAACACCTGCTTTTCAGTGGTGTTAGATTTTGGCGCTGTCTCAGATTTATAGATCCTTGCAAATCTGGGGTAGCATCAAAAAGCAATGGGTATTGCAGTGGAACACCCCCAGCAATACCCATTGCATGTCCCTTTCACGCAGATAACTGCGTGAAAGGGTACGGTATTCACAAAGTGCAGTTAAGCCATGCAAAGTGGCTTAACGCCACGTTGTAAATATGGAGCAGGGCATTGCGCCACCAGAACATCATAAAAAGTGACTCTCCTGTGGCGCAATGCCCTTGTAAATGTGCCCCAAAGTGGCATAATGACTTCCCTAAATGTTCCCAGAGATTAAAAAAGTGTGTACAGACTGGAACACTATTTAAATGTTACTAATCTGAGTCAGAAAGAAACTAATATTTGTAGATGATCACAGTCTCTTACTTCTACGATTTGCGACAGCACAGGTAAGAATCTGTTCCACCTATCAATTAAAGTTGCAGCATAGGAAATTGAAGGATTGAAGCAATGTTTGACCAACATCATGGCAACCAGAGCTGGAACATTCTATGAACTTAGCATTGTTATTGTTTCATTTGCATATTGGAAATGTGCTAGCTTATGGAGATTTGTTTCACAGAGCTTCTTCTGTAAGTAAACAAGAGGATCCACCATAGTTTATACAGCAACCTGGATTTGTATACCATATAATAGGTTTCAAGCATTAAGCGGCCTCCAGGATATGGACTGACATGAGACAGAGCAACATAAGACAAACGAGGATGTAACCGGGTGGACTAGGAAGGTGGATAACGATTTGGACACTAATGACATCGAGCGTGCTGATAATACCTTAACTGGTGCCTTATTGCCATCTATGAATACCAATGTGGATAACACACACCTAAGAGTGGCAATGCAAAACTTGTCAACTCCTAGCATTACCCCCCCCCCCGGGCTGGAGGGGGGCTATAAAATTGCATCATGGAATGCAGGTGGACTAGCAAGCAAGCAGGGTACACTAGGCTGGTTAGATTTCATAAGTGGCATCAATATTAGATGCATCCAGGAAACGTGGTGTACATCTCCCATTTATTTCAAGGGTTTTTCCTCACATTGGCTTGAGGCCGACCCATCGCCTGCAGGTAGAGCTAAAGGGGTGCTTCTAATCCTTATATCAAATAAGCTCCCAATAAATATAAAAAAACAAATAACTCTACGGCCACATTTATTAATATTATGGCTAACATTTAAAGGAGTCCAGGATGTAATATTGGTTAACTTCTACAACAACATTTTTGACTCTACCCGTGGAAAGGATGTCTCAGCTCTCGATGGTGGCCTTGAGGCACTATTTTCCTCTATTTCTAATTGTTTTATACTCATTTGGGCAGGAGATTTTAACATCCAATCCAGCCCTCTGTCCGCTACACGGGTGTGCGAGGTTACCAACCAGGCCGCAGAGGGTTATTTACATTTTCCCCACAATGATTATGGGGCTACATTAAACTCTATGATCACCAAACTGGGCTTACACTTATTAAAATGTGCATGCGATGTCAATGGAGACCCGATACCTACTTTTATAGGAAGGAGTGCCTCAACCATCATCGATCCCTTCTTAATCTCAGCCAACGCAAGCAAGTGGTGCACCACGTCGAGGGTTGTGAAGCTGGATCTGAGCGATCATAATTGTATTGAATTTATGTTTTTCTTTTGGGGCAATGCCTGCAGCATTTCACCAAGTTCTATCCTCAATATTACCCCTGTTGGACTAAATGGGGTTCGCATTAAGTGGGCCTGAGTTGACTCAACTAAAATCACCTACGGCATTTTTCCCATGGGTTGTACTGATATTTTTTATTGTTTGGAGGACGAAGTTATTTCCAACCAGTTACTCTCCAGCTATACTAGTATTCCTAACATAATTGATGACCTCCTGACTCATCCGTGCAATTCAGGTAGCGGCCAACGTAGAGGCTGGTTTAATCATGCATGTACTATAGCTTTCCAAGAATTGAAATTGGCCCTTCATTGCCTAACTAGAGACAGTGCATTAATTAAATCCCTTAGATTTAATTTTAAAAATGTCATTCTTGCTAGGAAAAAAGAGCTACGTGAGGAAGGCTGGGCTAACTTGACCGTGGCCGTGGATACAGCAAACAATAAACTTTTCTAGGACACCGTCAACTCACCTTTCTTAAAGAGTGATGCTTTCCCAGAGCTTTATCCAATGTTACATGTGATGCTTGGGTTGCTCACTACTCAGAAATCTTTAGTTTGCCATCTGTAACAAAGGAGGATATATTAAGGGTGAAACAGTATGCCTGGTCCCTTTTACCTTTGAATATCACAATTCAAGACGTCCTATTAGCACTGAAAGAAAGTGCAGGAGGAAAAGCCCCTTGACCCGATGGGGTCCCAGTGGACGTCTTTAAAACTGTTGTTGACCTGTGTGGCCCAAATTTAACTAGAGTCTTCAATATGGCTGCAACTACTGAGATACCGTCTTCATGGGGAATGTCTATCATAGTCCTGATTTACAAAAAGGGTAACAAATCTGAAGTGAAGAATTATAGCCAGATATCACTTTTAGATTCTTCGGTGAAAGTGAAAAGCAAAGTACTACTCATGAGGCTGGAAGAGTGGGCTTGTAAACACTTGATACTTTCGCCTACGCAGTTTGGCTTCAGACACGGAGTGGGGACCATAGAGCAATGTGTGAATCTTGACCTATTAATAGGCAAAAAAAACACATGGTAAAGCCAGTAGATTGTACATATGCTTCGCAGATCTGAGTAGTACCTTTGATTTAGGCGATTACTCTATTCTTTGGTCAACCCTGCTTGAAATTGACGCGCCTGGATCAATTAATTGTTCTCGCAAGGTTAGACGAGTAATTATCAAGTAAGGTACGTTTTGGCCCATGCAGTGAATGCACCTCGTATTTTAAGGTAGAAAGAGGTATTTGGCAAGGTTGTGTTCTGGCCCCTCTATTATTCTCTCTGTTTATTAATGGGGTGGATAAGACCCTACAAGCAATACAAGTGGAGTCCCCTCAAGTCACCGGGAGCCCCATACCGGTGTTACTATATGCAGATGATGCGGTTTTGCTGGAAAGGACCCTGGTGGGCTTACAGCGACTAATGAATACCTTCAAGGCCTATAATGCCGCAAGGAAATTGGTGGTCAATAAAAATTAAACTCACACCATGATTTGTGGGGCCAAGCAAAAGAAATGTAGAATGTTTTTATGGAAATCCCCCAGTAGCTACTGTTGATACTTTTTGCTATTTGGGCATCACTGTTGCAGGCAACAGCTCTTGGACACACGAAATCCCTAATCTTAGGAGTAAGATGAATAGAAGTGCCCATGGAATCTTTAGTTTCTCAGCAAAGCTGGGTACCCTGCCCATTAAAGAAATGTTAGCAATTTACAAAGGCAGGGTATTAGCTACTGCCACTTATGGGGCTGGTGTAAGGGGCCATTACAATAGCAATGCACTACAGACCGAGGAAAATAGTTTCCTCAAGCGTCTATTATACTTACCCACTTCTGCTTCCACAGAGGTAATTCATAGAGAGGCAGGGATACAGCATCTAGCTGATAGAGCCACACTGCCCCCCTTGTTGCTTTGGCACTACATTTGGACAAAAGATGAGACTAGCTTTACTGAGTCAATCATTTCTGATTGTTTGTCCATGGATAAAGCAATGTGCATCCCCTGGTTAAGGTACTTTAACTCCATTTTTACTGATCTGTTTAAGATGCCAATCCAGCCCAACACCCTACTGGTAACAACACTCACTAAACGGTCCATCAAAGATCATTTCATGACCTTCACAAGAGAAGCTTGGGCGCGATGTGAGGGGGGAAGATCAACTGTCTTATTTTATTATTCACTTGAGCTGGATGATGGCTGCCAGAGTTCTCTAACTCAAGTTTCAAATTTAAGGCACCGTTTTGTATTAACCAGGTTCAGATTAGGGATTGTCCACCATGTAGTTGCCTTCCCCACTATGAAGACTTGTCCCCCTGATACGATCCCTTGCCCTTGTGATGGCCACAGTAAGCAAAGCACCATGCACTTTATGTTATTCTGTGATTTGTATTCCAATTTTAGGCGTTTTTATTTAAAACCCCTCTTTCGTGCACAAGATATTAGATCACACATTGCTGCCCTGAAATATATGCTTGAGTTAAATGATACTACGGTGTGTCTTAATGTTGCACTTTTTATCACCAATGCAATCAATATACGTAAAAGTATTGTTTTATGATGGAATAATAAATGTTATGGATACTGGACAGCCGTCCTCTGAATTTTTTGTCATGTACTTTTGCTGCTGTTATTGATATATACAGCTTTTTGTAAGTGCTCTTGCTTTTACGCTTGGTATAATCATGTGTTATTATTTTATTGTCAACTACTTTTATGATTGTTTACATACCGAATACAGTTTTCGAATCGAATCATATACCATATACATAGTGGCTCTTTCAACATGAAATGTGATTGAGCCATTTCTAAACAGCATCTAAGGTAATCACTGCAATGTGCAAGTGCAGTAACAGACTAGGTCACGGAGGAGATTGCAGAGATTCTTCAGTCAGTAACAAAGGGAACCCAGAGTATGTGGGCAGGAAATCTGGATTTGCATACCAGTTACAGAGCAATTGAAGCAAGGCATTCTGGGAACCATAGCAATGTGCATGTGTGGAAAGTAGGCACATGAGAAGTGCACAAATGGGGTCGACTGGCCTAAGAAAAAGGAAAGGGAAAGGACACGAGACAGTGCAAATAAACTGGGCTGAAGTCATGTCAATAGTGAAAGCAAGAAGGTGAAATGGAAGCATGCAAGGAAAGCACTGGGTGAGTTGCAGCTGGGTGAGTTGCAGCAGGGTAGCCAGAATATGGGTCAAGGAACTATCGAAGTGGAAAGGGTAAGATAAAAATAGAGGAAGAAAAAGTACTAGGAAAAGGTATAGAAATGAACAATTGAAAACATGATTTAAATGATTTAAAAAAGAGGCCAGTGTGGTAGCAAATCCCAGGCAACAAACTGGAAGTAGGAAGAACAATAAAAATACACTGTGAAAAAAATATTGTTTAAAATAACCACTTTTCACATCCAAAATAGAAATTTACAAGGTCCACTAGAAATAAAGTAAATAACTAAGAGATTGGGCTCTCTTTAAATAAAATCCTTGTAAAGCGCAGAACACTATACATTATAGAGTGATTGTGTAAACATTGCCTAGAAGGCACTAAGAAATAAAATGTTTACTAAGTGAAGAAGCAAAAATAAAAAAGTATCAACTAAAGCCATAAAATGAGCTTGTTTAGTGCCAGGAGCAGCAGCAATAAACAGAAGGTGACCAGGTGGCTGCAGTTCTATGTAACATGGTGCAGTGAAGATTGGTGCACCATTAAAATTTTGGGGGCAGATTTACAAGCCCCTTGTGCCTCCTTGCGCCGCCATTGCGTCACTTTTTTTGACGCAACGGCGGCGCAAACTATGCGGCCTATTTATAACGTGACGCATCTAGGGAGATGCGTCACGTTGTAAAGCCCTGCATTACATTATACCTGCGTCAGGTATAATGTATGCAGGGTGGGCGTTTCCACACAGGAAGGCCTCGTGAAAGTGACGCAGTGCAATCTACAAGATTTCACTGCGCCACTTTTAGGACGCCACTGCGTCAAAACCTTACGCCTGCTTGAAGCAGGCGTAAGGAGTGCTGCAGTACAGTAGGTATAGGCCTCAAAATACATTGCTGGAGTTGCGTCGTGCTTGCGACACAACTCCAGCAATGCGTGACTTTTGGGCCAACAGATGCGTCAGAATTTATGAGGCATCTGTTAATCCTTACGCCATGGAGTACTGTATTGTAAATACAGCGCATCCATGGCGGCGCAAGGACATTTGATTCTGGCGCTCCTTGTAAATCTGCCCCCTAGTTTTTATTGGCAATCAATAGGTTACTACCCTTTGTATAGACAAAAAATGAAAGGGGCAGATTTACAAGCCCCTTGCGCCACTTTTGCGTCACTTTTCCCATGGTAAAAGTGACGCAAAATTGGCGCAAGGGGCTTGTAAATCTGCCCCCAAGAGTAAAAAAGAAAGAAGAAAAATAAAAATTAGTGAGGAAAAGTAAAATGATCAAGGTATAGTGAGAAAATTGTGCGCTCAATATAGTAGAGACATCTGATGTTAGTTGTTTCCAGAATGACCAGCATGCAACGCTTAGAGACACTTCAGTTTCAGGTTTGTTTTAACTTGTGGGAAGCCCCTCGGTTGGTTCTGGCCAGTATAGTCATAGAATGTGGTTTAAATCACCCTTGTCGTTCCCCCACCCCCCAAACGGCAAAAGTGCTGGTTATTTGACTTGAATCCTGATACCAGTCTATGAAAATGTAATCTTTATCATAGTCCCTCCTGTAGCTTGAGTCCCTCCCAAAAAAGCAACTTTTTCTTCATCTTCACACACAAATGGTAACCAGGCTTTTCCGACTATGGCAGGCGTTTCCTACTCTTTCTTGCTCTTATATATAGGGCATGCAAAAATGTGTATTCCTTTGTCCATAGAGAACATGTATACTTCACTCTTTGAGGTGCACCCATTTTTGCTCATACTTTTTTAGTAGTAGGCTTGAAAACACAAACACTCGCCCCATTTCCACGCCTATGTCCGACGATTTATATAGCTCTGCCTTCTCAATTCAGATTTGCATACACACATTTGAAAAATGTATAACATTTTAGTTACATTTTAGTTATTTACAAAGGGTCTACAATCCACATCTTTACAATTTTGGGCAATTTGCCCAGGCTCATACATGTTGATGAAGTAACAAGCAATAAATAAGCAATTTAGCTAGAGGACCAGCTTTTGTCCCTATGTACTATCTCTTTGACTAAATCTAGTGCTGACATATTCTACTTGCAGCAAACTAAATAATAGATAAAGTAAATGTACATTACCACATTTGCAGATGTGCTTTAAGATGGGTACAACTATTAAACTGTGTCTGGGATGCTCTAATTGTCACAATGTCTACCTTCTCACAAGTGGTTGAGTCTCATTTCTCGTACTTAAGAAGACATTGCTGAGAAAATATATATAATACAGAGGGGCATATTCACGAGGAAGTGGCGGTGAGAGGCGTTAGCCTCCTTGGCTTAACGCCTCTCACCGCCACTTTGGAAACGCCAGGCTGCACCCTATTCTCAAGAATGTGGTGCAGCCTGGCGTTTCCCCCTGCGACGGCGCTAAGTCTCACGACTTAACGCCAACGCTGGCACCCTTGCACCAGAGTGCAAGGGTGTCTGCGAGCAGGGAGGTTTGTTTATTTACAGGAAGGTGTCCCATTCTGCACATAAACAAACCTAAAATGCCGTTTAGTAACTTACATGTGTGCTGCTTCATGCAGCACACATGTAAGTTACAAAACGGCATTTTTTTAAAAGGTTTGTTTATGTACAGGAAGGGACACCTTCCTGTACATAAACAAACCATGGCATTTTGCTATTTCCATGTGTGCTGCACAAGGCAGCACACATGGAAATAGCAAAAACGAGGAGAAATTAAGCATTTCTCCTCGTTTCGCCACCTTAAGACCACTGCATGCCCCCTTTCACGCTAAGTTTAGCGTGAAAGGGGCCCTATTCTCAAGGCAGAGTTAAGCCACTTAACGTGGCTTTAAGCCACGTTAAGTGGGTTAACGCTGCCTTGAGAATAGGGCACTGGCCCTATCGCCACGGGAACGTCAAGAAAAGTGACGTTCCCATGGTGATAGGGGCTTGAGAATATGCCCCATAGTTTTCAAGTGGTGCCTGTGTGCCCTTTATAACATTTCAGGTTTATCATGTTTTCACCACAGCATAGCGAACAGGCATTGGCAAAGCCAATAGGTATAGCGTTGATAGGCAGTCTTCTGACTTCCATTGTCAATGGGTGTTTTATTTTGTTTTGTAAAGCATTATTGGCAGAGGAGCTACCGGGCCCTCACCAAAATCAATCACATTGGCTAAAAGGAAAAATATTTATTTAATTTTAAAATGCACATACAGCAGTCCTTAGCACTGAAGGGAACCACTTACTGTGTGGATGTACTCCTTGTCACTCACAATGAAATTAGCCTATGGTTAAAGTGGTCTGAGTCACTGCCCCATGCTGTATGCTGTAGTGAGCAGAAGAAAAATGTGACTGATGCAATAAAAGGCCAAAGTACGAGAGGGTGGCTGAAAGGCCCAATAAGTAAGTATATCATATATCTAAAGAATCCATGAGTCAACTGTGCAATATGGGCTGACATTGTCCTTCTGTGGCTGTATTACTGTAACGTCGCATTTTCAATGTTTGTGCCGGGCGGACCTTTTAAAAGGTGTGCACGGTGCAAACAATGAAAATGTGCTGTATTACCAAGAATGCGCTGCCCCCAACACAGCCCTCGAGGCAGTGCATTTATGTGAAAAACAGAGCGGATGCTTTGAAGCTGCTCTGTGTTGTCACAGTGCAGGCAGTACCCGCCTGCACTTTTAAAGGGGATTGGAGATCCACTTGCAGGCGGGTACAGTGAGTGACTGCACCCGCCTGCATGGGGATGTCTGGGGGGTGCATGGGACCCCTGAGTCCAGAGGGCTGTTCTCAGGGGGCTCACTGTCAGCGGCCTCCTAACAGCTTCTTTGCCTCTGCGCCCGTGTCTGTAATACGGCTCGGGCGCAGAGGCAAAGGAACACCCTAATTTGCATGGGGCACGCCCCCATACAAATGAGAGAACACCCCTTGAAGACAGCACTATCGGTATTACAGAAGGGGCCGCACAAGCGGCTGCGGCCCCTTCTGTAATACCAAACTGCCCCAGGTGGTGCGCAAAGTGAACGCAAATGCCTGTTGCGCATCCAGGGCACTTTGTGTAATACAGCCCCTGGTCTCCTGGTGGCATTTATAAACCACGAGGCTGAAGGACGAGTGGTTTATTAATATCACCTGAGATCTGAGATGAAAATATAGGCCCATATTACATATGTTACTCATTGTGTACTTTTTATATTACACAATTTTATAAATTATTTTAGTATTTTTTAGAAAGATTTGTGCATTTGAGCATCATTCATTTAGTATTCACTGTTTGCCTGAGACTGCAGATATTCCTGTTAATGTTTTGAGAAATGAGTGTTTTTGCTGGAGATAATGTTTAGATGTTTAAATTGCTTATTCTGCAACAATGTATATTGTTATAAGTCAGATTCTAAATCCGAAACACATTGTAAGAAAATTAATGATGTGAGATCTAAAATGTGTCCTTCTTTTGTACACATTGACATCATTGAGTAGGTTTAACAGGACATATATAAAGAAAAGAAATAAAATGAAATGCTGGACAGTGTAACGTTTTGCTGTCCGGTTCTGTCTTTGCAATGTTTATTTTCATTTGCTGAGGAGAATTAATTGGTAGATGCTTGCATCAAGGAGTTGCCCACAAGGGTGAGCTTAGCTGTGTTGATGAATGCTCTCAGAGTAGTACAGTCATTGTGAAAGCTGAAAGACAAAATGCTGTGTTAAACATTTAGGTAACATACGTATTTGTTTAAGGAAGCTAACTACCCTGCAAATCCATGCCCTTCTCTTAAATATGAAAATAATTCACAGTTAGACCTATTTTCTGTGAAACAGAAACCACTGACAAACATTCAATAAGAAATCTAACACATGTAATATATAATCAAAAGGTCTTGGCTAACACCAGATCTAAAAATTATAAACCTGAGCTACATAAATAATTTTTCTTGTAGCTCTTAAAATAGTTTTTAGAAGGAGAAACCAAGGTACATTTTATAAGACTCCCTAAATGTAAGGGCTTCTCATTTAATGAGATACTGGCAGTGTCGAGAAAAGGAGGGTCATTCTGTTAACCCAGATCACAGGTTTGAAAGATAATTCAGCAGAGCAAAGCCAACAAAAGTCTGTTCTGTAAGATATATGCATACATCAAATCCAAATAACTAGCAGCTTGACACATTTGGCAAGTGCCTGAGACATATGGATAAAATGTTATCTATTCCAAAAGATGGGCAAAAGATTAATGCAATTTTTCCTAAATCTCCTTTGTATGTTTAAATAGATGTATACGTTTTAGGATCTAAAACTCAAGGCAGAAGGCCAAATATATGTGATTCTAACTTTGTAATAGCCAGGGAGCAATAGCAACAACGCACAGCACCTGTTTTCGGAAGAGCTGGAAAATTGGCAATGATATTCTTCAAAGTGGTTGCCTTGATGCAAGAAAGCATGTATAAAAAATTCTTATATGCTCCAAAAACTGGTGTTATTGATCAACTCATGAGATTAAGGGCCTGACTGATATATTTGTGAAAAGCATGCTTTGTCACAACAAAGACAGAGTATGCTTACTGCCAATATAATGGTCTGCCCGCCAAATTTATATGCAGGCGGGCGGACCATAGTTTGGTCAGCAGAGACTACTCCAATGCCTGATGGAATAAGGGCCGTCACTGAATTCGCTATATATCAACCCGCCCAATTTAAAAGGGGCAATATAGACATTTTTACTACCTGTCACCTCCAAGCAAACCAGGGGTTAAGGGGAAGTAAAAAACTAAAAATGCCCCCCTCACCATGGGAGATGAATCTCAGTGCAAGAGGGGCATTCCTTTTTTTATTTACAAAAACTTTGATAGCAGTTCCTGTCAATGGTAGAAATATCCATCCAGCTGATGGACATTTCTAAATTTGGCAGGCTGGTCCTCCATCAGGGCGTCACACTGATGGAGTACAATCCATCCACCAAATTATAAATTAGCCCCTAAATCATAGAAAGAAAGTCACATGATCAGTTTTGTGCAGGTAACATCGAATTTAAAGCTTGCTGTGTTCCTATACATTAAGCTGTCTTTAGTCTTATAAATCACTCATGATTCACTTTCAATACATTTATACTGCCTCTTTTTTCCTTGATTTTACCAAACTATAGGCCTGATTTGGACTTTGGGGCAGAGGGCACTCTATTGCAATGATAACGGGGTACCCTCTCCTCCAAATGGAAGTTCCACCCACCTCATTTAGAGTCAGGCAGAAGTTCAGCATGTAGATGGCAGAGATTACTCCTTCTTACCACCTAGATATACCTCTGATAGCCCGATGGAGTAAGGGCCATCGAAGGTTTGGCCACGTGTTTGCCCACCCTATTTAGAGTGGGTGAACACTCAGGCAGTTTTCACTGTCTGTCTCCGCCAGATTGAACCAGGTGATTTCCCACAAGAAAACGCTTGGTGCTAGAATGATAAGCATTTCTTGCCTTTGAAAATGATTTGAGGCTGTTCTAGAGACACATTCCAGAGGAATAGTTTCATTTTTCTCTAGTATTAGCAAATTAAAACATAGAAAAATGATCCCTCATTGGCCATATGATTGTCAGTTAGGTTTTGTGCCAGCCACTAAAAATTTGCAGAGAAGAATATACCCACTCAAAGAAGATGAATACTATCATCTCCATGAATATTTTGATCAGTACCTCCCCACTGGCCATTCGCAATTCAAGACTCAAGCCATTTATCCACCTTTTTTGTACCTAAAAATGGATTTTTGCATTTGTATTGGCCTTAGAGCCATAAGCAATATTTAATTAAAAGTAAATATGTGTTGTCTTGTTTTGAGTTGTATTAGAGCAGGTCTGTCATGCTTTGGCTGGTACTAAGTTGCACTTCCCTTTGCGGTGTATATCTTAACTCACAACAGAGAAATTGGCAAGCGTACTAAATATGGCCTATTTGAGAGTTTCATAATGCCATTCGACTATCCAACACTTGCATCACTTTTCAAAACTTCTAAAAGGCAGCCATCAAAGAACTCCTACACAATTCATGGTAGAATATCTTGATGAGATTCTGATTCTGGTGCATCCCCCAAGTTCTTTGCATTGTCTCTCCATGGCCTTACAAATGTGGTGGGAGAATTATTTGAAATGTAACACTTGGACATCAAATCTTCAACTTCTCATCAGTAGAATTCGTGGGTGCATTCTAACGACCACTGTGGAATCTATTTTATTTCCGGTTCCTTTTTGTGACACTCAATAGGAGCAAGACTGCAGAAAGTGCATAGACAGTTGGCCTTTGAGTGAACTTGAACTGTCAGTACTTTAGCTGTTACCACAAGGCCTTGAGAAATGACCAAGCCACAAGTTCCTCCATTTGATTAGATGAGCATTGTGCAAATGCTTTCTGGTGGTGCACTAGATGGTCCCCAGTCAGCATGTGGACATTACACCTGCAAACATCTTGTATCAGAAGATGTTATTCTACTGTGATTGGTTGTACACGTAATGCTTGTGTAACTTTTTGCCTTCTCTGGTCAGCACCTCATCATGTATGCTGAAGTAATAACCTTTTCTGTATTATGATAGGATATATATCAATATGTCTTTTGTGGTTTTCATGTATAAAACACCCAGAGAGCATTCTGCAAATTGGACATGTTGCTGCCTAGCTCATTTTCGCGTGACTCACGTGTAATGCTACTCATGAAACCTGACAATTTTCTGTGATTTTTTAATTGAGGTTCCACATTTGGTGGAAGAATGTGGTCCAAAGCGGTGGCACTGGATAGTTGGAACGTGACTTTTCAGCTGCCCTTCTCTTTAGCCTTCACTCTGGGCTGGTGGACAAATGACGCCTTCGAGGTGACAGCTCTGCCGTCCCTGACCTGTGCAGTTTGAAGTCTTTGCCTTTCATGACTCACCACTTCTCCCCAGCAAACAATTCTAATAGTAAGTGTTTCCACGGCCCCTGCCCTAGACCTTATCCGGCCCCAGCAGTTTTGCTTTCTGTATTTTTATATGACCTTGCCTGGTTCATATACAGCGGTACCTAAAGAAATTCTGCCTTTGCTTATTATTTCCTGTTTATTATGATTATGATATTTCATGTAAAGTAGCACAGGGCAGAGAGTGCTCCACAGGAGTAGTACAGGGCAGGAAGGGCTCCACTGAAGGTCTGCTCCGTCTACCTAATGACTAACTCATACCGAGGATGCGCTTGGCGGTTGAGTGACTTTCATTAATTTCCAGACACCTATGAGGTCGCCAGTTGTATCAAGGGGTTCTCCCTGGTTACAAGAGAAAGGTGACTTAGGTTTTTGCATCAGGGGTGGTCCCATGATTAATGCATGCATATTGTTAGTATTACATTTGGCACTGGATTCCAGGGTATAACGCCTGCTAGTTAGTGTCTCATTATCGACCAAGGGTAATGCCTGACAGTTGTGTGCCTCACTGCGTTCCGAGGGTTTGTTATACTACACCACTCATTTTGTTGTTGATTTTCTCTTTGCCATTTTTAGAGCTTGTGGCAATAATAGTACTGCAGAATTGTACATATTGCTTGTTTAGTTTTGCCATGACTTAGTAATGTTGCCATTTTGGGCTAAATGTTTGGATTTTCTGTTGCTGGTGCTACTGCTGCTACTTTTCCCCTTCAGCACCCACTGGACAGGATTGTGGGCTTTAGTGTATGGGAAGGACACACCTAGGCTGCTAGGGTCAGTTTCCTGCTACCTGGTGCATGAATGAATGTGTGTGTTAAAGAGGGCTCCTATGTGTCTTACCAACTGTGGATTCCAAAGGTCTTCCGCATCAACTCAGCTGCACCTGCCTTTGGCAAAATTTGAGTTTCAGGCAGAAACCAAGGGAGTTCATGCAGTTTACTTATTATCACTTTTCTGTCTTCTTTATTTCTGTGTCAAGGACTCTGGAAAACCAGCACCTACTGCACTCCTCGTCTCTATAGACACCTTCACACTTGTGCTAAGTCTGTATGCTTTTTGGTGAACCAGTATCACAAGACCTTGTCCCAAGAATGTTAATTTGATTGGGTGCTTTCCTTGCCTCCTACTAATAACTGCATGGCTCTGAATGCACATATATTGTATGTGAATGTATTTTTTTCCCTACTGTCATGACACCCATGGGCATGAGCCCAGGTAATTAGTCCCAGGTACATTCTACCGTATATGTTGTTCAATGTGAGTGAAATTGTCTTGCACGCTGTAGGGACAGCCATTGTATTTTCAACAAAGATGGGGCAAAGCTGCTCACACAAGGGCAGGATTATTTGCAGACAAATACAAACACAGAATTGGACCACTATAGCAAGAATTCAGAAAATACGTGGCCTAATATTAACAAAAATAAAGGCAGGAATGGTAGAAGCAAAAGGAAGGCCAGAGGTTGAGGCAGAGGTAGATATGAAGGTGACAGGAAAGCATCCCAGCCCCCATCAGGGACATCTTGTTTCAATTGTAACCTGTCCAGTTACTGGGGAGACACCTGTCTCCTGGCACATCCTCCACAGGCCAGCCTTAAAAGGTCTCAACCAAAGCATGCCCAGTATGTTCAGACAGCTTCCCACACCTCTAATGCTCCTGATAACTCATTCTAAAGAGTTGAGGGGGTTTTAGACCAGAAGAGCGAAGAATTGAGTTTACAAAGGTTGGATAATCTGTTTCCAGAATTAGAAAAAAGGGATACAAGAGCAATTCTGGAGGTGCATGATTAGTCATTCACTGAAGCTAATTAGGCTCTTGAGTTAGAATTAGTGCAACAAGTAATGGGAGTTGCAACACGTGCAAAACACACTGTGCAGCTCTCTGCCCTGCTGCAATACAGGAAGAGGCTACCATCTCCATTGACTGTCCCACTGTCTTGCTGTTGTAGAAGGTTAAAATGTTAGCTCAGTTGGCCTGTGGCTTACTAACAGAGGAACAGGGACTATCAATCAATCAATCAGCATTTGTAGAGCACAGCACTGTCACCCCTAGGGGTATCTGGGTGCTGAGGTGCGAGGTCTCTGTTGAAAAGCCAGGTCTTGAGGAAATGGCAGGAAGAGGAATAAACAAGCAGAAAAAGGCAAAAAAGAGGGAAGAACACTGAGTGATCAGAAATGACAAAACAGAAGGAAGAAAAACGAACAGAAAAAGATGAACAAAGGGCAGAAAAATGAGCAGAAAAGGCAAAGCAGAGGACAGAAATATGAGCAGAAAAAGGCAAAACAGAGGGCAGAAAATGAGCAGAAAAGGCAAAACAGAACAGAATGGAGCAACACAGACAGCAGAAAAACAAGCAGGAATAGAAAAACAGAGGGCAGAAAAATTAGCAGAAAAGGCAAAAAACAGAGCAGGAAACGAGAAGGGCACAAACAGAGGGCAGCAGGTAGACCGGCAGCAGAGGGTAGCGGACTGGTGGAAAGCTGCACGAGAATATTGTCACTGGCGAGCTGTCACGAGGAGAAAATGTCCGCACCCTATACAAAAACACAGCTCAGACAGACTGTTGACTGTCCCGATGCATTAACTGTGGGAACATCTCCACCTCATGCTTCTGCTGTGTTTCTGCATGATGATGATTTGGCAGAAAGACCATGTTGCAACAATTTTAATATTACATTCCCCATCATTTATGTTTTATTATAGATTTCCCTGAACAACACCGAGTTCAAACTTCTCCATTTATTTGCAAAGTGTGATAGCCACAATTAACACAATTTAAAATGATTTGTGATAGTAACACAATTAAATAATATCAATGCCTTCATATTATTTATACAGGCGGAGATTAACTTCCCAACTAACGTTCACCATAGGCTCTAGGCATTCCACCAACACAAATACACCAATTGTTGCAATATCCCCCAATGGAACAAATACATGTACACTGTAAGAACAATAGACAGAGTAGCTTAGTGGGTTGCAGCCTTTGTTCTTGGCAGTGGAGTATATATATATTCACTGAAGAAAACACAGGTTTCTGGGATGTTATAGTTAGGAATTAGCATTTAAAAAACCTTAGAAATTCATTGAAAAAAAACACAGGTTTCAGGGACATTATAGTTTGGAATTAGCATTTAAAAACCTTTGAAATTCTGAGCTAACTATAACTTGCGCCCCCGCAATGCACTGCTGATGACGCCACATATTACATCACTCATGACATGGTCAGTGACATCACTGATGGCATCACCGATGACATCTCAAATGATATTACTGATGACATCACTGATGACATCATCCAGTGACTGTGAGTGTTTCTAAAAGGTTTAAGAATGTTATTTCTATATATATATATGCCAAGGTGTATTGACGAATGAATGGGTGTATGAGTGTCTGTATAGATGATTCAGTGGGTGCATGACTGACTGTGTAAGTGAGTGAATATGTGTGCCACAGTGAATGTATGGGAGAGTGATTAATCTGTGTGAATGTCTGTATCAGTCTGTCAGTTGATGTGTAATTGGCTGCATGGGTTGGTGAGTAGCTACATGAGTGTCTAAATGGGTTATTGATTGATTGTCTGAGTACCTGTATGGGTGCCTGAGTGGCTGTGTGGGTGGGTGGGGGGTGGGTGACTCCCTGCATGGATGTGTGAGTGGGTGATTCACTAGGTGTATGGGTTCATGAGTGCATCTGCGAGGGGCTGTATGGGTGAGTGAGTGTGCGTATGGCTCTGTCGTTGACTGGATGGATGTCTCAGTGGTATATGGTTGAGTAACTGCATATGTGTAAGGCAGTATATGTGAGTGTTGGAGTATATAAGTGTCTGTATGTGAGAGTGAGTGATTGTGAGAGTGGCTGTATGGATGAATATGTGCTTGTGTTAGGGATTGTATAAGAGAGGTGGGATTGCCGAGAGGTGGTCGTAGGCACCCCCCCTTTCTCCACCACTTAGAAAACGTGCCTCCTGGCGCACTCTTGGTTGGGGAATGAAGTCCCCTTGACTCTTGAGGGTCCCTGGGGGCCAATTAGCCCTCCTGTTATCTCTAGTAAGCATCACACAGCTGGATAACTGAGAGGTGGTCAGAGGCCACACCCTCTTTCTCCACCACTCTTCAAACACGCCTCCTGGTGCACTGCTGCTTGGGGGATGAAGGCCCTCAGGACGGAAAGAGACCTCATCACCCCACCAGCAGTGCGCTTAGAGGTGCATTTGCAGAGTGTTGGAAAAAGGGGCATGGCCTCTGACAACCTCTCAGCAATCCCACTGTGTAGGGCTTGCTGAAGATAACAGGTGGGCTAGTTGACCGCTAAGGACCCTCCGCAGCAAAGGGGACTTCATCCCCCAACCAAGAGCATGCCAGGAGGCACGTTTGCAGAGTAGTGCAGAGAGGGGGCAGGGCCTCCAGCGAGTTGCCAGCTTCGTTTTTTTAAACTATTTTAGGAAGGGGGGCTGTGTTGCCCCCCTTCCCTTGATCATTTTTGGGTCCATGGAGACCCCATCCCCCGGGGCCTGACCCATTAAAAAAAACTGGAGGGGGGCCGCTCGCACCCCTTCCCTGGGCCAGTTTTGGCCCCACAGATCCCATTCCCTGGGGCATGGCCACATCATTTCTTTTTTAAAATAAATAAAAATGGGTAGGGGGCCTGTGCGTCCCCCTGAGGCAGTTATTGCCCCGGGGACCCCATCCCCTGGGGCATGGCCACATTGTTGGGGACCGCAGGGAGAGCCTCAAGGCCCCCGCGGTCCCTGACGGCTCTTTGCCTCCTGCGGGAGCCAGCATTGCTTTTGGGCAGAGGGAGCTGCAAACATCCAGCACCCTCTGCCCAAAAGCAATTCTGCTTTGCTTCATGGAAGCAAGAGCATTTTTCCTGCTCTCGCTTCCATGAAGCAAAGCAGAGTTTGCTATGGCATGGCGGCAGCGGTGTTCCCGACATGCCATAGCAAACTGCAATGTCCGAGGGGTGGGCACCCCCGGATATTGCTGGAGCTGTCCCTGGAGGGTGCAGCGGCCCCCCTCCCATTTGGAAGTAGCCCAGGGGAGGTGGCAGTCCCCTGGGGCTACATGGGGGGCAGGAGCCCCCCCACGCACTTTTATTATAAACTAAGCCCTGGGAGGTGGTGGTCCCTGGGGCTGTGGGGGCTGCGTGGCCCCCGCATTTCATGAACAGAGCCCCGGGGAGCTGGCAGTCCCTTGGGGCTACATGGGGGGCAGGAGCCCCCCACGCACTTTCATTGCAAATTAAGCCCCGGGGAAGTGGTGGTCCCCCGGGCTGCAGGGGGGTCATGTAGCCCCCCTCCATACAATCTATAAACCCCAGGGAGGTTGCAGTCCCCCACACCTCATTTGTCACTGTCCCCGGGACCTGGCCCACCAGGGAGCTTAAAGAAAACAAAGCGCGGGAGCCCGCACTTGTTTTTTTTTTATTCACGGATCCAATGTGAATCCTGCCAAAAATTTAAAGAAACATGCTTTTTTGGGCCCTGGGGCACCCCCTCAGCAGGCCTAGGGGGTGTTTCTACCCTGCCCCCTTTTCTTACTTTTTAATGTTTTTGAACCTTTTTCCTTGTGACTCAGTTAAACTGAGTCACAAGATGGCTGCCAACACTTCCTAGTTGGAATTGTTGGCAGCCAATCAGATCACAGGATCGAGATCGGGAGGATTCGTGGATCCTCCGCGGCCATATTTGTATATCTGAGAAATGTTTTAAATTTCTCAGGCACTACTGAACGGATTTACATCATTTAACAAAAAGAGTGCACTCTGGACCAAGAGCTACCTTTCTGCCAAATTTGGTGTAATTCCGTTCAGCAGTTCGGGCTGTAGCTGCGTCAACAGTTTCCTATAGAAATTAACATGGAGAAAAACCATTTTGGGACCCCCCTTTTTCTCGGGCCCCACTTGATGAATCACCACAAAACTTTCAACAGCAGCTGAAGTGAGTGGTCCATTCATTTAGAAAATTTCGTGAAGATTCGTCAAACAACGCCAAAGAGATATTGGCAAATCAAAAAACGTTTTTCCCATCGAAACTAGGTCCTAACTATAACTACCTACTGGCGATAGCCAGTAGGATATATATATATATATATATATATATATATATATATATATATATATTCCACCAAGTGCCCAGAAGCTTGAGGCCGCACACCGCTGCAGGTAGGTCAACAAACCTTTATTCAACAAACAGGCAACTTCCCATCCCGTATTCAGTCCCTGGCCTGACGCGTTTCAGAGAGTCAATCTTTTTCTTCAGAGGCGGCTTGAAAGAACCAGCAAGTCTCGTACACTGCCTCTCCCCTGCATTCTACTTAGCATAATTACTTTAATTGGCCTCCGGTGTGCCCCGATGTTGTTAGTCATTACAGTGCATGCTGGGATATGCAGTCAATTCGTACCTTTAAGCCCTCCAGTGGGTTCTGGTTTTTCAAGCAAATCCGGGACAAATTAAGCAGCCCTCCATTGAGCCTCGGATGAGACTCTGCCTGCTTCAGTGAAAGTTGCCTGCTGCGCCAAACAAGAAGGGTGATTTCCCCTCTCATTGACCCTTCCAATGTTTGTGGGTGGTGCGTTCCCTCTGTGGCCTGGAACCGCCGCAATACATATTCCACTAAGTGCCCAGAAGCTTGAGGCCACACACCGCTGCAGGTAGGTCAACAAACCTTTATTCAACAAACAGTCAACTTCCCATCCCGTATTCAGTCCCTGGCCTGACGCGTTTCAGAGAGTCAATCTCTTTCTTCAGAGGCGGCTTGAAAGAACCAGCAAGTCTCGTACACTGCCTCTCCCCTGCATGCTACTTAGCATAATTACTTTAATTGACCTCCGGTGTGCCCCGATGTTGTTAGTCATTACAGTGCATGCTGGGATATGCAGTCAATTCGTACCTTTAAGCCCTCCAGTGGGTTCTGGTTTTTCAAGCAAATCCGGGACAAATTAAGCAGCCCTCCATTGAGCCTCGGATGAGACTCTGCCTGCTTCAGTGAAAGTTCCCTGCTGCGCCAAACAAGATGGGTGATTTCCCCTCTCATGGACCCTTCCAATGTTTGTGGGTGGTGCGTTCCCTCTGCGGCCTGGAACCGCCGCATTACATGTAATTCCGTTCAGCAGTTCGGGCTGTCGCTGCGTCAACAGTTTCCTTTAGAAATTAACATGGAGAAAAACCATTTTGGGACCCCCCTTTTTCTCGGGCCCCACTTTATGAATCACCACAAAACTTTCAACAGCAGCTAAAGTGAGTGGTCCATTCATTTAGAAAATTTCGTGAAGATTCGTCAAACAACGCCAAAGATATTGGCAAATCAAAAAACGCTTTTCCCATCGAAACTAGGTCCTAACTATAACTACCTACGGGCGACAGCCAGTAGGTTATATTTTTATATATATATATATATATATACATATATATATATATATATAATTATATACGTATATATACGTATGTATATATATTTCCCTCCATGCTTTTCCTAGGTTTCAGAACATGGATGGAACTATGTGTTTTCCGTATATGCCTGTCTGTGTTTTCTTTTCTGTTGGGTTTTTTTGTTTGGGAGAGTTTTTTGGGGTACATTTTAAAATATCAAATACATTGACATGGATTGCATCCATATGTCAGCAGAATACAACTGTATATTCTCTGTACTGGCCTTGACCATTAAAAATACTTACATGTAAAATATCTTTCTTTCTCTCATTCCCCATTAGCTTTTTCAACTTCCCTAGAACATGTTTTATAGGTGTCAATGACACTAATTATACTTGCATGTGCAATTTACACAGGATATCTTGAGTGGAGGATGGGGATTCTTTGTTACACACTGTCTATGCAATTACAATTGAGTCTTCACAATGAGAGTAAAGCTTCAGCTGCTTTTGCTGTGCTTGCGCTATTTTGTTTCCTCCTGCTGAGCTTCCAGTCATGGGGAAGGAGTAAATGTAATGATGTGTGGCACGTGTGATCCTCAGCGCAAAGTTCAAGAACTATACATTATTTGTGAATGAATAAATAATAACAATACAATATTTGTTTAACTTCAGCTTCTGCAAATGTGGTACTACAGTTAAGTGACAATTCACCTACTGCTAATAGTAAGGGTGAAAAGTGTGAGTTCCCCCTTACCCCTTCTGTTTTCTGTTCTCACAGTATGTAAAAGTCTAACGACATGACAAGCACAGACAAAAAAAGCCAATACTGGTTTGTCCCCCACTACACCTGTATCTTTCTTAAAAGAACATCTGGTTTCACACCATCACGCTTGCAGAAAAAAAGGAAGTGGTATCCAAAGCTAATGCAAATCAGGGGAGTGGATAGGTAGAATTATGTTTACCACTAACTTTATTTCCATCAAGGACTAATTTGTTATGGATTCAATTGTTCCCCCCTCTAAATGGAAAGGCTGTGCAAGAGAACTCAGATGCATAAGCTCTCTCCAAATGCTTCTTTAAAGAGTTGATTCAACTCAGACAACAGACTCTACAATCACTCCCTATCTGCAGAGGGTTGGGGTTGATGCAGAAGCTCCACTGTGCCTATCACCCATGAGTATTAGGTGCAGTGGATAGGTGACTACCTAAATTTTTTTAAATTGATACACTTCCATTGACTTTGCTGCCAATAAGACATATCTTGATTGAATTATTGAGTCACCAGTACCATTACTGAGGATTGATGCTTCGCTGCCACAGTATTGCAAGGAACTTACAGTGGTACTGCGTTAGCTTCCTTGCCAGGTGTTAGAAGTTGGGTTTCTGGTTGGCAGAGATATGCACCCTGTCCAAGAAGGAACAACAAACCTAGTCAGGGCAAGTCAGATACACATCATAAGCTAACCTGTGCTCACCCTCTGGTAGCTTAGCACAGAGCATGCAGGCTTAACTAAACAGGTAATGTGTAAAGTATTTGTGCAACACAACGCACAGTAACACAATGAAAACACCATAAAAAAAAGACTCTACACCAGGTTATGAATTTTAAAGTTTGAATGTAAAATAAGACTTAAATGCAATATGCAGCCATGGGGGTGATCTGGTCATGCTGGACTGAGGAAAAGTCAAGAGTTCACAAGGCCTGGTGAACAAATTACTTTGATTCTGGTCGCAACAGCGAGGTGTGGGATCCTGAAGTCAAGGTGATGCATTGATTATCTTGATGCAGAGGCAGTGACGCATCAGTTCCGAAAACGATGCACAGAGAGGCATTAGTTCCATAGACGATGCGCCTGGTTTCTCCACGCAGTCGAGGGGATGTGTCGATCTTCCCATACTGCAGCAGTGGTGAGGAGTTGGCTCCAATACCTCAGTTCTTTCATGCGATGGGCTGGTTCTGACTGCAATGCTCCAATTAATCTCCCACAACAGTGTTGATGAGTTGGTTTTGCTACATGCAGACAGAAGATGTAGCTGTTCAACTGGAGCAAGGTCCTGGGTCCACTTTCAAAGGACCAGGCACAGGAGCAGGTGGTGAGACTTTGATATCCCTGAGTCTCAAAAACAAGAGGCAAGCCAACTAACCCTTGGAGATCACTCTGGACTCAAGGCAGAGTCCAGCTCTTCCTCAGCAGGGTCAGAGGACAGCAGGCAATAGGGCAGCACAGCAGAAACTCAGTTCTTCCAGAGAAGCAGTTCAGCAGAGTGACAGTCCTTGTAGCAGCACAGAAGTCCTTCTGATAGAGTTTCTTTACAGGTCAAGAAGTCTGTGATTTGTTGGGGTCCGAGAACCAGTACCGATATCTAGTTGTGCCTTTGAAGTGGGGGTGACTTCAAAGAAGGTTCTTTGATGTGCATAGAGGCCATTTCTTCCTAGCCCCGGCCCCAGACTCACTACAGGGGGTAATCAACCCTTTGTGTAGCGACAGGACACTGCCTATTCAGGTGTAAGTGTTAGCTCCTCCCGCCCATCCTGCCCAGGATTAGCAATCAGGATGCAGATGGACACCTAACCTTCCTTTGCGTGGGGCTGTTCAGAGGGAATGCACAAGTTAAGCTGTCACCCACCTCAGACATATATTGGTGACAGTCTGCAGGCACACAAAGCTTTAATAGCAGAGAAATGGCAACTTTCAAAAAGTGGTATTTCTAAAATAGTGATGTTAAATTCAACTTTACCAGTAAAGAGGATTTATCATGATCATTCCAATGATATAAAACATGAAGGAGCTACTCCTTCTAAATCAGGAGTTACAGCTTAACAGTTTAGTTAATTAAGGTTCTAAACTACCATCAGTACAAATGAATCTCAAGAAGGTGCCATTGATTCTTAAATGGCCTTTCCTATCTAACATAAAGAAGATACAGAACTTCCTAGGGTTTGCTAATTTTTATAACAGAAGGTTTGCTAATTTTTATAATGGAGGGTTTAGCCCTGAGGTTTTTCTCATCTCATTGCTCTTGGTGCAACATTGGAAAGCAGGTTGTACCAGTAGAAATACAGCTTCATCAGAGCTCCAGCGACATATTGTTTACTGATTAGCCCTATACTGCTGTATACTGGTCCATTTTTGGGAGCAGTCTTATCTGAAATATGCTCCAACTGGAATTAAGTACATCCAATAGAATACTACTTCAGCTCACTGACTATCTCTGTTATCAATTATTCTATTAATGATAAGAAACACTTGTCAATAAGAACACCATTCCAAGAGTAGCACATTTATTTATAAAGTGCTAGGTGTACAGTGGGGTAATCAATTGGGTTACTGGTCGAGGGGGTGAAACCCTACTCAAGCATCAATCACAATTCTTGTTAGAGTGAAAAACAAGCATACTCCAAATTAACCTGTGCTTAACCCTCTGGTAGGTTGGTACAAAACAGTCCTTATTCTGAGTCTTCCACAGGTCCAGATGTGAACTGAAGAGTTGGGTCTGATGGTCCACTATACCTTTGCCCACTTTGAAGCAGGAGAAGCTTCTAGAGTCCTCCCCCAACAGAGGTGTCTAGAATTTCATGCCTCTCTGCCCTGGCCCCAGCTTATGTGGGGGCACAAAAGACTATTGTGAAACCCCTTCTGAGTGTTCAGAGGCAGAGTCTTTGTGATGTGCTGTTGCGCTAGGTGATACCTCCGCCCCCTATCAAGTCAGAGATGGCTAATCTGCCAACACCTATTCCACCTCTGTCTCACACTCTGACAGCAATTCACAAAGACCAACTGCCAGCCACACTTAGTCATGTGACCCAGGATATGGGCTGCAGGTACCAATGGGTTGGGTCAAGAAAATGCCAACTTTCTAAAAGTAAAAACAACAATTGATGGACAGAATGCAGAACAATGTCATACATTTACCCCAGTACAAAGATCTGGGCCTAAATCCATCGTTTTTTTGCTCACCATGCCATTCCAGTTTGGACCCAGCCATATGCAAATCAGTCTTGACCCTGCGCCCAATGGGAACAGTCCAGCCCGAACTGCCAGGCCAGGTCCTCCCTGGACTGGAATCAAGAATCCTAGGACCGGTTTCGGGCTTTCAGCCCTCATCAGCCAGGATAGCTTGACTCCAGTGGCATGGAGAGCACGGGACCCACGTCTGGGCACACCCGTCCCACTCTGGGTGACAAATGCAAAAACAACAATTGATGGACAGAATGCAGAACAATGTCATACATTCACCCCAGTACAAAGATCTGGGCCTAAATCCATCGTTTTTTTGCTCACCATGCCATTCCAGTTTGGACCCAGCCATATGCAAATCAGTCTTGACCCTGCGCCCAATGGGAACAGTCCAGCCCGAACTGCCAGGCCAGGTCCTCCCTGGACTGGAAACAAGCATCCTAGGACCGGTTTCGGGCTTTCAGCCCTCATCAGCCAGGATAGCTTGACTCCAGTGGCATGGAGAGCACGGACCCACGTCTGGGCATACCCGTCCCACTCGGGGTGACAATGCAAAAACAACAATTGATGGACAGAATGCAGAACAATGTCATACATTCACCCCAGTACAAAGATCTGGGCCTAAATCCATCGTTTTTTTGCTCACCATGCCATTCCAGTTTGGACCCAGCCATATGCAAATCAGTCTTGACCCTGCGCCCAATGGGAACAGTCCAGCCCGAACTGCCAGGCCAGGTCCTCCCTGGACTGGGAACAAGCATCCTAGGACCGGTTTCGGGCTTTCAGCCCTCATCAGCCAGGATAGCTTGACTCCAGTGGCATGGAGAGCACGGGACCCACGTCTGGGCATACCCGTCCCACTCGGGGTGACAAATGCAAAAACAACAATTGATGGACAGAATGCAGAACAATGTCATACATTCACCCCAGTACAAAGATCTGGGCCTAAATCCATTGTTTTTTTGCTCACCATGCCATTCCAGTTTGGACCCAGCCATATGCAAATCAGTCTTGACCCTGCGCCCAATGGGAACAGTCCAACCCGAACTGTCAGGCCAGGTCCTCCCTGGACTGGAAACAAGCATCCTAAGACCGGTTTCGGGCTTTCAGCCCTCATCAGCTAGGATAGCTTGACTCCAGTGGCATGGAGAGCACTGGACCCACGTCTGGGCATACCTGTCCCACTCGGGGTGACAAATGCAAAAACAACAATTGATGGGCAGAATGCAGAACAATGTCATACATTCACCCCAGTACAAAGATCTGGGCCTAAATCCATCGTTTTTTTACTCACCATGCCATTCCAGTTTGGACCCAGCCATATGCAAATCAGTCTTGACCCTGCGCCCAATGGGAACAGTCCAGCCCGAACTGCCAGGCCAGGTCCTCCCTGGACTGGAAACAAGCATCCTAGGACCGGTTTCGGGCTTTCAGCCCTCATCAGCCAGGATAGCTTGACTCCAGTGGCATGGAGAGCACGGGACCCACGTCTGGGCATACCCGTCCCACTCTGGGTGACAAATGCAAAAACAACAATTGATGGACAGAATGCAGAACAATGTCATACATTCACCTCAGTACAAAGATCTGGGCCTAAATCCATCGTTTTTTTGCTCACCATGCCATTCCAGTTTGGACCCAGCCATATGCAAATCAGTCTTGACCCTGCGCCCAATGGGAACAGTCCAGCCCGAACTGCCAGGCCAGGTCCTCCCTGGACTGGAAACAAGCATCCTAGGACCGGTTTTGCGCTTTCAGCCCTCATCAGCCAGGATAGCTTGACTCCAGTGGCATGGAGATCACGGGACCCACGTCTGGGCATACCTGTCTCACTCTCGGTGACAAATGCAAAAACAACAATTGATGGACAGAATGCAGAACAATGTCATACATTCACCCCAGTACAAAGATCTGGGCCTAAATCCATCGTTTTTTTGCTCACCATGCCATTCCAGTTTGGACCGAGCCATATGCAAATCAGTCTTGACCCTGCGCGCAATGGGAACAGTCCAGCCGAACTGTTTTGATTTGTTCTGCATTCCGTCCATCAATTGTGTGTCTTTAACTTTCTAAAAGTGGCATTTTCGGAATTATGACTTACAATCCAACTTTATCATTAAAGAGGGTTTTAAATTACAATTGTTTACAGACCAAACGCTACATTCCTACCTGCTTCCAATCGAAACGTATTAAATATAATAAGGTAACCCAATGTTATTTTATGGGAAAGATAAGCCTTGAGGTAGTGAAAAACGAATTTAAGGCTATTCAAAAGTTAAAAGTACATGTCCAACGTTTTACATACACTATATCTTGCCCTCATCGACTGTTTAGGTTCTTTCCTAAGGGTGAGTTTTATGTATTCAAAAGGAAGGTTTCAGACTAGCGAAAGTTGTTTTTTTGCCAAGTTGAGTTGTCAGTTTAAACTTCTCACATGTACTCCGCAATGGCAGGCCTGAGACAGGTTTATGGTTCAAATCTTTTTATTATTATTGCATGTCATCACAGAAAACTAGGCAGCAATAGTGACTGTTACAACGCCCCAAAAATAACCAAAAGAACATATACAACTGATGTCAAATACTGTCCCCCCAGGAGTACTCACATCAGAAGTTTCAGTAAGGTAAGCACACACCTCCCTGTCTTTGCTGAGTTCCGGGTTAATCGAAAAGATCACGTGACGGATCACGTGACGGGCGTGTGAGGCCGGGCGAGCGAGCGGAGTGATCGGAGCCTCGGAGCGGAGCCTCGGAGCGCCGACTGATCGGTCGATTTGACCAGGCTTGACCAGCGGCAGAGAAGAGGGGTGATTGTAGTGGGGAGCTACGAGCGGCGGTGGAGGAGAGACGGAGAGACGGTGAGGTTGCTGGTAGTAGGCTGGTAGTAGGCTGGTAGTAGGCTCGGACCAGAACCAGGGCTCGGCTAGGGCTTGGTACTGAACGCTACGGGAGCGGCTAGTCATCTCCCTCAGCCCTTAGCCCCCCTGGCCTCCCAGCCTCCCTCCCCCTTTGCCCGGTATCATCTCCTGCAAAATAACAGCTGCAGCGGTCACGTACCGCACCACTGATTGTACAACCCGGACAACGCTACAATCCACCAAAAGGGCAAGCGCGGCTGCCCTTTAGCAGGCGGCCGCACTAAGTGAGTGCCCCTGGCTATTTGCGGAGGCGGCCTGTTAGATCAGGTCTGGCCTGCTGTCTGCAATAGCCTTGTGAGCCCCGCTTGCCAAATCCAATACCAAATTCAATACCTGCACCTACGCTTGCTCCCGTTTCAGCCACGCTTCAGTCACCTAACAGCTCTGCCGCTCTTAGCTTGCAGCCCATAGCAATAAACACTGCTGCAACTGTGCTACATTAAACGGACCCAAAAACCGACACGAATTATTGATTCGAATTACTCCAGCTTCTCCTACTTTTCATCTCACGCAGCGGAGCCGAGCAGCCCATTTATCCCCACTTATCCCCCTTTGTTTGCTACGTCGTTGCTACACCTAAGCTCACTTTGTGCTGACTCATAGACGGAGCTTTTGCTTCACTCTAGCCTCTAGCCTCTAGTCTTAGAGCACCTATTTACATCGGAGCCTGCGCACAATTAGGGAATAATAAGGGAAATTAAAAGTGCTTCCTGCCCTCAGCCGAATCAGCATCCGAGTTTCCAAAATCCATCAAATTCGGCAATAGGCAGGTCAACCAATCTAGTAAACACCCTTTGTAATACCAACAGTTTTAGTCTTTTTTCAAGCCCAGTAAGTTTACTAAGTGTGGAGTTTTTTTGTTTTTTTTAAAGTTAAATTTGGTTAAATTTTTTGGAAGCCGGTGGTACCCCTCCCTTCAGCAAGAGTCCTTCAAGCATGAGATCGGGGCGGGTGAGGAAAGCACTAATAAAGTCCACACAAAAAAAAAACGCAAAAGAAAAGGCCCCCCCCAATAGTCTGGAAGTATCAACAGAACCCTCTAGGCAATCTCAATTCCAATCACCTGCAAACCCACATATAGTCTCTGATCTTGACTTAGGACACGAATTTAAACCCCGGCAGTCCACAGTGCAAGAACAACCCACTAAAATTCACCTGTCGCATCCTGCTGCAGGGGGGATGGCTACAGCGCAGGAACATAGGAGAAACGAGGTCCCAAACCAAGTTTCAACAGCTTCCTCAAATCTAGCGTCAAAACAACTTTCATTAAGGGATTATTTTAGGAGCTTAGCTCCATCGGCAGCCCCGAAGAAAAACCCTAGTTCAGCGGCATCGCCTCAGGTTTTTCCCTCCACAAAAGCAGTCGCAACCCCGAACCAAATTTTTATTCAGCCTATGATCCACGCGGCTGCCAACGAAGGTGAAATCTGTTCGCAGCTATGTCCCATAGCAGCGATGGAACCACACAACTCAGCCACTTCAGTAGCCCCAGAAGGCAACCGATCATTTCAAGCCCCAGGACTGTCCCCTTTGGTCCAACAGTTAGCTCAAACAGAACAGGTTCTAACCCAGGCTTCCACTTTCAAAGATGTTAGTTTGCCAACTGTCCAGTCTGCACGGACTTCAATTCAGCTGTCCCCATTATCATCAAGACTTTCATTTGCATCTTCATTTGACAGTTCAAAAACGAGCGTTAGTGTTATGATCCCTCAAGTAGTGTCCCATCTTCATCCTCAACTTAAAAATTCTGACCTAGAAAGTCAATCAGAAACGGCCGACCTAGGTGATCATACGGGTAATCAAGAGGGGTCGGGAGAGAATATTATCCTTACCCCCCTAGATCTCTCGTTCTTTTCAAGTGAACAGCAAAAACCCGTCGTCCATGAAACTTCATCAACAACTGACCACAACGACCTTTGGTCCCAGCTATTGCAGACTCTTCAAACCTCGGTTGCCGCTTTAACTTATCATTCTGATAAAATGGACCTGCAGGTGCACCTTTTGAACACGCTAGCAGTGTACACCGCCGGAATAGACCAAAAACTAGAGGCACTTAATCTGCTCATTACAAAAGCCCAATCCCAAGACAAATTGGTCCAATCGGTATGCTGCTGTTCCCCCATTATCGATTCATTATCATCTCTTCCACAATTTCTTTCTTCAGTGATAACAGAAATCAAGAAGCTACCGTCGGCAGGGTCATCAGTCCCCTCACCCTCACCTTTCAATCCAGCCGAGGGACCCACTGCTACGGAAGACCAGTCTTTGTCCATCTCCTCAAATTTTACGGTGTTAGAAGACTGTAAAGTAACCCCTACTAAATCAGTTCAACAACACAATAAACACAGGTTGTCCAAAAGGGAAAAAAAAGACTACGGAAGAGTCGGAATAAACATACAACAGAAATTAAAGCACAAAAGCTAGATCCCCCGTTATTATCAACTCAGATCAAGTACAAGAGCTGCTGCCCATCCCAGGAGCAATCCCGAACTCGAATTCAACAGTACAAGTCCTGACCCCCATAATGACCGTTTGCAACTGAATACACACCAAGAGGGACCGTTTCAAGGCCGACAGCCGTTTTTAGAGCACTCCACGCAAGTAATACCTGGATCTGGGAAATCCGTAACTGTCGCTCCTGCACTAGTTACAATGCAATTGGGAATAGAAAACCCCTTGACGCTGCCTTTAGACACCTGCCTCAGCAGTCCATCATTAGCGGAGTGCAACCATTTCGCCTTGCAACGCACAGTCAATCAGCCTGTCTACCAGAATCTTTCAAACGTCTCAAGTAGTCAATCGTTGGCTCCTATGAGCAAAAGATCTCTCGCTTTGCCACCAATTAATAACCACCGTGAGCCGTCTCTCTCATCGGCAGTCACACGCACGACCATGCAGGTTCTCACTGAAAATTCTATAAAAATAAAGTCTTCAATCGACGATAAAGTTCCCAAGCAGCCAATCATCAACCCAGGCACCACACTACTGCTAACCCCAGAGTATGTCTCAAGAGGCCCCCATGACATTTTAAATCGAGGAAACATATTAAGACTTTTCAAATCAATACCGGACTTGAGCGCCCTGCAGTCTAATGACATAATCGCCATCGAATTCATTCCATCATTCAGACCCTCCAGGATTTCGCGATTTCGCGGTTTGCCGCGAAATCGGCACTTTTGTAAAAATGCCGCGATTTTTACAAAAGTGCCAGCGAAATTGAAGGAATGCAGGGAAAAGGTTGTCACATTTAATTGATAATTCTTCATTTGTCAATATCATCTAATGTAAAAGGTTGCAGCAGGCCAGCTGGGAAACCCTCAGCAGTAATTTGCTCTGTATTCTGAAATTCAATAGTAGCCTTCACATTTGAGCTGCACTGAGGATTGAGCAAACCATGTACTCAGCAGATTAAGACGGGTGTTTACTCGAGGGGGCCAGCACCATTTGTGCGCCAGGGGTGCAAGGTATTAGCGCTGGTATGACTGCCATATTTTACAGTTTGATTGGAACAGTAATGTTTAAGTAAGTCCTCCATGTGCACTTTGACATTTCATGAATCATACATCACTAGGTTAATTGATTTTCCGAAGCACATCAAGGCTCCCAGCATAATATGGTGAGAAGGGACTACCAACAAAGCTATGGCCGTTGATTGGCCCCTCATTATTTTCGCAGTGGTTTAATAGCCCTCACATTAAAAAAGCGGAAATGCAAAACTTTTCAATTTAGAGACTGATTATTCCGATAAAAGGAGTTTTTGCAAGACGTTTCCTTCTCCATGGGATCAGCATGGCTAAAGGAAGCAAGCGAAGAAATGAGTTCCAATCGGGCTTTCACAGCGGGTGCGGGGCATCAACAGCGTCCTGAGCGCAGGTTTCTTTCCCATAATTTGTCCCTGGGCTGATTCCGGCCAGCTGATTGAGGCAAGTGACCCTATGGCTGCCCTTCTTCAGCAGAATGTAATGCAGCACAGTCTTTTGTTTGATTCAACGCTTCGGAAAAATAGTGCGAAATGCAGGGAGCAATGTTGGTTGGAAGGCAAGTTCTTCAAAGCTTGATCCTAATTGGTAGCTGTTCTGTACTAAAGATGGCAGGGAGAGCCTCAGGGTTGCAACAGCACAAGAATAGTTTTAAGGCAATATATTTTGATGCTGCTGTTCTTGTTCCAGCTCAGCAGTGCAGTTTAGGACATGTTCCCATTGAGAAGGGGCTGGTGGTAGGAGGAAGGTGGGGCGAGGGTGGGATCAGTCAGTATAATCACGTGTGCAACTTGTTTACTGCGCAGTTTTAGGTGCATGAGCAGCCGGGAGAGAATTGAATTACAGCAAACGATTGGCTGCCAGCAACATGAGAAAAATGTTGCTGCCAGCTATCACAGGACTAGGGGACTTAGCATAGCAAACAAATACTCACAGATACTTTAAACATGCCTATTTGGAAGTGGAATGCTCTGCTAAAACAGTTTTCTTTGATTTAAGACTGAAAAGGAATGATTTAGAGTAAAATAAAGTGCTGCACTAATGCCGCTAAATTTCACTTTCGGTGCCGCTAAATTTCAATTTTTGTGCCGCTAAATTTGCGAATCTATGCCGCAATATCCTGGGGGGCCTGCATCATTAGGAACCAAAGCGGGCGAAACAACCAAACTATCACTGGCGACCCCAGCAATTCGAGAACTGGTCCAGTTAAAAGTTGATCAATTTAAAAATTGGGGCATAACAATATTACCATTTAGCGCCCCCTGTTATCCATCAATTTTGGAAAACAATCAGGCTCAGGTTCTCAGTGCAAGCCTGATTCCTTTCTCAGTATTAAAATCAGCAAGAAGTCGCTCGCCTACAGTAACCCAGGAGCACATGACAAGCCAGCAAAACCCCGATACGGTTGACTGGTCATGGCTTCCAGGGGCCTTAGTTAGAAGCCGGAATGATTGAAATATCTTCAACCCTGGCATATCAATATGTTCCTGGAACATCAATGGCCTAGGACAAAAAATTCAATCAGCAGCCACCAGTGGTTTTCTAAAGGAGCATGATATTATCCTACTGCAGGAAACCTGGGCAGAAGACAATATACCCATCGAAGGCTATCTAGAATTTGCGTCCCTTGCAACAAGACAGTTCAAGTTTGGAAGGCCAAGTGGCGGCCTGGTAATTTATGTGTCAACCAAATTATCCCAGCGTACCAAGCAGCTAAAATTTGAGGAAGATTGGCTCAGCGGAATACTTTTGGGAAGTCGACAGATCGACAGTCAGCTGCTTCTCCTTAATGTTTACATATCTCCGCGCACCACTGAGAAAAAAATCCAAATTGGATTGTCTGACCAACATCGTGTGCAACCTGCTTAGCGAGTACGGCAGCATACCAAGTATAATTACAGGAGATTTTAACACCAACCTTTTCTGTAACCCTTTTGAGGATCCAGAGACTGCTTCCCTAATGGTCCCATCCCACCTTGCCACACAGTTAATCCCCGTAGGAAACAGACCATCTAAATTGGGGGAGTACGCAGTCACCCAGCTAAGCAGCGTAGGTTATACCGTATTGAACGGTCGTTTCCATACGGATATTCCACCAGCCTGGACACGATCTGACGGCCGAACTTTCTCTTTTCTGGACTTTTCCCTGGGTAGTACTGAGATTCTCCCTTTGATAGAGAGCTATTACATTGCACCTCAAGGTGAAAGCGATCATCGGCCTCAAATAATAACAATACTCGTTAAAACCCCACGTCACCAGGAGCTCGCTTACACCCATGCAGGCTGCCACACAGAGAATTTAAAACGAATGAAATGGTCAGACGACGAGGCTCCTTTCTTGATGGAAAAATGCAGAGCATTGTTAATCCAACAACCAGATACAGATTTCTCTGCTATTAGCAGCTGGGCTAGCTTTATCAACCGACTATTAGAAGTAGCTCCACTTAAGAGGAGAATTGGGCAGTACGTATTTCGACTGCATATTTCACCAGTAATAAAAAACTAAAGCTTTGCAGAAATCGAGCCCTTCGGCAATCAAGGAAGAGCCCAGATAATAAAACCAAATTTTCTAACTATAAACAAGCCCAAGCAGCCCTTAAGTCTGCCGTACGCAGGGAAAAACAAGAGGCCTCAGATCAATTTTGGCTGAAGCTCTTCTATGAAAGTAAGAAATCAAATTCAAAGCAATTCTGGTCTCTGGTAAATAGGGGTCAGCGAGGTGGAAGTGGCTACGGCAGTGCAAGTATTAGTGCTGATGAATGGACCCACTTTTTAACATCCCATTTCAATATCGTTAACAACAAAGATAACTGCCCCAACCTTCTAAACATAAATAATGCAAAGTTATTATCACCGGAGGCTATGAAACAAACATGGCTGCGCCCCAGCTCCCCATCCATTAATACATTCGAAGAGCCCGCAAACGTGGCCAGTGGGAACAATAGCGACTCATCTCCTGCAACAATAGTGACACCTGAAGAACTAAAACATAAGATTCTACGCTCAATAAAGAAAGCTAGGGCAGATGGAGCACCTGGGCCAAACGGTCTCCCCCAGGCAATGTTCAAATCAGAATCCGAATTTTGGTCAGACCATCTGGTCCCCTTGTTTTCTCAATGCTGGTTAAACAACGTAGTTCCTGAGTCCTGGAGAGGTGCTATCATTCACCCTATTTATAAAAGTGGGAAGAGAAATGGCCCCAGCAACTATCGAATTATAGCACTCCTAGATGTAGAGTCCAAATATTATGCCAGCACCCTATTGGAAGACCTGCAGACTTGGGCAAACGAAACAAAGCGCCTCCCTTTCAATCAGACGGGTTTTGTGGCCAACTCTGGCACAATAACCAATCTACTAACATTATCCGTTTTAATAGGGAAAGCAACAGTTCAACAAACCCAATTGCACTGTTGCTTTGTGGATTTTAAAGCGGCCTTGGACCGTGTGCCCCGGGGCCTACTGTGGCAAAAATTAAAGGGCTGGGGCATTCCCCAATCTTTACTAATTGCAATAGTTCAACTCCACTCCGAAACATGGGTAAGAATCAAGCTGGGTGAAGGTTCCCATGTTTCTAGGAAGATCGAGACCAGAAGAGGAGTAAAACAAGGGTGCGTGCTGGCTCCACTCCTTTTTAATTTGTTCATATCGGACCTTTCGCCAATTCTTGACAGCGTTAATTGCCATCCCCCTCAATTAGATGGAGTACGTATCAGTAACCTCCTATACGCCGACGATCTGGTGCTGCTTAGTCACACGAAGGTAGGCTTACAGAGGCTACTCGATGAACTGCTAACTTACACTAAAAACAACCTTCTAGAGCTGAACTTATCAAAAACAAAAACAATTACTTTTGGGAAGCAAAAGAAGACACGTGGAGGGTGGCATTTTAACAACGTAAAAATCGATTCAACACCTCACTACAAATACTTGGGAATATTCCTTGACACCAGAAGCTCATTTGTCAAGCAAAAAGAAGTACTGAGGACCAAAGCCCTGGCATTAGAGGCTGCTGCTACAAAACTGTCCAAAAAATTACTTGGTCCCAGTTTAACCCCAATGTTGAAAGTGATGAAGGCGAAGATAATTAACTCATTGACGTATGGCCACGAGATCATGAAGGGAACCACAAATACTCTTTTAAATAAACTAACAATCAAAATTTTTAAACGTGCATTCCACCTGCCCAAATCTGCATCGCCTGCACAAGTCCGTCTTGAACTCGGTCTATTTGACCATCACGGCGTTGAGGCTGGAGCATTTATAAAGTTTTGCAATAGACTGCGTCATGCCCGGGAGGGTTCCTTGGAGGCCAGACTCTGGCAAAAAATCCAGAAAAGTCATGCCAGTCATAAATATCGGCTTCACCTGAACCATAGTTTACAACTACTTGGTATTAAGGAATTCTGGGGAACAAACCCCTACCAGTTAGCATTAAAAGCAGTAATCAAGAAGAGTGTTAGGTTGTGGTCCTTTCACTCGGATAGGGCAATACTGTCAAAAAGGAAACACGCTTGGGCAGTGATCACCAATTTTAAACCAGGAGCTGTACCCTTTTATTTATCAAGCACGTTCGCACTTTATTTGAAACGAAAGTTCCTGGCCCTGAGGTTGGGTGAATGGCCTTTTCTAAAGAATCTCCCAGAATGGCGCCGCCAAGACAATCATACCCAATGCAGGTTGTGCGGCTACCACACCGAAGGAATGGAACATATAGTTTGTTTATGCCCAGCAATGCTTACTTCTAGACGATTTTTACTGCGGGAAGAATGGAAAAGGCTCGGAATTCGATCATGCCGTCAAGCCATAATAGAAGCCTTTAACCCGGACAACACGAAGTTGAATATCGGGTTAACAAAATTTGTTATCAAGGCGTTAAATCTGCTGGAAGCCATCGGCGCTGCTAAGCAGCGCGACATTCCATCATTGGACACAGTAACAGTTTGTCGACCATCAATAAACTGTTGATCAGAACCCGGCCCTCGAGTCAATCATCACTGCTGAGAAATTCAGCTGAGTTTTAAGTAAAATGTTAATTGTAAGTTCAATAATTTTAATTAATGTCTTTTTTAAGAATATGTTGCTTGTGTTTTTATATTGTAAGGGTTTTAATTAACCAACAATAAAGTTCTCATCACTGTAAGCCATTAAACAGTGTCAAGGGTTTACCCTGGGTGCCCTCACAGCCAATAAAGGTTCACCTACATCTGTCAACTGTAGCAAACACAAGTATTTGAAGCAGGTCAGTTCTTGGAACTCCTTGGAAACGAGAGCTATGCAGGGGCGCCAAAGCTCCCGATAGAAGTCGCCGTGGGCAGATAGGAATAGGGTAAGTTTCTCTATTTCCTGCACATGCCATAAGCAGTAGAGCCACCCAAGGTGTGTCAGACATGTGTCGGTGCCCCACTGTGTGAGGATATTCTGGAGGGCCGCTCCCAGTGCTAGGCTACTGTGCCACCCCTTGCGTGATTTAAGTGGGAAGGTAAGCGGGTTGTGGTGTCCTAAGACAATTATGTGAGGAATTGAGGTAATTGAGTATTAAGGTGGGTGTCAATATTATTCAGTACCCTGTCACAGTATTGCAAGAGTTTGGGGCATTCCCAAGGCAAATGGACTAGTGTCCAGGGGGACTCACAGTCTCTCTAGCAGTCAGCGTTATTTGTAGATGCACCAGTGTGCAATACCAATACATAACTACTATTTGTAGCCGTCTCAATGCTGGCTGTGTTATATGCTGTGTGGCATGCTCTGTAATATACCTCCTCCCACTCTTTTGTCGTTAGTTGCCTCCCTGGTTCTAGTTCCCAGTGTTTCAGCCCTGGGGTCTTAGGCACTGGGGAAGCGTGTTGCAATATGCCATATAATTCAGTAATAAGGCATTTGTCTGTATTTTTCATTATCAACCATTTCTTGAATTCAGTAAGGGGCCATTGTGCTCCTGGGCATACAGTTGGGTGCGTTATCCCATGCCAGACCTGCTGATACCGCATCCTCTCTGACTCTGGGTACAAGTGGTCTGCTCGTAGTTGATCAAAGGGGAGAGGGCCTTCCTCATCGATGAAGTGGCCAACACATCAGCATCCAACACACTGCCAGTGTCAGAAAGAAACCTGATTAAGTCAAGGCATGAAGTCAGTATTACCTACAAACAGTGTCAGTGGTTAAGGGAATGATGATAGGCCTATGCATCTCGCTACTAGATCCAACACAATCAAGATAGCTTTGGTGACTGGGGAAGTATAAAGGCTCCACGCTCCCTGTGGGCAACTCAACAATGGCACTTACCACAGGGGACACCCCGCAACTGCTCCATCCATAAACAGCCAATGTTGCTCAGATTCCTCTATGGACCATTCCACCAAATAACAGAGTTGTGCTGCCTGGTAATATTGCGTGAGATTGGGGATCCCCAGCCCCCCCCCCCATCTATCGGAGGCCAGAAGATCTGGTCTCAACTCATTGAGGCCACCCCTCTTCCCATGAAAATGGATGCGTCTTACCTTGTGTGGACTGGATCATGTCAATTGGAGGTTCGATCAGGAGCACCTGCAAGAGGAAGAGAAACTTCAGGAGAGCAGTCATCTTTAATACTGATAAAAGGCCAAGCCATGAAAGGCGATATAGTTTCCATTGCGCCAGATCCCTCTTGATTTGTCAGAGCAGCGTTTGGTAGTTAAGGGCCACAGTCTCTTTAATAGTCAGGGCTAACTGGATTCACAAGTAGGGGTAAGAGATGATATTGGATCGAATAACATAGGGCAATGAGAGCTTCCGTCAATGGGGGAATTGAGAGGTTAACGGCCTGTGATTTCTGGATGTTTATCTGCTAAAGCCTTCCGTCTCATCTCCAAAGGCTGGGAGGGCCTCATTAGGGTTGTCTAGTGCTATGATTACATCATCAACATAGAGTTTAATTGTATGTTCCTCCCCACCAAAGGTGACTCTGGTAATGTGCGGATTGTCACGTATCCTTTGTTCAAAGGGCTCCATGTAAAGATAAAAGAGCAGGGGTGAAAGTGGGCACTCTTGCCTTGTCCCCCTGTAGATGGAAAAGGGGGCTGAACTTTGACCATTCGCCCATAGAGTCGTTCGTGGTTGGTTATATTTACTGAGAATCCATGTGCAGAACCGGGGCTCAAAACCAAAGTGGCCAAACGTCGCCGCCAAGTATGGGCAGTGCACCAAGTCAAACGCTTTCTCGGCGTCTATGGCCAAAAGCATGATTTCTCGCTTGGAGTGTTTGACTTTATCAAGCAAGTGCATAATCCGTTTGGTGTTGTCACTGCATTGTCTATGTGGGACAAATCCCGCCTGATCGGGGTTGATTATCCCTGGCATAAGTGGGTTTAGCAGTGTTGCTAAAATACTGGTGAATAATTTAATATCCACCTTAAGGAGGGATATTGGTTGGTAGGACCCGCACTGTTTGGGATCCTTCCCAGGTTCAGGAATGACGATGATGGAGGCTTCCATCATGTTGGGCAGGACTGTACCCGGTCCAGTTATTGATAAGCCGGATCAGGATCGGGGGCAGTGTCGTGCAGATTGTCTTATAAAACAGGTCCAGTGGTTTAAGGAATTTCTGTCGTGCAAAGGCATAAATCACCTCCTCTATCCTGCTTGGGCGGTCTAGCAAATAGGACTGCTGTCAGGTGCGGAGTGTGTCCGCCTCTAAGCTAGAGGTCTGGCCCATCCTCAGGGTTTGCTTCAATTAGAGTTCCTCGTAGAAGTCGTGAAAGGTAAATGTGATGGGGCTGTCCCTTACAATCTCTGCGCCGTTCTGTGCTAAGAGAGACTGTAAACCAGCGGTGTGTTGTTACGCCCGAAACTGATTGGCCAGCAGATCCCCGCATTTGTTCACCCCTACATAGAAGGAGTGTCAAAGTCTAAGCAGTGCGTACTCTGCATTGTCCAAGTCCAGCCCCGCCACCTATGCCCTTGCTGTCTATAGCTGCCACCAAACCCATGGGGCGCCAGCGCATTTGGGTACATGGACTAACTCCTGTACTTGCTGGTGCAACTGCTCCCTCTTATCACTGCAAATTGTACTATCCACTGCATAGATCGCAATTAGCTCCCCTCGGATGACTGCATTTAGAGTCTCCCAGAAAAGGGAGATAGGAGTGTCTGCCGTATCGTTTATGTCCAAGTAACTAGTCATTGCTTGGGTAATCTACTTGACCTCTTTCGGCTTCTGAAGTAGGGTTTTTCTCTCTACAGTCGTGTGTACATTGCAAAGAGGTAGTGTAAGAGAAACTGCAAAGTGGTTGGAGAGGGAGCAGGGTTTTATCTCTATTGCTAGGAGTAGGGTCGGTAGCTCCCTGGTCCCCATAAAGTGATCAAGGCGGGCATAGGTCTTGTGGAAATGGGAACAAAATGTATAGTCCTGAGTCTGGGGGTAGTGTTCGCCCCACAGGTCAATCAGTCCCATCTCCTGTACCCATTGAGCTCCCTCCTGGGAAAGGGCCACTGTATTGAAGCACTAACCTGTCCAGATCGCTATGGAACACTAGGTCAGGTCCCCACCTATCAGCACCTTCTTGTCTTGAGAGGACATAACATCTCCCACCACCTGCCTGAGGAATCATTCTTGGCCATCGTTAGAGGCGTACAGGGAACACACAACAAAGGTTTGGTCTTCTACACTCACTCTATATGTTAACAGTCTTCCTTGCATCTCTGCTAGTTTAGCACCCACTTTCCTCTGGAAGGAGCAAGAGACCAAGAGACCTACTCCGGCTATTTTTGTGGCAGCAGATTAAAAAAATTGTTGTTGGGAGGCCCGGGATCTGAGTCTGTGACAGTCACCAGCAACCAGATGGGTCTCCTGTAGGAGACACAGGTCTGCTTCTGTCTGCTCTAGATATGATATGATAACTAGGTGTTTAGTCAAATTATTAAGCCCCTTCGCATTATGGGTGATAACTTTTAGATTAACGTGTGGCAGGAGAGATAGAGGACATCACCCAGGCTGTCTCCCATTCTAAGAGCCCACCCATGTATTTCCAGGGATGGTGAGTTTTGTGACAACCCCTATGTTGGTAAGCACCTATAGTGTAGTGCTCCCTCTTAAAGTGCAAGTACTATGCCCCCAAAAACACTATAATTCACAATAACAAAAACATAATATCAACAAAGTTGAAGTGCTGGGCATGCCCAGCAATGTCCCATGAAGTACTTGGGTGTAGGGATCCGTAGCTCCTCATGCTCCCTTCTTCTCGTCACTGCAACCCACAACGCCAGCCCTGCAGCCATCTAAACAGTGTAGGAGCCCCAGCCTCATTTAGGTATGTTCTTGCCTGTCCTAGCCTCTGGACAGTATCTCCAGTACCGAACGTCTCTCCATAGCCATAGTCTCGTGGTCTGGAAAGAGACCTCTGGAGGAGGCCAGCCCCTCTTGCCATCGAAGGCGTTTCCTGGCCTTCCATTCTTGAGGGGTGGCCCTTTGGTCACTCTCAGAAGGCTCCTCAATCTGTAATACCTTGTATGTCGCTGTCAAGGAGCAAATCTGATTGAGCTTCCCCTCCCAGAGGAAAACAATGCGAAAAGGGTGCCTCCAATAGTAGGCAGCACCATTGTCTCAGAGATAGATAGTTACTGGACGGAAGTCGTGCCTCTTTTGCAGAGTGAGAGCCAACAGACCACCGGTGTGTGCCCTCTGAACTGCAACGGGTGTATGTCTCTGGTTTTCCATAGGATCTTTCCTTTAAGCTGAAAATCATGGACGCAGACCAATATTTCGACTCGGCGGATGTTCTCCGGCCACGGGGGGTCAACTCTGTGCACTCTACCGAGCTGTATCTCCTTGTCAGGTTTATTTTGTCAGACCAAAATGGCAATTTAAAACTAAACACACAGGGGCAGATTTACAAGCCCTTGCGCCACTTTTGCGTCACTTTTAACATGGGAAAAGTGACGCAAAAGTGGCGCAAGGGGCTTGTAAATCTGCCCCACAGGCTCTGCAATGGCAGGCCTGAGGCACGTGTAGAGGGCGACTTACTTGGGTGGAACAATCAGGTCACAGGCCCACTACTAGCATTTAGCTTACAGACCCTGGGCCCATGTAGTACTACTTTACAGGGACTCATAAATAATTAAATATGCCAATTGGATATAAGTCAATTCTACCTTGTTTTAGGGAGAGAGCACTAGCACTTTAGCACTGGTGAGTAGTGGTAGAGTGCACAAAGTTTTAAGGCAATAAAAATGAATTCAGCACAAAGTGGAGGGTAAAGGCAAAATGTTTGTGGGTGACCCTTCAGAGAGAGCTAGGTCCAACACGACCCCCCCCTCCAGCCTAGTGGCTGCTGGCGACATTTGAAAATGGTGGGGGGTAAAAGTGCAGGATGATTGAGCTGTGGCGGGCGAGTGTAGTGAGTGAGCACGATCATCATAAGGGGGGATTGGGAGGGTTCTCCCCAGGTAAATTTTGAAAAAAGAGTGGGCAAATGGTGCATTTTCAAGCAAATTCGAGAAATCAAGAAGGTTTATAAAGCAATTGTAAAAGTGTAGTATGACATCAATAAAGCGATTTCATATGATAACACCTCACTATATATTTTCTGGAAGAAAGGAGGAGGAGTTGAAGTAACGCTGATTAAAGGTCATTCCGGCTTTACCAGAGTTTGCAAAACTCCTCCTAGCTCTTCATGGAGCCAAGTAAAGAGAGACCTGATGAGAGAAAAGACGAGCCTTGGGGCCAGGTGGCAGAGACAACTTCACAAAAAGGAAAAATGTGTCAAGACTGCCCCTTTCAAGGACATAGCATCAGATGATTTGCAGGCAGTGTTACACTGTTTTATTAAATTAAGCGCACAACCAAGTCATCAGGTAACCGTTGCTGTGTATAATCTCCAAAAAACGAATTATTGATAAGACTGACTGCCAAATACTAACTGAAAAACCTGAACTAAATGTAGCGTTATTTTGTGCACAAACAATATCACTGCCAGTGCTTGCAAAGGACATCCTGTAGCATGTGCATGATATATGGATTCATCATACACAGACAGTTACTGAGGGCTGTGTAGAAGTTTGCTGGCAACTAACAGAATCAACATTCAAATAGGGAGCAACAGAGGGGGATATATAACCAGGATGCCCTCCATTCACGTACATCACAAAACAACAAAGCCTGGTTATGGAGAATACAAAATAATACTAAAAATGATTGTGTCTTATGGGTATAGTGTATTACTCCTAGGTGAGGCTATGTTTACTTCTCTAGTCATGCCCACTCATCTGTGTTCCTCGTTATTAAAGAATCATCACCGGGAGGGGATCCAGAGGGTAGCCACCCCCACGTAGCTCAATGCAGCCAAAAGCGTATACCGCCAAAACGGGAATGCGCGTTCCGATTCTCTGGGTCCCCTTCCGGTGAGTTGCTGGTAGGAGTCCACCTGGCAACCACCCAGTCCAGTGCATCATTGAGGTGGAGATGCATCCCTGTGCCCTGATGAAATTGCTGAAACTTTTAGGGCAATGAAACATGTCGGCTGTTCAAGTTAATATGGTCTAAACATGACATTTCTTTTAATTGAGTGTGAATAGTAATAAGTAATTAAAAAATATGTGAGACAGATGTTCACAACTGGATTTCAATGGGGAGATTAGGTTACTCTTTTTTCACATTACGGGGCTTTAGATGGTAGACACTATCATTTACACCTCACTCTTTCACCCCTGTATATTTTTTATATCAGTTTAGGAGTTAGGTCACATTTCTGTTTCTGTCAAGAAAGTGCTGATGATGACAGAACGAGCAAACTGGTGAGTACCAACCAGTAGCTCCATGGATGGTGCTTACGTGAGGCACTTTCTGACCCACTTCACAATTTTTTCTTTGACGCTATTGATTGACGGGTGTGTGACCTGGGATGGGTGGTTGATGATTTTTTTAATAACGAGGAACACAGATGAGTGGGCATGACTAGAGAAGTAAGCATAGCCTCACCTAGGAGTAATACACTATACCCATGAGATACAACCTTTTTTAGTATTATTATGTGTTCTCCATAACCAGGCTATTTTGTTTTGTGAACTAACAGAAGCAAACAAGACTAGCCTGGCAACTGAAATTGCTGCTGTTTACTTTTTATGGTGTAGCCTTATGACTCAATTTCACCAGAGCCATTATATTTCCATTCTAGGGATTTCCTTTTACAAACCCCTATAATCCAGTACTTCCATCATATTGTTCTGAACCTGCACTACAACTCCCAAATTCATCATGTAATAAAATTAAGGTCAGGGGCTAAAAACACTGAGCAGTGGATTACATGAATTCCTATTGCAATTCTGTGAAATAAGTGAAGCTTCGAAAAGGGAGGTGCTCAATTTGCCCTGGAGAGTGACTGCTGCCTCATTCTATAAAGCTCCAAAGGGAGCTTTGGGAAGGCTATGGCAGCCTGAAGTCCACCAACCAAACAAGCAGCCTAGTGTAACAAAGACCATCAGCTGAGGTAGGCCCCTGAGCACGCCTGGGATTGTTCCCTCTTGGTATTATTCCCACTCTGCACGAGAACTGGCCTGTCCAGTATGCACTGCAGCTTGTCGGCAACCATTGCATGGTGCTGCAGGGCCTGGGTGTGCAAAGTGTCATTCATGTGTTCGTAGAGATTCTGTTCAGGAGCCAAGCCAGTCTCACATCGTCTGGTTTGTGACTGGTGGGGACAGGTGACGGAAGTAAAGTTTGTGATGTGTGCACTGCAGACACACTGCTTTAACCCCTTTACTGAGACTGCTTCTGGCTTTATCTGGTTTTGTTTAGCCTTCTGCTTACTCTCATTGTATATCCTATTTTCCTTGAAATACTCCTCTTTCACTGATTTATACAAAACATCCTTTCCAAGACACCCTTACTCATGCAACTCTCCTGCACTTCAGTGCTCTCCTCATAAACCTTCTAAGCTTCTTTATCTAACCATGATTCTTTAATGCACACTCCTCACCTCCCACCTAGAGTTTCTCTTCTGCTTTCATCCATACTGCTACCCCTATACCTTCTTCATCAACTGCTTCTAGTGACCCGTTCCTCCTCCTGCACCCCATATGGCTTTTCGTCCTGTTAGCCGGATCTCCGTTGTCAAGTTGCCACTCCCGCCGGTCCTTAGATGGACACCTATTTTCTAGCCTTGGACCTGCCTTTGCTACTCGTGGTTCCATGGCTCATTAAGCAGCAACAGGAACAGAAAGCGAACCGCTCAGCAGCTAGGGCTGCCATCTGGCCGGTTTTCTGACGCCACTACCGGTATTTTAATGGCCTGGTACAAAAAAAGCACATTCACCTAAAGCCCGGTATTTTTAGCGCTTATCTGTACATACTTGAAACAGCAAATATAACTAGCAAGCACTTTTAAACACATTCTAGAGGTGACTATTAAAGAAAACAAAGGCATGAAATTAATGTTCACTAATGAACATGTTCCAATTTAGTTTAAAGTCCCCTTTAATATTTTGTCCAGGGCTTTGCAAACTCCTAAAACAACAACAGAAATGGCAGTATTTTCTCTTGGAAAGGTAGCGACTCTAAAATAGGACTGTTAGGTACAATTAGGCTGCCCGCGATTTCAGCAGGGTTTAAAGGGCGGCTGATGTCACTTTCGGTAGACCTGGCATTTTAATGAATCAAGTCAATTGTTCTCAGTGTATAGAGAGAAATGTGGCTGCCCGCGGCTCACGCAGTGGGCCACCTAAAAGGGCGGCCCCCTTAGTGCCAATTAGGCACACCAGCACCCCTTCTAGTCGGGGGACCCGGGGAGGAGTCCCACAGCCTGGCGCGCGGGCCGCGTCATTTCCGGCGCATAGAGGGTTGGGGGAAGGTACTTATACCTCCCCCTGCCTTTCTGGTGCTCTCTTTGCACCGGACACGCCGTCTCTGGGCACGCTATCTTTTTGCCCCGCTGGACATGCTGTCCAGTCCCGCCGGTATCGTCATGGTCGGGTCCAACTTGGTTTGCGGTGAGTGCGGGCCAGGAGGGGCCATTGCCGGGTTTAATCAAACTCCCTCCTATTTTCCCCCATTTGGGAGGCTGTGGCTTCGACCTCCTGGTGTTGCGGCACCCTGGCCTGGTAAGCGCAACCGCACTGCAAATGTTTACCGGTCTGGGAGCCTGCGGCTGTTCTGGGTGCTCGGGTACCGGTGTGTTTTGTGCAGGTGGGGCATCGTGGGTTGTGCCAAGTTCGACACGCGGAGTTGGGGCCATGCCGTCCCGGGTGCTATGGTCGCCGGACGATGGTACTGTCTGGGGGACCTGGGTTCGTTGAGAGATTGTGGCCCGACGGCCAGAGTTGCGGACTTCAACGCTCGGGAAGAAGGTTCGAGCCTTGATGTGGACTCAACATCCTGTGATCCCAAAATGGGTTATGTCCTTGGCATCTGTGAGTGAGTTGGGGCCTACTGGTCCGGCCTCGGTCTCGTGTTGTAAGGGGAGCATAGAGCGGCGACAAGGGGTTTTGGCAAATAGAAGAGTCGGAAGCAGAAGTCCCTGTCTGCCCTGGGGCCAGCGTCCTGCAGACTCGAGCATGGAGGTGGGGCTAGCCTCGTGCTTCGCGGGGTAGCGATATGAAGCGGAACATTGGTAAAGCTTGGCCGGTTTCAGTGGATGGGACTGATTTGCCGTGGGGGGGTTCAACTCCCCTGTGCCTAGTGTAGGCTCTTGCAAATGCAAAGCATCTCGAAGTTTGCCGACTGGTGGTGGTCGTCGCGTGGACAGTTTCAGAAGCGTGGTGGTGTGGTTCGGTCACGGGTATCTGCGGTCACGGAGGCGGAAAGCTCGCAGCGTTGGTTGGCCACGGGCTGGCTGTGGGTTGCTGGCAGGGTTACCAGCACGCATGCGGTCTCGAGCCCGGCACCATCCCCCGTTTGCACGTCAAGGACCAAATAACACGTCCCTTGTTTTATGGCCAAATGGGTTTTCTCTCGTGTTCCGAAGATGGCACCACTGCGTGGGGTCCGGGACGTTGTGGACAAGCAGGCTACTGAGGCGAGGAGCCGATCGTCTTCCGGAGGTTTGGGCCTGAAGTGTTTCCGAAGTGTGGCGTGCAATCAACCTTTGTAGCCGTCCCTGTTGCTGACTCAGTCAGTTGACCTTCCCTCCTAATCATCCTCACTATTTGCCATTCTTTCGAATTGCCGATAATGTGCGGCATGGGCCCAGCAGTGGTTAATGTCCCCACATGAATTCGCGTTTGTAGCAAGGATATACAAAGATCCACGTTTGTCTCGCCGGTAATTTCGCAGCGCTTAAGTTGTGCCGGTGGTTTCTAGGTGCTTGGCAACGTGCACCGGCGCTTATGATTGTTATCGCATGGTAGCACTGTTTGTGTAAGTTATTTGTGTATTTGAAGATGTAGCACAACGGTTGTTTGTCAATTCAATGTACATTGAACAATAAAATGTGCCCAAACTGCACTCTGCGCTTAAGATGCTGAGTCTGCTGAAAAGGAGTTTCTTGGATGCGCCTCTTGCCCCGTATGTGCTAGGTCGGTAGACTCTTCATCCCAATTAACAACTCTCCAACACAAAACCGAGATTATCTCAGCGCAGACTGTATATAAATAGACAAGACACTTTCGGCGGCCACCTCATAATGTTTTGACTCACCCCGATTCATCAAAATAAATTGCCGCACGTAAAGTTTTGGTTGTTAGTACAACATTATACCAATCCGCGACTTAATAGCTATGAAACTAGGTTTACGGAAATATAAACCCATTCTACTAATTTCAGTTTAGTAGTACTTTTCATGCGACGCATGTCTGCATTAAATAAAATAAATAAATTAATTAATTTAAAAAAAAAGTTTCTTTGTGGGAGTGGCTTGCCACGTTCGCTCCCCGTATTATGATCAACTCCGGGCGGGTCCGAGACCACTTGCTCACCTCCGGGTGCACCGAGGGGGCCGTCTTCGCGTGAGGAGATTCAGGCAGTGGTTTTCAGGCCTCCCGGTGCAACAGCACAAGGTCATGGCAGTGGGGGTGTGTGGAAATCCAGGAGTGCGTAGTTAGCATTGGTGGCCCGCTCCAGCCGACCCACCCGCACAAGTTTGGGGACCAAGGTCCTTGTCTCCGACTGAGTGTGACCCCCCCTGAGACCCCCCCCAGGCAACTTTTGTTATCACGTGGGCAGGGAGTCTAGCCCCATTTAAAATGCAACCCTAAGCAAGTTGGCAGGAGGGGCCGTGGCCAGGGTGTGCACGGGCCCTGTCGGGCGTGCTGTCTTCTGGTGATGGTGACGGGAAGAGCTTCAGCTCGTGGGTATCGGCAAACGTTGCCATGTAGAGTGCTCCAATATATGATGGTCGAGCAGCGCAATATAGAACGGCAATAGATATAATCAATTATAGAACGCAACGCAGGGGGGCGGCGTTTGCGAGCAAAATTCCCGGCAGCAGTTGGGCAAGTGACCAGAAAGGGCTCATCTCTCAAATGCACATGGCCTAGGAAAGCATATGGTGAGATTTCTTGGAATTTCCGGCAGAGGTCACCTGCACGGAAGTAGGGCAGATCGTGTCAAACCAATATATGAATCGGGAACAGTTTTACAAGCGATACTGCATGTTTGATTTCGTTGACCGGGCTTTCATGACACTAATCCCACTTATCAACAATACGCAAGTGGGTCTCTCCTTTCCACATGACCAGAGCCCCATCAACTCACCAGGGTCGGGATGAAGGCAGCATTCCAGCACAGGCATGGAAAATAAATAACCTTCACTTGTCCCCTAAAGTCAGAAACGTTTTAATGCATGGGCAATATGGGCTCTGGACACAGGCCCTAGCCTCTCAGGGGGCCACCTGATAGAGCCTGCTCTGATATGCAGATTCCTGCCCTGATGACCTTGAATATTTCTTAAAGGAATTGTTTTAAATACTATTGTCCTTTAATTTAATTTTCATGTCAGTGATGTGTAAGAGTCTGTTGCAGTCAAATGTTGTGTTTGTGTTTCATGCAACAGCCATAAAAACAAGTTTCTTTTAGATCAAAACAGGACCTCACTTATGAGAAATGGGGGTGTCAGAGAGATTATTTGCAGTAATATTAATGAGCTGCTGCTTTGTTACAATATTTAAAGCACATCATTATCTCTGAATATTGGATATAAACACATTAAGGATTTGGGAGAGTGTACCGTGCAGGGTCAGTGACCTGGCCAAGAAAGGGCATGAAAGCTAAAACCGGAACATATATAATAAGCTGTTCTGGACAGGGGCCCCAGAAATTGGTTTGGCCCAGGGACCCCCAAAATCCTTAAGATGTCTCTGCCTAAAGTGTTGCTCGACTTCAAGGTTATAGAGCAGCTACCATGCAGATCAGAAACGTATAATGGCAGCGATCATTACAAGGGTAGCTAACATTTCAAGGCAGGGACAAATACATAGAGTAAAGGGGCCATAGGTTGCCAGCGGCCAAACTGTTTGTCAAGGCTTGTATGAAGGAGACTGGTCTTGTCACCCTCACGTGAACAGCAACATGATCTTGATCAGCATGTGTTTTATACTTCCAGTAGTCAATAGAAAGGGATATTGAGCACATGAGGCTGAAAGGGAAATAAGCCATGCACATTTATCAACGCTTTTGGGTAAGTTAAGTTACGAGGACAACCATTGTTTCACAAGCTTCAGGGATAAGGCACAGACCTTTCAGATAGAAGTACATGCACTAACAAGAGGTTAGTCACTTTTAGGGAGACAGCACTGCAATATCTGGCATAGCACCCCAGCTACATATACCCTGCATGGCTCAACGAGGAGCACCATTCATGCGGGGGGGCACACATTCGGAAGCAATGGTCAACAGGCCTTTCAAAAGGAAATAGAAATGAATGAATAGATCAACAGAAACAGATTGGGTACTAAAGGTCCATCACAAAATCCAAACAAGTAGGCGTTTGTTGTTTTCTAAAAACCTAGTAAGGGACGTTTGTTATTGTTTTGCATGTATTGTTAATTTGCGTAGTCTTGGAGACTCGTAGGCTTTGACAATAGGTCGAGAATGGATTGGCAATAGATAAATAAAATACACGCCACGTCACAACAAAGCGAGCAAGCCCCACATGTTGAGTATTGATTGTCCCGTCTTAGGCTCAATCTTCAGCAGCAGCTAGGTAAGATGTCACATTTTCCACATCGTCAGGGCAACGAGTAGAACCTTTAAAGCAGTCGAACGCCACCACCGACGGTGGCATTGCCATTTCTCTGAGGGTGTGAGGTGCCTTTCTGGTCGTTGACCGAGTAGAGCCATTCCCACTGGTTCTCTGCCGGGGTCTTGTGTCCTTCAGTGGCCCCACCTCAGACTTTTAGATTTTAGCATTAATACAATCCCTAAGATAGAGCCTCATCATCCAGGCCAGAATCATTGGGCTACCGGGGGTGGCTCGACTAAGTACTTAACCGTATAGATGGCACATGTGCTAGTGGTGCAGGATAATTTTTCCTTTTTGGTCCACCTCGTGACAACTAGAGTGGATGACTTGTACTGAGATGAACATACTGGTTTAATCAAGTCTTTGTTTTAGTTAGAAGGTATGATTGGCCTAATTCTGACATGCCCTTGACCAGTATTCGCTGATTTGGAACTGGGCCGGGGCCAGTTTGTTCAAACGGGGTGGGGTGAGTTGTCTAACAGCCGATATCTAGCATCGTCAGTTCGGATGGCTCGGCGAGCAAGGGATGCTTGGCCTGCTCGCATGTGATTCGCAGGTGATTCTTCGCGGGCTTAGCCTCGCATGCTACCCTGCGTTTGGTTTAACTGACTAGGGCTATGTAATGGAATTGTTGCAGGCATGCACTGAGAGATGGGTTTTTCGATACTATGCTATACCATAAAACTTATCCGGGTCAAGTAATCAGGCCAAAGAATGGCTGCGTGCTCTCGGGTGCTGGAAATGGTCAGTTTGTTGGCATGCCTTTCTAGATGTAGGTTGCAAGCTCGCAGGTCTTTGTGGCTCCGCTCGCCGATGGCAACGTCTTTAATAAAACAGCTGGACGGACTTGTGCCCTAATGTAGATAACAAAGCAATATCATTGTGTCCAGGGGCCCAGCGCGTAAGGCTTAAAGAATTCTCACACGGGGGTAGGACAAGGTGTGTGAAACTGGTGCTTAGGAAACCCAGAGGGAGCATGGGTGATTAGTAGGCAGTGGATCCACAGCAATCCACCAGTCCGCCTCTAGCACGGGTAGTAACTGGGCTGCATCCATGACCTGAAGCTCTGTGGAGAGGTCCTTCGCACCTGGTGTCAGGGGCCCTGTACAAGTCAAGGGTCAAGCCATAGAAGTAAGGGCAAGGGTACCTTTCACTGGATACCTGACTGCAACACATTGACTCAAATTCCATGCAGCAGGCTTCGGATACAATTTCACCTGTCTGATGAGCTGCAGCTGGCGGTTCTGTTGGGGGGCTCCATAACAGGGTGTATCACGCCACGGCCTAGCATGCTAAAGTCCGCAGGGGCATACTAGAGGCACATAGGTCCGCCATTTTCACTCGTCCAGGTTCCCGTAAAGGTGCAGTTGTCAAAATTAGTATCAGTAAGCGGGGCATCAAACATCCCTTATTCCGCGCCAACATGCCTAGGGGAGCACGTGCGCTTCACAAATGCGCGATTAGGTTATATCCAACAAGCACGGTACTCAGATAACTGGAAGAGAGGAAAGTAAGGCGGGCTGGTTGTAACCCTTACTTCCACCTCCACTGGCACACCTGCAAAGGTATTGCCCACTGCCAGGCAACGTTGACAACTCATCCACACTAAGCCAAGAGTTTAAGTTCATCCAGGGCCACACATCCACAGCTCTGCAATAGGCCCCTGCAGTTGTCAGCGCCTTGAAGTACCAAGATTACAACCAGAGAGGAGCAGTTGGGTTAGCCCTGCTAGCAGAGGTGACACAAGAGGGATTTAGGGGCACAGGGGTGTTCCATGCAGCTCGGCCATCGCCGTTCACAACACAGGGTTATTTCTCACATATTACCACTGTGAGGGAGCAATTTAGGTACCCCCAGCAAAGTCCAGGGTTCTCCAAGGTGTGAGACAGGATAAGAAGCTGAATACGGTAAAGATAAGTGTGGGTTAGTTTGAGCACGAATATTACCTTAAATGCAGACAATGCCATTTACGAACAGGGGGCTGTCCCCCCCAATAGGGTTGAAAAATGGGTTTGGAGCATAGATGCTGACAAACTACCAGAACCAATTTGCAGTCAACTTTATGGAGGGGCAAGTATATTGCTCATGTGTACTACTCCATGTCCTCAAAGCCTATAGCGTTGAAAACCATTTTGACACCCTGGTATACCTTGAGCATAAGCTGTATATGGGCTGCCTCGCTGGGGTGGGGGACACCAGCTAGTGTCACATCATCTGATGATCACAGCCAGACTGAGGGTTTTTTTGCAGGCAATAAGGACATGAAACAGAGCAGAATTTTAGGAGTTCCTTATAGGACCGCAGGCCTCATCGATTTGGAGCCTCTTTTAAGGGGAAGAAGGCAGAAAACACTGAATGGGGGCACGTCTGGCTCAAATAACCATCTTCTCCAAGCAGCAGTGCCCAAGTGTTGCCTGGTGTCTCTCAGTGACAGGCAAGTGCATTCAGGGAGCTGCACGAGGTAGTGAGGTTACTTGCAGTAGGCAGGGTGGTCCCAGCAGACCCACAAAAGGGGACTGCGGTGAAGCATGAAAATGGGGAATCTTGATTCCGAAAGTATCATTGTTTTATAATACGCACGACTCTCTGGTTATGCGGGGTATGAATGTTCCAGCCTGAATTACAAAGTGACTAGAAGGTAAGCTGAATGCGGCTTTGATTATGTGGAGGGCAACCATTCCAGGGATATCAAAGTGAACTAGGTCTATAGCTGGAGTGAGCACCAAGGGTCACAGCTGGTTAGCAGGTATGTGTGTATCGGTGATTCAGCTTTAGTTAAGCAAGCCTGATAGGTGGCGTAAGTTGTCACTCCAGAAGGGTGCTGTGACTGCAATAGTGTGCGCAATACGAAAATTCCTGTTCGCCATGGCTTAGCAATCAAAAAGGTCTGGTCAACTTCAACCAGTATGTGCACTCTGCTCCCAGGGCAGGTTACGGGTTGCTTCAGTTAAGCATAAAATTCCCCGCCCCGATAGCCATAGTAGATAGGCTGGTTGTGGAAGCGGTCATCTAACAAGGGTGCTGCGGTCCCATAAATTGGGGAAACAGGTGTTAAGGCACATAAAGTGATAGAAGGATTGCAACTACAGGTTGCAGGAGGTTGGAGCCTACATTAGCTTGAAGGGTAGTATATCTGTGGTTAAGAGTAGAGCTCCCTCCGGGGAAGCCATCATATTCCTACAAGTCTTGTGAGGCAGTTGTACATTCCAGGAGAAGGATAAACAGTGCCACGCGCAAGTTCACAGACCAAAGGGGCTTTGGCTTCATCAGGCACGGGCTAATCCAGGCAAACACCAAAGGTTATTTTGACAAAGATGGGGTGCACTTGTCACAAGTGGGCATGGAGCTGTTCCTACTGGACATGAAGGAGGCCCTGGAAATAGCGGGTTGCAGGTGAGGAAAATAGCAGTGTTGGTGGGGGGCTCTGTTGGTGACGGGGGCCGACCCCAGAGCTGTGACGGAGTTACAGGGCGATCTGGAGGCAGAAGGGTACAGAAGGGTACCTCTTCAGGAGCACAATAGGGGTGCCAGTGCCAAATCCCAGGAGTCCTCATGGCAGATCCCTGGAAGAAAATCGTCGGCGCCCCGCTAGTCCTGAGGGCGGTTGTAAGCCTGAACAACCGGGGGCTTGCCTTGCAACGCTCGGCCCTGAAAGGGGCGTGAGTAAGATGGTGGTCCAGTGGTCCATGTGATCCTAGGGAGGGGGATCACACCAAATTTGGTAGCACTGATTGGGTTGGCCACAGTGCTATTTGGCTCATCAGGCGGGCAGGGCAGCGTAGGTTAGTCACCGCTGCCTGCCCTTGGATCGCCCGTAAGATAACCCACCATGTTGCATACTTTTGTATGGAATAAACCTGCAGCAATATTTTCCCAAACAAAAAATTGTGTTGTGTATTTATTTATTCCATCATGCATGCTATTTTGCATTGGGTGGGGAGTGTTGCCTATATAGGCACTAAGGGATGTAATCTCCCCAGGCTCTATTTGCTGTTCAGTTTTCACAAGTGAGTTAACTAGTAATGCACGGTGAATGATGCATCAATGTACAGTGAATGTGACGTTGTGTAATGTAACTGTTGCTCATATAAGTGCTCCAATACTTTCGAGTCGAGCTCGCGCAATATGAAACTGCAAAATAATGATACACGCCCACTAAGGTACTTGGGCCTTAGCAAACAATAAAAATGAAATAGTACACAAGAATTTTCTATGAAACAATGCGGCCCGGTGTGGCGCCCTATCAGCGTGCTTTAAATATGAATGAACTTTGTTATGTGCACTTACTTTACACTCCTTGATCGCCTGCTTGTTGGCCTCGGGGTAACACTCACTGCACCTGAACGTAGCCCCTGCGCAGAGGCTGTGCAGGATCCTCTTCAGAGGCAGAGCTGCCGCGCTCTTCGTCCTCGTACGAATCTTCACCATGAGTAAGCCAAAGCACACCAGTCCAAAGTGCAAGGCAACACAAACACGGCCAGAGTCACACCTTTTGTCCACTTGAGAGCCTTTTCAAGCGGCCATGTCTCCCTCCGAGGCATGCTCGGTAGGAGGGAGGGGGCACATCTCTCAGCCAATCCAGAGCTGCTCCCTTGCTGTGACACAGCATAAAGCAGCTCTAGAATTGATTTGAGTGGGCCGACTCGCCGCTCAATAGGAGACCGGGGGTTGCTTTGATCAACCCCCGGTCCCTAATGTGCGGATGGAGAGATGCCTGTAGTGCACATGTTGGGCTGGCCGGAGAAAGGTAGCTGGTCAACCTGACATGCGCACTTTTGGCCCAGGTGCACTGGGCTCACTTGCTCCAGTGTGTGGTGGACCTGGTGTCTATTAAAATCAAACCACACCCACTTCACAGCCGCTGATGCCCCTGCTGAAGGCTGACTGCTGCAAGTAAAAAGGAATGCACGCAGCCATGCAAAGTCAGTGTTTTGCATGATAAAAAAGGGTGTCAGGGGGCCAAACTTTGAGTGGGGCAACGCCCCAGTTCTCAAATGCAGGAACCACCACTGCTCCAGCCTAAAGCCAGGGAAGACTAATAAATGCCTTGATGGGCTCCTATGTTTAGGTGACAGAACATGGACATTGGCCCTCCACTGCAGAGGCCTATGTAAGTTTTATGCCCCTCTGAATTCAGTTGTATGCCTCTGTCTACCATCCCCTGAGCCATTGAATCGACCCAAGGGGAATCTGTATCCTCACCTGTGGACCCCATCTGTGCAGCACCTAACCATAATTTGGTCACAGATGCATCACAGCAGGTAGACAGTACCACCATGGCCAACAAAGAGATGTGGCCCATTCAACCTCTCGGACTAACTTCTGTCCCCAGCCCAAGGAAAATTTGGTTAAAAAAGACAGCAACCAACAAAGGCCACTGACAGCTGTCAGTGTCAACATCCAGGCCCTATACCATCCAAGGCCCTCTGTACTCTGTGGTTTCTCAGAGTGGGGGGCGATAGCCCCAAGTGTTCGGCACCCTTTTTCTACTCTCCTTCTCATGAGTCCATGGGGGGTAGCCTGAGACTGCTCACTCAGCCCTGGATCTGTACCCTGAGAATGAATAGGAGTCACAGGTTAGTCCTCCCTCCCTCTCCCTCCCCTCCATCTGGGCCTCTGTACCCTCTGTATGGGAGTGGTTTGCCCAGTTGTCTGAGCTTTTAGGACATCCTGGGCAGCTGCCCCTCCAGGCTCATTTATCAACGGTGGCTACTCATTCCCCAGAATACAGTCAATGCACATCTATTGGTCATGCCCCCACCCCACTCCAGGGATACCTGGGCCATGGGGTGGACAAAGACCTACCCCTGGACCTAAGTTGCCCTACACACCTTACTGGTATACTGGTCTGGGGAAACCAGACTTTCCATTACCATGGTCTGGCTGGCCCCGGTGTCCATCAGAGCAGTGACAGGGAATCCATTCACCTCGACCTGGTAGAAGTGATGACCCCCACCCTCAGGAATCACCAGTCTACCTTCTGAGTTCACTCCCCAACTAAGGGAGACTAGGGCATAATCTATCTCCTACCCTTGGGGACTAACTACCCCAAAGGCCATATTGGCCAGCCCTGTAGAGGTGTGGTTTCTTAGGAAAGACAGAGTCCGTCTTCTTGTGTCCTAGCTGAGAACAATAAAAACAGTGAGTTTGGAAGTGGGTTGCCCTGGACCACTGCCCAACAGAACCCCCCTCTTTCTTCTCAGTAGAGGCATAAGAACCCTTTCCTTCCCCCTTAGCCTGTGGCTTGTCTGTGTCTCCCATGACCTCCCCCTCACTCTGCTGGGGAGAACCCGAGCCACCCTTTTTGGGGTCACCCCAGGTAACTTTTGGACTTTCTGGTGCTTCCCAGAGGTCCACCTCCTCAACAATATTCATGGGGCCAGCATGCTTGAAATCTATCAGGTGTTGGCAGAGCTCTGTTAAACACGTATTGAGCATGTGCTCCCTCAAAATTAAGTTGTACAGCCCAGTAAAGTCATTAATTTTGCTCCCACTCAACCAGAACTTCAGTGCCTTTCTGGCATAATCTAGGAAAACCACCCAGGACTGGTTTGGCAGCTTGTGGCTGTCCCTGAACCTCTAATGGTACTTCTCAAGGGTCAGCCCAAACTTAGCAATAAGGATTGCTTCATGGTGGCATACCTGGTCTGATCCTCTGCCTCTGGGGTTAGGAGTGTGTCTCTCCTCACCGTGGGCATATGTTTCCAGAGGCAACCCTCCCCCAGTACTCCTCTGGGGTCTTATGTACCCTGAGGGCAACTTCATAAGAAGCAAACCACTTGTCTATATCATCTCCCACTTCAAAGTTAGGCACCAGCTCCTCACCTCTCCAGCAGACACTGTGGGTATGGTGCCACCATCATTGTTGGGTCCTGTAGGTTGCCTTGCCTTTAGCTCCAGCTCCCTCTTGCTCTTTTCATGCTCCAACAGTAGCTTTTTCTCAGCAAATACCCTCTCAGTCTCAGCCTTCACCTTTGCCAAGTCCAGGTTATTTTCTACCTTTTCCAGCTACAATTTGGCCAACTCAAACTTCAGCTTTCGCTCCTCCCTCCTGTGCTCCAACTTCTCTGTGGTCAGGCCCCTAGATGACACATTGCTCCCTGCACAGAGTTGGATTTATAGTCCTGGGAGTAGGTTACCCCTGCTTCAACAGGCTGCATTCCAAGATCCTCCTGCTGGTCCTGCTCTGGATCTTCCTCATCATCCTCTCCATTCTCATCATCTGTTTGTGACTGGTGGGCCTCCGCTCATGCCCTCAAGGCCTTCTGGAGCTCTGCCTTCCTGGTGCTCATTTTGGCAGGCAGTCCCCCTCTCCTTGCAAATTTCCTTTAGCTCAGCCACCATGTAGCTCTCCAAGTTAGCAAGCTCAAGCTTCATCCTTGCAGGTGTGGCCACAGACAGTAATGTAGAGTAGAAGTGAATTTAGAAACAAAAAGGCCAATCAGGGAGAATTTAAAACTCAAACTGGTCTTAGAAATGCGATGGTAGTGTACACCAAATCATTGTATTTCACTGCACAAACACAAGTCATATCCTCACCGCTGATCACCAATGTAAGAAGTGGGTTACTGGTTGACTGGGGTGTGAGCACTGGCCAAGCAGCAACTACAGTTCTAGTCAGGGTAGGGCACAAGCAAACCCCAAATTAACTTGTGCTCAACACCCTTGTAGCTTTGCAAACAGCAGTCAGGCTTAACTTAAAGGCAATGTGCAAAGTATTTGTCTAACACGTCAAACAGTAAAACAGTGAGAACACCACACAAAAAGATACCACTCCAGGTTAGAAAGTAGAGCTGAACTTAATAAATAAGACCAAAATGGCAAACATCCAATCAGCATAACCGAGTTATGAATTTATAAAGAATAAGCTGCAAAATAGCGCCTAAAGGCAGAAAGCGCCAATTGAGACTTACTGGTCATGCTGGACCAGGTCAAAATCAACAGCTCAGGTTGACCGTGTTGGAACGTGAGTTGGATACAGTCCCAGGTTAGTCATGTTGAAGTTTTACCTTCTCAACTTTTGTGCCAAGAGTCTCGTTTGAGTTGAAGCGGGTCACAGGGACAAAAAAAAGAGCATTGCAGGCAGGTGTAGGTGTGGTGCAAAGAGCAGGCCGAGTGTCGTGGACAGGTGGACTGGACTTTGCATTGGCAGTCTCCTGCGGGTTGTCGATGCTGCTGGACAAATAGACAGGCTGGCGGCGACTCACACGAATTTTCAGTGTGAGCAGCATGGTCTCGGTCCAATTGACCCTGATGTGATCCCTAAGAGCCCAAAAGCTTAATTTAAGAGCCTGTGAGCCACACTGAGGGTTGAGGACCTGAGAGGCACCACTAGGGGGTCTGAAACTCACTGCAGCTGGGTCCAGGAGCTGTCTGGGGAGCCTTTTATATCACTGAGGCTCAGATCAGGAAGCCAGCAGACTAGCCCTTGGAGTCACTCTGGGGTCCAGTGTTCAAGATGAAGTTGCACGTCCAGTTCTTCTACGCCAGGCAAGAGGGCAGTAGGTCAGCACAGCATAGCAGTAGTTCCTTTAACGCAGCAGTCCAGTAGGGTGGCAGTCCTTGTAGCAGCACAGCAGTCCTTCTTACTGGCAGAGAATCCACAGGTCCAGAATTGTACTGAAGAGTTGGTGTCTGAGGTCCCCTTTTTATACCCTGGTGCCCTGGTTCTGGAAGGTAGGAAAAGCTTCTAAATAGTGCCTTTGAAGTGCGGTGAATTCCCTACCTCTCTTGCCCTAGCTCCATGTTGCCTGCAGTAACATTGTGGGGTTGTGAGGCCCTTTGTGTTGAGGCAGCGCACACGCTATTCATTTGCAAGTCGGGATGTGCTAAGTTTCCCCCCCCCCCTCATCCTGCCAGCAGATGACCCATTCAGGCACACCTAATCCCACTATTGTGTGACTGTCTGGGAGAAATTAGCAAAGTCTGCCAGCTACACCCAGTCATGTTAAAACTGCTTGCACAGGCCCTGCAATGTCAAGCCTGAGACATGTTTAAACGGCTACTTAAGTGGGCGGCACAATCAGTGCTGCAGACAGACCAGTAGCATTCAATTTACAGGCTCTGGGCACATGTAGTATCACTTTACTAAGGACTTATAAGTACATTTAATATGCCAATTGGGTATAAGTCAATTCTACCATGCTTTTAGGAAGAGAGCGCAAGCACTTAGCACTGGTTAGCAGTGGTCGAGTGCACAGAGTCCTAAGGCCAACAAAAACAAATTAAGCAAAATTTGGAGGGTAAAGACAAAGGGGCCGATTCCGATTTGGGCCGGAAATCTCTCCGACCGAGCCGGACCCGGAGAGATTTCCGACCGAATCGGACCCGTGCAGCCCGACCGAACGAGTACGATGCGTCCGTATGCCATCGTACACGAGTCGGTCGGACTCCCATTGAAGTCAATGGGAGCCGGTCGTACAGCGCGTACGCAGGCTACCATTGCCTCAATGGGTGCGAGGCGAACAAGGGCACCCCCTACAGCGGGTATGCGGCGAAGCGACTCGCGCCGTACACGCACAGGTAGGGGGGACCCATGGGTCCCCCCTGTGTGCAACTCGCGCGGCTACGCATACAGGGGGGTCCGACACGGACCCCGAAGTACGGCTCCGACTGCTCTTTCGAGCCGGACGGCGCGTGTCGGTCAGGACTGCTCGCGGCGCGCATCGTACTTACCCGGCCGGGGAACGTCTCCATTGCGCGGTGCGAGTCGTGGTCCGAGCGAGTCGGTCGGTGCGGTTCGACCCGGGAACGAGTCGGTCGGAGCGGTTGGGACGCCCGAACGAGTCTGTCGGCGATTTCGCATCGTACTTGCTCGTCCGGACGCACGTACGAATCGGTCGGGAAATAGGGCTCCGAATCGGATCCGGTTAAGCCGAATCCGATTCGGAGCCCTACCGGCCGAGATCGGAATCGGCCCCAAAATGTTTTGAAAGTGACAATGCAGAGAGGGCTATGTCTAACACTGCACAATTGCATACTGTAAACTCAGATCCATATATATAATTTTTTCATGCAACGCAACTAAGCAAGACACCTTGCTGCGCTGTGCTGCGTGAAAGGGAAAGAGCAGGAATGTGCCATATCTGTCAAGATAGTCACATTTCTGCTTTCTCCTTTTGCTGGCGCACTCAGTGCAGCCTAGTGCCAATGCAGATACACTTGCACCATGGTGTTGCAGGCAGGATTATTTTTGTGGAGGAAGGAACTCCTTAGGGCTCAAAAACAATCATTTGAGGCTTTTTCCTCTTTCTACGTGTAATGCAAAATGTAGCACACGTAAAAAGAAGAAAGAAGTAGGAGAAATATCGATATTTTTCCTTTTTACTCCTCCCTTGGGAAAGCATAACATTTTGATGCATTCCCAGGTCTACCACTCATGGTAAATGTTTAAATGCACCAAAATCCATGGGTGGATGCATGGGATCACTCACATTTCACCAGTGGAACACATCTCTGGGGTAGAAAAACCCAAGGCAGCGACTTGCGCTGCTTTGCATTACTACATATTTACCAATCAGAGCAGGGCTACGCAAGGTGGCCTTGCATGGCTTGATAAATCTCATCTAGGTTTGGCATCGCCGTTGAGTTCCCTTGCGTGGCGCAAGTCAAGATATTTGATAAATATGCCCCTAAGATTTGACTTTTCAGTTATCCAGAACCAGGGTTGTTTCTCTTACTTGATTCCTTTACCAAGCTGGATCACATTGTTTATTTTAGGGGTTTTAACTCTGGAAAACAAATGGCCAAGCTGCTTCTTTAGAATTTGTTCCTTGATCTTCTACCATCCTCATAGCTGAGAGATGTGCATAATTTACGTTTTTCTTCTAAAGGTCCTTGTCTTTGTTTTTTTTTTCTTTTGGTGGTTGGATTCTCATCAGTATGTCATCAAATACCTGAATCAGACTTAGGACAATATTAATTTTGCTTTATAGTACAAAATTATGATCTCGTTTGGAATGCTCTCTCACCCCTATTCATCTTTGTTAATGCCTACTTGACTCAAGGCATCTTCTCACAAGCTTGCAAGACAGTCCTAATTCTCCCATTCCTAAAGAAACCTACACTAGATCCTGCCAACTTTGCCAACTGCCAACCCATCACTGACCTACCATTAATTGGCAAGATAATTCAAAAAGCAACCTTTTTTCAACCCCAAAATTACATCAATGATAATGATCTCCTGCATAACTACCAGCCAGGCTTCAGATCATCCTGCAGTACAGAGACTTCTACTGTACATATTGTAGACAATGCCCTCCTGACTACGGATGAGGATGGCTCCAGCGTCATGTTATTGCTGGATCTCTCAGCTGCAGAGGACACAGTCAACCATCCCACTCTCATAGGTATCCTGAAGTCTTGAAGGGATTCACTGATTCTCCTACCATTCCAGCCAACACCACTTTGTTCACGTAGACACCTCAAGGTCTCAAAAGATCACTATTACTTGCCGAGTCTGCCAGGGTCCATAAGACCTCCTGCCATCTTCAACATCAAGATGGCACTGCTTGAGTAGAACACCAATGTGACGATGATGCACAACTCTATTTGAAAGTCTCAATTTAAAAGGGTTCATGTTGGATACAACTAGAACTTCAATTCATTGGATATAAACATATGCTAGAGATGCAATGTATCATAAAAAAAACACAGTTTATTATCCCATGAATCATCACTTCATAGAATTCACTTTGACCAGTATCAGAAAAGCAGTTAGTATACCCAACAGTGCTTAGACATGAATAAAATACATAACATCAACAAAATAATGGCATTTGTATGTATGAACATATAGCACAGCCTTCAGAGTTTGTGATAACTGGGAATCAAATTCAACCCCAATACTTTTGATAGAGACACATTGTGGTAAATCAAGGACAACAGGCAGGTAAGATTAACCACGTTTATTTGGCTGGACCATCAGGCAGAGCAGCGACAGTACAGCTCACGGTTTAACTGTCCTTTCCAAACCCCCGGTGCAGAACATTCATACACCAAGGTTCTGCACCGATGAGGGTTCCATGCAAGTGTTCACGAGCGTAGCTCGTGGAAAGAGAAGCACGAGCCACTACATGGGTCTTTCCCAAAAATAATAAAGAAAAGAAGAAAACACATAAGAAAGAAAAGAGGAAATAAGATAGAAGAAAAAGAAGAATTACAACTTAACCAGAACAAATAACAATAGGGAAACTCCTATAATAACTTTAACCAAGGAAATACCAGTAAAAGCAACTCCTGTAAAATAAAAGTTACAATACAACCAGGAGTAATACAGTAATGAAACCATGGTGACAAACCTGTAAAGAAAAAGAACAAATGAAAGATGCCATTATGTCCTAAATCTCAACGGAATGTTTTTCGTCCTAGAACTGCGTCTTACATCATTTTGTCCAACATTAGAATAACTAGAACTTTCATCAGAACTGGATGCATTAGAAACAGGAGGAACAACCTTAGATTTAACTAAAAACATTTGTTCCACCATTGACCATTCCCAAGTTTTACAGAATCCCCTTTGACTTCAATCACATTGATAGGAGGAGAAAATGTGGGTCCTCCCTTCCACACATGAACAGGTTTTTTAACTCGCACACAATCACCAACAACCAACTCAAACTCCTTGGTCCTTTTCCTGCTGTCAAAATAAGATTTCTGCTTTTCCTGAGAGAAGTACACACACTTCCTAACAGAAGCATCAGTCCAACTACTTCCCTTGACCCACTTACTCATCCAACACGGAGAAAATATCGTGGTTGCTCTGCGTCCACGCAACAATTCAAAAGGTGAAACACCAGTATAAGAGTGCGGAGTTGTGAGATAAAACCAGAGCATGCTCCTGACAGAGTTGACAACAGAGCACTTGTTGGCTAACGCCCACTGAATACCTTCCCCCAAAACTCTGTTCATTCGCTCCACTAGACCATTTGTCTGAGGATGGAAAAGCGAACTTTTAAGATGCTTGACTCCACTAGTGACAAGAAAGTCCTCGACTTCTTTGGAAATGAATTGAGGGCCATTATCTGTCACCAAGGATTCAGGGAAACCTTCTTTCAGAAAAATGTCTTTAAGAAATTCAATAACTGTTAAAGAAGTCACTTCTCTAACAAACTTGACCTCAGGCCATTTGGTGTAATAATCCATCAGAACTAAAGCAAATTTACATGAAGAGTCAAGAGCATGGAAAGGACCAATAATATCAATCCCTAATTTGACCCAAGGTGCAGAAGGCAAAACAATGGGAGACAAAGGAGGAGTGGACAACTTAGCAGACTTGTCACAACTCGAGCAAACGACACACAACCTAACAGCATCTTCAACCTCCTTATCCATGTTGGGCCACCAAAAAGAGAGTCTCACTCTCTTTTAGTCATGGTAGCACCCAGGTGTCCCTCAGGAGCACGTACAATGATGCTAGACCTCAAACACACAGGAGGAATGAGTTTATCACTCCTCATGAGCAAACCATCCTCAATTGACAACTCGTCAGCAACTTGAACATAGGTCTTAAGCTCAAACTTCAAGTTTCTCTCCTTGGGCCAACCTGCCTCCACATACTTCATGACAGACAGCAAAGATAAATCCTTGGCCAATGCACCACGCCAATCATGCTCCGTGATGGCACACAATTTAGGGATATCAATAGCAGCCACAATGTATTCCTCCTTGTCATCCTCAGACACACCTAAATGATCTTCCAAAATATCGGAAGAACGGGAAAGATAATCCGCACAACTATTCTCACTGCCGGGAATATACTCAGGAGAAAAATCAAACTGAAGCAGTTTAGATGACAAGCGAGCATTACGAGGAGTGAAACCCCTAACATTTTTCCCACTTAAAATAAAAATCAATGGCTTGTGGTCAGTTTGGAGACAAAATCTTCTTCCCCATATGAAATTTCCAAATTTCATCACAGCCCACCAGCAAGCCAACAATTCCTTCTCAATTACTGAATATCTTTTTTCCGCCTGAGATAACACCCTTGAAGCAAACCCAATTGTCCTTACATCATCACCTTTGGTCTGAGTCAAGACAGCCCCCACACCAACATTACTAGCATCCACAGTCAAAGTACATGGAAGAACAGGGTCATAGTGTTTCAACACCCCAGGTGATACAAGTTGTTCTTTTACCCAATCAAACACTCTTTGACATTCATCAGACCACTCAAACCCAAAGCCCTTAAAAGCATCTGAGAGAGTGGCCTCAATTTAGAAGCAAAATTTTGAACAAACCGTGAATAAAATTCACATAGGCACAAAAATGACTTGAAAGTGGACTTATCATAAGGTGGTTTAGCCTTCACGATGGACTCTACCAGGCTGGCCTTCGGAAGAACACCCTGCTTGGTAACAAGATGTCCTAAATATTCCACTTCTTCAGTCAGAAAAACGCACTTGTCTCTGCGCAGTACCACACCTTTAGATTGAAACCTAGACAACACCTCTTCCAGTATTGCATCATGGGTAGACCTGTCAGGAGCAAAAATTAGAACATCATCCTGAAAAACAGACAGTCCGTCAATACCCTTAAGCATGTTATTCATCAAACGTTGAAACACTGATGCTGCTGACGCTAGGCCAAACGGCATACGGACACACTGATATGTGCCAAATGGAGAAACAAAAGCAGTAAGATGCCTGGACTCGGGAGATAGCTCCACTTGATGGTAAGCAGACGCTAAACCAAGTTTTGAAAACACTTTAGCATCTTTTAGTCCTGCAAGAAGTTCATTATTGTTCGGGAGAGGGTGTGAGTCTACCCATATTTCCTTATTTAGGCAGCGAAGGTCAACACACACCCTCAGTTCGCCATTCTGTTTCCTGGCAACCACCAGTGGAGATAACCACAGAGATGAGTCCACAGGCTCAATAATCCCCTTCACACACAAGGAATTTAACTCCTTCTCCAAATCCTGTCTGATGCTAAAAGGGACATTCCTTAGTTTGTGTTTGACAGGTTTCGCACCATCCTTAACAATAATAGTGTGTTTGTAGTCACAAATTTTCCCAAGTTCCCCTGAAAAACATGAGGAAATTTGTTGAAAATGTTCTCAAGATCTTCATTGTCTCGTATGACACAAACTTGCTCACTGGTACCAGGCCTAAGCACCATTCCAAACAAACCCTGGTGGAACCACCCAAGAATGTTCAACCCTTTGTGAGCGACATACACTTTCCCACAAATTTTCCTTCCCCTGAACTCCATAATGTCCTCGATGTACCCAGAAAGGTCGATCTCACGGCCTTCATACGAAACTGCTTTGCGATCAGGAGGAATTAAGGGTCTATCAGGCCATGTTTTGTCAAACAGATCCTGCGTGATCATAGAGATTCGAGCACCCGAATCCACCAACAGTCTTAAGACTTTATCTCCAACCTGGACTTCAACATATTGATCTACACAAAGTTCAGGATTGCCCACTTTAACTCCCTCGTCGTGGACAACAACAACCATGTTACACAATTCTCTAGTGACAATATCTTCATTACTGTCATCTAAGTTTTCATCCATAACGCACTTGACGATTGAGGATTGCTTATTTCTATTGGTTTGACAGACTTTCGCAAAGTGTCCTTGTTTGTTGCAGATTCTGCAAGTGCCAAACCTCGCTGGACACTTGCTTCCATACCCATGAGCTCTGTACCCACATTTAGAACATATGTTCTGATGGCTAAAGAAGGTATTGCGTTTGTCTCCAACACTTGCACATGGCTTTCCAGGCAAGCCAGCATCCTTAGAGTCCTTGACTTTTACAGCAGAAACACCTTCACTAGCCTTAGGTTCTAGTACGTTTGCTGATAGTTGTGATGTTTCAATGCTTTTGGCTAACTTAATGGTTTCCTCCAGTGTTGGATTACCAATTGAAAGCAATTTTTGTCTAATCATTTTATCAGTACAATGACAAATGAACTGATCCCTGACAAGTTGATCAGTAAAGTTCTCGAATTGACACTCAGAAACCAATTTCCTCAAGGTAGTAATATACGTATTAACATCCTCACCTTGTTTCTGGACACATAAAAAAAATTTGTGTTGCAACACCACTAAACTGGGTTGTACATCAAACCTGTTTTTCAATTTTTTTAGAGTTTCTTGATACTCATCCAGAACTTCTTCATTGACAACAATTGGTGGAGGAAGATGTTTCAAAACCTCCCTTCCCTCAAACCCTAAGGAATGAAGAAGAAGGTATTTCCGTCTCTCTGGCCTGAAACGCATTGCTCCGATTGCCCCCAGATAGGTCTCAAAACCATCATACCACTGTTTCCATTTTATGGGTGGCTCTCCTGGCGTTTCTAAAAATGGTGGAGAAGGTGAAACAGCCTGCATGTTGTTCGCGTTGATAAATATTAAATGGTGTTATATTTTATTTATTATTTTTAAAAACAACTTCTCGAAACACAAACAGAAATATGCAACTATTTTCCAAAACAATAGTTGATTCCTCATGTTTATGTAAGCATAAAACTTCCCTCCATAGACTACCTTAAAATGCTGCCATTGTGCTGTAATGACAATTAATGCATTATTTTCTTTCCAAGGGCTCTTTGGTAACTGAGAGAACAATGTGCCCACTATGACGTTTACCAAGATTCGGTGGCTGAAGGATTTTCAGAATCAGAATTGTGACGTCACAATAGCTTCCTCCGTGAAAGCTGTCAGGTTCAGATTCCCAAGATTGCTTCACGCAATAAATTCTTTGGAACGCAACGTTCGCGCTCCACTGACGACATCCAACGCTCACCTTCACGACGTCATCACGCTAGCTATGTGCCTCACGTCACTGTTTCCCCTTTTGAAACGCACCACCATTCCTGCGTTTCACGGAGAAAACGCCAACCGCTGTCCACTCACTGTTCCGCCGCTCTGCTGCAACTTCAGTCCGCCTCCGGTCCGCGTCGTCTGCCCGTACTTCCTCGCAGGCTTCAACACAAATTAGGATTTCAGACGCTCTTCTGGCCGTTGGCACGCAGGTTCCTCATGATGGCCCAGCACTCATCGCCAAAAAAGATGTGGTAAATCAAGGACCACAGGCAGGTAAGATTAACCACGTTTATTTGGCTGGACCATCAGGCAGAGCAGCGACAGTGCAGCTCACGGTTTAACTGTCCTTTCCAAACCCCCGGTGCAGAACATTCATACACCAAGGTTCTGCACCGATGAGGGTTCCATGCAAGTGTTCACGAGCATAGCTCGTGGAAAGAGAAGCACGAGCCACTACACACATGTACTGGGACAGATGTAAAAATCAGATGGGCAAAGAGAGGACTTCCAGTCAGAGATAAGCAATATGTTTATTGCGTAGTTATTTAAAAAAATTACAAGTACTAATTTATGCAGTAAAAAATAAAAGTTCAGTTGTGTTTTACATCATTAAATATATAATTTCATTGTTTAAGTAAACAATGTTCAATTGTATATAAAAATGTTGTATACACTGTTTAGAAGTTTAACTAACAGTTGTCTAGCCCTCTGATAACAGAATCTAAAATGTCATTATTCACGGGGAGACTTTGTCTCAACTACTATCATAAAAAAATACATATAATAACAGTAAAAGTCCAGCCAGCAACCAAATATTTTATTCATGATCCTCTTCTTTTAATTTTACCTCCCCAATTTCAATGAACTTGACAAATCTGCTGTTTAACTGAGGGTGATCACCTCCCAGGTAGTGAGTAAGAGCTTGTCTACAACATATTTTCAATTAATTAAGTGTTCTGAATCAGTTTCATATCTTCATTAATAAACAAGGACAGACACATAACAAATGCAGGATTGACTCCTACTTATAACCACGCAGTCTACTACTGCGCCAAGATTTACTAAGACTTTGCATCCAGGTTGTGTAATTTTTTTGGCTCAGTCTGACACAAAATCTATTTTGGGATTAACAAAGCCAGATTTTTTAGGCAAAGCAATGCAATGCAGAAAGACACCTTGCTGAGCCGATCTGCGCTGTCTGAAAGGGAGAGGGCAGGAATGCACTGTATTTATTAACATTATACTGCAAATTCCTGCTCTGTGCCTGCACTGGGGCACAAACGGCTGCCTAGCGCCAACGCAGGCACTCATTCACTATGGTACGAGGGTGCCTGCATTGTAAGCAGATTTGTTTTTGTGCAGGAAGGAACACCTTCTTTCAGAAAAACATTCTCCAGAGGCATTTTCCTCTGTCTACATGTGCTGTACAATGCAGCACACTTAGAAAGAGGGAACAGCGAGGAGAAGATATTTCTCCTTGTTTTGCCTCTTGTGAGGAGGTGTACAATTCTAATGCATTCCCAGGCTATTAGTGTTGATTAATCTGGGAATGCGTCAAAATGCATAGGTGGATGTGTGGGAACACCCACGCTCCAACCATGGCACGCTTCCCTGCTGCAGAGTAATGCAAGGCAGCAATGTGCACTGCCTTGATTACTCTAGGGGGCATATTCACAAGGAGCTATCGCCGAATTAACGGCACTTCATCGCAGCCAAACTCGTGATAAATTTACCCCCCCATTCACAAGCCGGTGTAAACAGCCCACAGCACCAGTTTACCCGCGATAGCAGCCGCAAAAAACATCGCCACAGAGGACCCCCGCAAATATCGCTAATGAGATGCAGAGTAGGCGCTCCCGTGACAAAAGCCGAGACAACAGCACACCTCAACATTCACAACGACCAGCCACATCCGCGATAAAAACACAAAACAGGCGATAAGGCGCGTTAGCACCAGGAAATCTACACCTGCTCTGACCTGGTGTAAAGTCGGATGGCAGCCAGCACCACAAAAGGGAGCACAGCCCAGGGCCACATCCGAAGGGCAACAGATGCCATGGAGCCACTCATCATGTGGCCCGGACACCCAAGAGTGCCACAACACCCACCGCCACCACCCCAGGACCACCTCCAACCGCCATCTGCCAGAGTCGAAAGGGTGGTCCTGACAGACCTACGGAGTTGCTCAGACCTGTCATGGATGCCATCATCGGCCTGCTACCCTGCTCAGCACTCCAGGTGCCAGTGACTCAGTGCACCGCAAGCCATTGTCCGTTACTGATTGAGTTTTGTGCTGTTGTGAGGTTGCGCAGCAATGTCACCTCATGAAGTGGGGAAGACCTGGGACCATGAGGAGGAGGATGTGTCAAGTGTGCGGACGGGAGAAGGCACAGACAATGGGAGGGCAGGTGGCAACAGCCCCAAGGCAGGAATGCAGACTGGTGGCGGTAGTCAAGCTACACACCCGGATCTAATACTGGGTATTGCGCTGTGGACTGCGGACACAACTGTCACCTCAGGCAGTGTGGGAGACCTGGGACGTTGATGAGGAAGTTGATGCAGGTGTAACACACCCCAATGCATCTGCATCAGGACTAACCCGAAGGGACACAATCCTAGCAATTTCTTCACATGAGCGCGCTCTTCTCTAGTGCCCCTACCTCAGTGCACTGCAACTCACGGAACCCCCAGACTGAATATTGGGTGACCTCTGTCCTTACTCCGGATCCCTCCATGTTGCTCTGCATTTGACTCTGTTATGCTGGTGTTTTCTGTTTCCATTACACTGGTGTCCACTGTTCAGGTTGTTGGCAGCACCAAGCACTCCGAGCGGGCTGTCTTATACTCACCCCACACACATCCAGCACAGGCATCACTGTACATGCGGCCCTGCCAATAAAGGGGCCGGGCGCACGTGCCCGTAGCCAGTTCAACATGATATGTGCATGTGTCTCTGTGGAGGTGTGGGTCTCCTTTGTGGGGCGTAGGTGGTCCCTGAAGGGTATTGGACACCCACGTATGTGTTCTAGTTCGCATTCCATGGGTTCGGCAACACCCTCACCTGTTGGGGCACCTCCTTTTGGCATTCTGCCACCTGGCATTGGGGTGCCATGTGTGGGTGGGTGAAGTGTTGTGAGGCAGCCGTGATTGTGGGTGCTTCATGCTGTGTGGTCTGTTGCAGGGGCTGGGTTCTCCTCTGAGTAGCTTGTCTGCCCTGGTCCTGGTGGTGGGTTGTGTGGGATGTCCATGGGCTGTTGTAGGGCGTCGGTGTCGGGGGTGTGGTGTTCGTCTCGGGCATCACTGATGGGTTGTCTGTTCTGACCTGCTGGAGGTGTTGTTTGTCCCTCTGCATTGTGAAGGGGAGGTGCATGTTGGCATTGTGTTGGCGCCTTGTTCTTGTTGACATGCAGACTGTGTGACAATGTACATTGTGAGTGTTTGGGCGGTGGTGGCTATTTGAGTTGGGACAGTGTACATTTGGCCTACATGGCTGATGTGGGGTTGTAGGGGTAGATGTGCATCTCACAGTTCCCTGCTCTGTCCAATGTGATTGTTCTGTTTCTGTGCCTGGGTGGACCCAGTTGTGTCCCCTGTTCTGCAGTGTGGGTGTTGCACTTTGTGCCACATTGTCATGGTATGTGCTGTGATTGCTATGTGTGTGTGCTGCAGTGTGCCACGGGGATGGGGGACATGTCCCTGGGTAATTGTGGGTGTGCAGTGTGTTACACCTCATTGTGCATGTGTGGCATTGTACCCATCACCCCCGTCCCCCCAGTCCCTGTTGGATCCTCACCCTGTTGTTGTTGTGTCAGGTCCTCTCGAGCTGTGTCCGTACTCCCTACTCCTTGCACCCTCTCCACACTGATGACTGTGCCTGGGTTTCCTCCAGCTCCTCCTGTGGTGCTGGACTGCCACCTCCTGTCGCCGTTGCTGCCTTCCTGTTGGCAGCGGGTTTGTACCTGGTTAGGTTGTCATGTCCTGCCGGCGGCTCTTGGCCTCCTGGATTGGCCTCCTGGGCACTCCGACTGCATTCCAGGTGGTCTGCTTGTGGGTCAGTTGCTGGTAGTGTTCTGTCGCCTCCGTGGCCTTGGTCTTGTTTTCCTGCGGTCTGCACCCCATCTTCCTCTCCCTTTTCTCCTTGGCCTTCCCCGAGCCAGTTGTTCCTTGCTGGTGGTCTGTAGGGGTTGTGGGGTTCACGTTGACCTCTGCGCTGGGTCAAGGTGCATCCATGTTGCTACGTGCTTTGGCTTGTTTCTGGTGTGTTGTTTCTGTGGTTTTTATGGTGCAATTTCCCGCCAGACGCGTGGGATTTGCAGGCCTGAAGCTGCTTTTTGCTACTTTTTGTACCGCGATTGGCCTCATCGCATGATTTCTCGTGTTTCGCATTTTTTCGGCATGGCTTTGATTTTCACGCTGACATTTGACGCGTTATCTGGTGACTATCGCATGGTACCGCCTTGTTGTGAATTCCACGTTGACACAGGGTTATTTTCCCGTGATAGGCTGCGATATTGAAAGTTGCGTTATGCTACTCTTGCGGTAGTTATCACACGTTCTTGTAAATATACTCCTAGGTTTATAAAGCCATGCAGGGCCATGCAAGGTGGCCTTGCATGGCTTGGCAAATCTCATTTAGGCTTTTCGTTGCCCTTGTGTCCCCTTGTGTTGTGCAAGGGTGATGCAAAACCTTGATAAATATGGGTCTCAGTGTTTTTAATGACATTAACAAATGAACTATTCTTGAGTGTTTTTCCTACCTCAGAAACTGTTATTTTATCTAGGAAAATATCTGCAGCCTCATTGCTTGAGGCAAGTGGAGTGAATTAGAATATTGATTTAAAATAAATGTGGGAACTAAATCTGCCCTCTCATACAATTTCTTATCATGTTGAAGAAAATACCTCAGCATCTTATCATTCTCTGCTGTTAGCATATGGGTATCTGGGTTCTCAATCTCACTAATACAAGGTTTATTCTTCTTAATCCTAGTTGACCAAGCAAACAATTTACCTATTTGCCGACTTTCTTCATAAGTATTCTGCTATATGCTCTATGATTACTCAGCTCTTCGACCAAGAAGAAATCTCTAAGTTTCTGCTTCATCCTGACGACCTGCCTTCTAGAGCCGCTAATGCACTTGTTGTGAGATCAACCACAGATTGCAACTGTGGCTTTAAACGCTTCTCATACTACAAATTCAGAGGCAGATCTATGATTAATCTTAAAAACGTTTTTTATAAAAATTCTTGTTTCATCTAACCAAGTCAGGTCTGATAATAAGGATTTGTCAACATGTCATCTAGGTTTTTCTATTGATGGGATATCTAATCTAAATTGAACTGAAACTATTTTATGGTCGGAAAAATAATTCATCCAGATAGCTACTGTTCCCCATTAAGTCTTCCATGTTAATAACAAAAAATCTAAACAAGAAGCAGTAATAAATTGGTGCGAAAAACAAGTATACTGCAAAGACCTGGATGATATGTGCACCAGGGATCAACTAATGCAAACTCCTGTTTAATAATTGCAAGGGCCCTCACAGTTTTAGCCTTTAACTGATTTTTTTGCCCTATTAGAAGTATCCAATTTTCGATCCTAAATGAAATTAAAATCACCTCCAAAAATAAAAGACCCTTCAGTGCCCATGGCATGATTATTCAGTTGTTTCAACATCATCTGTAATCGGACCATAATAGCTAATGAAATTCAAAACTGAGCCCAGTGCGAAAAGCCAAATCCATCTCCCTTTTTCATCCCTTATTACATCCCTCACATGCCAGTTAATTTTATTAGCCAAACAAATCACCACACCCCTCATTGCCACCCCTGCAGATGCGAAATATGCCTGAGAACATCTTCTGTTAATGGTGAGCTTAGGACTAATATTCTTGAGATGTGTCTTCTGAAAACAAATCACCTCAGCTTTAAACGTAGACAACCAATTCAACATAGCAGCATATTTACGTTTGGTTAGCAAACCATTGGTGTGACATGCAAATATCTTACTATTTTGGGACATTGAGCTTGTATCTCGAGGGTAGAACTATCTCCAAGCACTTTCTTTCTGCTTTGACTTCTGCCTCTTTTGCTGAATAATCTTTATAACATTCTCCTCAACTCTGCTAATTTTTCCTAAGTGTGCTACCCCCGTCCCAAACCCAGCCCTTACCACCCATACCACCCATGACCTAAGGGGTCACCCAGTCACCTGAAATACCCTTGGACAAGGGTATTGACCACCTTATGCTATATCCCTCCATACCCTGTAGCTGGTGCCCTGTAACTGCACCTAGCATCGCTCCTGTGTTCCCAAAACGATTTATGTTATTTTCCTCAGGAGCTCTTGACTTTCCATTTTCCTCTGGTCATTTGCCTTAGGCTTGCTATTAGGATGCTGACTGTACTCTTTAAGAGTTTGGCACAAAGGGTCATATTTATCAATATGTCACACTGCGCAGAAAGTCACCTTGGTTCGCTGCTTGACAGGGAAAGGCCATGAATGCTCCATATTTAACTTAATGTGGCAAATTCCTGTCTTTCCCAATGCTGGCGCACAATGTGCTGCCTAGCGCCAACACAGGCACTCTTGAACCATGGTACAATGGTGTCAGCCCTGTAAGCAGGATTGTTTTGTGTCTATGTTTGCAGCAGAATGCAGCACACGTAGAAAGAGGTAACAAACGAGTACAAATAAACATATTGTGCCTCATTAAGCCTCACCTGGGGTCAGTTTTAGCACATTCCCAGGTCTACCACTTATGGTAAATCTGGGAATGCATCAAATTCCATGGTTGATTTGAAGGAACACCCACACAACACCCATGGAAGGCCTCCCAGGGGCATAGTAACCCAATGCAGCTATTTGCACTGCATTGCGCTATGCTGGATTTATCCAGCCACTCAGTGCCATGCAAGGTGGCCTTGCATGGCTTGATAAATCACATTTAAAGATTCCATTGCACCCCGTCGCATGGTGCAAAAGTGACGCAACCATTTCATAAATATGGCCCTTAGTGTTTTTGCTTAGATTCTGCCTAACTATGGCTTATTAAGCTTTATTAATTTGCATTTATCTGTACTTCTGTATTTGGGAACTCATGGCAATTCATGCATTTTATTCTGTACCACATTTTGACTATTCTGTAATAAATTAGCTTTTTACCCTATTTTTGATCTAGAACTCAGCCCTTTGTACTTCCAATATTTTATTCTGTTAAATTGTGTTATCCTGATGTGGAATGTAGTCTCTAACCCCTAAATCAAATGGAGACAATGAAGCCAAAATATTTAGTTAAGAATCAGGGTGACCAAATATTGGGGTTAGGGTGATTATTGGGGTATGGCTCCCACAATACAATACACCGAAATATTTTTTTCTGTTCATGAAATGAAATACCAGTATTTGTAAAGCGCGAACAAATACCCCTAAGGGTGTCAAGGCGCTGGGGGCCCTCGGGAAGATTAAGCGAGCTATTGCCCAGAGTCACAAGGTGCTAGCCTAATCTGCCGTCGGAGATCGAACCGTGAGCCCCGGTGTTCCGGAAACAGACGCCCTGGCAGCTGCGCCACACCTCTTCCGAGAGGTATTAAACTGAATATACCACTACTGTATTACTGAATATGAGCAGATGTTGTCCACTAATCTCAGACATTATTTGTAGTGAATTGTGTGGTATTCTCTATGTGGTATATAGTTTGGCTTCTATGAAGATTTATAGGTGCTGTGGAACTGAGTCAGTTTTCACTGTTTTTCACATTAGGAACGAAAAATAGAGGATGGACTATTGCTTCACTGAAAGTAACCAGTAAACAGATCTTTCTTAGACACAAATAAACACTGTGTGATATCTTTAGAACCATTTTAAGAATCATTACTCCCACTGGAGCAGCTGCGCAAGCTTCACCACCTTGGTACCATGGAGTTGAAGCTTGAGTCCCAATACAGAGGTACCCGCAAAAATCTTAAAAAAGATAAATGACTAGGGTATCCAGGGAGGAATGGGGATTGCCCGGGAGTGGGGTGCATGACCTGGCCTGCATCAGTGGACCAGTAGAGGTTAGACCTCTTCTTGCCTGCATGTACACATGAGGAAGTAAAACCGTCATTAAGGGTACATGTGCTGCTCTGACCAAGGCCCTAGACCCATTTTGGGCTCACAGCGAGGCCAAAACATGTTAACAGATTGTAGCTATGGAGGATGTCCGAGACATAAGCGTATGATATCATCTGGAATTGTTTTTTAACCCTACCCAGTGTACCCTTTAGATGAAGGCACGTCCTAGAGTATACAAAGAGGTAGTTTTAATGTTTGGTCTTACCCCTTGTATAGCCAGAATTACTTATTCTGAACACCCACTTCCAGAGGTTGAGCCCACCATGGTGCTATTACCCTAGCCAATGCTGAAGTATGCCACGATAATGTGGGTGAGGCTTTTCCATCCAAATCTGTGTCTTGTGTTCCCATAGGATATGATGACTTATTCCAATGACGATGAAGAGAAAATAGGTTGTTGTACTATTTGTGGGACTAGGTTTAGAATTGGAGGTTGTAGGTGGCAAATAACCTCTACATGTTGTTTGTGTGATATCAAAAAGGTAACTTACAATTTGAGTAAGTTTAAAATTTGGAGTAAGTTTACTACAATTCAGTATTCACAAACTGCACTTTTGTAGTAACTTACAATTTTGCAGTAACTTACCCTTTTGTAGTAAGTTAGCATTACACATGGTTAACCACTGAAACTGCAATATCCTCCTATAGAAAATAATGGAGGAAGGGACTAACTACAAAAGTGTAAGTTCTTACAAAAGTGTAAGTTGCTAAAAAATAGCACTTTGTGAATTCCGAAAAGTACTAAACATGCTCAAAAGTGTAAGTTACTGCAAAAGTGCAGTTTGTAATTTGCAATTTGTAGTAAGTTTTGTAATACTACTGTAGTACTACAAAACATTCTATAAGGTGCAGTTGGTGAATCAGGCCCAAAGTTGGTAGAAAAGTGCCTACAATCATGTACAGCATAAAATTATTAAGTGATCATTTGTGCGTGTATAGAATAGAAATAGTTTAACCCTGGAGTGAAGTCTGGTTCAGTGTGCTGAAAGTGACATGCTGCAATGTTTACCTACCAGTAAAGATTTCAGTGCAAGCAGTACTGCATAATAAACAAGGTAGAGACTGAGTGCAACTGGTGTGAGTTGCAGAGTCACATTTAAATTAGTTTGCAGCTTAAATCCAAGGCATGTAGCCAAAATTTGTACGAAAAACTAAAGCTTCAGTTTACAATGTATTAGCAACTTGTTGATGAATGGGTCACTGCTCATGTTAATTGGTCCTAATATAGTGTTGCATACAATTTCTATATAAACTGAAGGTTTATAAGGTGTAGATATGTATTTCTAGATCTTTCCTAAGTATTTTGATACATAATACATTGTAGAAAGGTTCATAATGCATAGATGACACATTCAGGGATGGTTCAATTGACAATATTTATTTAGCTATTTGTTTATGTTTTATTTATTTAGTGAGTTTTCTAAAACACTCTACAGAGTAAGAAAACAAACTGAATACAGAGTAACAGATTATGTACAGGTAGTTTAAACATGTTGGTAATGGTAGCAGGTCAGTTACTGCTATGCATACAAATTACTAAGCAAATAGAATCCAGATAAATCATGTTGGTTACAATATATTACACAATTTATAAGTAACCAACAGTGTAAACCAAGATTTATAAGTAATATAACAGTTGAGCAGGATATGTCAGAACAGTCTACATATGAAGGGTAGCAAATTGTTTATAAGGCCATTACCATATAAACAGGTAGGTAATAGTTTAGGTAGTGATTTACAGGTGAAGCTATAATTATATTGGATGTGTTCAGACAATTTAAAATTTACAGTTACAGGGGTAGGATTTTACGATCTGAACCATCACTGCATTCAGTATTTTCTAAAAATTAGAAGTTTCAATTGGTGGGGTTTGTGCGGATCTCTGGAGGTAGAGATTTTCAAATCCTGGGTGCAGTACCAGGAAAAGATAGAAAATAGGTGCTTTATTTTTTGAATCAGAGTATTTCAAGGAGTAGCGAGTGTGCTGCTTCGACTAGACAAGGTGAGTTTCTGTGCCAGATATTTTGGGGTTCATAATGTAGTGCATTATTTGTGATAATGCGATATTTAAGATGTAACATGCTTCGATAGGTAGCCAATTTAAAGCAATTAAGGAGGGAGTGATGTGATTAAAAATACTTTTTCCAGTTGCTAGTCTTGCAGCAGCTTTGAGCGGTGGTCGCACCAGTCAGCACCGCAATGCTGTAATCTAGACTGGAGATTACAAGGGTTTGTAGCACCTTTTGGAAGTTGGCTAATGAAAAGACAAGCTTGACTTTCCCGAGAAGCCTGAGTTGGTTAAGTGCAACTTTGATGGTGGAGTTGATGTGGGTGATCATGTTTAGGTGCTTACCGAGGTATATTCTGAGAGAAATTGTACAGTCAATCTTTTTTGGAACATAATTTAGGGTTTCAGGTGTTGTAGTCAGTTGTGTATTGGGGGTGTGTTGTGTTGGGGAGATGGGTGGGAGTCTGTCCTCAGTGGGTTTAGTTTAGGTGGTTAGTTGAGAGTCATGCTTGAGACTATGCCAATGTTTGTTGAAAAGGATTATATTACCAATGGAAGTGACTTTGAGGTAGAGTTGAGTGTCATAAGCGTAAAGATGGGATTGTATTTTGGCCGGGAATTGTATTGAGGTAAGGGGTTCCATGTACAGGTTAAAGAGAGTTGGCGCCAGAGCGGAACCTTGAGGAACTCCTTGGTTGACATGTGATGGCTTGGATAGGAAGTCCTTTAGTTTCATTTGTTGAAGGCGGTTGTTGAGGTAAGAGAACCATTTAAGGACAGACCCATTCTTACCTATTCTACTTATTCGTGTATTAAAGGTGTCTCGAATGTATATTAGGTTAACAGGGCCACAGGTAGAGGAGAGATCAAGAAATATAATCAGAAAAGATTCTCCTTTCTCCAGAATTGTGAGGGCATCATCCGTGATGTTGAGGATGACCGTCTCTGTGCTGTAGCCTGCTGTATGCTGTAGCCTCCTCTGAAGCCCTCTTGGTGGTCATCAAGTAGGTGGTAATCCATGATATGTTGGTTCAGCTGTGATAGTACACTTTTCCCAAGGACTTTGGCTAAGAGGCGGAGTACAGTATGGTTGTAAGTGTGGTTCTAAGCTTAGGTACTACACTATTCTGCTAATTTCATGAATGTGTAGCGTGTATTTTAACAAACAATGGAGGGTTGTCCACTGAGCATAGCTTAACCTTCCTTTTCAGTGGCTAATGCAAAGATATGAATTATTCACTTAAAATTGTACGTCAGATGAGGTGGTTTCCAAGCTGGTCCCACTATGGTAAATAAAGAACGTGCATTTTTAGGGTATAAATGTGGGTGAGTTGTCAGATAATCTATCTCCTGCATGTTTCAAAAGGTTATGTCCATTACTTGAGTGGTGATAGAAAATTACCCCTGGTGAAGGTTATTAAATGAGGTTCAATCCACAATACAGTACATATAGTTACATTTATAAACTATGCAAATTATTAAAATGTTTTATTAGTTTAAAAATAATAGTTATCTTATTAAAAATAAACTATATTTTTAAACTTTATTAAAACCTAAATCATTATTAACAATAATCAAACACAAGTTTTAGTTAAATGTACACCATATTAATGAAAATTAAATTTATTAGGTGTTTGTTTTATTTTATGTTGTTGAAAAACTAATGAAAATAGAATATATTAACATAAGTAAATAATGTTATTAGGCAGTAAAAATTTATTTTGAAGAGATAATGTACTCTAACCTTTTATTTTATTAGTTCTCTGGAGTAAATAATTATTTAATTAATTTTATTTCTTATATTTTACAGTAAAATGAATAAATCAGTTTTTTTAAATAAATAATATATTTATAGCAATTTTTCCTATTATTACTCTAAATGAGATGTCCACCGCAGTAAAAGGCATTTCCTCCACAGGGATCGAGATCTCCACTAAGATGGTAGAGATCTCCTCCTATGTGTGAAGTTACAAGTAGGGACTTAACACTCATAAGTTTGGCTTCAACCCCTCAGGAGGTGGAGACATTTAGGTCTACAATTCACAGTAACTTTCCACTCAGAAATGGTGAATATCCAAAACTGGTTAATTTACTCGAAAGTGTAAGGGTAAATTTACAGCCTTAGATTTACTCATGTGTACGTTTACCTTTGTTAATTGGCCCCATATCCATGGGAGTAATCATACATAAGGTTTAATTTAAAATCACACATTTTCTTAGGAGAAGGTTCAATATAAATATTAAGATATGAGCAATAAAGTTATGTTACAGGAGCGGTTCTAATTTGAGATTATTATACCTAAGGCAGAGGAGCAGCTAATCTATATTCTGTCATTTTTAATTCATACAATGGTAAAGTATATGCTGCTACCTCACATTGTTCTATTATGTTGACCTAGTTGTTGAATTCAATATAACAAGTTAAAGAAATTCTTCACACCAGGTCTCCTGAAGGAGTATTATGTCAAGGTTTTTCCCAAAGATACATTTTCCTCAAAATCATGTGCTATGTGGGCTAAACCACCTACAATTCATGACCAGAGATACATCTTTTGAGTCTGTCTGTAAAATTGCTATTCAATTGGTCCTCCGGCCAGTTGGAAATTAGGCAACCAACTCCAATCTTTATTATCGTGTTGTGATATTTCCTTGTCTTTGGCGCTACACTGGCAGCCATTAGCACTGTCATAGCTTACCATAAGATTTTTAGAATTATTTCTTATTGCATTACTTGATCCTTACTACCGTTCTTAAGATGCAGTTTGTTATATCTTAACTGTTATCAATTTTTGGGGTTATGATTCTATGAGAAGTCATGTATACTGGCCTATGCTCATGGTCTGGACTAAGAGGATCAGGATACAGATTAACCTAACTAGATATTGAAATTTCACATACTATGAATATGTATTTCCTCAAACTTACATATTCTCCAATGTCATTTGAGGTCAGGGGAACTAATATGGCCTCATTTATTAGAGTGCCGCCTGGAGATTGTAATTCAATGGAATCTATTTCAGTAGTGTTCGAATATGCCTCTTTTTCCCGCATACCATTACCCCGCAAGTTGTTACAACGCGGTCGTTACAACGACCGCGTTGTAACAACGCATACCATTACCCCGCAAGTCGTAGCAACGACTTGGGGAGGGGGGGTGCTGGATGTTGGAATAGTAAAATTTACTATTCCAACGCCAGTCTGTGCGGACTGTAGGGAAGGTGTTGGATTTTAAATCCAACACCTTCTCCCCCCTCCGCAAGTCGTTGTAATGACTTGCGGGGTAATGGTATACGTTGTCACAACGCGGTCGTTGTTACGACCGCGTTGTAACAGCATGCGGGGTTACGGATGCGGGGTGATGGTTGTATACCGCAGTGTTCAAGTGGATTGTAGAATGTTCTGAATTGGCCTTCTGAATTTCTGCTTTCTCTTCCATTGTTATCGAACCTGATAATATTATTCTCTTCATTATTAATCTGAACTATATAAATGTTGCAGTAAGGACAGATGTCTTTCCCTCTAAAGCAAATTGGGGTCTAGAGGTCTACATTTTCAAATCAGGTATTTATTATGATTTTCCCATTTCACCACATGATGACGGGTGAAACACCCTGATATTAGCTCATAGAACAGACGAGCTGGAATTAGGATGTGTTTTCATTTTTAATATATTGCATGCTAATTGGTACATAATCATGCTCTAGGCTTACTTGTTAGTGCTCTTTCATGTGTGAGTTCAAATGTAAGGTCACCCTTATTGCCAATTTGGTCTTGTTAATTGGATTCAGGATTATTCAAGCATTTTTTAATTGATATTGAAAAATAGTGTAGACTTTAATACCACCACTGACATCACCCTTCAAGTAGTTGATATGATGTTTTTAATTATGAGCTTTCCTAAGCTTCTTTTGTTTTTGGTAAGACGGTGTGAAATGATCTCAGTGTCCTAAATAACATAAATTCTGTAATTTTCACTAGTTATTAGTTTATAAGGATTATTGAAGGATGTGACATAAAGTTAAAAATCTCATGCACATTCGAGGGGGCATGAATTTGCAATGCATGCACTATTTGTCTACTGTGCTTGATTGAAGGGGAGATACTGAGCAGACTAAATCTTCACTAAGAGAGGCTTTATTTTCTTCTGTCTTCTTCTGATGGCCCTTTCTCGCTAAGGATTTCTACTACAAGTGAACGAAAGACTTACGGCAGAGAGGAAAGTTTAGAAATAATGCGAGAGCACATACAGCTAGCATCATCCAATTCTGCTTCCCCTTCAGCTCAACCTATGAATACATGTAAACATTTAGGGGCAGATTTACAACTTCTGGCGCATCCCTGCAAATCAGCAGGGATGCGCCAGAATAGTTGCGACACGCAATTCTCTCCTTGCGCCACCACGGAAGCGCCGCATTTACAATGCGGCGCACCGTGGCGCAAGGAAAGATCGATGCGTGTCGCATCCTGTGGCGCAGAGCGGCGCATTGCTGGAGTCGTGTCGCAAGCGCGACGCAGCTCCAGCAATGCTCGTGGGATGCCCATACCTAACGTGGTGCGCCACTCCTTACGCCTGCTTGAAGCAGGCGTAAGGATTCGTCGCAGCGGCGTCGGAAAAGTGACTCAGTGAAATCTTGTAGATTTCACTGCGTCACTTTTACGAGGCATTCCTTCGACGGAACGCCCACCCTGCGGAGGAACGCCCACATGAAACCTGATGCAGGTTTCATGTGGCGCAGGGCTTTACAACGTGACGCATCTCCCTAGATGCGTCACGTTGTAAATAATGCGCAACGTGGCGCATGGTTTACGTCGCCGCTGCGTCACAAAAGTGACGCAACGGCGGCGCAAAAGTGGCGCAAGGGGCTTGTAAATCTGCCCCTTAGGTTTTTGTCAGTTTCTGTCACAGACATGGGTAAAGTGTGAAGCAAGTCTATAAAATTTCAAGTTTATCGGACTCTAGGTTCAAAAGCTTTAACTGTTGCTTCTAGAGCATTCATTAATGACTCCCAAGATGGATGGGGTTCACCCCCTGTTACTAAGTAATTATTGCTGCTACAAGCATTGACATCTTTAACATCATTATTCTCTGTGTAAGATTTTTGGGAAACCTTGGGTTGCTGAGCAGCAGCATTTTGTAAAGACAAGTCAGGCATAGCTTCTGAAGGTCTTAGATAAAGTGGAGTAGAAATGATTTTGATGTGATTGTTGGCGCATACAGCTTCAAATGGTTGTTTCTTGTCCTGTGTTAAGTTAAACGTTGTGGATGAGGGGATATGGTTCATCTGGCTGATTAATGCAAGGAGTTTATTTTTCATTAAATTGCATCACTCAAAATAAAATAAATGCCTCTTCGGTGCTGGTAAGTAGACAGAATATCAAAATTTTAATATCGACATACATTAATATCGAGTTTAGTATATCGATAGTATTAAATATCGATGTAACGTATATCGATGTTAAAAATATCGATTTTTAGTGTTGTAAAAATATCGAATTTTGTAATGTCGACAGTTAAAATATCGTTATGTCAAAATATTGTTATAGTAATTTATTTTAAAATATTTTATGTTTGTTTTATGTATAATAATAGTTAGTTAATGTTATAAAAAAAATTATATCATATTTTTTAGGAGCGGGATGTTGGGTTTATACGGGATAAGGGTGTTTTAAAAAAATTGATGTAAAAATTTAATAAATTTGAAAAATTGAAATTAAAAATAGTAATTTATTTTTAGGAGCAGGATGTTGGGCTTATCGGGGATAAGGGTGGGGAGTGTTTTAAAATAATTAATATTAACATTTAATAAATTTTAAATTTTTAAATTTAAATTAGAAAATTATTTTTAGGAGTCGGATGTTGGGTTTATAGGGGATAAGGGTGGGGAGTGTTTTAAAATAATTGTATTTATTTTTTAAAAATTATGAGAAATTAATATTTGAATTAGAAATATTTTATTTATAAGCGTGATGTTGGGTTTATAGGGGATAAGGGTGGGGAGTGTTTTAAAATAATTGAATTAAAATTTTAATAAATTCAAAATTTAAAATTTAAGTTTTGAATTTAGAAATTATTGTTTTATGATTGGGATGTTGAGTTTATAGGGGATAAGGTTGGGGAGTGTTTTACAGTAATTGCTTAAATATTTAAAATAATGAATAATTATAAAAAATGTATATCTATATAATAATTATAATTTTTTATAGAGTATAATTTTAATTCAAGTATTATTAAAAATAATGGTTTATTATTACTACTTAAATATTAAAATTGAACATTATGTAATTTAATATTTAAAAATTAATCGTTATTAAATTTTCATCGAAATATGTTATTAATATATATAAATATGTAATATTTTTCTAAAAAATTAAAGAAATCTATATTCATTAATTTATTAAAAAAATTAAATTTATAATTTATAGTATGTTGATAAAATGTTATTTATATGTGAGTTATAATATTTAGGAATACATTTTAATGGTTGAAAGAATATTTTAAAAATAAATATTTCAACTTTTATATGTTGACAAATATTTTTATTAATTAAAATATATAGTTTAAATAATTATTATAGGAAATATTAAATAAATTATTTTTTATGTAGAGTATAGTTAGTGATATTATATTAATTGTATTGGGAAAAGTAAATTTGATATGTTTAGTGTCTGGCACCTCCTATGACTTTATAGTACTAGGAGTGGCAATAGTAAATGAATTAAGTTTAGTGTCCAGCACCTACCCTGACTTAATGCTAACTGGAGTGGGAATAGTAAATTAATTAAGTTTAGTGTCCAGCACCTACCCTGAATTAATGTTAACTAGAGTGGGAATAGTAAATTAATTAAGTTTAATGTCCAGCACCTACCCTGACTTATTGCTAACTGGAGTAGGAATAGGAAATTAATTAAGTTTGGTGTCCAGCACCTACCCTGACTTATTGCTAACTGGAGTGGGAATAGTACATTAATTAAGTTTAGTGTCCAGCACCTACCCTGATTTAATGCTAACTGGAGTGGGAATAGTAAATTAATTAAGTTTAGTGTCCAGCACCTACCCTGACTTATTGCTAACTGGAGTGGGAATAGTAAATTAATTAAGTTTGGGGTCCAGCACCTACCCTGACTTAATGCTAACTGGAGTGGGAATGGTAAATTAATTAAGTTTAGTGTACAGCACCTACCCTGACTTAATGCTAACTGGAGTGGGAATAGTAAATTAATTAAGTTTAGTGTCCAGCACCTACCCTGATTTAATGCTAACTGGAGTGGGAATAGTAAATTAATTAAGTTTAGTGTCGAGCACCTGCCCTGACTTAATGCTAACTGGAGTCGGAATAGTAAATTAATTAAGTTTAGTGTCCAGCACCTACCCTGACTTAATGCTAACTGGAGTGGTAATAGTAAATTAATTAAGTTTGGGGTCCAGCACCTACCCTGATTTAATGCTAACTGGAGTGGGAATAGTAAGTTAATTAAGTTTAGTGTCCAGCACCTACCCTGACAATGCTAACTGGAGTGGGAATAGTAAATTAATTAAGTTTAGTGTCCAGCACCTACCCTGACTTAATGCTAACTGGAGTGGGAATAGTAAATTAATTAAGTTTAGTGTCCAGCACCTACCCTGAATTAATGCTAACTGGAGTGGGAATAGTAAAATAATTAAGTTTAGTGTCCAGCACCTACCCTGACTTAATGCTAACTGGAGTGGGAATAGTAAATTAATTAAGTTTGGGGTCCAGCACCTACCCTGACTTAATGCTAACTGGAGTGGGAATAGTAAATTATTTAAGTTTAGTGTCCAGCACCTACCCTGACTTAATGCTAACTGGAGTGGGAATAGTAAATTAATTAAGTTTAGTGTCCAGCACCTACCCTGACTTAATGCTAACTGGAGTGGGAATAGTACATTAATTAAGTTTAGTGTCCAGCACCTACCCTGACTTAATGCTAACTGGAGTGGGAATAGTAATTTATATATATGTATTAATTTGTCAACTTACAAATGTAATTTAGGGGTCCATTACGATGGCGGGCGCCCGCCATCGCAACGGAGCCAGGGACCGACCGCCGAAGTAGCGGCGGTCCCGCCATGAGAATTAGGATGTGCCCGCCACACTGGCGGGCTCATCCTGGGCCTTTTACATTGCGGGTGGATCTGCTGGCTGCAGACCCACTCGCAATGCAAAAGGTCTGTGCACAGCATTGCCATGCACTACATGGCAGGCACCACGTGGTGCCTGCCATGTAGTGCATTGCAATGAGGGGGGTACCATAGGAACCCCCCATGTGCACCCCCCCGCAACGGGCCCCCAAAAGCAAGAACCGCATGCCTTTTCATGGCGGCAAGGCGATTCACCGCCTGGATCATAATATGGATGGCAGTGTCTTGCAGACACCACCACCATATTATGCCCTTTTTCCGCCCGGTCGACGAGTCAACCGGCGGAAATGCGGCGGACGATCTTTGCGTCCGCCGCGGACCCCCCAGCCATACTAATATGGCGGGGGGTCAATCAGGCAAGGATGGCGGGCGGATCGCCCCGCCGGGCCAGCGGTGGCTACCGCCGGCCCCGTGGGGGCGATCCGCCCACCATCCTAATGGGCCTTTTGGGGCTCATTACGATGGCGGTCGGAAAAGCAAGCCGTCCGCCATGGTAGTGGAAAATCACCTGGGGGTGAATGTTTGCCAATGTGCAGCATTCCGTCCATCATCTTGTGTGTTTTGCATTTTGCCCTAAGTGGGAAGGGTATGCCCAGACGTGGGTCCCGTGCTCACTACGCCACTGGAGTCAAGCTATCCTGGCTGATGAAGGCTGATAGCCTGAAACCGGTCCTAGGATGCTTGATTCCGGTCCAGGGAAGACATGGCTTGGCAGTTCGGTCTGGACTGTTCCCATGAGGCACAGGGTCAAGACTGATTTGCATATGGCTATGTCTGAACTGGGGTGGCGTGGTGAAGCAAAATAACGATGGATTAAACCCAGATCTGTGACTGGGGGTGAATGTTTGCCAATGTGCAGCATTCCGTCCATCATCTTGTGTGTTTTGCATTTCGCCCTAAGTGGGAAGGGTATGCTCAGACGTGGGTCCCGTGCTCACTACGCCACTGGAGTCAAGCTATCCTGGCTGATGAAGGCTGATAGCCTGAAACCGGTCCTAGGATGCTTGATTCCGGTCCAGGGAAGACATGGCTTGGCAGTTCGGTCTGGACTGTTCCCATGAGGCACAGGGTCAAGACTGATTTGCATATGGCTATGTCTGAACTGGGGTGGCGTGGTGAAGCAAAATAATGATGGATTAAACCCAGATCTGTGACTGGGGGTGAATGTTTGCCAATGTGCAGCATTCCGTCCATCATCTTGTGTGTTTTGCAGTGGAAAATCACCGCCCGCCTCAACCGCGGGAAAACTGCCGGCCAGATTAGGATCCACGGCGGTAAAAATCCGACCGTGGCGGGAAGGAACGCCGAGAAACCCCCCGTCGCCTGCGGGGAAGGGCAAAAGCCGTCCATGGCGGTCGGTTTCGCGGCGGTAACAGGCTAAACGACCGCAACCGCAGCGGAGACACCGCCATTGAAATTATGATATTCCCGACATCACCGCAGTCCACTCCGCTGTTCCCGACTGCCGCGGTCGACAATAGTGAGTAATGAGATAGCCCGCGGAAGCGCCGCAGCATACCCACCGCCCCGTACGTTCCGTGAAATTAATGGCGGTCACGAGAAACACACACAACATGGCCACAAAGTGCACCAACCAAACAAGTCATGCACAAGAAACACAAGTAACACACCCCAAAGACACACGCCCCTGGCAAACTCAAAAAGTACAAATCCCAGGACTACACACACACCACACCTGCTACCAATACCCCATCCTGACACACCCAGAGCCCAGTATAAATCTAGCCCCCTACCAGACCACAATCCTTTGCAAAACTCCAGACCTGAAGGCACATCCACAACAGCTGAAAGGAGAGGCAAAGCAGCACAACATACACACACACACACATAAACACCACTAGCACCACTTCTACACCTGTACCCACAACCCCTGTGCACATCACACACCATACACATCACCACCACCACCACTTCAACACCTGCACCTCAAACACCTTTGCACATCACACACCATGGCACCACAAAAAATGCCCAAATTCACTGAGAGTGAGTTGAGGGTCATGGTGGATGAGATAATCAGGGTAGAACCACAATTGTTTGGGAACCTGGTCCAACAGACACCACCAGCCACAAGAACGCTGATGTGGAGAAGGATTGTAGACAAGGTAAATGCAGTAGGCACCGTGCCACGCAATAGAAATGAGATTATGAGGCGCTGGCATGATCTGAAGGCAGTGGTCAAGAAGAAGAGAGCCAAGAACCATGAGCTGACTCACAGGACAGGCAGTGGCCCTCCTGTTCCACTCAAAACATTCACCGACTGGGAGGAGAAGGTGCTTGGCATAATACATCCAGAGTCTCTCAGGAATACCCGGGGGACTTGAGGCTGGTAAGTACTAACAAATGCCTATCCTCACACTGATGTACTGTCTTGCACTAACCCAAAGTTATCCCTCCTAGGTTCAAATGTTCTCACGTGCACCACACTCTCCACAACACATCTCTCACACATTCAACAGACACACCCCCTGATGCACCCCAAAGGTAGCTAGCAACATCACCATGGGTACATGTGTACATCCTGCCAGCACTACAACTCCCAGCAGGCCCCCTTGCCTACAGCTGAGCAAGATGGAGTCCTCCCCCATGTGCCACCCATTGCATTGCACACCTTAACCTAACAGGTAGGTAGCCATACTTACTTGGAGGGTGTGGCTGGGTGGGAAGCCTGCACTACAACTCCCACAAGGCCACACACTCCCACAGCTGAGCAGGATGGAGTCCTCCCCATGTGTCAGCCTTTGCATTGCTCACCTCAAACTAACAGGTAGGTAGCCATCCTTACTTGGAGGGTGTGGGTGGGTGGGAAGCCTGCACCACAACTCCCAGCAGGCCACCTTCCCTACAGCTGAGCAAGATGGAGTCCTCCCCCATGTGCCACCCATTGCATTGCACACCTTAACCTAACAGGTAGGTAGCCATACTTACTTGGAGGGGTGTGGCTGGGTGGGAACCCTGCACTACAACTCCCACAAGGCCACACACTCCCACAGCTGAGCAGGATGGAGTCCTCCCCATGTGTCAGCCTTTGCATTGCACACCTCAAACTAACAGGTAGGTAGCCATCCGTACTTGGAGGGGTGTGGGTGGGTGGGAAGCCTGCACCACAACTCCCAGCAGGCCACCTTGCCTACAGCTGAGCAAGATGGAGGCCTCCCCCCATGTGCCACCCATTGCATTGCACACCTTAACCTAACAGGTAGGTAGCCATACTTACTTGGAGGGGTGTGGCTGGGTGGGAAGCCTGCACTACAACTCCCACAAGGCCACACACTCCCACAGCTGAGCAGGATGGAGTCCTGCCCCCATGTGTCAGCCTTTGCATTGCTCACCTCAAACTAACAGGTAGGTAGCCATCCTTACTTGGAGGGTTGTGGGTGGGTGGGATGCCTGCACCACAACTCCCAGCAGGCCACCTTGCCTACAGCTGAGCCAGATGGAGTCCTCCCCCATGTGCCACCCATTGCATTGCACACCTTAACCTAACAGGTAGGTAGCCATACTTACTTGGAGGGGTGTGGCTGGGTGGGAAGCCTGCACTACAACTCCCACAAGGCCACACACTCCCACAGCTGAGCAGGATGGAGTCCTCCCCCCATGTGTCAGCCTTTGCATTGCTCACCTCAAACTAACAGGTAGGTAGCCATCCTTACTTGGAGGGGTGTGGGTGGGTGGGAAGCCTGCACCACAACTCCCAGCAGGCCACCTTCCCTACAGCTGAGCAAGATGGAGTCCTCCCCCATGTGCCACCCATTGCATTGCACACCTTAACCTAACAGGTAGGTAGCCATACTTACTTGGAGGGGTGTGGCTGGGTGGGAACCCTGCACTACAACTCCCACAAGGCCACACACTCCCACAGCTGAGCAGGATGGAGTCCTCCCCATGTGTCAGCCTTTGCATTGCACACCTCAAACTAACAGGTAGGTAGCCATCCGTACTTGGAGGGGTGTGGGTGGGTGGGAAGCCTGCACCACAACTCCCAGCAGGCCACCTTGCCTACAGCTGAGCAAGATGGAGTCCTCCCCCATGTGCCACCCATTGCATTGCACACCTTAACCTAACAGGTAGGTAGCCATACTTACTTGGAGGGGTGTGGCTGGGTGGGAAGCCTGCACTACAACTCCCACAAGGCCACACACTCCCACAGCTGAGCAGGATGGAGTCCTGCCCCCATGTGTCAGCCTTTGCATTGCTCACCTCAAACTAACAGGTAGGTAGCCATCCTTACTTGGAGGGTTGTGGGTGGGTGGGATGCCTGCACCACAACTCCCAGCAGGCCACCTTGCCTACAGCTGAGCCAGATGGAGTCCTCCCCCATGTGCCACCCATTGCATTGCACACCTTAACCTAACAGGTAGGTAGCCATACTTACTTGGAGGGGTGTGGCTGGGTGGGAAGCCTGCACTACAACTCCCACAAGGCCACACACTCCCACAGCTGAGCAGGATGGAGTCCTCCCCCATGTGTCAGCCTTTGCATTGCTCACCTCAAACTAACAGGTAGGTAGCCATCCTTACTTGGAGGGGTGTGGGTGGGTGGGAAGCCTGCACCACAACTCCCAGCAGGCCACCTTCCCTACAGCTGAGCAAGATGGAGTCTTCCCCCATGTGCCACCCATTGCATTGCACACCTTAACCTAACAGGTAGGTAGCCATACTTACTTGGAGGGGTGTGGCTGGGTGGGAACCCTGCACTACAACTCCCACAAGGCCACACACTCCCACAGCTGAGCAGGATGGAGTCCTCCCCCCATGTGTCAGCCTTTGCATTGCTCACCTCAAACTAACTGGTAGGTAGCCATCCTTACTTGGAGGGGTGTGGGTGGGTGGGAAGCCTGCACCACAACTCCCAGCAGGCCACCTTGCCTACAGCTGAGCAAGATGGAGTCCTCCCCCATGTGCCACCCATTGCATTGCTCACCTCAAACTAACAGGTAGGTAGCCATACTCACAGGGAGGGGTGTGGGAGGTGTGGAAGCCTGCACCACAACTCGCAGCAGGCTACATACTCCCACAGCTGAGTATGATGGAGCACTCCACACACACACAACCATGTGGCCCATATGGAATGTCAATCATCAAAATTACGGGTAGGTAACCATGTCAACCGGGAGTGGTGCTTGTCATTGGTGACCCAGCAGTACAACTCACAACAGGCCCCCTACTCCCACAGCTCAGCATGATGGAGTACTTGTACCACACATAGGCATGTGAGGTATGTGCACCCACACATGACACTTAATCCACAGTTACCCACACTAATCATACAACACAGTTGTATTGTAGTCAGCATGCACAAGTCTCTGTTCAACAATCACACACATTGGGGCCGATTCCGATCTCGGTCGGAGGCGCACCCAACACCATTCGGTCGGGAAAAAAGCCATGCGAAAGCCTGTTTCCCGACCGATCCGTACAGCACACCGAACGAGTAAGTACGATGCGCACAACAGCAAAGAATCCGGCCGAGCCGTACTCACCCAAACCAGGTCCTGTTCCCCGACCGAGGCGAATCCGGAAACGCTGAATCGAGTCGCACGGAAGGGAAAATGCAGCTCCGTCCGGCCGAACAAGTACGATGCGCTTTCCGTACGCGCCGAACCCGTTGCTACGCACGGCACGTCAAAGCATCCGGGAGAGGCGCACATAAGCTCCGATTCGCGCCACAACACGATCCACGGCTCCGAGACGAACACGCCAGCGATGAGGACGACGCGAAGCGACGAGGACGACGCGAAGCAACGAGAAGGACGAACGACACGAACCAACCATGAATCCCTTCGTCCCGATCATACCAATATTCTACATTTACTACCGGAACAGGCACGGACGCGTACGGCGCAGAAGGTAAGCCAGACACCAACCACAAAACACATACAACACGTACACGACACATCACACACACACAGAGGGATGCAGAATATACTTACACGAGCAACAGCAGCACCATAGGGGCGGGATGCCCATCACCAATGCCACATATGCACACAGGGGCCTGAATGCGCACCAACACCCCTAGCCAGGGTGGGCAGGATGCCTATCACTACTACCACCCTTACCCAGGGGGGGCAGGATGCCTACCACTACTACCACCCTTAGCCAGGGGGGGCTGGATGCCTACCACTACTACCACCCTTACCCAGGGGGGGCAGGATGCCTACCACCACCCTTAGCCAGGGTGGGCAGGATGCCTACCACTACTACCACCCTTACCCAGGGTGGGCAGGATGCCTACCACTACTACCACCCTTACCCAGGGGGGGCAGGATGCCTACCACTACTACCACCCTTACCCAGGGGGGGCAGGATGCCTACCACCACCCTTACCCAGGGGGCTGGATGCCTACCACTACTACCACCCTTACCCAGGGGGCAGGATGCCTACCACCACCCTTAGCCAGGGGGCAGGATGCCTACCACTACTACCACCCTTACCCAGGGGGGCTGGATGCCTACCACCACCCTTAGCCAGGGTGCGCAGGATGCCTACCACTACTACCACCCTTACCTCAGGGGGGGCAGGATGCCTACCACTACTACCACCCTTACCCAGGGGGGGCAGGATGCCTACCACTACTACCACCCTTACCCAGGGGGGGCAGGATGCCTACCACCACCCTTACCCAGGGGGCAGGATGCCTACCACCACCCTTACCCAGGGGGGCTGGATGCCTACCACTACTACCACCCTCACCCAGGGGGCAGGATGCCTACCACTACTACCACCCTTAGCCAGGGGGGCTGGATGCCTACCACTACTACCACCCTTAGCCAGGGGGGCTGGATGCCTACCACTACTACCACCTTTAGCCAGGGGGCTGGATGCCTACCACTACTACCACCCTTACCCAGGGGGGCAGGATGCCTACCACCACCCTTACCCAGGGGGGGCAGGATGCCTACCACCACCCTTACCCAGGGGGGGCTGGATGCCTACCACTACTACCACCCTCACCCAGGGGGGGGCAGGATGCCTACCACTACTACCACCCTTAGCCAGGGGGGGCTGGATGCCTACCACTACTACCACCCTTAGCCAGGGGGGGCTGGATGCCTACCACTACTACCACCCTTAGCCAGGGGGGGCTGGATGCCTACCACTACTACCACCCTTACCCAGGGGGGGCAGGATGCCTACCACCACCCTTACCCAGGGGGGGCAGTATGCCTACCACCACCCTTACCCAGGGGGGGCTGGATGCCTACCACTACCACCACCCTTACCCAGGGGGGGCAGGATGCCTACCACTACTACCACCCTTAGCCAGGGGGCTGGATGCCTACCACTACTACCACCCTTAGCCAGGGGGCTGGATGCCTACCACTACTACCACCCTTAGCCAGGGGGCTGGATGCCTACCACTACTACCACCCCCACTCATAGGATGGACAATGCATGACACAACCAGCACACCACAACCTAGGGAATGCAAGAAGAAGACATCCCCCCAACACCATGACAAGCGTGTGTAGACTGTGTCAAATGCCTACAACACCGAACATGACTTTGAACATACAATGTGACCCCTAGCACATGTGCCACACATATATGTGTGGGGCACCCACAATGCAAGCAGGCCATGACCATTGTGGCAATGGGGTCCAAACCCCCATCATCACAGTGACCAAAATGTAAGTGTGGGGTCCATAGCTGAAGCACACTTTGAACATTGTGGCAATGGGGTCCAAACCCCCATCATCACAGTGACCAAAAGGTAAGTGTGGGGTCCATAGCTGAAGCACACTTTGAGCATTGTGGCAATGGGTTCCAAACCCCCATCATCACAGTGACCAAAATGTAAGTGTGGGGTCCATAGCTGAAGCACACTTTGAACATTGTGGCAATGGGGTCCAAACCCCCATCATCACAGTGACCAAAAGGTAAGTGTGGGGTCCATAGCTGAAGCACACTTTGAACATTGTGGCAATGGGGTCCAAACCCCCATCATCACAGTGACCAAAAGGTAAGTGTGGGGTCCATAGCTGAAGCACACTTTGAACAATGTGGCAATGGGGTCCAAACCCCCATCATCACAGTGACCAAAAGGTAAGTGTGGGGTCCATAGCTGAAGCACATTTTGAACATTGTGGCAATGGGGTCCAAACCCCCATCATCACAGTGACCAAAATGTAAGTGTGGGGTGCATAGCTGAAGCACACTTTGAACATTGTGGCAATGGGGTCCAAACCCCCATCATCACAGTGACCAAAAGGTAAGTGTGGGGTCCATAGCTGAAGCACACTTTGAGCATTGTGGCAATGGGTTCCAAACCCACATCATCACAGTGACCAAAATGTAAGTGTGGGGTCCATAGCTGAAGCACACTTTGAACAATGTGGCAATGGGGTCCAAACCCCCATCATCACAGTGACCAAAAGGTAAGTGTGGGGTCCATAGCTGAAGCACATTTTGAACATTGTGGCAATGGGGTCCAAACCCCCATCATCACAGTGACCAAAATGTAAGTGTGGGGTCCATAGCTGAAGCACATTTCGAACATTGTGGCAATGGGTTCCAAACCCCCATCATCACAGTGACCAAAAGGTAAGTGTTGACAAAGAAAGAGGTGCAACTGCCAAACTGCATGGATGATTCCTGGTCACAGAACAACAAACACATCAGTGGCAAAGTAGTGTATGTGTCCCATTGCAACATAAATTGGGGGAGCCAAATCCTGCAGTGCAAATAAGACATACCTTTGGCCATGTGCAGACAAACAACACCCATGGGGGCTCACACCGTCAACAATCATCAATGACACAATGACAGAAGTGACCATCAGAATGCAGACCCACATATTTGCACCAATGGGCACACACATGCAGATACCCTGTGGAGACTGCAGATGTGAGGTGAACAGATACCATACCATGGCAGCAATGGGACACACAAACCATGATCATTGTGCTGACCGATGACCTAGGAGTCCCAGGGACAGCAGGGGAAACCCACCAAACTACATACAGCCAATGGCACACCCAAGATATGCCAATGCAGTGGTGCAGTTGCACAAACACAAACAGGCAGACCCACACTGCACATCATACACAACAGGTGAGGGGGGTGCCAGTGTCCCCAGGCAACCACACAACACATGAGGAGACCTGAATACCAATCATACAGATGTGCATACAGTGCCACACAAAGGTAACTCATGGATCCAAATCCCCTATGTGGGCAAGCAGGCATTGTCAGATGAGAGGGAGCACAAATCACACATGTCACACAGGCACGTAGGGACAGCAACTGACACAGCAAGACACAGACACACCACAGCACCACCCCCAGGGCCCCCACAATGTGGTGACCCTGGGCTGCATTACAATCCCACTGTGATGACAAAGCTAAATGTGGTTCACACTGTGAACCACAGTCATGTGTCCTGAGCAACTAACTACCATCACACCTACACAAGCACAAATCAAACAGCATGGCCAGTAAGCCAAGGCCAACATGGAGGCAGGGGCCTAGCCGGGCAACAACTCTCATCTGCACACACTCAACACCACACCCCTCGACCTCCAACAATGTGCAGCAGTGAAGCACACATGCACTGGTGACATTGCACATGCACCCATGACTATTCCAGGGTGGTGGGTGGGAACCAAGGTGCAGAAACACATCACACATGGACACTCAACAAGACTCCTGAATGTCTGACACACTGCACACTACGCTGTACATGGACATGACGGCAATACCACACCAACCAATGGGATCCCAGCCACAGTCACACACCAATGAAGAAGCCAAGGTCACCCACAAAGAACACACATAGACAACAACCAACATTGCAGCCCGGACCCTGAGGAGTGCCAGCAGTCACACACACAACGTGTCACAATCACTGAAAGATAACACAAACTGGAAATCACATGACAGGGGCAAACAACAAGTGCCAAGGGAAACCTGACTGTGACCCATCTGCGTCTGCACACAAACTCAGCCCTGACAGCAAACACACCTATGGGTGACACCCTGATGACCAGTAATGTGCCATGCACCCACATCACAGAGAACCCAGGGAGAAGACTTTGGGGGAACATAGGTCAACTCAGCAAGCATCACAAACAGGTACAACACTAGGGATCACAGCATGCACAGCTAAACGGAAGTGAACACACAGACATGCACATACAACACACACCTTGGGCGCAGGCAATGTCACAGGAGTACACACTGCCATGAGGGGACTCCACTCCTGTGTGAGGAAAGCTGTGCCATATGTTGCCTCAGTAGGGCCCCATCATGTCAGCTGAGCACTTGGTCACACAATCAACAATTAGCACCAAATGAGGGCTCCCGTCACATCAGCCTGGTCATGGAAGTGCCAACGAAATCATCAGCACAGATCCAACACACTTGTATAGCAATGTTGCACTGACAACACAGATGAGTCCTTCCCCATTGATGCCCAAACCTGCATGTCCACTGGAGATGGCCACACGGTCAGGGAAGTAGACGAATTGAACAATGGCAGGCACAACAGATGTGCAGGGGTGGAAGCCACAGATGTGAAATTGCCAATCTAAGTAGGAAATCCCATTGCCAAATACTGAACACATGACACCCTCAGATGCTGCTATGGATGACATGGATACACCACAGGATAGGACACATTCCCCCTGGACCACATGGGTTCCTGCACAGTAACACTTCATTATCATGAGACCAAATATCACCATCACTGCAGCAAGGGCATGGTTAGCATCATCAACATCATGTACATCAGAAGCAAAAGCACTAGAGAACAGAAAGTTGCTTTATTCAGCATATGTGGCATTAAAAGTAGAAGTCCGGTAGAACATAAACAAAGGCCAATGGCCATTCCATCAACAAAGTCACAAGTGGGTGACAGTGGCAGATGCCACCCTACACATGCCTGCACAAAACCAGGGACAATCCACTAGGAGGGGCAACCGGGGGGTAGGCCAGGCACCGCAGGGACAGGATCAGGGCTCACCAGGAGGAAGCAGGAAGGGGTGGTGGGTGCTGGAGAGCCACTGACAACTGCAGTGGAGGTGTCTGACATGGTGTGTGCCGGCACAACTGGGGGGCATGGCTCAGATGTTGTGGGTGCCGGCACGACTGCAGTGGACCCTGCAGATGGAGTGGACAGGTCCGCCACTGCAGTGCCCAAGTCAGACAGGGTGGTAGTGGACTCCACTGCAGTGCCTACCACCAGGGGAGGAGAATGGGGAACAGGCAAGGTGGGCTGGACAGAGGGGAAGGACACCCTCACCACATCAGTGGCACAGACAAGCGCAGCGGGGGTGTGGTGCCGGGAGAGCAAGTGGCAGGGGAGAAGGCCGGAGCCTCATGGGGATGGTATATCTGTGGGTGGGGAACCTGGGGCAGGGTGTGGTGGCGGCACCTGTGGAGTGGGGGCCTGAGGGATGGAGGAAGGAGACCTGGTGCTTGAGCTGCAGGGTGGCGGCGGGGTCTTGCTCTTACCACTCCGGGGGGACTTGCGGGTGGGGGCCTCAGTCTGTCTGCGCCTGGGGGAGGGTGTCCGGGGGCGAGGGCACTCTGCTCCGTGTGGGGGTTTCCTCTTCCCCCTGGATGCTGGAGCAGCTGGATCGGAGGGGAAGAGGCCGAGGTCACTGAGGAAGAGGCGCTGGGTCTTTGGGGTTGCAGGTGTGGCAAGGGAGGGTGCTTTGGAGGGAGAGGCAACTGAGGACTGCGCAGTGCCCATGGATGCGTGTGTGTGTACCAGGGCCCCATCCCCTGTGAGTCTGGTTTCAGTCCCCTGACTGTGCGTGCGTGTGCGTTTTGTTTGTGGCGTGTGTGTCTGTGTGCTGGACGTGTGTGTGCTGGTGTGTGCCTGTGCCGGTGTGTGTGTGCTTGGGACGGGTAAGGTGCTGGGGAGTGTGGATGGAGCAGAGGCAGGAGGGGTGAGGGACTGTCTGAGGAGGGACACTGCTGCCGTCAGGGAGGAGTCCATGGACCTATTGCCCCTCTGTAGGTCAGACATGCCCGATGAGATGCCCTCCATGAACGACACCAGCTGAGTCAACAGTGCAGTGTGCGCATGGAGGACACTCAGCATGGCTGTCTGCCCTACATGGAGCTGGCGAAGGAGGTACACAGACTCCTCACTCAGGGCAGCAGGGGACACAGGGGCAGGGGGTGCGGTGCCTGGCCCAAAGGAGACACGCTCCCGAACATGGGAGCCTCCACGGACCTGGGGAATGGGAGCCGATGGGAGGGCGGTGGTGGTGCTGGTGGTGGCGGGGACAGCAACACTAGCTGGGGTGTGGTGGCTGCTGACACCCGCCTCCACAAGGGAGTCATCCTCCAAGTTGCTCTGGTCCTCAGCTGAGGTGGATGGTGCTGAGGACTCCTCGGTGTGGCTCCCCTCGCCCTCCGTGCCACTGGGTCCCTCCGACCACTCCTCGGCTGCTGACCCAGTCTGGCTCTCTGGCTCCTCCTGGTCCGTGGAGCTGTCCCCTTCCGTGGCCGTGGATGTATCTGCAAACAATGGGGAAACAGACAGACATCAGTCACCTGCACCAAACGCACACACCACTGTGAGCACAGCACATTACAGAGCAAGCCCTGGCATCATTAGTTGTACATTGCTAAAAGTGCCCTAACTGAACAGGAGAAGCCAATTGTCAGTCTGATGCCAAGCATGGCACTCACATCCCACATGGCCTTGCACCCATCTGTCTGGTGTCTGTTGGATTGCAACACCCCAGTGTGGACACATGCACCAAGTACACAGTAGTTGGACAGTGCAGAGGACACGGTGTGGCATGTGGACATGCACACATCACAGCTCATGCCACTGAGTCAGTACAGGTTTCCGGATTAAAGGGATGCCCAGAGTCAAATAGGAAATGCATGTGATGCATACCAGCGACAGACACCATGATGCACCCATCGCCTGATAGCCATCGCCACAATGGTGTGCATGTAGCACATGTCACTCCCCTGCAGGACCATCAATAAGTTGACACATGCCATGGCAGAGGCATGACTGCTAAGTCGTACATCACTGTCTCAGTGATGTATGACTTGGCAGCCAGACAACAACACTATGCACTGTGTCACAATAGTAGGTCATGGGGAATGCAAGTCCTGGAGCTGCACAAGTGCACATGTACATCCCCCACACAACACATCATCTTAACCCTCATCTGTCCAGGTCATACCGATTGGACATATGGGAGACCTGTGACACTACCCTCTGAACCTGAGCCCCTCACAATTTGCTGTGAATGGGGAACAGCTGCCTGAACTTCACATTCGCATACCCCAGTCTGCACGGGCAGCTGATCAAACACCTATGTGACACACAAGTATCGTCTCCTATGGTCACATCTCCAGGGGCATGCTGAGCCCCTACCAAGAAACACCCCAGCAGTCCTGACAACTAATCCACAGCACACTGACACAGAGGCAGACACCTGAGGGCTCAAATCACTGTGCACAATGTGTCAGCTGATACACGGGAGTGGGAGTACAGAGTGCATTGCATGGCCTGGAGTAGGCATGACTGTCCTGCTCCACATGAATGAGGGATGTGCCCTGGACAGTGGATAGCTGGCTATGTATGTGTGACACACGTAATCTGCACACTCCTGGGGCCCAAACATTGTTCCCACCCGCTGCATGGGCGTGTGCCACATACCCCAGCCACATGTGGTGGCTCAGCTCAGCAAGTGGACCGCATATCAAAGCAACACGCAGATCACATGTCCGAACACAGGCGTTGTGTGAACAATGGACCCACCCATGATGCCCACAACAGAGTTAGGGAAACAGATGCTGTCCCCCACCTTTAGTGAAGCAAACTGCAAGGACACAGTCCCAAGTGACACAATTCCCTGAATGTAAGGGCCACACCTGGGTATCAGATGAGCAGTGGGCAGTGCACAATAGAGGGACATGGCTCCTGGACAACATGACTGCTGCACTGTGGCAGTTGAACCAGGCCAGAGGAGGGCACAAAGCATGTAATACAGAGTTCACAGTGCAGTCTTTGACTCACCCCCTCCTTGCTGCTGTCTGGCCTTCAGCTGCCCATCCAGGTCTGGAAACACCACCGCCAGGATCTGGAGCATGTGGGGGTCAGGGTCCGTGTTCCGCCCCTCCTGCGAGGAGGCGACAGCTTCAGCTGGACCCGTGCAATCCTCCGGGTCCAGCCCCGAAGGTCCTGCCACCTCTTCTGGCAGTTGCGGATCCGGCGCTTGTAGACCCCCACGGACCGGACGGCCCGGACGATGTCCTTCCAGATCTCCTGCTTCCGATGGGCATTAACCTGTCAGGATGACAAAGTGAAAAGGCCATTACTACACATGCAACATATCCGTGCATGACACAGTTGTATATACATGTCTCAATCACAGGGGCACATGATGTACACAGGCAGTGCAAAGCTGCCCATGGACAGTTTGCCAGACGTCACTACATGGTATCATTGCATGGGAAGTAGAACCTTGTTCAAATGCACTGTCACTGCACCATACCTGTCCAGTGCATGTCACTACACACTATGGGGGGTGACAACTACTCAGTGAGCCTGCTAGCCAGTGGCGTGCAGACTTCCAGCCTTGCTAGTCAGACAAAATGCACATTCAGAAAGGCAGTGCACAGAACACTCACCTGCTTCCCTGGTGTCCCATACAGCTTGCTGTACTGTGGAAGTAGGCTGTCCAGCAGGGCCTGGTTCTCTTCAAGGCTGAAGGCTGGGGCTCTCTCCACAGTACGTGCCATTGCAGGGTCCAGAGGGGCAGAGACAGCAGCAGTGCAGTGGCAGATGTCGTCCTGGAGCATGTAGTGCAGGCAAGTGAGCTCTCAGGGGAACAGCCAGCAATATATATGTGCTGGAGAGGCAGATACTGTCCCTTGTGTCCAAAGTGATAGGTCCAAGTCGTTTGCATCTTCTGAATCTGGCCAATCCATGGAATAGCAGCACCAAAACACGCCCACAGCATCCTTCAAATCTTCAACTTCATGACATACATGATTTTGCAACATTGTTGTGGGTGACCAACTGATTTTCCAGCAACCGACTCGTTCAAAATTCGAAACGCGTCCGTTGCCAGGCAAGCCCATTGTCAATGGAGTGCGCACCGATCGGTCCATTGCGGTACAACGCGTACAGGGGTACAACGCGTACCCGCACACATTGAATGCAATGGGCCGGCCGGAGGCACCGATCGGTCCATTGCAGTACAACGCGTACAGGGGTACAATGCGTACCGCGCACATTGAATGCAATGGGCCGGCCGGAGGCACCGATCGGTCCATTGCAGTACAACGCGTACAGGGGTACAACGCGTACCCGCACACATTGAATGCAATGGGCCGGCCGGAGGCACCGATCGGTCCATTGCAGTTCAACGAGTACAGGGTACAACGCGTGCCCGCACACATTGAATGCAATGGGCCGGCCGGAGGCACCGATCGGTCCATTGCAGTTCAACGCGTACAGGGGTACAACGCGTACAGGGGTACAACGCGTACCCGCACACATTGAATGCAATGGGCCGGCCGGAGGCTCCGATCGGTCCATTGCAGTACAACACGTACAGGGGTACAACGAGTACCCGCACACATTGAATGCAATGGGCCGGCCGGAGGCACCGATCGGTCCATTGCAGTTCAACGCGTACAGGGGTACAACGCGTACCTGCACACATTGAATGCAATGGGCCGGCCGGAGGCACCGATCGGTCCATTGCAGTTCAACGCGTACAGGGATACAACGCGTACCCGCACACATTGAACGCAATGGGCCGGCCGGAGGCACCGATCGGTCCATTGCAGTTCAACGCGTACAGGGGTACAACGCGTACAGGGGTACAACGCGTACCCACACACATTGAATGCAATGGGCCGGCCGGGGGCACCGATCGGTCCATTGCAGTACAACGCATCACTGTACATGTGACTGGCATATGTCAGCATGCCTGTCTCAGATGGACATATGCCAGCCACAGATAGCTCCCAGGGAGTGAGGGGCACACCTACATCACGACAGCCTGTCCAAACTTTATCATAAGGCATGTAAGGCTGCATTTCCTATTGTGTGTATGTTGGTGTACATGTTGTCCTGTGGGTGTCACCTGTGGGCAGCCACCCCAGGCTGTGCACGTGTTCATGGGGACAGGATCCTGGGTGTTACGTGTACATGACCACTGTGATGTGCAACTGTTCATATCTGTGCATGTGCCATGGTCACATTTCACGGTGGTGTATGTGTATGTCATGTCACATACCCCGTGAGTCCCATGTGGGACGGTATGTTTGAGCCAGGGTGTCCCAGTGGCACAATAGTGATGGTCCTCCACAGTCTTTATGCATGTAGTGTTTACAATGTCTCTGATTTCATGTGCACAATGGGAGACAGTCTCCACATCCAGGTTGTGTGTGCATGGACTTTGATGTTGTGCGTGTGTGTGTCACAGACGTCCATGTCTGTCCTGCCGTGGCAAGTGGGGCCACTACCTGTGGGGGTCATGGTTGTTTTGCTGTGGTGTATACATGATACTCCATGTAATGCCAGTGTCCATGTGGCAATACAGGGTCCCTGGGAATGTACCTGTCGTTGAGCTGTGGTGCCTGGGGCACATCTGTCCTCACATGTCACTGTGGGGAGTGATTGTGACACGGCAGCAGGAGATGGGAACTGTGACACGGCCTCATGATATCCAATGGGCCAACCTGGGACTAATTGATGCCACCTGTTGGACCGTGTTGACAGATGTTGGCCATGTATGTACCATACATGTCCTTCCAGAACTGCACACTTCATGTAGTTGTGCCTCATAATGATGTATGTTGGGATCTTGAGTGTGTTCAATGCCGCATATGTGGGGTGACTGACAATCTTGCTTACTTCTCCTCTGCACTGCAGGGCTCCTGCTGTCCATCGACCATTCCCAGACCTGGCAACGATGGTGGAACGGGACAGCATCCGACGGTACCGCTTCACCAGGCAGCTGATTGAGGATTTGGCAGTGCAGTTGTCCCCACATTTGCAGCCTGGCCGGCCGTATCCTACAGCGCTGACCCCCAAGGTGAAGGTGATGGCAGCCCTACACTTCTTTGCCACTGGTAACTTCCAACATACTGTGGCGACTGCTGGTGGGATGTCACAGACCATGTTGAGCCGTGTGCTCCGCGATGTTTTGGCGGCAATGTTGCTATTCCTGAACCGGTACATCTATTTCCCTAGACTGCGACGACTCACTGACGTGAAGAGTGACTTTTATGCCCTGGGGAGGATGCCGCATGTCATTGGCTCCATTGATGGGACACATGTGGCTTTGGTACCACCACAGGCCCAGGAGCAGGCCTACAGGAACCGCAAGCACTACCACTCGGTCAATGCACTGGTGGTGTGTCTTGCAGACATGACCATCACACACGTGTGTGCCCGTTTCCCTGGTTCAGCACACGATGCCTTTGTGATGAGGAGTAGTCGCATCCCCAGGATGATGGCACAGATGCAGAACCAGCGTGCCTGGCTTGTCGGTGTGTACTGACTTTGTGCCATTGTGTGTGATCTGATCTGTAGTATTCCGCCCACTTTTCCAAGTCAGCTAATGTGCACTTGTCTGTCCGTAGGTGACTCGGGATACCCCAACATGCCGTGGTTGCTGACACCCCTCAGGAACCCTGTGACACCAGCCCAGATGCGCTACAATGAGGCACATGGTCGGACCAGGAGAGTGATTGAGCGGACATTTGGTCTCCTGAAGAGCCGCTTCCGCTGCCTGGACAAGACCGGAGGGTCCCTCCCATATGCCCCTGCGAAAGTGTGCAAGATTATCATCGTCTGCTGCATGCTCCACAACCTGGCAGTGCGGAAGGAGTTGCCTCTCATCCAGGATGACAATGACCAACATCCGCCACCTGTGGAGGATCCTGGCCTGGACCACGATGCCAGTGACGATGATGATGATGATGATGATGGTGATGTCCGCACACAGCTCATCACCAACTTCTTTAGCTGAATATGAGTATCCTGAGGTGTCATGTCAATGATGTGAGTTGGCATGATGTGTGGGTGGTGCTCTGGTGCTGTTGGAGTGTGTCCATGGGCTACTTGACTGGATGTGTGTTGCGATGTGTGCTAACAGGTGGGCTGTACTCCCCAACAGTGTTGACATGCTAACTTGGTTCTGGGTGGGTATCTTGTAACATGTATTGTGCATGAGTTTTGCTGTTCTGTCCTGTACTCCATTGCTTTTGACTGTGTGTCCTTCACAGGGTACTTTCAGATTCGTTTGGTCAACTGTGTCCACCGACGACGTGATTGCACTTCCAGGGTGGTAGCTGTTGTGTCCCTACAGGTGATGTGCGCCACACCCATGGACTTCCTTCCGTCTACAGTTGTTGACTGTGTGCCCGCTGCCAGGTGGGATTACCTTGCATCTGTAGTGGTTACGACATGTTGCAACTGTGTAATAAACCTGTGCTTCACTTTGTGATGTGCGTTGTCTGTGGTCACACATTTGACTGCCATTTGCTTCCTGCACCTGTGGGCTACTTGACTACAACTGGGAATGGGTGTGGTGTCTGTGCATTGCACCGTCTTCCCTGGCAACATCAGTGTAGGCAATGAGTCAGATGGCCTAGGTGTGTATGTGTTGTGTAGCCCTGGTGGTGTGTCTCCCTCATATGTGTCACGTTGCCTTTACTCACATGCCTGTGTTGTCCTTGCTGTTGCAGTTCGCATACACAGTGTAATTTCGCAGTTCATCATCCCCATAACAGCACCCACGTTGGAATCACGACAGAGGCAAGTATGGTGTATTAGTGTGTTTATTGTGATACATTTGTGTTAATAGTGCATAGGATGGGTAGTGCTGTACATAAATCTTGCAATCCGAAGTTCCTAGGTGAATTGAAAGTCCTGGTAGACAGGATCCCCAGTATCGGGGCCACAGTTGTCTGACACATTGGTCCAACTTGTACTCCCCATGCAATGTGTGGGAATAGTGTTGCCGTCAACAGGGTGAACAGTCTGTGCACAAAGGCGAACATCCATAACAGGTTCAGGCTTCCTGGGAGTTGCGCTTGGCCATCGGCCTCTCACTTTTCCCTCCTCGGACGACCCCTCTTCTTGGGGGGCCCCTCAAGTACAGGCTGCTGCGGTGCAGGGGACTCTCCGCCAGAGTCATCCTCCCTCCCTGTGGCAGTTGCAGTTTGTTCGGCACCAGATGTTGTTGGCACACAGGGAGGTGTGGACTGGTTGCTGTTCATCTGGCGGAGGCATTGTAAAATGTCCCTGTGCACCGCCGTCATCTCATGCAGTGCATCCCACTTGGACTCCACGCGGGACATGTGTGAGTCCACGCGGGACATGTGTGACTCCACGTGGGACATGTGGGAGTCCAAGCGGGCATGATGGGCAGCCTGCTGCTGTTTCATGTCTCTGAGGAGCCCCACTACCTGGCTGAGGTCTCCGGTGCTGGACTGGCACGCATCAGCTATGCGTACCAGTTGTGGGTCATCATGCACACCAGCAACGTCTGCAAGCAGCGACCTCTGTCTCCCACCCCTCCCACCACCCCTGCTGACATGTGCAGTGTGTGCAGTGGCACGCACAGATAACCCTGGTCCACCTTGGGGGTTGGTGGTGGTGGTGGTGTCCAAGGCCCCAGGTTGGTCCAGGGTCCCTGTGCTGGTGTTGCTCCTTGTTCTGTCCATGTCGGCAGGGATGGTATTTGTGGTGACAGTCGTTGGAGGGGTGGGTGCAGGGGTGCAGCTGGTGGTCCTGCTGGTGCTGCAGCTGGTGGTCCTGCTGGTGCTGCATGTTGACTTGCACCGGATGTGCCAGGTTGGTCTTCATCGTCCGAGGAGGACAGAGGCTGTACGATGCCAGTGAGCTCCGCATCCTCTTGAGACTGGGACTGGGACTCCTCAGCATCTGCTGCTGTGTCCCCATCATCACCTGTTTTTGGGAGACACAAACAATGTATGTTATGTTTCTGCAGGCATCAATGGTTGACACACATGACAGTTGTGACTGTGCCTCTGGGTGCGGTCCTGTACATTGCATTGTCCTAAGTCGTCACAGTCAGGGGTTGATATTGGTGTGGCACATTGTCCTGCATTATTTGGGCATTTCTATGTATTTTTTGGGGTGTGAACATGGTCTGCATTGGTTGTGTTTGGTTGACAGCCGGCCCTCCTTCCCACCCACCCAGCCAGTCAGTTATCCCACCATGGAACGTGCTTGCGTTGCACTGAGTGGAAGTTGTCTCTCAGGATGTCAGTCAGTGGTGTCCTGCTGTTTGTTGGTGCACAGTTGGCAGCAGGGCCTTGTACTCCCCACAGCAGTAGCCAGTGTCAGCCATCTTGTGAGTCCTTCTCCACTCCCTGTGATGTGAGCATGGTTCAGGGTGGTGTTGATGGGACAGTTGTGGGGGTGAGCTATGTCTGTGACTACGACTCCCATCATGCTATTGCCTCCACCCCACTTCCCAGCATTCCCATACTTACTTGCTTTTGTGGGGAGTTCAGTGTGTGTGGGTGTGAGAGCAATGGCAAGATGGCTGACAGTGGTGTCCTGCTGTTGGTTGGTGTGCAGTACCCAGCATGCCCTTGTGCTCCCCACGACACAGCAACAGTGTCAGACATCTTTGATGGGCCTTTCCACTCTCTGTGGGATGTGCATGCGTGAGTGTGAGCTTGCTGGGCCATGTGGTGGGGGATGTAGAGCTGTGACTACGACTCCCATCATGCTATTGCCTCCTCCCCCTTCCCAGCATGCCCATGCTTCCTTCCTTTTGACTCTGCTTCCCTGTGGGGTGGGCTGGCTGTGCTGACAGGATGGCTGGGAGTGTTGTCCTGGCAGTTGTTTGGCTGGAAGTCCCAAGAGTGGCCCTGTGCTTCACACAACATAACCCAGGGTGGTGGTTCTTTGTGGGATCTTGTGTTAGGATGGGGGCATTGCATTCTACCAGGTGGGTTCTGTGGAGTTTGTGTTGGGGTGTGTGTGAGGGGAGGTGCTTGTGACTATGGTCAGTGCTGCAAGTCCTCCTTCCCACCCAGCTAGCCAGATATCCCACCATGGAACGTGCTTGCATTGCAGGGAGTGGAAGTTGTCTCTCAGGATGTCAGTCAGTGGTGTCCTGCTGTTTGTTGGTGCACAGTTGCCAGCAGGTCCTTGTGCTCCCCACAGCAGTAGCCAGTGTCAGCCATCTTGTGAGTCCTTCTCCACTCCCTGTGATGTGAGCATGGTTCAGGGTGGTGTTGATGGGACAGTTGTGGGGGGGCAATATGTGTGACTGCGACTCCCATGATGCTATTGGCTACACTGACTTGGCCAGCATACACAGAATTCCTTCCTTTGAGTGGTCTTCACTGTGTGTTGGTGTTGTTGTGGTGGCTACATGTCTGGATGTGTTTGTTAGTTCTATTTGTGCCACTGCCTAGCTGTAGTTGTAGTTGTGTTTGTACATGTGTTGGCACAGTTGGATGTGACTTTTTTGATGGCATGTGTTGTGTTTATCTGACTGACATACACATTTTTGGATGATTCTGTTCTGGTTGCTGTGTAATTGCTATGAGTGCATGGTTTGACTCTCCCCTTGACAGTGATGTGTGTGTTTTGTGGCAGTATATTGTGTACATTTGTTGTGTACTCACCAGGCTCTGGGATGTCCTCTAGTCCATATATGCTCACTGGCGGAAGGATGGCCCGCACCTTCTCCTCCCACGGCCTGAGGTATATTGGCTTGGCAGGAGGGCCACTGCCGGTGTATTGGCTGTTGATGTAGTCTTTCTTCAGCAGGTCCCGTACCCTCCTGCGCACGTCATACCACCTGTTCTGGATGTCGCTCTTTGTGCGCCGACATGGTGATTGTGCGTTCACCCTGTTGATGATCCTCTCCCACATCTTGGTTTTCTGGGAGATGGGGGTCTGTTGGACCAGTGTGCCAAACAGCTGTGGCTCTACCCCGAGGATCTCGTCTACCATGACTTCCAATTCACAATCTAGGAACTTGGGATTCTTCTTGGGGGGCATGGTGATGGGTGGTGATGGTGAGTGATGTGTGTGTTGGTGTGCAGGTGAGGGTGTGTGAGTGTGTGTTTTGCTGGGTGTATGTGAGGTAGGTATTTGTTGGTGTGCTGATGGTGTGTGGCTTGTGTGAGGGATGAGCTGTGGGTGTGTGGTTGCTTTCTCTTGGGTGCTGGCAGTGGAATGGCATTTGCAAAGGCTCATGGTTGTGATTTGTGTCCTTTATATAGGTGGAGTTGTGGGTGTGTCTTTGTTCTCTGTCCCCACCCCCAGTATTTATTGGCTTGGTAATTGCTTGTTTGGCCTTTTTTTGGGTGATTTTTCCTTTGTACTGTCTGTGTATGTTGGAAACGTTCTTGTGACCGAGTCGGACCCTGCATTTGTCTCGTACGGTCTTCTCCGTTTCGTTCACGCTGTGTTTGTGCAGTTTTCTATGCTGCGTACGCGTCGGTCGCAGTGTTTTGTGTTACTTCGGCTCGGTTTTGTATGCGTGTCGGTCGTGCGGCTTGGCCTCCGTCCGACTCGCTCGTGGTTTTCGCGCCTTGCATCGTACTTTGCGGTTTGGAGTTCGCGTGTACGTTTCGGTCGGATTTGTTCCGGGTGGGTGTCGGTCGGTTGGATTCGCGTGTTTTTCCGGCCGGATTGCTGTTTTCCCTGCGGCTCGGTCGGTCGACTTGGTTTCGGTACTTGTCGGTCGGATTTTTCACGCCTTGCATCGTACTTGGCGTGTCGGGCGCCACAGGTACGTGTCGGTCGGTATTATTTCCGGATCCGAGTCGGTCGGTGCTTTTTCCGGCCCGAATCGGAATCGACCCCATTGTGTCTACTCTGCCAGGCATCACACACTGCAACACTGACAACGAGCATGCTGCCCTGCAGCAGTGTCTGCCAGGTTGTTTGGCAATGTGCAAATCACCCATGTCATACCACAGTGTTGCAATTTAAACCGTGGAGGTGGTGTTTACCCAAAAACTACACTGCAGCTGGGACTCACAATGCTAAACTATGCACATGCAAAATGTCCTGCAACAGACCCAGCTACCACAGTGCTGCACTGAATTGCAGAACAGCACTTCATCAGACTAAAATGTTCAAAGGTGTCTGCTTCGGACCACCAATGTGTGTATGCATTGACAATGGTCACATCTCACACTGTCTGTCTGAACAGTGCTGGTATAGTTTGGCCCCAAAAGCACACATTGTCTGCACATGGCTTAGTATATCTCACACACACACCACGGTTGTCCACAACATGTAAGTGTATGGATGTCCCGGAACAAGTGCTTCACCTGTACTGTGCTCATGTACTCCGGGCCACAAATACCATGAAACCATGATGGTGTTGAAATGTTTGCTGGGTGCGATGTTCACCCTGCTGTATGTCACCACAGTGATAGGAGCCTAAACCCATGCCCTATTGTGCCTTCAAATATTGGTGGAATGAACCCCACACCCAGATAGGTGGGACAACAGTGATGGGGGGCTATACCCCATGCCCTATTGCGGTTTACAATTTGGGGGGAGTGAACCCCACACCCAGATAGTTGGGACAACAGTGATGAGGGGCTATACCCCATGTCCAAATGTAACCTGAAATGTATGGGTACTGAAAGCCACACACACACATACTGCTCACCACACGCACATTCCTTCAAAAAATTACTCATAAGGCACATAGCCATGTCATTGCTCACCTTCACCGCACACGGTAGGTAGCCATCTTCACAGTGAGACGGTGTAGTGTGTTTGGCAATTTGTAACACAAAAGCCACCATGCATGCTATTCCACCCCTATGTAGGATGTGACATTACACCCCCAATCAGAATCCTGTGGCAGCCATTGTATGCTACCCACTCAAATCACAGGTAGGTAACTGCATCGCACAGGTCGGGGTGTGTGGGTGTGTGAAGCTTGCACAACATCTCACACAGGGCCACCTGACCTCCAGCACTCAAGACTCATTACTCCCTCGCACTAAGATGCATGTGTCACTCATTGCAATGTCCACTCCCAAATAACTGGTAGGTAGACATATCACGCTGACTTGTCCCACACTGGACCAAGATGGAAGCCATCATCACACACACACAGAGAGGTTCCACAAATACAACCAAAAAACAACAAACACAACATATCACCAGCCACTACATGCAGCCAGATATGCATTTCAACAAACATGGTGGTAAAGGACACCAGGCCTCTCAATGCACAACTGCACACCCAGATAGCATTGTCAACTATAGTGTGCACACACCGAAGGAAATGAAACTGTGACAGCAACCAAAGTGTGAAAGTCAGTAACACATGTAGATGGAACTCAGAGTACAACCATGCACACCACTACATGCCATCTGACAGTAGCAGTGGTCCAGACCACCTAGGACCAAATTAAGGCAAACTAAAGCATGGCTGGAAGTGCAAATACAGATATGTTCACACACATTGAAAAGGTATGCATTAGACTACAATGTTCACTCAATGTGCATAGAAAATCGCTGCAAGGGCTCAACAAGTGACATATACGCTTAACTGGATGACACATGATTGATCAATAACTGGATGCCAACATGAACCTGTCAATGAAAAATATGTAAATTGTGCATGTCATGTTTAGACAACTCCCAATATGGACAAGTAATGCATGTACCGCAACAGCTTTTAACGCATCACTAGATGTCGGTGACTGCAAATTTGAACAGTGAACAACTGCTGGATGTACAAACAGTTGATGTAAGACTGTTAACACAAGCTTTGCTGGGTGCAACACAATGACCATTCCTCATCTCACCCACAGGTGACCAAGAACTCACTGCAGAGGACAACACCACAAACCTGCCGAGCCAGTCCCCACCCCCGGGACAGAGACTCCTGGATGAAGACTCCCTGGATTCCTTGGATGAGGAGCTCCAAGCCGGCCCATCTGGTGTGCCAGCCCACAACCAGTCCCAGGCACCCATTGTCCCCACAACAACATCAGCTGCAACTCATGTACCTCCACAGACACTTGCTGTCACGGCCTGTGTGGCAACCACTACCACCACCACCACCACCATAGCTGCCGGCAACACCCTCCCTGACCCAGGGGATGACCAGCCCACAACATCGACTGCGGAGGCCAGGGAGAGGATGCAGCGGGCCAATCTGAGGACCGGACAGGCCAGTGGCAGCAGTGCAGGTTTGAGGGACAGGGTCATGCAGAAGGGAACTGATCCTGGGACCGAAGCCCTTGCACACATTGACAGAGTCCTTGGGGCATACGAACAGGCCCAGGGACGAATGGGCCGGTCTGAGGAAGATTCTCGGGAGCTCCTCCTGCTGATGAGGTCCATGGACACCCGCATGGGACAAATTGTGGACCTCTTTGGGCAGCAAGTGGCGATTCTGAGGGACAGGCCAGCGCAACATTCAACATCTCCACCTCCCCCTGATGGGCAGCAGGGTGACACCGCATCATCCTCCTCTGCGTCCACAGGGGGGGGGTGAGTCCTCAGACACCACTACCCCTGCAGCAGTGGCCCCTCCACTCAAGCGCAAAAGGGGCCATCCAAGGAAAGGCCAGGAGGACTCACATGCCAAAGCACCTGCCAAACGCAAGTCCCAGAGCCAGCCATGATGTCAGACCACTGCACCACTGCATTCACCTGTTGGACAATCCTTCCCCACACTGCATGTGAATGGCATCCATCTGTTGGACTGGGTCTCCACATCATTGTGGGGACTACTCAAGTATCTCATTTACCATGACTGTCAACTCACTTCTCAAATTCACCACCCTGTACATTTTGTCAACCCTCACATGTCACAATTGTAATTAAATACACCTTACACACATGTTGTTGTGTCTGCTCTGTCTTAAATACAGGATGTGCAACCTTCAATGTGTAGGACATGGTCCAGGGGAATGGAATGTAGGTAGGCAAGGAGATGCTGATGGGACCTAGGGAAAACAGCAGAACAAGAGTCACTTGTATGGGTGTGGCATCGCACACATTACACAACACTTTTCAACAAGGTACACAAACCTGAAAACATCACACAGGGCAACAGTCACCAAAGAGACATCCTGTATCTATATCACACTACCCAATCACACACACATTGGCATGCGGCAATGAGTCAACACAAGGCTGCAGTCACCAAGCTCACATACACTCTCACAGCAACACCATCAGACCATTTTGTCCCTCCTACATTATCACTCACCTTCACGTGAAGTACCGGGTGATGAGCTGTTGCCGCATGTCGAGACCTTCCTCCTCTCCACTGCCCTCGTCACTTGATCCGGGTTGGTTTGCAGGCGGGGGCCTTGGCTGCTCATCATCCTCATCCTGGATCAGGGGTATTGCCTTGCGAATGGCCAGGTTGTGGAGCATGCAGCATGCCACCACAATCTAACACACCTTCCTTGGCGTGTACATCAGGGCACCTCCAGTACGGTCCAGGCAGCGAAATCTTGACTTGAGGAGTCCAAATGTACGTTCTATCACACGCCGTGTCCTCCCATGGGCATCATTATATCGCACATCAGCTGGTGTGGTGGGATTCCGCAATGGGCTCAGCAACCATGGGCGGTTAGGATATGCCGAGACACCTGGGTGTGAGAAACACAGATTAACCTTGCAGTCCCACAATGCCACACAACAGCATGTCACACACACCACTCTAATCCACAATGCATACTCACCCACAAGCCATGCACGCTCAGGAAGCAGATTGGCCATCAGCTGAGGAACAATGCTGCTGCGCAAGATGTGGGCATCATGGGCTGGGCCGGGAAACTTGGCACACACGTGTGATATGATCATGTCCGCCAGGCACCCCACTTGAACATTCACCGAGTGTGAATGCTTCCTATTGCGGTACACATGTTCACGTGCCTGTGGTGGCACAAGCCCAACATGTGTGCAATCAATTGCACCAATGACATGGGGGATATGTCCAAGGGCATAGAAATCACCCTTCACAGCCACCAACTCAGGCCCCCTGGGGAAATGAATATATCTGTCTTTGTAGAGCATCATAGCCGACAGTACATCCCTCAGCACCATGCTGAACATCGGTTGTGACATCCCGCCTGCGCTTGCAACCGTGTGCTGGAATGAGCCTGTCGCAAAGAAATGCAGGCATGCCATCACCTTAGATGTTGCGGTGAAAGCTGTTGGATATGTCCGACGTGGCTGCAGGTGGGGCTCCAACATGCCACATAGGGTCTGCAGGGTTTGTCGGTCCAGCCTGAATTTGCGGATTATCGCCTCATCCTCCATGTCTGCAAGCTCTGTGAAAGGACGATGGATATTGGGCCTCCTCCTCCTCCTCCTAGGACAGATGGAAGTGCACAGATGTCAATGCAAAACACCATGACATGTGCATGACAGTCCATTGTTCAAAGACACATTCCCAAGTGTTACACACTGCACCATTGACCGACAGAGCACATCACAAGTGGGTGCACATCACGCACACTACTTGTACACCTGTCCCCTTACCCGCAGCAATTACCTGTGCACCCCTCCGGCTCATTGGCATGCACAGTGTGACATGCTAACAGATGTGTGGGCACACCTGTGAGTATGACCCCCAGCATATGTTCCAAATTGCAATACTACCATAACACACCATGTTGTTGTCCCTGATACACCTCCCAACACAGGTTGCACATGGCACACATCAACTACACACTGACCACCGGCTGAGCGTGGTGGACACGTGTGTGCAGGTGCAGTACACAATGTGACAGTCGGTGATGCCCCTAGTCCAGACAATGACACAGCATTGTGCATTACATTGCACCCACAGACAATGACCATCATCTACATATGCTATGCAACACGAAAACTGGACAGTCTACATGTCATTACACAGCACATGTGACATGTGCAAGTGTATGTGCCCATGCAATGTATCGCAGACCCATATATGTGATGTGTAGGTGACATGGAGTGACATGTTCCATTTGAGCATTTGCCCTCATGAGGGTCTTTCAATGTGGGAGACACTGGGCACTGTACATGTTGGCCTATGCATTCAGCTGGATGACACCATAGGTGCATCAAAGGTACTCCACAAGTCCATTCACGGTCACTATAGGCACTGTATGGCACCCATTTTGCGGTGCCTACCGCCTGGCACCCGCGGACTGTGAGTGCCAATGCCCCAGACACAATCGCGGTAGTCACTGCCACAATAGTATGTGTAAATGGCGGTTAGCATGCACCGCTACCCAACTCACGGTCACCATAGGCACTGTATGGCACCCTATTCGCGGTGCCTACTGCCTGGCCCCTGCGGACTGTGAGCGCCAATGCCCCAGACACAATCGCGGTAGTCACCGCCACAATAGTATGTGTAAATGGCGGTTAGCATGCACCGCTACCCAACTCACGGTCACCATAGGCACTGTATGGCACCCATTTCGTGGTGCCTACCGCCTGGCCCCTGTGGACTGTGAGCGCCAATGCCCCAGACACAATCGCGGTAGTCACCGCCACAATAGTATGTGTAAATGGCGGTTAGCATGCACCGCTACCCAACTCACGGTCACCATAGGCACTGTATGGCACCCATTTCACGGTGCCTACCACCTGGCCCCTGCGGACTGTGAGCGCCAATGCCCCAGACACAATGGCGGTAGTCACCGCCACAATAGTATGTGTAAATGGCGGTTAGCATGCACCGCTACCCAACTCACAGTGACCATAGGCACTGTATGGCACCCATTTCGCGGTGCCTACCGCCTGGCCCCTGCGGTGTGTCACCGCCATGGACCATGCCCTTGCAGCCAATGGGAAGCACCCTCGCGGTAGCCTGATGCGATTTTGAAAGTCGCGGTAGGCGTGCTCCGCCACAGCGGAGCCGATCACTGGAAGCATTTGAAAGATGCACCACTGCGGTAGTGCGCGCCTGGCCCCTGCGGTGTGTCACCGCCATGGACCATGCCCTTGCAGCCAATGGGAAGCACCATCGTGGTAGCCGGATGCGATTTTGAAACTCGCGGTAGGCGTGCACCACCACCGCGGAGGCGGACATTGGATGATTTTGAATGAGGCAGACCTGGTACACCAATTGCAGCGCCCTGGGACCACTGACACAGCCCCAGGGGCCAATATATGTGTGGGAGGGTGCCACACATTTCCTCGGCTACCAGGGACTGCTGCCTGACACCCCTCACCTGCTGCTGCTGCCTCCAGGGACTGCTGTCTGCCACCCTCCACCTGCTGCTGCTGCCTCCAGGGACTGCTGTCTGCCACCCTCCACCTGCTGCCTCCAGGGACTGCTGACTGCCACCCTCCACCTGCTGCTGCTGCCTCCAGGGACTGCTGTCTGCCACCCTCCACCTGCTGCTGCTGCCTCCAGGGACTGCTGTCTGCCACCCTCCACCTGCTGCTGCTGCCTCCAGGGACTGCTGACTGCCACCCTCCACCTGCTGCTGCTGCCTCCAGGGACTGCTGTCTGCCACCCTCCACCTGCTGCTGCTGCCTCCAGGGACTGCTGTCTTCCACCCTCCACCTGCTGCTGCTGCCTCCAGGGACTGCTGACTGCCACCCTCCACCTGCTGCCACCTGTCCATTGTGTTGTTGAGGACTCAGAAGATCCGTGCCAGTCCCTTCACCAGCGAGGAGCTTGAGGTCCTGGTAGATGGGGTACTTGCACAGTACCCAAGGCTTTATGGTGCCCCTAATGTTGTGGTAAGTCTCCATGACTGTGAATGAGAGTGCAGGGTGGCCACACGTGGGGTGGAGGTGCTTCTGTATGTGTCAGTGGGTGTGTGGCTCTGACATGCACTGCCTTGCATGCTTACTTCAGCGGGAAGGGCTTTGTGTGCTCTTTCACACGTTTCCCTGCATGCAGATCCTGAGTTGAGGGAAATGTGTTGTAGTGTCAGCCATACAGTGCAGCAGCATTTTGGTGATGCAGGAGTCAGGCCAGTGATTGCTTGTGTGAATGGCTGTGTTGCTCCCAATTTTCCCTCTCAGTGTCAGACCACCTGGCCTGCACAGTCCCCGCAGAATGGCACATGTACACATCACTGCATGTACAGTGTGTTCCATGTGTTGTTTGTTCACGCCTCTTCATCTGAGTCCCATCTCAGCCCTGTAGATTACACAAGAGCAGCCGTGTCGAAGGGTGTGTGTATGACAGTTGTTGTCACTCTATGTGGGTTCCAAGACACAGTGAGTCTTCCACAGGGCTAGGACACTTAGGTCTGCACAGTGTCGGACACAGTGAGTCCCACAACACTACCCATGTGTTACTATCTTATCTATGTCTAGTTGCAGGTGACTATGGACAGTAGATGTGGGCAGACTACACGTTGCTTGCTGTGTTGGTATCCTGCATGTGAATGGGAAGTGGAGGTACTGTGTCCACCATCCCACATGCATGCATGTACGGCTGATTGTCCAATGACATTGTACCATGTTCAAAGCATTTTTCCATCTGTTACAGTTGTTGCTGGAGTTAGGGATGAGTCACTGTAGTGCTACCTCATTTCCTTTGTGTTGGCATTGTACACTGTGTCACTGATGTTTTACCGCTCTTGTCTCCCATGCCTGCAGCTGAAGGTCCACCAGCGTAAAGCCGTGTGGAGGGCCATTGCCTCCAGAGTGCGAGATCTGGGTGTGTAAGTAAAAAAAAAAAAAGTAAGTCCGTTTTTATATAGCGCAGCTACTCACCCTTACGGGTCTCAAGGCGCTGGGGGCCATCGTGGAAATTAAGTGAGCTATTGCCCAGAGTCACATGGTGCTGAGCTGAGCTGCCGCCGGAGCCGGGGATCGAACCGTGAACCCTGTGCTCCGAAGTCAGCTGCCCTGGCCGCTGCACCACACCTCTCCACTCAGTCCCTGGAGGCAAACCGAAGGCGCACCCACTGTCATAAGAGGTGGGACGACATCTGCCGGCTGAGCAAGAACGTGGCCGAGATGACGCTGGGGCTGCTCCCTCGGACTGGCAGGTTGTCTAGGCGCAGCATGACACCACTAATGGCCCGCATCCTGGCTGTCACACAACCTGAACTGGACAGGCAATTGAAGGAGCATCAGCAGCAAGCTAGGGGTGAGTATGTGTTGCAGGCTGCCTTTGGCTGGGGGTGGGTGCATGTATCCACAGACTGTGCAAATTGTCAGATATGTGACGTTGGTAGTGTGGTGCAATGTTTTGTCAGTGGCCTCTGTGCTGGGTGTATCTGCCATGCATTTGCCCTACCTGTGCTTCATGAAGTCATGTTAGCACTGTGCATCTCTCTTGCATTTGGAGTTGTGGCCTTCAGGTACCTTCTGCAGTGGGGTAGTGTGTGAATTCACATGGATGGAAATGGCAGTGTGCCTATTCTGAGTGTGTTTCAATGAATGCATGCAATGCCTGACCTCAGATTTCTGCCGCTCAGTCACCTGAGGCCAATGTGGAACAGTACTTGTGCCCGTGAACACGACATGGTGGATGGCATGAGCGCAGGGCCATTGAGGAATGTTATGTTGTGGTCTGCGTCTGTGTGGTCCCCTACCGCTCCATCCATGTAGATAATTGGCACCATGTTGTGGTGTTCATCCTTGCCCCATCAGGACAGTGTGTGTGCACAGGACATTTTGTGGATGTGTCTGAAGTGAGCCACCAGCAGTATGGTGTGCTGTGTGAGTCACATGGATCACTCATGGCTGGATTTGTGTTTGACATGCACCGTTAGCTTGATAATTGGGGTGGCAAGATATATATTTTCACAGGGTGTCATGCAACGTGGTGTACTAATCTTCTTTAATGCGGATTTGCTTGCACATGTTACTTCTGTTGATGCCACTCAACTAACAGTACATCTCTCTCCCATGCAGCATCTCCCGTGTGCACAGAGGGACAGGGGACGGACACCAGTGGTGAGGCATCCAGTACAACAGCCGCACCAGAGCAGACTGACACAGATGTGACCAGCGCCGAGGAGGGGGACAGGAGTCTGCTAGAGGATTCACAGCCGGAGACACAAAGCTCTACATCATCAGGCGCCAGCGGTGATGCATCCATGTTGGGGGGTACATGGAACGGGGACTCAGCCTCCTCTTCGGCCACACAGCGTCCAGTGCCCAGCCTCCCTTCAACCTCCACTGGTGCTGCCTGTGTCGGCACGGTTAGGAAGAGAAGAGTCACCTTCACCACAGGCACTGCTGCCCCAGCCCATGTGATCCCTGCTGCCCTCAGTGCTGAGTCAGTCGAGCTATTGCGCCAGCTGTGTGTGGGGCAGACAGCACTTCTCAATGCCTTCCAAGACCATGACAAAAAGTTGGGGCAGGTGCTAGCTTTCATGGAGGGCATACATTCTGACGTGGGTGGGCTCCACCGGACTGTGCAGTCCTTATCCTCAACTGTGACAGCAGCCCTGCAACAGGCACATAGTCAGAGTGTGGCTCCCATCCCTTTGTCCAGCCCTGTGTCACTGTGCACCTCTGACGACAGTGACAATGCTAAACAGACCCCAAAGTCCCGATACAGCACCCGCAGCAAACAGGAGCAGCAGCAGCCCAGGCAGACTAGGGCGCAGACACCATCACCACATAAGAGTAAGGCCACCCCAGAGCGCAGGGAGAAAAGTCCGTCAGGCGACAGCAAGGGCCACAAAGCAAAGAAGCAAGCATCAGGGTCACAGGCCTCACCGTCCTCCCCCGCCAAATACTCCCCTGTCCCAAAGCCAGCTCACAGAGGCAAGATGAATGTTTCTGCACCCACTGACAAGGTGTTGCCTGCAAACATTACACAGGATGAGGGCCCCATGGGTGATCCACCCTTGACCTCCACTCCCATCCCAAGCCCTGTGAAGCCAGCACGGGAGGACACTGTAGGGGGCAAACCGAGTACACAGGGGAAGGCAGGGCGGCGGAAAGCCCCCGGCAAGCGCACAGCGGGATCCAGCATGTCCCCAGAGGGAGGGTCACCATCCGCACCAAAAGCAGCTTTGGTGGTGGGCTCACCTGTTGTGTCCACACCAGTTCCCATTAATACCCAGACAGGGAAGCCTTTCAGGATCCCCAAGAAGTGAAAAGGCACCCCTCCACAATCTCCTGCACACACTGTGTCTCAGCAGAGCATGAGTCCACCTCCCCGTGCCACTACCCCACCTGGTCCAAGCAGCCCCCCAGCTTCCCACAGCAGAGATGGCTATTCAACAGTTGTTCCTCTCACTGCCCAGGGCAGCCCTCCAACTGACCCCAACACACAGTCATCTCCAAGCCAAACAGACAGCCCCATCTGAGTGGTGGTCACCCTCACACACCTGTGTGTCCACGGCGGTGCCTGTGGTGGCCGTTGTCAGCCCCATGACTCAGTGGCTGGGCATGGCATGGTACACTTGCACACATTCCCTGTGCAGCTTCTGATGTCCCTACTGTGCACATTGTAGTGGCTCCTGGCCATGTTCACTGCTGTTAGGTCCCTGCCTGTGCAGCTTCTGATGTCCCTACTGTGCACATTGTACTGGCTCCTGGCCTTGTTCACTGCTGTTTGCTCCCTGCCGATGCAGCTTCTGATGTCCCTACTGTGCACATTGTACTGGCTCCTGGCCTTGTTCACTGCTGTTTGCTCCCTGCCTGTGCAGCTTGTCATGGACTTCATCTGCACATTGTACTGGCTCCTGGCCTTGTTCACTGCTGTTTGCTCCCTGCCTGTGCAGCTTCTGATGTCCCTACTGTGCACATTGTACTGGCTCCTGGCCTTGTTCACTGCTGTTTGCTCCCTGCCTGTGCAGCTTGTCATGGACTTCATCTGCACATTGTACTGGCTCCTGGCCTTGTTCACTGCTGTTTGCTCCCTGCCTGTGCAGCTTCTGATGTCCCTACTGTGCACATTGTACTGGCTCCTGGCCTTGTTCACTGCTGTTTGCTCCCTACCTGTGCAGCTTCTGATGTCCCTACTGTGCACATTGTACTGGCTCCTGGCCTTGTTCACTGCTGTTTGCTCCCTACCTGTGCAGCTTCTGATGTCCCTACTGTGCACATTGTACTGGTTCCTGGCCTTGTTCACTGCTGTTTGCTCCCTGCCTGTGCAGCTTCTGATGTCCCTTCTCTGCACATTGTACTGGCTCCTGGCCTTGTTCACTGCTGTTTGCTCCCTGCCTGTGCAGCTTGTCATGGACTTCATCTGCACATTGTAGTGGCTCCTGGCCTTGTTCACTGCTGTTTGCCCCCTGCCTGTGCAGCTTCTCATGTAAATGCTGTGCATATTGAAATGGCCACTGGTCTTGTTGTTGCCCAAATTTGTTGTCTCACTATGCAAAATGTGAATAAACACAGTTGGTCCTGTTGTGAGTTGTGTCAGTGTCCATCCTGAATAAAGTTGTTTCTGTGTGTGCATGGTTTACTGTGTCACATGCTCAGTATGCCACTTCCACATTGCCAATGGGTTGTCTCACATTTCAATTTTTTGGCAGGGGTTGAAGGGACTTCATTTCTACCTGACTCTGAGACTTATGGGTGCAGTGCAGGTGGTTGGCAATGACATCCTTTTGTCATCATCCTTCTTTGCTCATGTTATCTATGTTGGACACATATCATGTTTGTGGGCAATGGCAGCACAGGGTGGGAGTTTGGGCACAGGCTTACAGGCATGCAGGCCAGGGTCATGGTGTCTGTGTGAGCTTCCTTTCTGTGTGGCAAGCAGTGTAGGTGTATGTACATCTTGTGGTGATGAGTCATCCAGGTCCCATGGCTTACTTCTAATGTGTGCACTTGGGTGGTGGAGAGGTGTATGGTGTGAGGGGGTGACTTTGTTGTGCCTGTTGATGTGTGTGCACCTGCATTGTCAACTACTCCCATGTGTCACCCTGGAGTGGTGTGCCTGTATGTGCCTGTATGTGTACTTGTTCAGCCCTGGGGTTGTGTTGTGTGCACATGTCAGTATTGTGTGGTGCTGTTGTGAGAGGAGTTTATGTGTGACATATCCTACTTGTGCTTGGCAGTCATGTGGTGTGTCACTGGGCCCTGTGTGTTGTGGTGCAGACATTCTCTTGTCCAGTAGTTGGATGCCTATGTGTGGCTGGTCATTGTTTGAGTTCAGGGCCTTCCTTTCCTCCCTGTGCCTATACATGGGTGGCCTTGCTGTCTCCCTGAGTAGTTGCATTGAGGTGAGCGTGGTTTGTGTTGGCTCACTGTGGCAACCATGTGTGCTGTGGTGGGCTGTGTGTGTTCTCACATGCCTCTTGTCTTACATCTGCTTCACACATACTTGATGGTTGTGTCCCTGCCCTCCCATTTGTGTGCACCTCACTTTGGCTGTTCTATATGTTGTCCTCCATTACTGCTGGCATGTGGTGTCTGTATGTGACTGTGAGTCAGGGTGGTGTGTGTGTGTGACTTGTCAGATAGTGTGTGCAGTGCAGTGTTTGCTCCTCATCTGTGTGTTTGTATATTTTGTGCCTGGCCTCAGTGTTGTTGCCTTGTGTGTGCTGTTGTTGTTGTTGTGTGTGTGTTGGCTGTGGCCTGTGCCTCTGTGCTATGTGTTCCTGTGCAAAGGGTCCTGTTGTGGCTGTTCATGCAGTTGTTGGGATGTGGGGCATGGTGTGGGTTCAGTTGTGTGGTTGTTGTGCAGGAGTGGCACTTGAGAGGCACATGTGGTGTCCCTTAAGGGAGTGGGCTAGTGTGTTGTGGCTTAAGATGTGGGTCTGTGCTATTTGTACAGTGCCCATGTCAGGCGCTGGCTCTGGGCTCTGGGTTGTGTGCATGTTTTCCTGCGCACTGACCGCGGCGGTGACGTGACCGGGCCATTTGTTGATGATCGCGGTACATGGGTGAGCAGTATGTAGCGAGGAGTTTTTGTATTAGGTGGGACATGTGTGTGTGCAGTGCTGGCTGTGTGCCTGTCCCCACAGGGGTGTGTGGTGTGCCCATGCTACGTTTATCGACCCTTGACCTGTGTATTGTGTTGCTTGCACTGTTGTGTCTGTACGTACCTGCGGAGGCGTCCGCGGCCGTAGATGGCTTGTAGGTGGTGTATCATGTACAGCACCGGGATGGCGTGTAGGGCTGGGTCCATCGCGGTGTGTTCCGGGGGTCTCTTTTCTGTCTCCGCTGTGGTGTCTCCGCCGTCTGTAGCTGTGCGGTTTCTCCGTCGCGGTGCGCTGCCCTGTTTCCGGCATCGTAATATCTTCGGCGTACGGGACGTCATTCCGCACGGCGGTGTGTGCCCATTGGCTCACACCGCCGCGGTGGCGGGGGCACTTTGATGGCGGTCGGTGTTGCACCGCGGCGGACGGGAAATGGGCTATATGTAGGCATCCTAATATGGCGGGCTTGAGGACCGCTGCCGGTGCGCGGTAAATGGCGTTTTCTCCCACCGCCAACATCGCGGAGGTGCATCCGCCAGTCATCGTAATGGACCCCTTAGTTTGTAGTAGTAATGTCTTTTAATTATAACATAGCTATAAATGATAATAAATAACAATATATATATATATAGTTAATTAAAACATATTATTTAATACAGTAAATTTAATAACAAATTATATTTTTACATTAAATACAACATTAATGAAATGATACACAAAAAGTAGGCATTTTATTTTTTATTGATGTTTATTTATTGTCAATGATTTTGTAATCAACAAAAGAAATGTATTTTATTAAGTGCTTATACTATAAATCAAGACATAGAGAAAAAATAATATTATTTATTTGACAGACACAAAATATTTTGTACATATGTATATTTTTACATGTAATAATTATGAAAAGAAATGTTTTTAACATTGGTACATTTTTAATACAGTTATGTAAAGTTTGTAAAATGAAATAATGTAGTTTTAGATTGGTTTAGAAACATTTCAGTAAAAAAAATATTATTAATAACAGTTTTTCACTTTAGTCTTGTATTCTGAACATTTGTTATTTGGTTACATACACTGTTAATTTTTTCTGATATAACTGTTTTCACAATTGTTTAATATATTTTCATTTTTATACTTTGTAACATTTTTTAAACAAATAATAATACATTTAAATTGATATTATTATTATATAAAATATTAATATTATTAATTTTTACATGGTTACATTTTTATACATTTCTTTTAATAAGGTTGACATTTTTTAAACATTTAATACATTTATTACATGTTTGTAATCAACGTTGTATATAACTTGTACATATTTGGAATTATAATAATACTTATTATATGATTAATAATATTTATTATAATTTTACAATGCTGTAAAAATGTTAAATAAATTTAAACATATAAGTTACAAATTGTCGTATTTTAATTAAATATTTTACAAATGAATTTACAATGTAATAAAATGTTTTTAAACAAAATACATTTATTTTTCATGTTTAAAGCTGCCATATTTGTTTGCAGCTTGTATTTTGTAACCGCTTGCGTTTGTTTTGGGTTATTTCGGAGGGAACAAGCTCGCAGTTGGGAGCTGCGTTGCATCGAGGAAGGTAAGATTAATTTTCTTTATTTTAACTATACTTTTAATTTAATTTGAAGGTAGTTAGGTTGTACTTAGTGTGTGTAGTGTTAGGTTTTTGGAGTTGTGGTGTTTTTATGTGTAAGTTAGCTTTTAGAGATTTATGTACCGTTTTTTTTTTTATGCCTAGTTTAGAAAACTTAAAATACGTTAGGATATGTGTGAATATCGTATGTATAATGTTTGTAATACTATTATAATGTTTATTATGTGTATATTTGTGTGGGTGGGAATGTTTGTGTTTTTTTACAGGTTTTGGTTGTGACAAGTGGCTTTTACAAGAAAATTGCGTTTTTTTTATTAAGGAAGTGTATATTAGTTTAAGTAACTAATAATTATTTAACACTTTCTTAATTTTTCAGGTTTTTATGGAACGTTTCTTTTTTTAAAACACTTTTTCAGGTTTTTTATGGTTTATCGTTTTTGGATTTACGGACGGCGGATTACTTTTTGAGCAGTTGGATTTTTGCATTTTTTTGGGGGTATTTTTCGTTCAATTGGGATTATGAGATACCTGGATTGTTTTACAGGATTTGGGATTTTCTTTCTACAGCTACGGAAACGGTAAGTTATTTAAATTATTTATTGTAGGTGGGAAATGCTAAGAGAGTTAGTGTTATTGTTGTTTATATTTTCATATATTTAATTAATATGTCTATATATATATTTAGTTTTTTCAATAAACATATATTAGACAAATAATTATTTTTGTGAAAATATAATAATTATATGTATGCATTTGAATTATTTTTACAGTAAAGTATTACATATTTTAAACTGCATTTATAATTTATAGTAGGTTTTTAGCAATTATTTGTAAGTATTCTAGGCCTCTTGTTGGATATAGTCTGACTTGATGTTGTAAGTATTCAAACATTTGTTTAGTTTGTTTGGATAGTTTAGGTCTGATTTGTGTTACAGATTGCTCCATTCTTAGCTGCTGGTAGCTCTCTTCTTTTTGGAGGAAGAGTAGGAGTTTGTGTAGAGTTGGTGGACCTCGTCCTGTTGTTGCTTGGAAGGCATTATGCCAACCTTCAACAGCATTGTTTGTTTTTGCCTCTTGGTTTAGTGTGCTAAGGTATATATTCCACCATGGAATTTGGTATTTTGGTTGCCTTCTATGCCCTGATCTATGGAGTCTTCCCACCCAGGTATCTTCAAAATAGTCTAGAAGGGGACTTAATTTTTGTTCGTGTTGCTGGTAGTAAGGACTTTCTATTAATAAGTTGTAATGTTCGGCCACGTCAGTAACTGGGACGTAGGCCAGTGCTATAAGTTTTTTTATTTGATATGCGAATGAACTGTTTGTCGCATATTCAACACTTAGGGGCTGATTACGATGGCGGGCGGACACAATGCCGTGGCTGCACCTTGTGCACTTGCATGCACAACTTGGCAGGCACCGCGCGGTGCCTGCCACGTTGCGCATGCAAATGCAGGGGGGTACCATAGGTACCCCCCATGTGCACCCCCCACACCCCAACACCCTGGGGGCCCGCAACGGGCCCCCAAATGCAGGATCCGCATGCCTTTCCATGGCGGCGTTGCTGCCATGGAAAGGCTGCTCTCTGCCTGTATGCTAATATGGATGGCGGTGTCTTCCAGACACCGCCACCATATCCAGCCCCTTTTCCGCCCGGTCGACTGGTCGACCGGCGGAAAACCGGCGGACAGAAAAACCGTCCGCCGGTTTTCCCCCCGCCATAGTAATATGGCGGGGAGGAAATGGGTGGCGGGCGGTGTATAATGGCGGGCGGATCGCCACCGCCATACGGGCGACATTATAATGAGCCCTATAGATTGAAAAAAGATGTATAAACAGTAGTTTTAGAAGATTAGCATTAGTGTTATATTATAAATGGCATTTTACTTACTTTTTGAAGTAGGGAATAGATTTTTCTTTAATAAAGTCCTTGCTTCTGGTAGCAATCCGGCAGAGTTTCGTCTTCTTTATTGTTTTTGGTTTGAGGTGTAAAATAATGAATAATTTTTTGTGCTTTATATAGTGTTTAATTAATTGTTTGTTTAATGTGATTGGTTTATTTTAGTATTGTGTGTATTTGATTGGTTGATATTTATTGTTTTAATTGTTTTGGTAGTTGTTTTCCATAGATGGAAAACGCTAATTAAGAATCAGTTGGTGTTTTTTTTTTTTAAAGCAGGTAGAATCCTTTAAATGTGTATTATATTGTATGTGATGTAAAATAATGTGTGTGTATTATTTAAATATAAGATTTAAATAGTTAATAATAGTGTATTTATGATTTAATGTTTTATAGTATGTTATACTATTTTTTAAATTGATTGTATTTGATTTATTTTGTATGCAGTGTATGTTTATTTATTGAAATATATTTATGGTGTTAAGTTTTGTTTGTTTTATCTGTTTTTAAGTTGTCGATATTTTAAAAAACAATAATATTGCAGTCTGTATTATTGTGTTCGATATTTTTGTCATGTTGTATATTTTTTAAATATGTCCGATATTTTAAATAACGATATTTATGTGTTCGATAATACTGTTATCGATATTATTGTTTGACGATATTTTTGTGTCGATAATAGTGTATTTTTTTAATTGAGTATATGTTATCGATATTAAAGTAGTCGATATTTTTGTGTCGATAAAAATGTAGGTCGACATTGTGTCTGTCGATATTATGTCAGTGATTATCTGTGCTATCAATGAGATGCCCTGGAGATAGAACACAGGTTGCCAATTGTTTTTACATACTGTGGGGCTTAATTATGGGAATTTGATGTAGGGTAGTGCAGCAAGGCACCTTGCTGCACTGCCCTATGCCAAAATGAAAGGGTGAGAATGCACTGTATTTAAGCAATATAAAACATTCTTGTCCTTTCCTCCTGGCATCAGCCTAGGCACCCTTGCACCGTGGTTTAAGGGTGCTTCCGTTGCATGCAGGATTTTTTTGTGCATGAAGGGACACCTTCCTGCACAAAACAATCCGAAGAGGCGCTTCCTTCTTTCTATGAGGAAATAATAATATTTCTCCTTGCTACACCTCACCTCGGTAGGTGTACGGATTTGGTCCTTCCCTAGGTTTACATCACTTTGTAAATCTGGGGCAGCATCAAATTCCATGGGAGACTCCACTGCAACACCCATGGAACGCCTCCCTGGCACAGAGTAAGCTGACACAGCGATTTGCTCTGCGTCACCTTACTCATGATTTGTGAGGCCACTCAAAGCCAAGCAGGGTGGCTTTGCGTGGTTTCGTAAAGAGAAATGAGAGTCCTCTGTCCCTCATGTACCACTTACATGCTGCAAAAGTGATGCAGGGCTCTCATAAATAAGCCCCTGTGTATTTATTTATTTTTACATTTTGTTGGATGATCAAATAGAACTCTTTTTCGGCCAGACCGCATTTTCTATTGGATATAAATGAATGCAGCTTAGAGCTTAAGAAAATAGCAACCAGACGACTGTCCTGTAAGGTCTGTATGTTGACAGCACCAGAGAATGATCTCCCAAAACATCCACTTGGCTGCATTCAAACTGGCATGAAGGTCAAAATACAGTTCAGTTAAAGTCAAATGTCCTTTAGAATAATCTCACAAATCTTAGTCAATATCCGGATTTTACCCCGTCCAATGAGTGGCTCCATACTGCTTGAGGAATACAGTGATAAGGCAATACTGCAAGCCGCGGGAAAATGAACAAGATGAACAGTGATGATCCTACTGAACACCACAAGTGCAAATTGCAGACCAGCATACAATCCGGCAGCCATCTCTTTAAAATAGGAGTACAGAAAAAGAGAAAGAGAACAGCAAGAATATAACAGATGCTGAAATCTCCTTATTGTTAAGCATCTCCTTCAGCTGTGTATTTTGTAGGGAGATTATAGGGAATAATTATTTTTATGTTTGCTCATGCCCAGCTTATTAGGAGTCTGTCTAGGGCACTGATGCAATTCTGGAGGTTGTTCCACACATCACCATTACATCTTACACTGTGTGCTTTCTGCAGCCTAAAAGCAGTGAAGAATGTCAACAAACCATAGACAGCTGAGCAGCACCAGCACACCACAAATGCACAAGCTGAACAGAAGCAATAATGAAGCACAATGCAATAAACTCAAGTTCTTCCACTTCCTCGGTTCTATCAAGAAAAGTAGAAGGGGAATATGGTTCAAAATTGAAAATAAATGGCATACATTGGATGCATGAGATGCATGTATAGACGGTATTTCATCAATTCATAAATTCCAGTTTACTTACTAAATCAATGTATCGATGTGCCACTTATCGCCTTGTTATAACATGAGTCTTGCTCCACTGAACTCCTGTTGATGAAGCCACCAACCACACCAACCAAGATGGCCCCTCCCCCCCCTTCCTACGGCTCCCTGTTGAGCAAAGAGGCTGTCAATGGAGTAGGGTACAGGGCAAAGTGAGACACTCTAGCAATGCGGAACAATGAGGGGCATGATCATGTCTGGCCACCTATGAAGATCACACATCACAATGCTAACATTACACAAGGGGCACAGCACCAACTAGCCGGTGCTGCCTGTCTCCTCAGGTCAGGGACAAGCACAACAATGAAGGAGCTCAGAGGTTTAAGGATAAGAGCAAGCATCCTGTTGTAAGGCTGGCATTCTAATGCATCCATCATTTCAGAAGCTCCCCCTTGGCATGATGACATCATGGCAAGTTCAGGCCAAGTGTTTTAATCAACACCTTTAAATTCAGGCATGAGAATAGCAGTAGAGAGAGGTCTTACGTCCTATGACCAAGATCTCTGTATTACCTTTGTTCCAGCTACTTTCCTTCCAACATTGTTACATTCTTCTTTGGTAATATTTCTCAGAGTATCATGTTTTTCTTTTGCCTGTGAGTGTTTTTCGTCCTGCCAGCCGCTCTTTTCTATAGAGAAAATACAAGATATCCTCTGGCAGTCTCCTTCATGGTACAGTGGGTGGGGCGTCTATCAGTGGAACAAAAATAACAACGTTCTTTCTTGTTTTGTTATATTATGTTATCAGTTGCGAATGCCTCTGAACTGGGATAGTGGGGCGGGGGGAGTCGGGATAAAAAAAAAGTACCTGCTTTGCCACCGCATCTGCTGCGCGCATCTCCTCATCTTTTTCCCGACTGGTGCCTGCACCGGAAGCACCCAGACTTCAGACTCTGCCAGCCAATCACTACGCTGCAGGAGCAGCGTTTTTATTGTTCTGAGCGGCCTGTTTGGCTTCTCAGGCAGTGCCTGGAGAGGCTGGGCATGTTCTCCACAGGGCTGTGCAACACAGCCCAATGGAGAACATGCCAACTACGCATGACGGTTTGGCCGGTCAAAGCATCATGCGCATGTAGGGAGGGAGTGCAAACCACTCCTGCTGCCTCTGCGGCGAGCCCCCCCCATCCCCGCCGGGAGTCGCAAATGAAAATAAAATGATAATAACTTCTTGTTATTATCATTTTATTTTTATTTTCACGAGCAGTAGGGCGACGCTCCTCTGCCTCAGCGGAGGAGCCGACACCGTATGTTATGCTATTAGGTTTTCTTAGTGCACAGCGAATACCCAGAGGTGTCTTTGCGCTAGCTAAATGGCATTGGAGAGCACAGATGGGAAAAAAAACTGGGAAACTAAGAGGAGTTAAAAAGTCAGGTCTTCAACAGTTCCCTAAAAAACCAGTAAATTGGGGGCATCCTTGATGTGCTGCAGAAGTGAATTCCAGGCTTTCATGGCTCTCACCACGAAACGTCTGCCTCACAGAAGTCATAAAAGCCAAAAGAAACCTACATTTTACATTTGAAGTTAATCTAAGAGATACTAAATGAATGCTCTTGGATATTCATATAGTTTTGCAACTTCCAAATATTCTATTTGTCAATCTAATTTTGAGTGCAGTTTAGTAGTTTGACACACTTTTTAAAGCGCACTTGTCTTTTTAAAACTGTGGTGTCGACCTGTACAATTTTTCCCTTAAAGCAGTTAACCTTAGGGGATCAAATGATCCTGCCCTTCATTGTGTTTCAAAAAGCAACTGTGCTTTTTGTATTTTTTTATGACCCTACCACTCCGAGGCCACGTGGTATTTTTGCCCACCCCTATTCCTTTGCGCAATACATGGAATGGAACCCCACATAATAGATAATCCTCAGTAAGGAATGATCAATGGAGAGTTCCTGCTCAATTTATAATAAGAGCATAAAAAGTCTAATGAAAATGTTCTGTTTGTGCCGCTGTTCAGATGCTGACTGTTTAGAACAATATTATTCTGCATACTTGCAAATATTCTTTGCTCAACTCTAATCATAATGGAGAATTCAAGGATAAAGTCAGAGTATTAGAGTGCAAGGACATCTCAGACTGGTAACTGTTAAACTGTTAAAAATCATTTCCTCAAATATTGTCTTCCCTTCCTTCAATCAACATGTGCCTCCTTGGTATAAACTACATTATACGAATATGGGGCAGATGTGCAAAGGGTTTTAGCATTCACAAATCAGAGGGTTTGAGAATGTTAAAACCCTTTTCCAAATGTAAGCCAATTTAACTATTCTGAAAATCTTTTCTAAATCATGAATTGACTTTAGGAAATCATAACAAATCTGTATTTGGAAGGGACATGTTTAGGCGTCCCTTCGAAATAGCAAATGGCATGAAATGTATTAATGTTTTGCATCCAAAATCTGGTTGAGAAACATTCATATTTTACTGACTACAGAAAGTTTCCCCTTTGTTATTGTCGAAAAAAGCCTTTCCTAGGAGTAGGTAGAAGTCCAAGTGACCAATACTTAATCCTCAAAACTTTTCATTTTTAAACACATCCTCTTTTTCTTTAAGGAAAACAATCTGCATGCAAAAAATGATTGCTTTATTTAAAAGCAATCAAGGATAAGGTCGTCTGCTGACCTCTGCAGGTAACCATCCATGTGATGACAATGAATCTTAGAGGATCGCAATTTGCGACCTACCTTATTAATATCAAAGAAGTAGGTCAAATTGCGACCCACTCCGATTCAGCCTTTTTTCAGCTGTTAGTATATAGGTTCGTTCGCAAAATATCAATACATTCAGTAAAATCGGTGCTCAAATTGCTACCACTTTTACTGAATGCATTGTACATACATCTGGCCCTTTGTTCCAAAATATACTTGTGAGCTGCAAGTAGGCTCCTGCTCCAAACACCAGTGCACAACAAGGGCCAAGGCTGATTGCTGCTTTTTCAAAGTTTAGACAATGTGCTGAATTTGAGGTATGATCTCCTACAGGCCTGTCCTTTTCTTTCTTTTGCTGTGTAAGTAGTTATATGCAGCGCCAAGAGGCCATGTCATTGGCATTTGTGCACTCCATAGGTGTCATGATAGTAAGATAGAGTAACCATAAAATAGCACAATATAACGTAATATACATTAAAACACTAATATTATATTATAACAAGAACGTTAACATTTGAAATCTGAACTTTGCTTTAGATCTTGTGATGTACAAATGATGTTAATGATGAGTTTGAAAAATACAGCAATTTATATTTCTTCTAAATGCTTGCACATCAAACATTGCAAGTGCCTCTTTAATGTATGTGTTATCATCTTGCTGCAGATCCACCACAGATTCAGAACTTGTCATTAACATATTCGCAGTATATAGCTGTAATCATGTTATCTCAATTTGTTCATTCTGATTTAAAATAAGGTCAGTCGCCAAAGGAATACAAATCACCAGAGAAAACTATCTGAATATTTACGGTTTAGATACACAGGGGCATATTATCAAGGGCCGGCGATAAATATCGCAAAGCGCGCTTAGCGCTTGCATATTTATCGCCGGCTATCTCTGGAATTTATCGCCTGGTTAGCGCGTTATTAACAACGCGCATTGCCGAGGCGATAAAAATGTCAGAGATAGCGTGGATATCGCCGTTTTCCATGGGAAATCCTAGATGATAGGGCCTGTGGTCTTAGCCACAGAATCCACCCCCCATGTTAAGTATGCCTTAGTCAGGAATTTAACAGACGTTAAATTCCTGTGTTAAGGCATACTTAACGCGATTAAAATAATCGCTTCCCCGCATTGTAAATATCGCGAAGCTGCCTTCGCGATATTTACCCATGTTGTTTCCACAGACACGCCTACTTTGCATCTCATTATCGATGCGAAGTCAGGCGTGCTGGAAACGGGAGCAAAATCAGCAAAACACGCGATAGCGTGTCTTTGCTGATAAGGCGATATAATTATCGCCGCTTTTCGGCCGAAAACGGCCGCAAAAGCGGCGATAATTGTTTATCGCCGCCTTGTTAATATGCCCCACAATTTTCTAAAGCATCTAATTTAATATGAATGTGCTAAAACACATACCCATCTCTTCTTGAATGTATTTACCATTTGTATAATGCACATTGCTAAATATGCATGATAGAGTACATTTTTGTGTTCTGCTATCCTTTGTTTTAAAACCGAATTAGACTTTTCTTTCAGTGCCTTTTTCAAATATAATACACTTAACGAGCTGCAACGTAGATGACATGTTTTAGTTGTGACCTACAGGCAGCTTTTACTATTTATGCTACAATAAGGTCAAGAAGTCAGGCCCCGTTCTGCTGCTGGTTGCTTTAAGTTTCATCCACATTCATTGGGTGCATCAGTCATGGCTTGCCACTTTTAAAATAAAATATGGGAGTGCTCGACCTGTCAGGAAGGGCTTCGAGTCCGAATTGCTGTTCTAACTTGAAGTAGATCTTGTCATGAAAATGCATTAGATTGGATGAATGTTATAGGGCCGCTGCAGGAAAATATGGGGCATATTAGCAAGACCGGCGATAAAATTATCGCAGTTTTAGCGGCAGGAAACTGCCGCTAAAACGGCGATAATGGGCTTGCTAATATGCGTTATAGAATTCCAATAGAAGCCCAGGTTAGATGTCCTGCACATCTAACCTGGGCTTCTATTGGAATTCCATAACGCATATTAGCAAGCCCATTAACGCCGTTTTAGCGGCAGTTTCCTGCCGCTAAAACGGCGATAATTTTATCGCCGGTCTTGCTAATATGCCCCTATGTTTTTACTGAAACTAATTGCCTGATACAGCTGACAGAATCAATAATTTCTGGTAATCGCAAATTTGTGTGCTTTTCTAGGTCTGGTCTAGACACAGTTTTAGCTGTCTTGTAAGAGTTTTTATCTTCGAGAGCAAGAGAGGAGAAAACAATCAGCACATCACAGCCATTGGATGTTGTGTCATTTATATTTGGACCAACTCACAAACATGAGTGATTGGTTGACTGTCAGCATAATCTGTGATTCATGAAACTTTCCTTCTTCACCTGCATGCAGCCATTTTATCGATAGAGCAGTTGTATGAGCCTGCGCTTCTTTTGCATGCTAAGCAGGGAAAGGGAGTAGGCCTCTTACTGCAGGTAAGAGTCTGTCTATCACTGCGGCTGTGAGAGAAGAAGCTGGCCTGTCATAGTGTTCCATATGCTACCTTCTGTTACTGCTCACTACCGCTGTTTGGATTTGGATCACTGAGGCCATAAGAGGTGATAGCCTTCCACACAGAGGCTGATTCACAAAACGCATTTTGGAGTATGTGAAGCAGTACTCCGGTAATACTCCTTCACATACCACAAAATGCAATTCATAACCCTACGAATGGAGAGCTCCAGCTCTCCTGCCTTTTCTGTATGGACACCTCCATCATGGTAGTGGTAATCTCCGCATGCATAAGTAGAAGATTTAGTAGTAAATGTGGGAGGAATAAGGGATATTGATGGAAAAATGGGAAATACACATAACTCAATGGGTGAGGTTAAAGGAAATTTAAGGAAGAGTTCAAGGAGGGACATGCTGACACAAAAGCACTCCTATTTAATAGTAAGACACTTGCAATTCATAAAAGACATTTCTGATTCAATTACAGACCTTACTGTGACAAAACAGGCTTAAATGTACTCCAACCCAGATTTGGATTAACTCACGATCCACACATGGCCAAGCCACGCAACACATTCCCAAATGAACCAAGTATAACTTGCACTGCCTAGATTTCAGAGGTCATCTGTAATGTAATATATGGGGTCATAAGCGGTGCATCACAGCAGTGCATGTTATGCTTAGCTCAGTTACATATAACTGGTGAATATCCGTGTTTTTTTACTTTTAAAACAGTAGTTTCTTATTGTTAGAAGACCTAGGTATAACCCCATTTTGACCTTTGTTTTTTTCAGTGAATTTCTATGTTTTTTTAAAATTTAAATGAATATGTTAAGATACGTCTGCAGGGCGCGGCGTTTGGTGGTATGCGATGGGGTGCTGACGTGGGCACTCATCCCCGAATTCTTTCTTTTTTTCTTGTTCTTTTTTGTCAATCAGGGCTCCCGTGGAGCACAGGAGTCTGTGCTGGCTCTCAAAAGAGTTCTGCTAGTCCACACAGGGACCTCACCAGCTCCCATGGAAGTCCAACGGGAGCACAACAAGTTGAAAAAGATTTAAAAAATTTAATGTTTGACCTTTGAGAGTCCCTCTTGTCCCACAAGGGCTTGAGTTCGGGTGTAATTTGGAGTAGTTTGGGGCAAAAAAGACCTACCCAACAGCACAGGACACAGCGTGAGCGAATGCTGACTACAGCTGTCCTTGTTCTGTTGAATTCGGCACTATTTTCTTGGCGCAAAATGGATCCTTTTCTTCATTTTGGATGTGAAGGTTCATCTTAGACTAAGAAAATAGCCCCAATGCAGGGTTACGCTCCTAACCTAGTTCTTTGTAATCTCACAGAATTGCCGTGATTTTCCTGTAAGCTTGTATATTTACGCAACTCGAAATTAAACAAGTTAAGCCTGCCCCTAAAAGAATCACTGAGAAAAACCTTCAAACCCAAAAAATCACTGTAATTTGCCAGTTGTATTCAGCTTGAGTCCCTGCCATGCACTGCTTATGCCTCATACATTATATCACGCATGACATGTTCAATGACATCATTGATGACATTATTTATGGCCTCTCAAATGACATCATTGATGACATCACTGATGAAACTACAGATTACATCATTCAATGGTTGTGACGGTATGGTGTCATACTGGTTGGTATTCAGCAAGGTACATCTAGACCTAGATTAAACAGCATGGAAACACATAGAGATGGCTGTTGTTTCTCCCATGTGACACAGTCCCCAAGTTTGGGATATGGTTCCAGTTTTCCCAAATTGATTTCACCTTACAACTTGTTTCTGGAATCTCATTCAGTGTCCCATGGACTCAAGTAACTTCTGTGGTCGGCTGTGTTGCACTCTGTTGGCAGATCCAATAAAATGAGAAGGTATGCTTGCTATTCAATTAGGATGTAGTTGATATATTTCTTGTACTTTCAATGTGATTTCTTCAGAACAGTAGCATCACAGAAACATGATTGTTGACCTGCAAGCAGGAAGTTGGTATTTAGGTAGTTTGTTAGCTGGATAGAATCACATTTCGCTATTGTTTTTCCTAGTTTTTTTCCTAGCTTTTTATTAACATTTTTTGGTGGCATTTAAGCCACGTGAGCTTACAGTGTATCATGAAATTATACGGCATTTCAGAATATCAATGTTCATACATCATATATCTGTGCGTGTAAATAACATTTCGAGCCCTCAGTTACAATAACATTTGTAAAACATCCCAATAAACTGACATCTTAACTCCCCTACACTCATCAATGCAATGGCCCATCCAATCACAAAAAGAAAGCAAACCTTGGTTCCCGATCAATCTGGTGCATTCCGTCTCACTGGTATTATTTCAACAAGCAACCCTTGTCTTTCATACCAGTCTTATAAGCATTTTAGTAAACCTGGAGTTGTGACTGTTCCCCTGCTAGTCACTATGGCCGATGTCAGGGGCAGTGGAGTGAACATTGCGTATATTTCCTTACGGTCTGTCAGCATTATCATGCCCATAATTATTCCTGGCTTTGACCATGGTCTTTCATCCAATTTAGCTGGTAGAGCCAGCCAACAATAATGCTGTGATCAGGCGCGGCCCGTGGTAGGAGTGCCGGTCGGGCGGTGACGTGGGGCGGGGGAGGGGCAGGGTGGGGGGTAGTAAACTACGGATTAAGGCCGAATACAGGTAAGTGAACATTTAAATAAATAAAACGAATTTCGTTGCGCGCGCTGCATCGCATTTGGCGATGCAGCGCTCACAACGAAATTCGTTTTATTTATTTAATTGTTCACTTACCTGTATTCGGCCTTAATCCGTAGTTTACTACCCCCACCCTGCCCCTCCCCCGCCCCATGTCACCGCCCGACCGGCACTCCTACCATGGGCCGTGCCTGGCTGTGATAGGTGTTTACTTGCCCATGTGTTTCTGGATGCGGGTCATGACATTTATTTCCTCAGTGTTCCACTTTATCACGTCCGAGAAACTGGCCTGCATGTAGTCCATAGTCATCTCGCAGTATGTCAAAAGTGAGGAGCTCACCCTCATGATATATATCCTCCAGGTTAGTAAACCCAGCCTGACTCCAAACCTTTGTTGCATGTCTTTCCACCACTTTCGCCATGGCTGGTACCACCCAAGGCGGCAGCTCAGGGGATTAAGGGGATATCATGTCCCTCTTCTAGAGTATGTGTCCCAACATACTCCAATCTCTCTGAACACCCTGGTGTAGGGAGCCTTCGGTCTCATCCTCTGGTATAAGTTTCACAATAGGTGCCCATTATCTCACAAGCCCACTATGTCCTGATGCAGTGGGTATGTGTCCATTGCAAGCCATTGCTCCAACCATCCCACTTGTGCAGCTATATATTATATTTCCGGGTTGGGCGCACCTATTCCGCCCATATCAATGGGGTTCATAGCCTTTTTGATTGAGATGGCATCATTGGCACCCAAATCAAATCCAAGAAGAGAGATATTAGGTCCGTAAAGAAGGTCTGTGGTAGGTTAAGGGGAGGGGCCATGAAGAAGTATAACAGTCGAAGGAGGACAATCATCTTCAGAATGGCTACCCTCCCCGAGGGGGATAGCGGGAGGCAAAGCCAAAGGGGAAGCAAACCCCCTAATATAGGAGATGCATCTGTATAGATTACCTTCACTTTGGTCCTTATCTGTGCAATAGATTTGTCCCCCTGGGTATTTAAAAGCATGGGACTCCCATCCCAGGGGTTCCTCAAAAACAGTGGCCACTCCTGTGGCATCCCAGGATAGAGAGAGAACAGGCAAGATTTGTCTCAGTTCACTCGTAGGCCTGACAGTACCCCAAACATTTCTAGCAGCCTCTCCACTGCAGGCAGAGAGGGTCTTGGGTCCGTGAAAAACAGCAGCCCGTCATCCGCATACCAGGCCGCAACTGTCTTTTCTATTTAAGGTAGGTTGGTAAGCAGTTTGCAGTAGGCTAGAAGATTTAGGTTTCTGGTAAACTCCCTTAATATAAGATCTGTCCTGTTTTCATGAGGATCTGGAGGTTCACTGTAGTAGTAAAGCACTTATGAGAAGGTGCTTAGTATGTACCAGTAAGTGAAAAATTGATTTGATAATGTTCACTTGGATTAGGTCTCTATAATAACTCATTTTATGGAGCTGTTAACCCATTTTGGGAGATCAGCTCTGATGAATGAGGTGAAAGATTCCCAAGCATTCCATTTTGTTAGGTAGGTGCTATCCTTATTGCTTTTTTGGAGGCTGTTTTTGTCTCCAACAGTGACCTGTCTGGATTCATAAGGATAGAAATCTACTCATGGATCTAGTTTTATTTGAACAATGAATTGCTAGTTTCTATTCTTCCCTGCAAATTTTAGCTTTATTTCATTACTGCAGGGTTTGTCTGCTAGCCATATCTTATCCAGAAACAGGATCAATTTTCTTAATGTGAGGAGAGTGTTATTGCAAAATAGCTGACTCAGCTTCTACCTTGGATACTTCAGTTTGAGAGTGACCATTGTATTTATAAAGTCATTTTTGGACCTGTGATCTTTGGTGTCACCTTCCCCCAAACCTTTTGCTTTCACCCCCCTCTGTTTTCTAAATTTCATTTTTGTGGGTATTAGGTCCTGATTGGCATATTTAATTTACTAGTCCCTAGTATATGGTTCTACATGTACCCAAGGCCCATAAATTGCATGCTGCTAGTTGGCCTGCAGTACTCGTTATACCACCCACTTAAGTAGCACTTTAAAACATGTTGCAGACCTGCCACTGCAGCCTGTAGTGCAGTTTTAAAACTTTCAATTCGATCTGGCAAAGTGAACCTTTTATCAGGTCTAAACCTTCCTTTTTAATACATATAGGTCACCCCTAGAGCAGGCCCTGGGAGGTTCATAGAGCAGGATGCATTGCATATAAACATGTGTTTTTAAGTTTTACAAGTCCTGGTAGTGAACAGCTGCTACATTTATTTTTCAGTGGACCTATTTCTCCCATTGGATAACATAGGATTACCTTATTACATTTCATAAGTGTTAATGTTTGATTGGGAACAGGTTGAGTTGCCATGTTTGATCTTAAATACATTTTGATTTAAAATCCTCTTTAATGGTAAAATCTGATTTTAAGTCCCAGTTCTGAAAATGCCACTTTTAGAAAGTTGGCATTGCCTTGCCCTAACCATTTTTTCCCTGATCTCTGCATTTCATCACTGTGGATGGCTTATTTGTTGGGCTTTGTGTATTATATCAAGAGTGTGAGACAAAGGGGGAGTAGGTGTTGGCAAGATGGGCCATCCTGCCAAGATGCTTCTGTTTCCTGCCCTATTTACATTCAGCGGGCTTAGCTCCAGCGCACACAAAGGAACCTGACATGAGTCTTTTGCCATCCCAGACTTCTTGAAAACTTTTCAAGGGAAGGGAAGAACGTTTCAGGACCAGATGTGGGGGTAGCCTAGAATATCCCCCCATTTCAAAGGCTGGCACTGGGTATAAATACTTTGCCTTGTTCGCGTGCAACCAGATCCCTGTGCTTGGTGCTTTGATTTTCTCACACTACTTTTCACTAAAAACTTTAAAATTCATAACTTCAGTTCTACTGATGGATTTAATTTGTTTCTGTCTCATTTTATTTATTACATTTTACCTCTATTTTTCCAAATTGGTGAGGGATTTTTCTTGTGTTGTGTTTTTACTTTATTACTGTTTGTGTGAGTCTAAGTTAAACCAGACGTCTTTTATGCCAAGTTACCAAAGGGTTAAGCACAGGTTAATTTAGTGACTTTTGTGGTTTACTCTGACTAGGATTGTGTTGTTGTCTGAACAGGGTTATCACTCCCTTTGATCATAAAACAAATTTCTTAAATTGGGGCAGTGGCGGGATCTGATAATTGTGTGTCTGTGCAGTGCCTCTCAGTAATTCTGTGCAAAACTAAAATCCCAAAACTAATATGAACTCAAATTTATTTTTTCTAAATTCTCCTTACTTTTAATTTGGCCTTCTTTATCATTTTCCTAAATTTAAGTTTAGACTCATATCATTTTGCTACAAGGGAGATGAAGCTGTTCAAGGTTGATAACCTCAGCAAGGCAGCGCTGCAGAGGCTTTGCAGGGAAATGGGGCTGAATGTAGGAAAGAAGGTCACAAAGGTGGACCTCCAGCTAGCCCTCTGAGTCTTTGAGCAAGTCAAAAGGACGCAGACTACCCCAGATCAGCAGGAAGAGGATGCTCCTGAGGAGAAGAAGGTGGACTTGGAGGGTGAGAAGTTGGAAAATGGACTGGCCACTAGCCCTGAACTGCAGCAGCAGGAGGAGAAGGACCACTTGCTCACAGGAATGATGCCCCCTGCCCTGGCAGAGGGCAGAGGGCAGTGTGTCCTTCCACAGCCTGTCCCCTGAGAAGCTGGCAGACAGGAAAGATGAGAGGAAGTTCTGGCTACAGCTGGTCAAGCTCAAAATAGAGAAGGAGACAGCTAAAGCTGACATGTCCTTAGAAGAGAAATTACCCTGAAGGAAACAAAAATTCTGGTGGCTCATGAGATGAGTAAGTAGGAGCTCCACCTAAAAGCCAAGCAGATCCCAGAGTCCAGCAGCAATAATGGTATCAATACAGTGCCCAGTGGAGGCACGAGGGTCCGCATTCCCTAAGTGCTGGTGCCTAGCTAAAAACTGGAACAGAAAGAAAACAACAGGAGGAAAACCCGATAGTCCAGTTGAGACCGGGTAATTACGTTATATAAGTCAACCATGTCTCAACCGGAATTCACGTACAAAGACAATAATAATATACAACAGCTCAATGTCAATCACATAGAGAAGGGAGACAACAAAGATTACATTACATTATTTTGATGGAAACCCAAAGTACACTGTGCACAATAGTGCTCGTGGAAAAGTGAACGGCGCAAGTGACAAGTGGAAATAGTGAGAAAACAGCAAGCAACGGCGCAAAGGACAAAAGTAATTAATGGTTACAGAAACAGTAGATAGGACTTTTACAGGGTTTGTACTGTTTTTTGGAACCAAGATGACGCCTAGACAAGCGCTGAATAGTCAACGGCGTTTTGACCTAGATGAATAAGGGTCATCATCAGGACTGGGTTACTTTACGTTGGAAGGTGCTGTACAAGGGATAAAGGGAGGGTGTTAGCCAAGGGAGGTGACAGGCATAGGAAGAGGACAGGAGAGAGGCGAGTAAGAAAAGGGGAGGGGAGGGGACGGGGGTGGGTATGTGGATGTGTATTACCTGTAAAGGAGTCACAAGTGACTTAAGCAGGTAGGTAATTCAGGTGCGGATGGTGTCCAGACAAGATCTGTGGGAAAGGAGAGGGACTAATTATTGCAGTGATGGAATCCGATCCGGGAAAGTAGAGAGAGAAGGCATGCTTGGAAAGCTTACCAGATCAGCAAGTTCGGTAAGAAGAGAATTATTCGTGGAGACAGCTGGTATAGTCATTAATCCAGGGGCTGCAGGAATCAGTAAGGTAGAAGCAGACATGGAAATTCAAAACGACATGCTGGCATGATCGTCCATGGGCTGGGAGTTTCAACAGTTCAGGACTGGAGACGGAGTGAAACCGATCCGTAGCTGTTTAAAAAGAAAACGTAATGAATAGGGGGGAAGGGAGCAGCTACGTGCAATACACGGCAGCAGCATGAATGACAATTTACCTCACATGTAGTGAGTCCAGAAAATCGGGAAGGCGGACTAAATCTTTTAGCTATATAAGGCAACCGGTGAGGAGCTCTGCATAATATTGCAGAGTCGCATTATTAGTTTATGTGGGGGGGGGCGTGGTGAGAATATGTTCCAACGCCAGGGGGGCCGGAGGTGGAGCAGGGAACGTGTCGTGTAGTGCGCAACGTGGCCGTATCTGGTAAAGTAGTAGAGTATCAAGAAGCCCGAAGGTGGGGACCCTGCTTTCTGTAATGATGGTAAGAACTGACCATCTGGGCACAGATCTGAAAATGTTGTCATCTTGCTTTTGGTGAAATGTGCAAGGGCGTCTTTATCTAGAAGTGGATGTATCTGGGGGTTATTGGCCAGTGGGACATAAGGGGCATAAAGGTCTGTAAACTTCGCTCTTTTCCTCAAATTATCCCATGCCCATCTCATACATTCTACAGTATTGACCTCTTTCCTGGGGTTTCTGTAAGAGTGATAGAGCACCAAAGTTAGGGGACATGGGGCAGCACGGTCTGTCTCAGCAGCCACATGAGGCTGGAAAGGAGTCGGGTAGATCCAGAAACGAAAGTATTGTGCCTGGGCACAATAAGCATACAATGTCAAATCTGGAGCACTTATTTTGCCTTGTGCAAGTGGGAGAATTACAAGTTCCCAGGAAATCCTTGGTTGTTTCCCCGCCCATATTAGAGTGATCATAAGGGAATTTAAACATTTGAAGAACTGAGCCATGAGTGGAAGTGGAATGTTGACAAATAAGTAAAGGAATTTAGCTAGAATGATCATTTTTGCTATCGCAATTCGACCAGCTGGAGATAGAGGTAGTTTAGACCATACAGCTATCCTTTCCTCTAACCAAGTCACAGCCCGGCCATAGTTCGACTGCCACAACTCATCCGTGTCATGACTGAGCTATATGCCCAGATATCTAACTGGACTATCTGCCCACTGCAAAGAGTACTCAGTTTGAAATTGTCATGTGTGATCTGTAAGGGGGAATAGTATGTATTTGGCCCAGTTGATGTGTATGCCTGAATAACCACCAAAGTGAATCACTTCCATCATCAGGGGAGCCAAATTTTCCTCTGGATCACTGGTGTATAGGGTTATGTTGTCTGGGTACATTGAGACTACCAACCCTCCAGTGGTGAAACCAAGGCCCCTTTTTGCTTGATGTTGCCAAAGCCTCGCCGCCAGTGGCTCGATTGCAATAGCAAATAGGAGCGGTGAGAGCAGCATCCTTGGCGTGTGCCCCGGGTTATCTGGAGGGGATTGGAAATAAGACCGTTCATACCCACCCTTGCAGTAGGAAGAGTGTAAAGCAATCGTATTTGTGTGAAAAAATTGGGGCTGAGGTTGTGTCGAACTAACTGGGGAAAACGGTATGCCTATTTCAAAGAGTCAAACGCCTTAGTGGCGCCAAGCAGAGCAGCTACTGCAGGGATTTGGGAGTCGATATGGTGCATCACAGAGAAAATTGTGTGTAAGTTCTGAGTTGTTGAATGGCCCGGAATAAAGTCAGACTGATCTGGCGGACTATCATAGGACCTTAGCATAAATATTGTTGTCAACATTTATTAACAAGAGGGGCCGATATAAATCACATAGGTTAGTGGGTTTCCCTTGCTTAAGAAGTGTAATAATAACAGCATCCCTGAATGAAAGAGGCAGAGTGTCCTGGAACATGGCAAGAAGATGCAGGGCTAATAATGAGGCATACTCCTTATAGAAAGCAGTTGCAAACCCGTCCAAGGGGCATATTATCAACGGCCAGCGATAATTATCGCTGGCCGTTCACAGCGTGAGAATAGTTATCGCCGGCTACCGCAGATAATTATCGCCATGCTAGCGCTGTATTAACAACGCATAGCGCAATGGCGATAATTATTCCTGCGATAGCTTGTTTTCCATGGAACATCGCTGGTTTTCCAGCGATGTTCCATGGAAAACGGCGATAACCTTGCTGATACGACCCTGTGGTCGTATCAGCAGAATCCATCTCCCATGTAAAGTATGCTTAAGTCAGGAATTTAACAGACGTTAAATTCCTGAGTTAAAAGCTGAGGTAGCGCGATTTCTTTTATCGCTGCACCTCCTTGTTAATATCGCGAAGCTGCCTTCGCGATATTAACTTGTGTTGTTTTCACAGCCACGCCTTCTTTGCATCTCATTAGCGATGCAAGGCGAGGCTGTGAAAAAACGGGCTCTACATCAAGGAAACACGCGCTAGCGTGTCCTTGATGATATTGCGATATAATTATCGCCGCTTTTCGCCCGAAAACGGACGCTAAAGCGGCGATAATTATATCGCCAGTCCTTGATAATATGCCCCTAAGCTTGGTGCTTTGTCACCGGGTAGGCCTCTTATAACTTGCACTGTTTCTTCAGTGGTGATGGGTTCATCGAGATAGGCCCAGTGTGCATGATCAAGCCAGAGTAATTGGATGGTGTCAAAATAATCGGTCAATTCGGCCACATCCGGTGTCAGGGTTGCGGAATATTGGTGACCATAGTCGGTCGATATGACCTCTAACAGTTCAGTTGTGGAATGATTGGGCTTGGAATAGGGAGCGCGGAACAAGTTGGCAAGTGTCCTACTTGGACAGTCGCCTTCCCCATATTGTCAAGCCTGGATGTGGTTATTTAGAAAGCAAGTTTCGCAAAGAGCTTCTTCCTGGAATTCTGAGATTATGTCCCTAATGTTTGCTAGAGTATCTGAATCATTGGAATTAAAGTGTTGTTCTTCTAAATTCCGAATATCCCTCTCGAGCCCAGATGGGGTTCCCTGAATGGACTTTAAGACCCCAGATTGTTTTGCAATGCAGGCACCCTTCACCAACACCTTGAACGGTTCCCATAGTGTGGAAGGCAATTCCACAGAACCCACATTGTGCATAAAATACTCAACTATGTGCTAATCAGTCTCTTCCCTGAATGCCGCCTCTAGCTATGCTCCTGCCGGTAGGCACCAGGGAAAAGCCAGCGGAGGTGCCTGCGGTATTTGGATCACCAATAAGACCGAGGCATGATCAGAGAGGGTACACGGTAGGTGAGATACTGAGGACGCCCATGTCTGGACATCTCTGGACACCAGCCAGTAGTGCAGTCTATACTAGGCATTATGAAAAGCCGAAATGCAAGGGCCTTCCCGGGCTTGAGGGTGTGTTTGTCTCCAAACATCTACTAAGTAAATGTCTTGAGTGATTGTGTAGGTGCAGAATTTTGGAGGCACCAGAACGATCCATGTGATTATCCATTATAGCATTGAAATCACCACCCCATATGATGGCACGTGTGTTGAGTAACCCTGGGCAATGCACTTGGAGTTCCCAAAAACTCCGCTACGCAGAGCAGAGTATTTTTCCTCGCTCACGCTCATCAACGTCAAGTTGGCAAGTCTTGCACTGCGCATGGTACCATTCGTTATGATTTTACAGCGCAAGAAACCCAGTGGTCAAAATCACAGTGAACGGCATGACCCTAATGCACTACACTGTTCGCTGAAACTCCGCGTAGCGTGGCGAAGTTTTTCTCTCACTTCGCAGAGTTTTTCTGTCACTTTGAGGAGTTCTGCGTCATGGAACTCCATGAACTCCACCCAGACTTAGTGTGGCGACTGCAAATCTTCACCCAGATCCCAGTAAAGAAATCTGGGTCATCTTTATTGGGTCCATAAACCACAGCCAGTGTTACCAGCCTCCCATTTAGGGAGCCCACTAATTTAACATATCTGCCTTCAGTGTCGACAAGTGAGTGGGACAACTTCCATGGGAGCCCTCTGCGTGATAGCACAGCGATGCCGGAAGGGGTTTCGTTCTGAAGTGTGCCTGAGCCAGCGGTCCACCACATTGCCTGACTCTATAAGGGCACCCAGAACAAATCTACAATGTCGCTGTGGGGGGCTATAGAGGACTAAAGTCTGATGAGGATCAGGTCTCTAGGCACAACTCCTCTTCAGCTTCACCCCGCCAAGAGGTTTGAAGGCAAGAACGATGGGTTGTCCTACAATCTGCCGACCTTGGAATCTGTCCCTTCCACCTCTCCTGTCACCACTTTTGTCCTGGGGACCAGCTGGAGAACGTAGAGGATGGAGCTTCCCAGTAACACCAGGACCGGTGCCTCTCGATGGAACTTTGACGATGCCCCCTGGGCGGATACCATAACTGTTGGTACTTACCTCGGAGCCCGAGCAACCTTGGCCGATGCCCGGTGGAGCTGTCCTATGCAGCTATAGAGGAGTTTTGGCTCTGGTTCACCCCCTCGGCCGACACCTACCCAGCCGGACATCTGACATTGTTTTCCTCGTCGCCCCGTTGTGTTTCCTTCCCTCCCCGGCATCTCATGTTTTTGTTTTCTCCTATGTCTTTACTTGAAACCTGTAATTGATGTAACTATGTAACCTGTAACGCTCTGATCCTCATGTAAAGCGCTCTGGTACCTCCGGGTCTAGCCAGCGCTATATAAAACTTTGCAAATAAATAAAAACAAATTTAAAAAAGCATAATTTGAGTAGGCTGATGAATAGATTTCCCCCCCACCAACAAGCCTGGAGTCCAGGTACCGGTGAGCCAGATGTGTCTCTTTTAAAAAGCATATGTCTAACTTGTGTCTGTTGAGATAGGCATGAACAAGCTGTGTCTTTCTACAATTATTGAGCATATGAATGTTCCATGTAATGCAGGAAATGGTGGCCATACTTTCTGCAGGGGAGTGGCATATTGTTGGCATGTGAGTGTCTAGTGGCACGCAGCCAGTAGTGGGCAATTGTGAACTGCAGTAATGCAACAGTGTAGCGTGGACAAAAAGAGGAATGAGGAAATGAGACAAAACAACAGCCCAACCATACAACCCTGGATCCCTCCAACTCACCCAAATTCCCAATCGGGTCATAAACAGCCCTAAAATTCAACCCTATATGCCCCTCACCTACACCAACCACCCAATCAGGTTGAGACATGCTACCCACCCCGCTCCCCCCAAAACATTTTACATTCTGAGAAAATAGATTGGAAATCATCCCATGGGGAGAGGGAAACACCGGGCAAAACAGCCCTGATGACAACAGCTGGGTGGCCAAGCTGATGATCTGGGGGCTACCGTATATAATGTGAAAGAGACAGTACCAGCACAGAAAATATGGAATCATTATTCAGATAATATAGAATAGCAGGCAATCAATGAAACAATGTTGTGGAGGTTCTCAGTGGGGTTCCCAGCATGCCTGAGGAGGCGTGGTTGCATATATGACCAATGCATAAGGTGATCAGTCGTTATCACTAAGCTGAGGACCCGCAGAGGAGCAAAGCAAGGCAGCTGGGGGGACCACCGCGCATTAATGACATGTTTAGCAAATTTTAATGCAGATTTGGCCTCAGTGAAAAAGTGTAATTTATCTTCGAAGGAGACCCTCATCTTAGATGGATATAGAAGAGCATATGGTGTATCAGCTTTTTGGAGAATCTTCTTGGCAGGGAGAAAGTCTTGCCAGGCCACCTGGAAGGATAGGGTAAAATCTGGGTAGAAGGATATGCTGTTACCCTGGTATTGTATCGACCCACGTTCGCGAGTCAATCTCAGGATTGTGTCACGGTCATGGTAATTCAATAGGTAGGCATCTGTTGGGCAAGCCAAGGCTCCCACAGGTGGTTTAGGGCCATCGGAATGGTGAGCCCGCTCCACAACAAAGACAGACCAGAGGTCATTTCAGAAAAGTTACACAGCAGAGTCTCGACATAGTCCTCCATCCTTGAGATGGCTGTGGTTTCTGGAATCCCAGTTATACAGAGATTGTTGTGCCTGAAGCTTGCTTCTAAGTCTTCGTTTTTAGCTTTAATGAGGTCGAGTACCTTATCCATTCGCAGCAAGTGTTCCTTTGATCCTGCTTGGATGTCAACTGGTCTGGTCTCATTTTGTGTGTGTCAACACAGCGCTTGACGTGGTCTAGGTGACTTGTAAGAAGGTCGAGTTTGGAATCAATGGATTTTAGGCTTGTTTTCACTTCCATAAGTAGTGCTCAGATATCAATGCCATTCCTGTCACCCTCTTCTGCTCGCACTGCGTTTGGCTCAAGATCTTGGCTTTGGTCAGGTTGGCGAGTGAGGTGTCAGCTTTCGAAGGAAAGCTTGGACTGCTTGGTGGCATGCTTGCCCATGATGCACAGTTCAAAGTGTGATCAATGTGAGTTTAGCCCAGCCTGGATCATTGAATCAGCAAAAATTGAGGAGGAGGCGATCACACTAGTAGAGGGCAATTCGTGTGTGCATAGATACAGGCAGAAGACTAGAGGGCCTTGGAGCCCCACCACACCCCAGGTCACCACTAGCTCTAGGGGCACAAGCAGACTCCACAGGGCCGGTGTCAGGTGGTCGATGATGACAGAGACTGCAGGGTTCCTGCAAAATGAAGTGGGCAGTGATGGAGGGAAGAGCCTGCTTTAAGCAGGAAACATTGCTGGAGGTGTAAAATGTATCAAGGCCAATTCTCCACAGTCTTGCACAGTAGTGTAGTCAGTATGTCAGGCCACATTTATTGCACCAGCACTGTGCTCCGCTTGTGGGTATGTTAGCCAAGAAAAAGAAAGCCAATGAGAGATAGCTAGCGTCACAACACAAGGATCCTGGTTGTCCTAGTTAGGAAAGTAGCCTCAAGGGCAAAGATCCATGCATGGTGAGTTATGGACCAGAACCCGTCCAGAGCAGAGGCTTGCAGTTCAATGTCCCATCCAACGCCCGAGTCCAGCGATTGTGCTTCTATTAACCCCCCAGCACTCAAATCAATCACCGCAGTGCAGTAGTGTCCAAAGGTGGTGGGGGGCCCAACACTCACCAAATACTTCGCTGATGCAGAGGCTTCGGTCGTGGACTCTGTCCCACTCCCTGATACTGCCGAAATCCCGCCTCCTGGTAATGGTGGGTCAACTGTACGGCCAGCTCAGCAGCGGCAGGCCACGGACCACCCCTTCGAGTGTGGCACCAATTCAAAAGCAACAGGCAGGTCGGACCACCGCCATGTGGTACAGAGACGAGCACGAATGGTGTCCGAATGCCCCCGGTGGCCGCAGAAGGATCACCCGATGCGGTGATGCAGGCGACCCCGGCACACCCTGCCACACCGTGCACTCCGCGCCAGGCCACAGGTAGGCACAATCCTTTCAATTATCCCCGCAGGCATTGGAAGCGACCACCGAGGTCCCAGATCTAGACAGCTGAATCTGGATTGTAACATAGGTAGGGGTGGGCGGAATTTGCGTAGTCGCGCTACGCAAAGCTCCGCGAAATGGTAAAAAATCTCCATGAGCACGCAAAAGTTCCGCGAACACGCGGAATTGCTTGTTCCGCCCGTTCGCGATGCTTTTTTCCTGTTCGCGAACGCTGTTTGCGTGCTCGGGGAGAAATATCTCACGCACACGCATTTTGAAAGCGCGAACAACCCAAAAATTCCGCAAAGCTGCGGAATTTTTGGCAATTTCCCGTTCTCCGCGGAACGCGAAATTACCCAAATTCCGCAAATTCCGCAAGCGGAACGGAATTTACCGCCCAGGCCTAAACATAGGGCTGTGCCTCTGTTATTTAGTTGCAGGTTTCCCTTAAAGCAGCCTGATAATTATCGGATGGTTAGCTTGGCCGGCAGAGCCCTCTAAAGAGCAAGACCATGCCCCCCTTGGTTGGATTTCCTTAATTACAGTAGTAAGCCACTGAGTGGTTGGGTGAGGGGCAGTAGAGTGAGTGATTTCAATGGGCAGTATGACTTGGTTTTGAGGGAACACATGCAAGAGTTTGGCAAGGAGATGGACCTCTGGGTTAAAACCAGAGTGTGGGAATCACTCAAAGGATGGACAGAGTCCCCAGCATAAGAAAGAGGGGAAAACAAAAATAAAAACAAGGAGTTCTCTAAAGGCCCCCATAAAATGGTTCTCAAAGGAAGGATACCCAATTTCAAACTGACCACAAGAAGAAGTATTACCCTGAAACGAAGTCAGTGAAGTTCAACCCCAAATGCTATAATTGCAATAGAAATGGGCACATGAAGGTAGTCACCAAATGCTCCAAGAGGGTGCCACCACCCACTAGTGGGCAGACACCAGGGCTGGCTAGTGCAGCGCTTAGGGAGGAGGTTGTTCCAGTTTTCAAGGGGAGTAGTGCAGAGGTTACCATAGTATCCCCGTGTATCAAAGAGATGGTACCAAAACACACATGCCTACCAATACTTCCAAGTATAGGCAGTGACTCATCATCAGTGGACAGCAGGTGACGGGTCTAAGGAACACAGGAGCCAGCCGGACTACTGTAAGGTGCCATCTTTTATCCTTAATGCAGGTAATTCATAATCTGTTTCACCAGGTTGTTTTAGCATACAACCATGAGGGTTACTCATGGTGGCTCTGGCTCCCTTTGAGTGGGGCGGTCTCAGATTCCTTGAGGATTGCTGTGAGTCCTGCCATGCCTGTGGACTGCCTGCTTGGTAAAGACTTAGAGCATACCATATGAAAGGAGGTGGTGCTCAGTTCTGACCTGGAGATGATAGGGTTGTCTGAGTGGGTGTGCCTGACCAAGGTCCATGACAGCCTAGAGGGTAGTCAAGGAGGTCTGGAGACCGAAAAAATGGCCCAGGTAGCTGCTAAGAAGAGAAAGGTCAAGGGGCATTGGAAAACTGCCCTTAAACTCCCATGTTCAGAGAGAAGGCTGAGACTGAGAGTGATGCAATGGAACCAACAGCTCAAAAAGAGTGCCCTACTCTTGAGGGCAGCAAGTTGAGGTCCAGGCAGCTGGTGAAACCTCTGGAAAGCATTCATACAGTGGGAGAATTACCTCCTGTATAGTGAGCCTAAGGTTCCTGGGGCAACCCTTCGTGTTGGTGGTCCCCCAGTGCTACAGATCCTTTCTACTCGGTCTAACTCATGACATACCCTGGCAGACCTGGGGCAAGTCAAATTCTTTGCCATGCTTGTCACCCACTTTTAGTGTCCCTGGATGAGAGTTACCTCAGATGCATTCTACAGATCATGCCCTACCAGGCCAGTGGTAAGTCAGGGAGAAGGCAAATGGCTCCCCTGGTTCCCTTTGCTGTTGCTGGAACCCCCTTTAAAAGGGTGAGCTTCAATAATATTGGGATCCTATACCCCAAGACTGCCCTAGACACCAGGTTCATTCTGGTCTAGTTGAACCATGCTACTATGTACCCAAAGGCTATACGTCTGAGGACTATGACTGCACCTGCAGTGGCCAGGGTCCTGATGGGGACTTTTACCCGGGTGAGTTTCCCCAAAGCAGTAGTGTTTAACAGGGGTACAAACTAAATGTCAGCCTACATGAAGTCAATGTGGGATGAGTATGAAGTAACTTATAAATTCTCCACACCCTATCACCCCTCAGACTTGTTGAGAGGTTCAACAAGACCGTTAAAGGCATGGCAATAGGCCTGTCAGAGGCATTAAGGTGGATGTGAGATGTCCTCTTGCCATGCCTGCTTTTTGTCTACAGGGAAGTGCCACAAAAAGGAGTTGGGTTCAGTCCCTTTGAACCCTGTTATGGAACCTCACGGTCTTGTAAAAAAGAAGTAGTAGCAAGCTCCCAAGAATACCCCCCCTCCCCCCTCCCAGGTTATAGTCAGTTACATGATGGCTCTCAGAGCTCAGAAGGGGCATTTCTGGACAGTGGTAAGGGCACTCAAAAGTGGAACTGCACATTTTGTTTTTCTTTTCCCGTGTCAAGGGTGGGGGAATATTTTTCCAAGTTAAACACGCTCTTCCCTTTCACCCCCACAAGATCTGCAGCTCATGCGCCTGGGTGGGGAACATTTTTCAAAGTCAAGCAAGATCTTCGCCTTCACCCCTCCAGATCTGCAGCTCCTCCGCCACCCTTTTTACTCTGGAAGCAGAGCTATTCCAGCCCTTGTTTGGTGTAAATCACCACCCATTACAAGGATGGGAAAGGGTTGGATTTCAGTTTGTATATGGATACAAATGTACATGTTTGTGGCTGTCCACAGAGTTACAAGTAGGGGTGGGTGGAACTCGCAGAGTTCTTCCCACCCTAGAAGGAACAGTTTGGTCATTATTTATCACTCTCCAGGCTTCTTACAGTGTTCATTACTCATTGCAGGAAGTGTCCGGATGTTAATACAGGCTTCGGCCACAAGGAGGAAGTTTTGCAGCACTGCTGTGCACTAATGACAAGTTGCTGGTTGCAGTCCTAGGGGGAAAGCTGTAAGAAGGAACGTATATGATCCATTTTTTAGCCTTTTAACTGCAAGATTGACCTCCTTTCAACACATGCAAAACCAGATAATTTTTTAACCTAGTGCTTGCAACACTGACATTTACTACCTGTAAAAATCACCACTCTCAGTGACGCTGACGTCACCACCACTAAAGTTAACTATTTCCCAGAGACCGATTTGGGGCTTAAATCAGCGCGTACTTGTGCGTAGAGTACAGAAGCTTGGAATGCCACTCAACTAGAATAATTATAACAGCTTCAGCCTTTCTCTATGTGTGGTAACTCATAAGTGCACAGTTCACAGAACATGCCTACCACTGCATACAGCGGTGATGGACACACCAGCGTGTAGGGTCCTCAGGTTCAATGAATGTGTTAATTGTTTACCATACTGCAGGGCATATGCTCACTTAAGGCGAGAACAGCCACCACATTACTGGAAAAGTCCAGAATTTTCACTTTTGTATTGGGGTCACGGAGCGCTCCAATGGCAATATGCCACTTTACTTCCTTGCACAAACCTGGGTGTATTGCTGAATTGCTGAATTGCACATACAATGATTTATGGGGGTCATATTGAGAAGAGTGAATGCCCGCATAGTATCACCGAGAACCTTAGGGGCCCTCTCAACAGTTGCTCTTAACTGCTGTACCGCTCTGTCAGGATTGAGAGAAGACCTGAGAATCTTTTGGGTACATCTGTATTTGTATAGTGCTTGTGGAACTGATCGAGTTTCTTGGCACTATACAACAGATCAAGCCATAAACCCTCCCCGATCTTCGGTTAGCAGAAAGAGAAGCAGTGCTACAGAAAGCAACTAGTCTGATTCCCAACAGTGATTGAATTTCCTTTCTATCTGTCCGCAAACTGGGGCTCCACCAGGTCTCTGCCAAGCCCATCCTTTTGGTGGACTCTTGACAATGTTGACACATGGTGAAAATTGCTTCTTGAGAACGCCTTGTGGGAGGCTCCATTGCACGGGAGGGCATAGCTTTGAGCACAAAAATAAACACCTGCCCTAGGCTGACCCCTACGTCATCTCTCAGTTTTCTCAACCAAAGTTCCCATTCACCGCCTGTGCTCTCGAGCACTCATGTACTACTGTCTCCTGACTCTGTAGTGCTGGAGCAAGGATAGCCTCTAACTCTTCCTTCCACCACATCTCCAAGCCCTGCACTCCTGGACTCCACACCACCTCCATAACTCCACCCACAGATCCCCAACTCCACTTTGCAAGCCAGCAAAATTCCACCTACAGCAACAAGTGAAAGTATGTGGTCACGCCCAGGAAGCAGTCACCACATGCCCAAAGGGATTTGCCTCCATTTCAAAGAGAAAGATCAAAACCAGCTTGCAGGGTTCCAAAGGATGTCACCAGCTTGGATGTCTAATATCACTCCTGGCCCCAACCTCGGTGGATTGCTGGAGTAAGGTATGCTTAGAAATTCATTTAGCCATTCGGCTGCCTGTTTACTCTAGACAACAATCACATGAAGGTATGTCTGACTATAGAAAGAGTTAAGGCATATAAGGTAACCAGTCCAGTGCTGATTAATTCTGCCATCTGAGCAGTGCGGCGGACTTTATTAGTAATTCCATGTTACAAGAGTAACGCGGAATTACGAAATTCTTCCAATTCTGCAGCCGAAATAAAAAATTCCACACACCCCTAGTTACTTGGCTAACCACTCCTTGTAACACGTATTTTCCTCACTTTGCCTGGGATTGACTGATGCAGATGTCTTAGCACTCATGGAGGAGACATCTGCAGTAGTACAATTTACATTTGCCATGAATCTGATTCTAATCCCTGGCATGCTAAAAGGATAGGGTTTTTGGTCATGAACATACCTTTGCAAATGGATAGACCATTGTGAATGGAGCACTGGGTCTGTAAAAGTGCAGAAATGCTTTTTGTTTTTTGTACTTCGCTTCATCAGTACTACTTTTAATAATTTTGAAGCATACAGAAATCAAAATCTGATACTTCCCTTACACAAAGCTTCAGCATTAATGGGCATTAACACTGATTTCTCATTACTCTACGTCAGGAGATAATGGGGCATATTAGCAAGAACATGCGATAAATATCGCAAACCTTGCTTAGCGCGCCTTTTTTATCGCCGGCTATCGCTGGATATTACAGCGGAAATAACATGCTATTAGCAAGGTTTATCTCCATTGCGATAAAATATCCAGCGATAGCGGCGAAACCCAGCTTTAACGCGAGAAATCCAGCGATAAAATCCTATCGCTAATTCTGGGGACTTAACCTTACAATCCACCTCCCATTGACTTTCATTGCTAAGTCATGTTTTTATCAGTTCTAAAAAACAAGCGCTAATCGGGGTTTTTTTATCGCTTCGCGGGTATTGCTAATAGGCGATAGGTATGTAAGCGACTGTTTTCTGTCGCTTTTAGTTGGGAACGCCTACCTTGCATGTCATTAGCGATAATTATCGCTGACATGCAAGGCGATGTAAAACCCGGCCGCTATCGCCGGAAAGCTGTCGCTAACGCCTGTTAGCGACAGCTTGCTAATAGGGCGTTAAAAATATCGCCGCTTTAGCGGCAAAAAGTGCCGCTAAAGCGGCGATAAAGCCCTTGATAATATGCCCCATTATTTCTCCTTTATCCTCTCTTAAATGCATTGTCTCATATAAAGTAAGAAAATAAATACCCACGCCATAAGGTTGGGAAATGGTTCAGGTGCACCAGAGCCACATGACCTTCATTCTCTCCAAAATATTGTGGCTGAGATTTGGGGAGCATTTTAATAATATTGAGAAAATAACACAGCTTCTAATAATGTGCAGAAATTAATGTGTGGGCTTTAATAGAAAATAAAATGCGTTTAAGTGCAAGAATTTGTAGTAGGCAACCATATTTACTCATACTAGGTCTTACTAGCTGAAGGAACATTGTCTGACAAGCTGACCATGACTAAAAGAAATGCTAAAGTCGAATAAAATGTTTATTGCCTGACCTTTCCATGAACATGTTTTTCATAAGGAATAATAGTTGCATAAATGTTTTCATCTAATTCTGGAGATGTTTCTCCTTGCACAATGTTTGCTGCTAACAAATAAATACATTTTTCATTTAGAAAGACAGATATAAAGATTCCCCTTATGGGAAAGTAGTTTTGAATGAGAAAATGAAATAGAAGTAGTCCAGATGAAACCACTAGATGATAAGAAATAGTGTAGATGCTGGAAGCTGCTATGTAGAGTCATTGTGTTTTCTGTGAGAAGACGAGGAGTGATCCTTTTCCCATGACAGCATCACAAGATGATTGGATGGTTGAAGAAGGAAGACAACCACAAGCTGAAACATTGATAAAATGTGTTGTTTATAATACTGTGTGTTCCTAGAGTAGGTTAACATGCTTTCCACTCTTTTCCCATTTTCAACTGCTTATTTCCTAGACCCAGACCTTTATGTCATGTTGCTCTGAGACTCTGAGTTTTCTGAACCTCTCTTTATAAGACGTTCTGCTTTTATTGATTTTGAATTATATAGCTGACTTTTGATGCAAAAGATTCATGCTAGATCTCTTTTACTCTCTCTCAAAATATAACTCTTTATGAGTTCTGACTGACACAATTTTCTCTCCATTCCTAGATTAGGGATTCTTTCCTACATGGAATGTGCTAAATGCATTTATTATGATTATTTGATTGACTAATATTGATTATTGATTTCTGTCAATTTTTTATGATTGAGATTAATACAAATTAGCGTGCAACTTTCAATAAAGATGGATTACTAAAATATTTCGTTAATAAAACCCTTTAACTCATAAAAAACTCTCATTATTGACTGAAAATATGTTGGTGATTTTGATTACAATTTTTTTGATCTACAGCTCTTGATCTTCTCTAGAACAATGGCAAAGATCCATTGGACCAAAAGAGACCTAAAAAGCAGGGATTAGCGCTGATGATCGTAAATTGAGATATTTAAGATAAGCTAAATACCCGATTCAGCAAATCGGTAGAGAGAGGATGGTTTACTATATGAGAAGAGAAGCTGTAAATAATTACCCAAGTTAGAATAATGTCCAGTCCCATAGTCCAAAGCCCAAAATTTGAAGACTGACGAGGTGCGGTTTTGAAGGCGGCAGCTGTGTTGAAGGTGTGAGTATCAATAGAGTTATGCATCACAGTTGTTGTTGATTTTATTTACATGTTGAAGATGAGTGTCAGATGAATTGGTTATGTTTATGTGCTTATTTTGAAGAAGTTGAAGAAGTGATTGGACTCCGTAGTAGTCTAAGATCCTGGGATAGACAAATAAGAGTTGATTTATGTTTTTTTTGTCTGCTAAACATTTGTGTTGTAGGTTCTGAGGTACCATTGTCTACACAATTGAGATAGGGTTTATAATGAATTGTTGTGAATGTACTAATATTGATTGGTGCTGGCAGAGCCTAATGCGCAATGGTGAAGCTACATTGAATAGGGGGTTTTCCCGCTGGTTGAGATTTCATTCATGTGTGTGGAATATCTTTTGTGTGGAAAAGTCGGGGTGTGTTAAACTTAAATATTCTCATTGATTGCTTTTGTTTTCTTCAGGGGAGCAGACAAAGATTGTTAATTTATGTTCGCTTTGTAGAATTGTGTGTGCGAGAACATTGTAAAGGAGAATGAACTGTGAGATCATATGTCAACGTGTGCCACGCTGAGATTGGTTGGTTGGTATACTGCCGCTCTGCTATTGGTTGATGACGAAACAAAGTGCAGTGCTGGCGTAGGTCAATTGTTGTGCAAGTGCTGCATAGATATTTGTTAACAAATTTTCCAAGTATTAAAGCTATAACAGGATTATTGAAAAGAGATCTGACATATACAGAATAGAATATGGGAGAGGATGTAGCCTTACGGCTAGAGCAGTTGACCTCGAAGCTGGGGAACCGGGTTCGAGTCTCGGCAACGACCCTCAACATCCTGTGATTCTGGGCAAATCGCTTAATCTACCTGTGCCTAACAAAAATTAATGTGTCCTTCTGTAACGAAACTGGTGCTCATGTTAAAGCGCTCTGATACCCGATGTCTCGGGTCTAGTACGCGCTATATAAAACATAAAAAAATTAAAGACTTGAATTGTATTGTTTGATATTTGTTGAATAACTAAAAATCATGAAATGTTTTAAAACTCCTAAAGGCTTTGTGAGAGATGATGTAAGAATTCCAGTACGGAAGGTGAAGAGGCACCTCCCCAGGGTACACCGGCACATCATATGACAACAAATGTAGGATTGCATACATGTTTGTGGCTTTGTCAATGGTGCAAGATCATTCAAAATTAGGGTCCTTTGAGTTATGCAAAATATGAAGTTAACACCTAGACACACACAGTATGAAGCATTAAATGCTTGGGAGAAATCAGCACCAGTAGGGAGAAGGGAAAATATCACAATAGAACCTAGAGAGCAGTGCGTAATTATGCAAATGCTCAATGAGATGAGGAGCAGCAGAGTTGAAAGAAAACTTAGGTAAAGCGAGTAGATTGTACCCAGCCATTACTACTGAAAAACTAGAGAAGTTGAAAAAGAATAAAGCACTGGGAAATGAAGATGAAAACAATGGAAAGAAATCAAATACCAATAAATTGTGATACAGGAGATGATATTTTGGATGCACTGTTAGCCGCACGTCCACCACCTTATGTGGCTCCTGTAAAAAAAAACAGTGAGGGTGCTTTGAGATCTAATGCAACAGTGGCCATAGCCCCTGTTGGCCCGAATGTGACTGAGATCGAAAGACATTTACAGATGACATAGCCTATTGTACAACCTGTTATAACTAAAGTTGTACCTGCCCGAGTTGATAATATTCCTACAATGATACCTCCAGGTGTTAATGCTTCTATTATAACTGTACCAGCACCTCTTGCCAGGATTATAACAGCCTAACCATTAGAGATTTGCATGACAACTGCCCAGATGAAGAAAGTTTCTAATACGGTAGTTCAAGGTGCTGTTGGAAGAGCACCTGTGGCAGGGCTTATCCAGACAGCGCAGAATTCACAAATTGTTGTCTGGACACTATTGTTAACTGTTTAATCTTTGAGAGAAGAGAGAAGGATCATCTTTAAGACACCAGCCACACAGGGTGAGATTAACCTATTTGAAAATGGAATTTTTCCCACATGGTTTGAAGATATGGCAGGGAATAAAAGAAAGGAGAAGCAGAAAATCAGGTTCCCACAGAGATAGAGAAGGAGAGACTGTTAAATGTTCTGAGATTAAAAATAGCATTAAAAGAAATAGACAATGTTTAGATCTTGAGGATGCAAATCAGTATCAAGAAAAAGAACTGCTATATTTGAGAACAGAAATTACTAGATGTGCAGTGACTGACTTCTCATGATAAATTAACTGAACTAACCCAAAAACATGAAGTCGATCTTTCAAAAAGTGTCCCATTGCAGGAAAGTTTCAAGGCACAATTGGATGATGAAGCCATTGAGACAATGTGTTCTTTAACAATGTGATGACACATTACTGAATTTGTAAACGCACTCATAAATTATGTGATTTTGAGAAATTAGAGAGAAAATCGGACAAGAAGCATGAGACGAAAAATAAAGAATTAGAAGCAGTTGAAGCAAATAATGAGTAATCAACAGGTCCCACAGATGAAGGAGAAGCTTCAGCTGTTCCATTGCGAGAAATGCCATGTGGAGGGTACCTTCATCTACCTTTGAGCAGAGGAGATTTTACAGCTTCTACGAATAATTTTCCAAAATTGAGAGAGAAGTTTGTGCAGAGGTATACACAAGTAGACAGAATTGGAAAGATTTTCAAAGGTGCCGTGGACTGATTTGGATAAATTCATTGATATTGTAGTGCCAAATGATTTGTGGGTCGAGTGCAAATTGCTGTATAATTGCCACGTGCAAACCAATGAGAGATGCCTGCACTAATATACCATCTCCTGTGGTAATGAATTAATACGATGAGGGGATTACATCCAGAAAGGCAAGGTTCCTCCAAAACATACAGACAGGGTAAAGATAAAAAGAACCTCACAAAAGCCGAAAGAGACAGTGCATGATTACTATGAGCAATTGCTTCAGGTGTTTCAACAACACAGAGGACTAGAACACCCCGACAAGAGTGATATGAGTTTCTTTGTATCTCAATTTGTTCTTGGTTTAAGACTGGAGAACAGTAGGCACATACAACAGAGTGTGATTTGCTGGCAGACAAAACCGTTTTTAAAATATTGTAGCAATGAACAAGAGATGAAACAGAAAAGTTAAAGAAGAAATTGATGGTTGCCCTGATGAGATTGGCTCTAAAAGGTTTTCAGAATCAGTCGTTTGCAGGGAACCAGAGTGGAATGCAAGGTGTTGGTTTGCAGACTCAAGGTGTTCAAGGAGTAGTTGATGTTTCACAGAGTAGAAGTAGAGGTGTTCCAATTGATCCAAATTCTGGTGTAGATGTTGGAATGCTGAGGAAAATGACCCCTTATCATTTCTGTAATGAAATTGGGCATTGGAAGAGGGAGTGTGGGCTGAATCCAGATAGAATGAGTGGAAATTGTGAAATACAAGAAGGAAACCAAATGCAGGTGCAGAATGTAACCTTTCAGCAAATGTATCTATACAAAGAGAGGGGGGACCAGGAGCCAATTAAGGTCCAGTGCCCGTGCTCCTAACGTAACCGTATTAATCAAAACCGGGGGCACTGTTCCAGACGAGGGGTACAGGTAGTCACCCACTCGTTAAAGAATAAAGTATGAATATGAGTGATCCTAGGCTTTATGAGGCCCACGTGTGAGAGGAAAGAGCAAGTCTTGTCTCATAATGCCCTCACACACCCCGAAGGATGTCATGCTTCATCATCGGGCGTTTTGCTCCTCGTCGGGCCGGCGCTGCAATGCCCTACGGGTCCCCGAAGGAGTCGCTTTAACGGAGATCTTTTGAGACAAAACGCCGTATGGTGCATGCGGGTGTGTGGTGTGGGTCCTCTAAAAGAGTGCAGTGATGCGTGCAAAGTGAGTCTAAAACTGTCTAAGGGTTACCTAGCAAAAAATTTATAATAATAAAGAGGGTCACCCTTGGCAGACTAAAAACCCGTAGGTCAAGCGTTACCTATGTAGGCTTAATGGGCCCTAGGTAACTAAAGAGGTCAACATGTTTCGCGCCTGTGTGGTCCAAACAGATCCGTGGCGCTTCTTCAGGACCAAATAAATAATTAAATAAGGTGTGGTTGAGTGAACAGTGAATCCGGGGTTAATACCCTCAGTGGGTATCCGGGCGTGCACAGTAACAATGTACCCTGCAATCTAACTATAACAACTAGTTAGATATTAGCCGCTCCAGGATAACACCTAGGTAAAACAAGAAAAAAAAAGAGAAAGAAAAAAGAAGAAAAGAAATGCGTCACAGCTCATGATAGGGAATATCAATATTTCCCCAGAGCTTGTCCTTAGTTTACGCAACATAAGAAATAAATAAGTGCGAGCTAGACATGAATTATAAAGTGCCTTTCCGAAAGTGGCTGGGCTGTGGGGTCTCAACCCCGAGTGACAGGAGGGGTACCACACACGTCATGAAGGCAGGGAAGCCCTGGCGTGTGTGGTCCCACAGATCCTCAAGAAGTCACCCGCATATCCCAACAACTCCCATTCAAAAACCCAATGATAATATCACCAGGCCGTGCCTCAATATCTCACTGGCATGCTAGGTAGCATGCCTTACAAAGATGACTCTTATCGGGGTTTGATAGCCCTCCACTGTTGTAGCCCCAATATCACCTCATTGGTAACAGTGACCATGTCACACACAATCTTACCTAAAAATGAGGAGAGAGTTGCTCCATAGGCTAGTAGGAGTCGAGCGCCCGCACCTTACCGGACTAGACAGGAAATGACATAATGTAGACACACTCGTCAGTCTCATCTAGTGTTGTAACACAACAGTGCGGTATCTATCATATAACGTGAACATGCTCCACGAGACACCTTCCGGCAAGATCTTACTTACAGTTTGCTCGGGTGCTGGCTCTTGTGCACCTACCCCAACCGTACTCCTGCCTGCATGTAAATGGTCTCCGACATTGCCGCTATTTGTAGTCCCGCTAATTGATTGTGGCGGTACCTCCTTCCGGTCCGCTCGGCCAGCATCAGATTCAGCTGTCTATTGCGTGTGTGAATGCTCTCTTGCGCCTGCGTGTTGTCGAGGCCCTATGCTCCCGCGCATGCGCTGTAACTACTGTGCCCAGTCGTCATGGCAACGTGTGACGCTCTCGCCATGTCAGCGCGATCAGTTTTTACACATTAGTGAGTGCACGTTTACTAATGCTTAATTCAGTGGGAGTACTCATAAATATGGTTTGATCGTGGTCCAAAAATTGAAATCAAGAAAAATATATGTATACTGTGTGTTAGTCACCCTATCGGCGCGATCAGTAATAGTACATTTGTGAGTGTGTTAGCTACTGCGTTGTCAGAGCGAACATAGATCGATCTAATTATGGTCGTGTTTTTCCAGGGGTAACTCAAAAAATCTATATGTACTATAAACTGGTCATTGTAAGGGGGCCGATAATAGCCATCTGTATGAGCTTTTATGTTGGTGAAGGGTTATCAGCTATGGCGCTATGTTTTGGACCTATCAGTCATAGAGGTTCCAACACCATTCGCATAAATCTAAATAAAAATAAAAATAAAAATGGGTGGCGGGAAACAGTTGTTAGAGGGAGGGAGTTAGTGAGATATGGTGTGGGTGATTCAGTTATCTAGATATCACCCCATTTTCATGGCCTCAAGATTGGGGATGATATTGGTTATTGGTTATTATACCAATATAATAAACAAGGGGAGTCATGTGTTGCTAGACTTGCAATGTCAATGTGCATACAGGTTCAAAGTTCCGCCCAGGGTATCTCATCATTCAGACCATGTTCATGTGTCCGCAGACGATGTACCCAACGTTGTTCTCGACGGAGTAGGGATGTGTTGTTCCACATCTGGTTGGTCTCCAGTATTGTCCATTGTATTTCGTCACAGGAATGCCCCTTGTCAATATAATGGTTCGTCAATCTCGTCGCCGTCCGTCCCCGTCTGATCGTGCTTCTATGTTCACTGATCCTGATTTTGACAGACCGGGTGGTCATCCCTATGTATCTCAATGTACATGGGCAGGTAATCAGGTAGACACAATTCTTGGTGTTACAGTTCGTGTGTCTATACTGCTCCCATGTAAAATCACCCAAATTGAGGGTTTTGGTATGCCGTGTGAATGGGCATGCACTGCATGTACCACATGGGAAATGGCCTTTCACTGGCGGAAGATCCCACAAAGTTGACTCTTGGTGAGTTTTTTTGGCTCGTGGTCTGGTGTTGATCAATTGGTCCCGTAGATTCGTGGTCCTTTTGAACGCAAAACGCGGTCGTTCCATATTCAGGGTACCAGTATTCAGGATCTTCCAATTATGGTTAACAATGTTCTTGATCTTGTTAGACAGGGGTGTGAAGGTTGTCACACATGTAATGATGTTATCCGGTCCTTTTTCCTTTGTCTCCAGAAGTGCCTGTCGATTATTGTTTCTGGCTCGTTTCCTAGCCCTGTTGACCACCTCCTCTGGGTAGTCCCTGTCCTGGAGATTTCTTGTCAGACAGCTTGCTTGGGTATCAAATTCCTGGATATTGCTGCAGTTGCGACGTATCCTCAAAAATTGGCCGTAGGGTAGATTATCTCTCAGGGCTTTGGGATGGTGACTCTTGAAACTGAGGAGACTATTACGGTCTGTTGTTTTTTGTAGGTAGCTGTCTGTAGTTGTCCTTCCTCCAGGGTGATAAGAAGGTCCAAAAATGGGATCTCCTTATCACTGGCCGTTTTGGTGAAACGTAAGTGGGGATTCAAGTTGTTTACCCATTCATGGAATTTGTTACTGGTGTCCACATCTCCGCTCCAAAGGATGAGCACATCGTCGATGTATCTCTTCCAGGTGATCAGGTTCTCTTTGAAGGGGTTGTTGTCCGTAAAGATGTTAGTTGCTTCAAAATGTGCCATGTACAATCCTGCCAGGCTTGGAGCAAATGTGCTCCCCATGCTGGTCCCTTGTACCTGGTGATAAATGGTGGTTTTGTACATGAAGAAATTATTTTTCAATGCCATTGTAATGAGCTCAGTGATGAATTCCGCTGGTGTGTTAGTCGGGAGATCAGTTTCTTGAAGTAGTTGCCTCACTACTTCGATGGTTGCGTCTTGGGGAATGTTCGTATACAGGGCCTCCACATCCAGGGTGAGGAGGAGGTTGATGCTGTCAGTGTTGTTATTATTGATCTCCTGTATTAAATTCAGGACGTCTCTTGTGTCCTTTAGGTAAGCTGGAGTAGCCTGGACAAGTGGGCGTAAAAAATAGTCACTGAACCTGCTCAGTGGTTCCAGCAGGGAGCCTATGCCGGACACAATCGGGCGTCCCGGAGGGGGAGTTATCCCTTTATGAATCTTGGGTAAAAGATAGAAATACGGCATCCTTGGGTCCCCATTGACCAGGAATGTCGCCTCCTGGGATGAGATCCAGCCCTCATTGGCTGCTTCGTTCACCAGAATCCGTATCTGTAAGAGTAATCGATCCGTGGGATCTGTCTCTAGTCTTTTGTAGTATTCGGGGGTGCTAAGTTAATCTGGAGGGATGCCTCAGTCCTGTATCTTGACGTTCTGGTGTAGGATTGTTATGGAAAAAGGATTTGAGTCTTATCTTGCGGAACAGTTGGTGGAGTTCTTCATTCATGCGAAAATTATCTTCTTTGGGGGTGGGTACAAACCCAAGGCCCATCTCAAGGACGGTAGTTTCATCTTTATTGAGCTGTCTTTCCGACAGGTTCACAATCAGGGTCTTGGATATGTCGTGCTCCTCGTTATTCTCTGCTGTGCCTCCGGATCTTGCCATTGCACCTGCTTTTGCCCTCTTCTTCTTCCTCTGCCTCGCCCCCTGCCTCTGTTCTGAAAAGGAGGTGGCGCATTTTGGAAAAAGGGTTGCTGGAATCCCTGGTATGGTCCAGAAAGTGCTGGATACCACATGGGGCCTTGTGGTGGAAAGGGTTGGTGAGGGTACCCATACATGGGTGGCATCATTGGTGGTGGGAGGAGTCCGAGTTTAGTCGTGTTCCTTCCCCAGCTGCTGTTACTCGAGTTACTATATGTGGAGCGCCCTGAATTCACTGATGAGGATGATCCATCCTCCGATGAAACATCGCTCTCTGATGGTTTGAACACCAACTGTTCCGCAAGATAAGACTCAAATCCTTTTTCCATAACAATCCTACACCAGAACGTCAAGATACAGGACTGAGGCATCCCTCCAGATTTACCCCTTTGGCAGGGATGGTCCCCAGCGAGGTGCTAACCTTTGAGAAAGCTGTCCTCAAGGAGGCCAATTGCCTTACTGGCAAATTTACTTATGACAACATGCCTAAGAAACTACGCAACGCAGTTCACTCACTTACAGATGACGAGACTATCATCATCAAACCTGCGGACAAGGGGGCGCTACGGTCATCCTCAAAGTAGAGGACTACGAAAAAGAGTGCTCACGACAACTTAGCACCCCGAATACTACAAAAGACTAGAGACAGATCCCACGGATCGATTACTCTTACAGATACGGATTCTGGTGAACGAAGCAGCCAATGAGGGCTGGATCTCATCCCAGGAGGCGACATTCCTGGTCAATGGGGACCCAAGGATGCCGTATTTCTATCTTTTACCCAAGATTCATAAAGGGATAACTCCCCCTCCGGGACGCCCGATTGTGTCCGGCATAGGCTCCCTGCTGGAACCACTGAGCAGGTTCAGTGACTATTTTTACGCCCACTTGTCCAGGCTACTCCAGCTTACCTAAAGGACACAAGAGACGTCCTGAATTTAATACAGGAGATCAATAATAACAACACTGACAGCATCAACCTCCTCCTCACCCTGGATGTGGAGGCCCTGTATACGAACATTCCCCAAGATGCAACCATCGAAGTAGTGAGGCAACTACTTCAAGAAACTGATCTCCCGACTAACACACCAGCGGAATTCATCACTGAGCTCATTACAATGGCATTGAAAAATAATTTCTTCATGTACAAAACCACCATTTATCACCAGGTACAAGGGACCAGCATGGGGAGCACATTTGCTCCAAGCCTGGCAGGATTGTACATGGCACATTTTGAAGCAACTAACATCTTTACGGACAACAACCCCTTCAAAGAGAACCTGATCACCTGGAAGAGATACATCGACGATGTGCTCATCCTTTGGAGCGGAGATGTGGACACCAGTAACAAATTCCATGAATGGGTAAACAACTTGAATCCCCACTTACGTTTCACCAAAACGGCCAGTGATAAGGAGATCCCATTTTTGGACCTTCTTATCACCCTGGAGGAAGGACAACTACAGACAGCTACCTACAAAAAACAACAGACCGTAATAGTCTCCTCAGTTTCAAGAGTCACCATCCCAAAGCCCTGAGAGATAATCTACCCTACGGCCAATTTTTGAGGATACGTCGCAACTGCAGCAATATCCAGGAATTTGATACCCAAGCAAGCTGTCTGACAAGAAATCTCCAGGACAGGGACTACCCAGAGGAGGTGGTCAACAGGGCTAGGAAACGAGCCAGAAACAATAATCGACAGGCACTTCTGGAGACAAAGGAAAAAGGACCGGATAACATCATTACATGTGTGACAACCTTCACACCCTGTCTAACAAGATCAAGAACATTGTTAACCATAATTGGAAGATCCTGAATACTGGTACCCTGAATATGGAACGACCGCGTTTTGCGTTCAAAAGGACCACGAATCTACGGGACCAATTGATCAACACCAGACCACGAGCCAAAAAAACTCACCAAGAGTCAACTTTGTGGGATCTTCCGCCAGTGAAAGGCCATTTCCCATGTGGTACATGCAGTGCATGCCCATTCACACGGCATACCAAAACCCTCAATTTGGGTGATTTTACATGGGAGCAGTATAGACACACGAACTGTAACACCAAGAATTGTGTCTACCTGATTACCTGCCCATGTACATTGAGATACATAGGGATGACCACCCGGTCTGTCAAAATCAGGATCAGTGAACATAGAAGCACGATCAGACGGGGACGGACGGCGACGAGATTGACGAACCATTATATTGACAAGGGGCATTCCTGTGACGAAATACAATGGACAATACTGGAGACCAACCAGATGTGGAACAACACATCCCTACTCCGTCGAGAACAACGTTGGGTACATCGTCTGCGGACACATGAACATGGTCTGAATGATGAGATACCCTGGGCGGAACTTTGAACCTGTATGCACATTGACATTGCAAGTCTAGCAACACATGACTCCCCTTGTTTATTATATTGGTATAATAACCAATAACCAATATCATCCCCAATCTTGAGGCCATGAAAATGGGGTGATATCTAGATAACTGAATCACCCACACCATATCTCACTAACTCCCCTCCCTCTAACAACTGTTTCCGCCACCCATTTTTATTTTTATTTTTATTTAGATTTATGCGAATGGTGTTGGAACCTCTATGACTGATAGGTCCAAAACATAGCGCCATAGCTGATAACCCTTCACCAACATAAAAGCTCATACAGATGGCTATTATCGGCCCCCTTACAATGACCAGTTTATAGTACATATAGATTTTTGAGTTACCCCTGGAAAAACACGACCATAATTAGATCGATCTATGTTCGCTCTGACAACGCAGTAGCTAACACACTCACAAATGTACTATTACTGATCGCGCCGATAGGGTGACTAACACACAGTATACATATATTTTTCTTGATTTCAATTTTTGGACCACGATCAAACCATATTTATGAGTACTCCCACTGAATGAAGCATTAGTAAACGTGCACTCACTAATGTGTAAAAACTGATCGCGCTGACATGGCGAGAGCGTCACACGTTGCCATGACGACTGGGCACAGTAGTTACAGCGCATGCGCGGGAGCATAGGGCCTCGACAACACGCAGGCGCAAGAGAGCATTCACACACGCAATAGACAGCTGAATCTGATGCTGGCCGAGCGGACCGGAAGGAGGTACCGCCACAATCAATTAGCGGGACTACAAATAGCGGCAATGTCGGAGACCATTTACATGCAGGCAGGAGTACGGTTGGGGTAGGTGCACAAGAGCCAGCACCCGAGCAAACTGTAAGTAAGATCTTGCCGGAAGGTGTCTCGTGGAGCATGTTCACGTTATATGATAGATACCGCACTGTTGTGTTACAACACTAGATGAGACTGACGAGTGTGTCTACATTATGTCATTTCCTGTCTAGTCCGGTAAGGTGCGGGCGCTCGACTCCTACTAGCCTATGGAGCAACTCTCTCCTCATTTTTAGGTAAGATTGTGTGTGACATGGTCACTGTTACCAATGAGGTGATATTGGGGCTACAACAGTGGAGGGCTATCAAACCCCGATAAGAGTCATCTTTGTAAGGCATGCTACCTAGCATGCCAGTGAGATATTGAGGCACGGCCTGGTGATATTATCATTGGGTTTTTGAATGGGAGTTGTTGGGATATGCGGGTGACTTCTTGAGGATCTGTGGGACCACACACGCCAGGGACTTCCCTGCCTTCATGACGTGTGTGGTACCCTCCTGTCACTCGGGGTTGAGACCCCACAGCCCAGCCACTTTCGGAAAGGCACTTTATAATTCATGTCTAGCTCGCACTTATTTATTTCTTATGTTGCGTAAACTAAGGACAAGCTCTGGGGAAATATTGATATTCCCTATCATGAGCTGTGACGCATTTCTTTTCTTCTTTTTCTTTCTCTTTTTTTTCTTGTTTTACCTAGGTGTTATCCTGGAGCGGCTAATATCTAACTAGTTGTTATAGTTAGATTGCAGGGTACATTGTTACTGTGCACGCCCGGATACCCACTGAGGGTATTAACCCCGGATTCACTGTTCACTCAACCACACCTTATTTAATTATTTATTTGGTCCTGAAGAAGCGCCACGGATCTGTTTGGACCACACAGGCGCGAAACATGTTGACCTCTTTAGTTACCTAGGGCCCATTAAGCCTACATAGGTAACGCTTGACCTACGGGTTTTTAGTCTGCCAAGGGTGACCCTCTTTATTATTATAAATTTTTTGCTAGGTAACCCTTAGACAGTTTTAGACTCACTTTGCACGCATCACTGCACTCTTTTAGAGGACCCACACCACACACCCGCATGCACCATACGGCGTTTTGTCTCAAAAGATCTCCGTTAAAGCGACCCTTCGAGGGACCCGTAGGGCATTGCAGCGCCGGCCCGACGAGGAGCAAAACGCCCGATGATGAAGCATGACATCCTTCGGGGTGTGTGAGGGCATTATGAGACAAGACTTGCTCTTTCCTCTCACACGTGGGCCTCATAAAGCCTAGGATCACTCATATTCATACTTTATTCTTTAACGAGTGGGTGACTACCTGTACCCCTCGTCTGGAACAGTGCCCCCGGTTTTGATTAATACCTTTCAGCAAATGCCAATGCAGAGACAGGTTCCAATGATGCAAGTTCCACAATCCCCAATGGTCTCACAGAATATGGAAAATCCTAGATTTAATGTAAATCAGATGCCTAAGGCAAATCCAAACCTTTTTCAGAATCAGAACCTATTTTAACAATACCCCATGTTAGATGATGACAGTTTTGGCGTAGATAATTCCCAATGAGGGTGCGTAAGGAGAGAGGAAGATTGTGTGCCTGCCGCAGTCCTAGAGGTAGATCAGAGTGGAACATTTGTAGAAGGAGCAGTTAAGGGTTACCAAGTGTCATTTTTGATGGACACTGGAGTGGCCCATTCCACTGTTAGAACAGCAGAAGTCCCAGACCTGCCCCTCTCAGGAAAAAAGTTCCAAGTTGTAGGAGTTACAAATAAACAGATAACAAACCCAATTTCAGAAAAGGTTGCAGTAAAAATTGGTTCATTTGAAGAAAGCCATTAATTTGTGCCTGTGATTCTAGTCCTGTAAATCTGTAAGGGAGAGACCTGTTGTGCAAGTTAAATTGCACTATTTACCAGATGGTGTTGAGTTTCAGACTCATGATGAAGATGTTGAATTTAAAATGTCCAGTCAAGAAACAGCCATAGGAGTATATCCAGTGAGAACTGTAGATGATTTACCTCCTGATTTGAAAGAGACTTTGAACCCAGAAGTATGGGACTTTGCAGGGAAATATATTGGACTAATAAAAGGTATAAAACCAGTCCAAATTACAGTGAAATCTAATGCTGTGTATCCGAGAACACCACCATATAATTTAACACCTGAGACAGTAGCAGAAATAACTCCAGTAATTGAAGACGTCCTGACGAATGTGAGTCTAAAAGAAATTGTTGGAAGCCCTTGTAACCCTCCGATCATGGGTTTGCAGAAGCATAAAGGTAAATATTGATTGCACAAGATCTTTGAAAGATTAATAGCATTGTTGTTCCATGCTGTCCTGTAGTAACAAATCCAGCCACCATCCTTTTCCTAATTCCGTGCACTGCAGAATGGTTTTCCATTGTGGAATTGTGTCAGACTTTTTCTTTGTTCCATTAACTGAGGACAGCCAGTTTCTGTTCTGTTTTGTGTTCAGAGAGAGGAGATTTGGCATGGTACATAGTTCCAGAAAGGTATACAAAAAGCCCATCCATTTTCGATCAGATCTTGAAACAGAATCCTGAATCTCTGCATATGCCTTACAGATCAGTTCTCGTGCAATATGTTGATGACATTCTTGTGGCATCAGATACACGTGGAGCTTGCAGACAGGATACAACTGCATTGTTAAATCACTTGTCTGAGAATGGACATAAAGCTCAGGGAAGAACAAAAGCTATGCCGATAAGACTTATACAACACCTCAAGCGACACAAAAAGGGCACACATGAACCCCATACACAACATATGTTGTTCTCCATCCATCGGAGCTAGGTGCTGGCTTAAGTCATAATGCTAAGCTAAAAGTGCTTAGATTTGGTCAAATTTATAAAATTAAGCACTATTTGCTGCTTCCAGGAGACCAGGGCTCTGGCTGAGTTTACCGTTGATGGATTTGCTGTGTTTTCAACAAAAGCTACAAAGGAAGCAAAACACTGAAACCGAGAGGTGGTCTTAATACCTGCATTTCCACTCAACTGGATACAGTTGGCCAAGTGTTCACCCAAATTAATAAGAACCTTCAAATGCTGGTGATTTCGGGTGAATTTTGGGTGTTAACCATAATAAATGTTTACTTTTTGCCTGGCCAGCAAGCCGACTTTCACAGGCAATTGAACGAATTGGAGAAGTACATTAACATTGCCCTGAAAAATATTTTGTCTCCTCACCATTCATGAGCAAAGCAACATGTCATCCTGGTTGTCCGGGGATTTCAATACCTAACCTGATGACACAATGGCCAATTTAGATGTGCTGCACAATCATGTTATCCGCAAACCAACCTATACACATACTTTGCTAACTCGCCGCTCTAGGAGAGGCGCCTCTCTAACATCTTTTGTGCTTAAAAATGTCTTCGTCCTCTAAACAGATCCATGCCATCAGATTCGCCTGCTCATCATACCTTCTGATCAGGGGGTCACGCAAGCTTGATAGAATATATTCCAATGAATATGGAGTCCAGGCAGCTGGTTGACAACTTTGCAATAGAGCAAAGAATTGAGAGCGATCATGACCCATTGAGGATTAAATCGAACACTACCTGCATCCCTGAGCTGAGGAAAAGTGAATTACGATTAACAGCTAACAGGAAGTCCATTGCATGGCATGAATACAGCAGAGCAGAATTGTGCCCCGACATAGCCCAAAATCTCTTGCAAATAGCACTCAGGGATTGGCAAGAGTCTAGCAATCTCAACCACCCAGAGATCCTTCCAAGATTTGAGAATGTAATTAGTTTGCCACAGACACATTGTGGTCGACAACTAGACCGTGGAAAAGACAATCTGGTAATTGTAACACCTTGCATATAGAAGGGTTTGACCATGAGTGCTGCAAGTTAAAATCTGCACTTGCACTGGCTTTGAAAGCAAGGTATGACACTCCTGACAGGGGCAATCAGTTTAAAGAGCTAAGGCAAATGCACAAGAGTCTAAATAAATATTTTTTTAAAAACAAGTCCAAGTAAAGGCCTGGAAGGCTTTTATGGAGGCTCTGGGGAGCAAGAACACCAGGCACTTCTGGGAACTAATAAGGTGGGGATCACAAGGTACCCCAAGACAGCTGGAAAATGCTATTACGTCTGTTTCCTGGTTTCACCATATTTCCATGTCATATAGTCTTCCAAGTTGGAGTAACCCTACTATTGAGGGATTAAAACTGGGGAACAAAGGACATCCGAATAACAATTGTTCTATGGAGGATTCTCAAAGCACTTTAACACTGAGGATAAAAGAAGGTGAACCAACAAACAAGGAGAGTGAAATTCGATTAGCAAACCTTAGCCAGAAACAAAACAAGGCCCAAGGGCCTGATCGGATTCCAGCTGACAGGTACAGATCGGAACTTACTTCTTGGGTACCTATTTTGACTGCAGTGCACAATGAAATTTGGTCCCAGGAAAGGGTACCAGCATCATGGAATTCTGTGACAAGTATTCCCTTACATAAGAAAGGTCCCCGGAACAATCCCTCTAATTTCCAGCCAATCTCCAATCTCCCTACTCGATGTAGCAGGGAAAATATATGCCAAAAGTTTGCACACTAGTCCAGATGACTTGGTAAGTGATGATGTGATCATCAATGCTTCACAAGCAGGTTTCCAGAAAGGGCAAGGAACAATCAATCAAGAAATGCGACTATTTATTATTTGCCTGAAATACAGTATCAAAAAGTCAAAAATATACCTGACTTTTTTAGATCTAAAAATGGGCCTTGACACTATGGCCGTGAACTACTTTGGCAAACATTTTGAGCTCAGGGTTCCCCAGTAAAATTACTGGAAAATTACTGTCAGCTATTAAGGAATTATATAGCAATAATACTTCATCGGTCAAGTATGATTCATGGGGTGAAATTACTGATAGCTTTAGTACAAACATTGGGGTCAGACAAGGATGTGTATTGGCTCCAGCCTTGTTTATCATTTTCATCAACAACACCGCTGACTGTCTTGGGGCCCTAAATCTTGATGTACCAGTCTGAGGGGGGTGGCAATCTTGATTTTTGCAGACGACACAGTGCTTCTGTCACGTACAGAACTGGCCATGCACAAGCTTTTGTACGCATTTGAGAATTATTGTAACAAAAAGGATCTACGTATCAATACTGAGAAAACAAAATCCATGATTATAATGGAAGTCCTAAACTGAGAAACTTTTTAAATATTTATGGAATAATGCTGCATTGTTTCAACTACTACTTTTACCTAGGAGTAAGGTTTGACTCCATGTTGGCTTGGTTCGCCCAGTTGATTAAAGGAGAGGCAACATTGAGTCAATTTGCTGTCAGGGTATTAAGTTTTGACAGAGACCAGGGGAGAAGACTGATTGGGCCCCCCGTTGAAGCCTACAGTGTGCAGGCCATTGCTGCAGGCCTCTATGGGGCAGAGCTATGAGGCTACAAGTATGTGAAAGGGTTGGTTATTCATGTTGCCTTCTCCTGCTTGGCCCTGAGACTCCTATGGATGCATTAAGGCATGAGCTGGGTTTTAACTTTATTGAACTGCATGCAGCATTACGTCCTATCCTATATTTGGTAAAAATTTGGACAAAACCCAATTTGGAACCCTACCTGGTCATTATGCAAGAGGTTTGGATGCAAACCAACCAAGTCGAATTACCCTGGTTTAGTCATGCGCCCATCACCCTGCAAATCATAGGATGTACTGATTGCTGATCTGAACCGAGAGAAATGACGAAGGACACTAGGCAGGCTGTGAAGGAAAGGTTTTGGCAATATAGGTCAACCAACCTGCTAGGATGGAAGTTAGAACAGTTTTGGATACTCACGCCCCTTCCCATTTTAAAACTATATCTGGATAAAGTGTAATCCCCTTTTAAAAGACCACTGTATATTAATTTTAGGCTAGGTACTTTGCCGGTGAAGCAGAACACTAGCTCATGGCAAAAGGGTGGGAGTAGTTCATCCAACTGTGGTTGTAAACTCGTGAGGGTAGTGTCTGAAATGCACTATATGCTGCTTTGCACTTTTACATTAAAAGCTAGAAGAGAATATCTCTGCCCACATTTTATAGACTATGTTGCGAGAAATTGTAAGGATGGCTTGACATTGTGTATGCGCACTGATTCTGAACAAATCATTAATCAAATATCTTCATATATATATATATATATATATATATATTATCTACTGGCGGTCGCCAGTAGATAGTTATAGTTAGGACCTATTTTCCATAGGAAATCCGCGACATTCTATTTGAAATAACTCTTGCGTCGGTTGACGAATCTTTGCGATTTTTCAAACTTTATGGCCCGCTCCGGTCCGCTCCTACCCTGAAAGTCTCAGGGTGATTCATCAAGCGGGGGCCGAGAAAAAAGGGGGGTCCCAAAACGTGTTTTCCCCATCCATTTTCCCATGGGAAACTTTAGACACGGCTACAGCCCGAACTGCTGAACGGAATTACACCAAATTTGGCAAAGAGGTTGTTCTTGGTTCAGAAAGAACCCTTTTTGTTAAATGGTGTAAATCTGTTCAGTAGTTGCGGAGAAATTAAAAAAATAAGAGTCAAAAAATCAATTTCCCATAGGAAACTTTATGCAAGGCTACAGCCCGAACTGCTGAACGGAATTACACCAAATTTGGCAAAGAGGTAGTTCTTGGTTCAGAAAGAACCCTTTTTGTTAAATGGTGTAAATCCGTTCAGTAGTTGCTGAGAAAATCAAAAGTAAAAGTACATATATATCTATGGCCGCGTAGGATTCGCGCACCCTCCCGATCACGAGCTGCATGCTAATTGGCTGTCAACACTCCAAATCAGGAAGTGTTGGCAGCCATTTATCCCTCGGTAGAACCGAGGGACAGAAACAAGTGCGCAAAGCGCAAAAAGGGAGCAGGGTAGAAACACCCTGACCCCTAGGTCTGCTCAGGGGTCCCACAAGGACCCCCTGGGCAAACTTATTATTATTTTTTTTTTTAAATCGGCAGGATGCGCTCAGGGTGCGCGGATCCTGCCGAAAAAAAAAAAATCGAGCGCTTGATCTCCGCGCTTCAATGTAAATTTGCCCCCGGGTGGCCCAAGTCCCGGGGGCATGCGGGGGGAGGGGGGTGTGTAAATTGTTTATATGGGGGACCTCTAAGGCCCCCCAAGCCCCGGGGACCGCCACCCCACGGGACTTAATTTAAAAAATGGTGCGGGAGGGCTCTCCTGCCCTCCCGCAGCCCGGGGACCGCCACCCCCGGGGCTTCTTTTTAAATTTAAAATAATGTGTGGGGGGCTCCAGCCCCCCACACGCCCGGGGACCACCACCTCCCGGGGCACATAGAAAATAAATGTGGGGGTCCGTTACGGACCCCGAGCCCAGGGACCACCACCTCCCCGGGGTTGTGCAATTCAAGGGGAGGGGGCCGCGCGGCCCCCTCCTGGAAACCCTTGATGGCCCTGAGGACCGCCACCCCCGGGGCCGGCTCCTGCAGTGTCCCGGGGTGCCTACCCCCGGACACTGTAGTTTGCAATGACAGGACGGGAGCCTCGCGGCTCCCGTCCTGTCATTACAAACTGCTTGGATATTGAGGCGAGAGCAGGAAACCTGCTCTCGCTTCCCATATCAAAGACAGTGCTTTCCACATGGGGAGCAGCATGTTAGCTGCTCCCCATGTGGAAAAGCAATGCCGGCTTTCGCGCAGGAGGCGGGGAGCCGGCTGGGACTGTGGGGGATTGGGGACCCCCACAGTCCCCAACCAGAGGCCAGGCCCCGGGGGATGGGGTCCCCGGGGCCATAAGTGGCCAGGGAGGGGGCCACGCAGCCCCCTCCCCAAATTAGTAAAAAATTAAAAAAATAAATAAAAGTGCAAGGCCGGCCCGGAGGATGGGGTCCCCGGGGCCTTAAATGGCCTGAGGGGGCCACGCAGCCCCCTCCAAATAAAAAATTGAGGGCATGCCCCGGGGATGGGGTCCCGGGGCCAATACAGGCCCAGGGAAGGGGGCCACGCGGCCCCCTTCCCGTTTTTTTTTCATTTAAAAAAAAAAAATGCTCAGGCCCCGGGGATGGGGTCCCCGGGGCCAAAGTGGGCAAGGGAAGGGGGCCACGCAGCCCCCTCCCTTTAAAAAAAAAAAAAAAAAAAACGACCGGCATCGTGCCGGAGGCCCCGCCCCCTCCCTGCAGTACTCTGCAAACGCGCCCCCTGGCGCGTTTTAAGAAAGGAAGTAATTCCCCTTGAATACTGGGGGTCCCTGGGGACCAACTAGCCCACCAGGAACCTCCAGTATGCGCCAGGGGCTGCGTTGCAGAGAGGTGTACAGAGGCCACGACCCTTTTACACCTCTCTGCAACGCAGCTCTGTGGCGCTTTTAGAAGTATATGGTGGCCTAGTTGGACTCCAGGGACCCTCAGGATTCAAGGGGACTTAATCCCCCAACTTAAAACACGCCACGGGCGCGTTTGCACAGTGGTGAAGGGAGGGGCGGGGCTTCAGGTGACATGTGTGCAAACAGGCCCCGTGGCGCGTTTTAAGATGGGGAATTAAATCCCCTTCAATCCTGAGGGTCCCTGGGGGCCAACTAGCCCAACAGGTACATCCAGAAAGCGCCACAGAGCTGCGTTGCAGAGAGGTGTAAAGGGGTGTGGCCTCTCTACACGTCTCTGCAACGCAGCCCCTAGCGCATACTGGAGGTTCCTGGTGGGCTAGTTGGCCCCTAGGGACCCTCATGATTCAAGGGGACTTAATCCCCCAACTTAAAACGTGCCACGGGGTGCGTTTGCACAGATGTTACCTCAGGCCCCGCCCCCTCCCTTCACCATTGTGCAAATATTCCTCTAAAATCTGCCGAACTACGAATTCCGATTTACTCACCTGTTATCAGGAGAGACCTCAGTGCTGCATCTTTCAGCCCAGTACTAATCCTGAAAAGTAATTTTAACCGTACTTACCAGTAACTTGAATTTCCTTCCATAGGATATCATTGCCTGCTTTTTGCTGAAAAAGTTTCTAAGTGTTGATTTTTGAAACATACAAATATTCCTCTAAAATCAGCCGAAATACGAATTCCGATTTACTCACCTGTTATAAGGAGAGACCTCAGTGCTGTATCTTTCAGCCCAGTACTGGTGCTGAAAAGTAATTTTAACCGTACTTACCAGTAACTTGAATTTCCTTCCATAGGCTAACATTGACTGGTTTCACTTGGAAATTCTTCTAAGTGTGGAGTTTTGGAACTTTAAAATATTCCTCTAAAATCAGCCGAAATACCAATTCCGATTTACTCACCTGTTATCAGGAGAGACCTCAGTGCTGCATCTTTCAGCCCAGTACTGATCCTGAAAAGTAATTTTAACCGTACTTACCAGTAACTTGAATTTCCTTCCATAGGATATCATTGCCTGCTTTTTGCTGAAAAAGTTTCTAAGTGTCAATTTTTGAAACATACAAATATTCCTCTAAAATCAGCCGAAATCCGAATTCTGATTTACTCACCTGTTATCAGGAGAGACCTCAGTGCTGCATCTTTCAGCCCAGTACTGGTCCTGAAAAGTAATTTTAACCGTACTTACCGGTAACTTGAATTTCCTTCATAGGCTAACATTGACTGGTTTCACTTGGAAATTCTTCTAAGTGTGGAGTTTTGGAACTTTATAATATTCCTCTAAAATCAACCAAAGTACGAATTCCAATTTACTCACCTGTTATCAGGAGAGAACCCAGTGCTGCATCTTTTAGCCCAGCACTGACCCTGAAAAGTAATTTTAACCGTACTTACCAGTAACTTATATTTTCTTCCATAGGAATCCATTGTCTGGTTTTCAGCAGAAAAGTTTCAAAGTGTCGATTTTCACAAACTACAAATATTCCTTAAAAATCGCCTGTATGACTTAAACGCATTCTTTCAACTGTTTACAGGAGATGCACCAGTGCTGGATCCAGGATCCAACACTGAGTAAGAAAAAGTAACGATAACAGTTTTTACCTGCTAAGTGAATTTCCTTCCATAGGATAACATTGGTGATTCTATGTGAAAAAGTTTCGAAGTGTCAACTTTTAAAATACAATAATATTCCTTAAAAATCACTACTGTAACCAAAACGCTTTTACTCAACTGTTTACAGGAGATGTCCCAGGACTGAATCTAGGATCCAGTTCTGTGGTTAGAAAAGTAATCCATAAAGTAACTAATTGCATTTAACTAGAAATTCACATTGAGCTGAATGTTGCATTGTGTTTGAAAATGTGTTGCCCATTGCAACAACTGTAACTACTGTACTTAAAAGTCTATTGCCTATGTGCAAAGTATTTAAACTAAAGTAATTCATTCTCAGAAAGTATTTTTGTAATGTAATGTATAATGTAATTACAATGTAATTTAAAAAATAAAATATGTAAAAAAAAATGTTTTTAAAAATGTAGTAAATCAGTATGACAAAAATTAATATAACAATTAATACATTTAAAAATTGTCATTTACAAAACCTTTGAAATTCACTGAAAAAACCGTAGGTTTCAGACATGTTATAGTTAGGAATTAGCATTTAAAAAACCTTTGAAATTCACTGAAAAAACCATAGGTTTCAGATATGTTATAGTTAGAAATTAGCATTTAAAAAACCTTTGAAATTCACTGAAAAAACCATAGGTTTTAGGGACAGTTATAGTTACTTGGACATTGCACTCGTACAAAACCCGTGAAATTCCCCCGTTATAGTTAGTTCAGCTAACTATAACTCGCGCCCCATAATGCACTGCTGATGACGTCACATATTACATCACTCATGACATGGTCAGTGACATCACTGATGACATCACTGATGACATCTCAAATGACATCACTGATGACATCATCCACGTGATAATCTGATGCACCTCCTCACACCCTAATATAACCTTTGATACACCCACTCTAAATTACAGACTGCCATTCGCAAAACCATAGACACTCCAACACCAATAACTACATACCCACTCACTGATTCATAGGTCTACGCACACATCCACTCACTCACCCGTACAGTCACTCATACTTACGGTCACTCAGTACTAGGACTATCATATGCACTCTTACTCCTATATAGACACTCAAACACCGCCACTCATCCATAGAGGTACTCACACACCTAGTCAGTCATGCAAATAATTAAACACACTGCCATTTACTCACCTATACAGTTATACACACACCAGCTCACTTACTCATACAAATACTAGCACATTCTTACGCTCTTATACAATCACTGATACAAGCACACACTCATCCATACAGCCACTATCACAATCACTCACTCTCGCTTATAGCTATTTATATACTCCAACACACATATATACTGCCTTTCACATATGTAGTTACTCACACATGTACCACTGGGACATACATTCACTCACTAACACACTCTTACACACACTTACCCACCCATACAGTCTATCACAGATGCACTCTTGAAACCATCCACCCAGTGAATCACCCACTCACACATCTATGCACAGAGTCACACACACCCCTCCCACACAAACACTCAGGCACCCATACAGATACTCAGACAACCATTCAATAACTCATATAGACACTCATGTAGCTATTCACAAACACATGCAGCCACTTACACAGCAACAGACAGACGGATACAGACATTCACCCAGTTTAGTCACTAACCCATGCATTCAGTAAGATACGTTAAATCACTCACTTATAGAGTCAGTCACGCACCTACTAAATCATCCATACTAACACTTACACACCCACTCATTCTTCAATACGTCTTTTCCTATATATATTAAAAATATTTAAACTTTACAGAAACACACAGTCACTGGATGATGTCATCAGTGATGTCATTTGAGATGTCATCAGTGATGTCACTGACCATGTCATGAGTGATGTAATATGTGACGTCATCAGCAGTGCATTGCGGGGCGCGAGTTATAGTTAGCTGAACTAACTATAACGGGGAATTTCACGGGTTTTGTACGAGTGCAATGTCCAAGTAACTATAACTGTCCCTAAAACCTATGGTTTTTTCAGTGAATATATATATATATATATATATTTGTGGCTTGGAGAATAACTGGACAGTTGCATTAGTCAGGCTATTTGGAAGTTTTTATTACAATCCCCACTCACCTAAATTTAAATGTATGTATTATGGATTATTTTGTAGCCATTGCAATTTGTCTGTGACAAGAGGTGGCTATCAGCCATGTACTAGCATGTTTCATTGTCATGTTATGTTTAAATCACTGAAGGATGCTATTTTATTTTAACCGTTTGTATATCTTGCTGTGCATATCGTATAGCCTGTAGATGTCAGGCTTACACAATAAAAAAAATAAACTTAAGACAGTAAGGGCTGATTACGATGCGGCCCATAAAGGCTCTGACCTGGTCGCATTATAATGGGCCGCTCGGTTTACTGTTCGACCGCCGCATTATGATGCTGGGGGTCGGAAAGTAAACCGGGCGGTCATTCTGGCTGACTTACGATGGGCTCATGGAGCCAGTCTGACAGTCGGAATCGGCTCATTATTCCAAAAGGCGGGCCTTTCCACCCTTGAGATTACAATGCATGGTTCAAACATGGTTTCCATGCCAGCCTGTCTGACTTAGAAACCGTGTCAGAAAACATGTTTGGGGGCCCCCAGCAGGGCCCCTTTGTGTGTGCGGCCTCAGGTTGGGGGCTGAGGTGGCACCTATGGTGCCCCCCTGTTGATCCATGCACCTTGTGGCAGGCACCACAGGGTGTAGGGATGAACAACAACACCTCCCATTTCTCAATGGGAGCTTGTGTTATGGCTGGTTTACGGCAGTAAGACGAGCTCCTGTTGAGAAATGGGAGCATGCGACCGATCAATGTTCGGTCGCATTGTAATTAGCCTATCGGGACCACCGACCGGAGGTCGGTCAGTCCCATGACTGAGATGCTGTTGAGTCCGCCTGACATCATAATCAGGCCCAAAGTCTCTCCAGGTAAACTGCAATACTGTCAAAAAGACGTCCAATACTTGGGACATATCATTGAGAATGGTGTCACAAGAGAGAGTGGAGACTATCCTCCGGATGAACCCACCCAGAACACAGAGAGACGTCAGAATGTTCCTGGGAATGGTTGGCTACTGTAGACAGTGGATACCAATTTCCTAGTGTCTAAGCCTTTACCGGGGCTAGACGCACACAAGAGAATGAGGGGTGAGAGGAATATGTCCCTCCTCGACCTCCCTCACAATATCTTAATCACAACCTGGAAGAGGGACAGGAAATCTTGATAGTAGAAAGTTTGTGTGGGGGAAATACACAAGAGTGATTAAAACTGGCCTCACACACAGCAAGCTGTGTCATGCTTCATCATAGGGCTGCTAACACACCTCCGCGCAGACCAACGCTGGAAGTGGAGCAATAGGGAGGGGGAAGACAATACAACATAAATTGAGAACACGGGATCACACGTGAAAAAATGTGCAGATATAGTGGTTTAAAACTGGTATCAGGGAGTCCCTATTACAATTTTAATACTGGGGACCCTGTCCAGATTAAGAATGGACTAGTGGATGCTGAGTTGGGGAGCTTATAATGAGACACCGACCCCTCCACTCTGCAAAACCGTCGACATGTTTCAGCCGGCAAAATGTACTACCCCGGCTTTCATCAGGACTCTCAGCAATATGACCCCTTAGGTACTGACCCTAGCCCCTTATGATTCAGGAGTAAGGGACAAGTCACCCTACAGAGACACTGCTCAGTTTAAATGTGGTAGAGACCTTTGCTCTCCGAGAGGAACCGAGTTCATTTAAAATCTAGACTTGAACTGGCAGGGGAGTGAGGACAGCTCCCAATAGTCACACTTTCGTCAAGGGTAGCTGTGGCCAAACATTTTGTCTCTACCGGGGCTGACACACAAAGATGTCCCTGATACGCTTCCATGGGACAAGGAGTGCTTGAAAGCTTTCTTAGAGCTGAGAGAAAGTCTCTGTCATGCCCTGTCACTAGGAATGCCTGATTACAGTAAAATGTTCCTATTGTTTTGCAGTGAAATGGAGGGCTGTACTCTCTCAGTGCTTACCCAGATGCATGGAGATACACGAACACCTGTGGCTAATTTTTCAAATACCCTTGACCCTGTAGCTGCAGGACTGCCTTCAATCGGTAGCTGTGGTCAGTGTCAGTATAGAGAAGTGTATAGAGAGATGTGGGAACATAGTGATGGGACATCCTTTAACTGTAATGGTCCAACACTCTTTAGAAATATTACTCACTTGAACAAAAGCCCAGTACATGAAAAAAGCAGCAGACTTACAAAGTATGAGCAGCAGATTCTTGCCAAATTTTGAACTCATCCACTTTGCTACCCATAAATGAGGACTCCAATGGAGATGTAGTTGAACGTGATTGCCTAAATGTCACGGATTTATGAACCAAGCCAAGGCGGACATAAAAGACGAACCTTTGATTGAGCCTGCTTCTGTAATCTTTGTGGATGGCTCATGTCTGAGAAATAATGAAGGCATCCTGAGAGCAGCTTATGCTGTCTAGACAACTCAAGAGGTTGTGGAAGCTTCTAGGCTTCGCAATATTACCTCAATACAAGTTGCAGAATTAACTGCCCTCATAAGAGCTTGCAGTCTAACAGCTCAAACAACAGTGACTATATGTACTGATAGTCAATATTATTTTGGTGGTTTCTATGATTTGGACAGTTATGTTTGCAAAGAGGTTTCATCACCTCATCTGGCACACCTATTAGAAATGGGGAACATTTAAGAAAATTGCTTGAGGCATTGGAAATGCCCACAGAAGATGCAGTTGTTAAATGTGCAGCTCACAGAAGTGGCAATGGATATATCACAGTTGGAAACAGATTTGCGAATTAAATAAGTGCACAAATTGTGCACTTGTGGCCTACACATTTAACGGGGCTTATACAAATGAATCTGAAGAGGATACTACTTTCTCAATGTTGTTGTCAGTAGCTGACACATGGGAAGAGCTTGAGAGATTGCAGTGAAATGCTTCAAAAGCAGAAGCACAGGGTTCGATCAGAGCAGGATATGGGAAAAATACAACAAAAATGTTGATGTCAGCAGACGGAAGACCAGTGTTGCCACACAGTTTATTATTTCCCATGATTCAACATTTCCATGTCCCAACACATCTAGAGAGAAACATGCAATACTGACATTATTCAGACAAAATTGTTTTAAAACTAGATTTAGGATGCTTGCAGAAGTAGTGTGCCATCGTTGTGTGACATGTCAGCAGATGAACGTAGGGATGAGAACACCAGTAACATAGGAATAACAGCGGGTCCCTTCAACAGAATGCAATTGGACTTTATCAAGATGCCTGTCTGTAATGGGCTGAGATAAGTCCTGGTTATAGTGTGCATTTTCTCTCAATGGTGGAAGCCTACCCAACATGGAGAAATGACAGTCTCAATGTTGCAAAGCTGTTGTTCAGAGAGTTGATACCTAGGTATGGTTTACCGGTTTCTCTGGAGTCAGATCGTTGGACTTATTTCAACAATGGGAACCCTACGAATGATTTGTGCAGCTTTACAGATTGAGCAGAGATCACACTGTAGTTATCGACTAGAAACCTCTGTGTTAGAATTGGGGTTTCTGGTTGTCAGAGTATGCACCCTGTACACGCAGGAACCACCACTCTAGTCAGGGTAAGCTAAATACACACTAAAAGATAAGCTGTGCTCACCCTCTGGTAGCTTGGCACAGAGCAGCCAATGTGTAAAGTATTTGTGCAACACACAGTCGCACAATGCAAACACAACAACATTATGAGTACAACAAGATGAAAACAGCAAAAATCCAATAAGAAGTATCAGAGTTATGAATTGTGAAATAATAAATCAAAATGAAGTGCTTAGAAGCGAAAAGCATTTAGGGGTTACCTGATGTCCCGCTGGACTGGGGTAAATCCAAAGTTCAGGTCGATTATGACAGGGGGGCAGACCAGCTACAAGACTCACGCAGGTCCCGCTAAAAATGTACCTTGGATGGAGCAAGCATCGACATCAAAGGCTCGATGCGTTGGTTCCGATCCACGGAAGCGATGCATCAATTTTGTTGGTTCTGTTCAGAAGAAGTCACCTTTCAAGGGCCCAGAACTGGAGTGGCACCACTTGGCAGGGCAGGACTTACAGAAGGGAGAGTCCATGTGCTGTTTCAAGGTTGAAGGTAGTCTTTGATGACCCTGAGACTTCAGAACAGGGGGCGAACCAGCAAGCCCTCTGAGTCACTCTGAGTTCAAGTGAGATGTGTCCAGTCCATATACTCAGCCTGGCAAAGATCAGCAGGCAGCAGGACAGAACAGCAAAGCAGAACATCACTTCTTCCAGAGCAGCAGTCATTCAGAGTGGCAATCCCTGTAGCACAGCAGTCTTCTATTCCCGGCAGAGGTCTTCACATGTCCAGTAGTATAATTTCTTGGTAGGGTCAGAGCCCCAGTACTTATACCCAGTTGTGCCTTTGAAGTGAGGATAACTTCAAAGAAGGGTCTTTGAAGTGCACACAAGCCCTTTCTTCCGAGCCCTGGTGCCAGACTTTCAGTAGGGAGTAATCAGCATTTTTTGTGGGACACAGGACACTGCCTATTCAGGTGTATGTGTCAGGTCTCCCCTCTCTTCCTGCCCAGGAAGAGCTATCAGAAAGCAGATGACTGCAGATGTGTTCTCTGTCACACTTACCCTTCCTGCGTTTGTGGATGTCTAGAGGGAATGCACAAAGTGTAGCTGTCCCCCACCCCAGACATGTATTGGAGACAGGCTGAAGGCACACAAAGCAGCAAGAGTAGAGAGCTGCCCACTTTCTAAAAGTGGCATTACTAAAATACTAATGTTAAATCCAACTTTACTAGTAAAGAGGACATATAATTACCATTTCTAAGATATGAAACATAATGCAGCTACTCCTTTCTAATCACAAATTACTGCTTAAAAGAGTTTTAAGGAATTCCCAATGCTAGCCTATGAGAGGAGTAGGCCTCTCAGTAGTGAAAAATGAATTTGGGTGTTTGTCACTACCAGGACATGTGGGAAGTGGACGCTTTACTCGCCCTCCTCTGGCACGGTGATTCATTCCCCCCTCCATTGCGCTGCGGACACATTGGAGACCGCCCTGACCAAGTTTAACAAATAAAATTATCCTCACCGCCCACCAACCGGGCTGATATTGGGTTCCTTCCTCCCTCCCCCCCTTACTTTGCCATCGCGCTTCTGGACCTACATCTTGGACTTCACAAGCCACCCTGAAGAAATCGCAGATTGTGATCCCTCCGTGATGCCTCACGTCCACTTCGCTCTTTTTACTAGAGCACTACCGTCAAATTAATGACCATTGTCCTGATGATGACCTGCAATCATTCAGGTTGAAACGCCGTCGACTATCCAGCCTAGAACACAGGCGTTATTGTGGTCAAATTTAATTTTCTGACTATCTTGTATATATAAACTGTATATATTCTGCAATTTTTGACCACCTTTAATTTAATTTACTTATTTTCGCCGTTCACGCTGTTTTTGCACACTTATGTCACTGCGCCGTCCCCTTCACTAGCACGCCCAGTGCTCACGTTGTGTGTCATGGTCATTGTATAATGATGTACTGTAGTGCTTATTAAACTACTTACGGAATTATAGTTTAATTTACTTCACTCTACTCTTACGTTGTGGTCTCCCTTCCCTTGTCCCCCTTTCTCTTTGTGATTTATTTCACTGTTTTAAATTGACCTCTTTTAATTATCCTCCAGTTGAGACATTGTTTTTTGTTGTAAACTGCGCCTGGTCTCACCTGGGCTAACGGGCCTTACTCCTGTTAATTTTTACTCCACTTTCTAAAAGTGGCATTACTAAAATACTAATGTTAAATCCAACTTTACTAGTAAAGAGGACATATAATTACCATTTCTAAGATATGAAACATAATGCAGCTACTCCTTTCTAATCACAAATTACTGCTTAAAAGAGTTTTAAGGAATTCCCAATGCTAGCCTATGAGAGGAGTAGGCCTCTCAGTAGTGAAAAATGAATTTGGGTGTTTGTCACTACCAGGACATGTGAACCTTAAAGGTACATGACCTGCCTTTTACTTACACAGCACCGTGCCCTTATGGCTATCTAGGGCCTAACTTAGGGGTGACTAATGTGCAATTAAAGGGGAGTTTAAGAATTGGCATTTAATACCACTTGCCAATCCTTAAACTCCCCTTTAATTACACATTAGTCACGGCAAGTGGTTTTTAATGCCAATTCGAAGGGGCAGTAAACTGCACACACAGGTCTTTCAATGGCAGGCCTGAGACAGGTTTAAATGGCTACTTGTGTAGATGGCACAATCAGTGCTGCCGGCCCACTAGTAGCATTTAGGTTACAGGCCCTGGGTATATGGTATACCGCTTTACAAGGGACTTACAAGTAAACTAAATATGTCGATTGGGTATACACCATGTTTAGGGAGAAGCACATGCACCTAAGCACTGGAAAGCAGTAGATAAATGCTCGGAGTCCTAAGGCCACCAAAAAGAAGGTCAGAAAACGAGGAGGAGGAAGGCATAAAGTTTGGGGTGACCTTACAGAGAGGACCATTTTCCAACACTCTGGAATTGTTGAACAGCTGAATGGAACCATAAACTCCCGGTTGGCAAATGTATGTGAATCCACATCACTGATATGATGCTTTGCCTTTGGTGTTGATGAGTCAGTGAAGTACACCTTACAGGAATACAGGGTTGTCTCCTTGTGAGATATTGAAGGGGTGTGCAATGAGACTGCCTGCTGTACCTGCTAATGCACTTTTGAACATCACAGATGACATGATACTCGTTAAAAGCAAAGGATTGGCTGATGTGGTGCATTCTGTCTCTCACCAGGTTGAAGCTGCTACCTTAATTCTGCATCAGGAACAGTGTCATGAATTCAGTCCTGGTGACTGGGTGTTGATCAAGAAACATCGCTTGGAACCGAGATGTAAAGGCCCCTTCCAGGTGATTCTCATCACAAACACTGCTGTGAAGTGTGCCAGAGACAGAGTACCACACTGGGTACATGCATCGCACACTCAGAGGTTAAGAAGTCCCTATGAGGAGATAGTGTTTTGAGCCAGAACCAAGACCACTGGTGGCAGAACCACAACAAGCTAAACAATTGCAAGGAGCAATACTGCAAGAGGGACAACAGCAAGAAGGAGAAAAGTGTGAAGACCTCTAGACAGTCACGCCAATTCAGTTCCAAAGTGCTATTGAAGTCTCTGAAGGAGAAGAAGAAGAGACAAGATTTCAACCACAGATAACATTTTAGACAGCACCAGAACAAATAGACAATCCAAGTGAAGGTACAAGTACTGCATCAAGAAGAGTCACTCACAATGCTGAATGCCTGCAAATTATGGTCAGAGGAATTTGAGATCAAGTATGTCAGTTGATCACATACTGTCAACAGTTGCTGAAGGGACAGAATCAAGTGTAAGTGACACAGAAGATCAGTAGGCACTAGGAGAAAATGTGCAAGAGTGCCTTACCAAATGTATGCTGCACCTGAATAGACATTCTACACAAATCAAGTGTTAAATGTGTCAGTGGAAGACTAGGTCAAAGCTGTTTGAAAAAGATTTTTAGAAAAAAAAAGAGCTTAGAGAGACTATTGAATGAGGAAAGTGCAAAAGACTGAAATAAAAAGTCGATATCAAAGAATTAAGACAATATCCCTAGGCCCAAGGCTGCAGAAGAAGAGTAGAGATAACACATTTAGAAGAAGATGAGGTAGAAATAGGGATGAATATACAAAGAATGCTGCAATAAAGCTAAAAGAATTAACTGCAAAAGAAAATCAGAAAATCTGCTTTAAGAAAAAAAAGAGAAAAGCTGAAAACAGACTATGGAATTATTGCTGCTATATTGTTTCTTAATGATCGGAATACAGACAAACATGTGTTTCCTAATCAGGGCTAGATGCAAGTTCATTATGGGTATTACATTTTTAGTGGCAGTGTTAACAATATTAATTTTGACATCCTCCATCTCTCATAATAGAATTCTGTAGGTCAGGCCAGATCCCAGAGAGTCACGATCATCTGTATTCTTCTCTCTCGAGCACTGTCTTTTCACGTTCAGCAGATACGCTGTTTGGCGCACGTCGCTCCACGCTGTACGTAGCAAGTGAAGAATGTGCCCGACACGACCAGCATCTGCTCCCTTAGGCTGACTTCAGCGGCTCTCACAGTGAGACGAGTTGTCTTCATTCTAGACAACCGTGGTGTAGGGCAGACCTCAGCAGCCCATGCCTTTCTTTATAATGAAGGAGTCTCAACCATAAATGCAACAATTGAATCAACCGGTCAGACAGTGGCCCTGTAAATAGGGTAAGTACGGCTACCACCAACGTGATATGCCATTTCCTGTTTCATGCACCAGCTGATTCTTGTGCCTGTTTAATGTTTAATCCCATTTTACAGCGGCAACCTCTGATTCCTTGGCACACATTTGTGTGTCCTTATCTTACACAAACATCCTCCTGTCCGTAACGTGGCCCAGTCTGACCCACCACTACTCATTGCCAAATTGAGTCCCCGTCCATCCTTCCTCCCCTCACTGGGGTAAGTTTCCATGTCGATTCCCATGACTAAATCAGCATTTTTTGATCACTAATATACTAATCCCCACTCTTTTCTTCTCCTCTCTCAAAGCACCCGGCTGAGCCCTATTTGAGTATGAGAGCCTCCTTTTTGTTAATCACTTTTTTTGGTGTGCACTTCTCCAGTTCTAGCTAATGATTACTGTGATTCATCTGATATGCCATGATCTTTAATGCTTCAGTCCGTGCCTTTTCGAGTCTCTCCATTTCCTCTGCTTAGTTATTCTATTATTGTTTCATTTCAGGTGTCCCTCATTTTTAGGTCCTGATGAGACCCCCTATTGTTTGCGGGGTCGAAACGTCATCAGCTTGCATTTTGAACTAACCATTTCCAGCCTTTGAAAATTAATACGGAGGCTGTTGTAGGAAATTGTTTATTCAAAAATGTTCATTTTCATGTATTAAGAAACTTTGCTGTATATTATAATTGGTCACTAATGTTGCTTCGGTTCTATATTTCACTTGGGACACAGAGCACAGTTTATATGTTTTTTCAATACTAATGCTATTTTGTGCAAACAGTATTGGTCTCCTGATTGAGTTCTGTATTAACTTTTTTCTTTCGACATCCCTTTCCCAAAGTTAATTGCCATTGTGCTTGTTGACTAAGCACCATGTTTCCCTATAAATACTTTTAGAAAGTTGGCATTTACTTACTTTAGCCATTTGGTAGCTGCTGCCTGCCTCTTTTCAGTCTGGGTTGGGTGACAGCTGGGCTTTGTGTATTCCCTCTAGACAGCCACACTCAAAGGGAGCTGAGGTGTGTCTTGATGGGCCTTCCTGGGAGATGGGAGGGAGGAGCTGGGCACAGCATCACACTTACACCTGAATAGGCTGTGTCCCATCCACACACAAAGGGCTGCAAACCTCCCTGTAGTGAGTTTGGAGCCAGGGCAGGAAGGGAGGACTTCTGTGCACTTCAAAGCTTTCTTTAAAATCTCCCCCACTTCTAAGGCGCACATGGGTATAAGTACTGGACCTCTGACACCATAACTTCAGTACACTTCTGGACCTATGACTACTCTGCCAGGAAGAAGAGCTGCTGTGCTCCTGAAAGGGCTGCCACTCTGCTAGACTGCTGCTTGCTGGACGTCTGCCCTGTTGTACTCTTGCCTTGCTGAGCTGCCCTCCTGTCTGCTGTTCTCCTGCCTGGGTGAAAAGGACTGGAACTGCATCTTTTGAACCTAGAGTGACTTTGAGGACTTGCTGGCTTGCCTCCTTTTCTAAGTCTCAGGAATATCAAAGACTTCAACTGTCTGCATTTGCACTCTGCAAGCTGTGACTCTGCCCTACCAAGTGGTGCCATCCTAGTCCTGGACCCTTGGAAGTGAGGCCTAAAGTGCTTCCACATCCATAACCCACACATCTTCATCAGAACCGGTGCATTTTTGCCTTTGAGTGAGTCAAAATCAGCGCACCCTTGTCGTTGCGTGGAGCGGACCAGGCGCATCAAGTTCAGAACTAGGGCTTTGCACTTGGAACAGACTCATCACTGCAGTTGTGTGGGGAAAATCAACGCATCTCATCCACTGCGTTGCTTGACACCAACATATTGCCCCGGCTGCACCTCACATCCTCAACGACGATGCAGCCCAGATAAAGGCCCATTGGGTCTGGTACATGGGGAGTACTGGACTCTTGTTTGTTTGTGGTCCATGGCACTAATTCCAGTGCCACAGTCTGGGTGGATGGACCCCATTTTTTGACATCCAACAACATATTCCTAGTTGAATGTCCCAGGATTTTACTGAATGTTTTTACCTTAATACCCGTGGACACTACCATATGCCACTTTGTCCGTTTATTGGGGTCGACGATATGCTGATCCATACCAACATGCGTTCCGGATGATGACCGTTATCGTATGTATGAACTTTACCTGATGATATTACCTTAGAATACATCTTTGCCCTGAAAAAGTCCATTACTGGGGATGAAACGCGTTGGCTAGTTCGGCTGTAAAATTGGTGACATATATACTTTTTACAAGAATAAAACAAAAAGAAAAAAGAAAAATTGCATATACTTTGGAACTCTATTTGGAAATTTGTTCATATTGTTACTACTTGTGGTGCACCTTTACTGTGTTTCAATTTGAAATATACTTGCTCTAGGGCTGCATCTTGGCAGCAGGTGCTGATATTATGTGCACACATAGATTCTAATTCTCTTACTAAGTGTTTCTGGACATGGGATAGGTGTGGCGATCTGGGGTCTGCTGCCGTATTAGTGTTTGTGGTCCCGGATAAAGGTCCTTTGGTTCAGCGGGCCGAAGTGGGTCCCTGTATCTGGCCCAGGGCCCTTGGCGGTCGGCCTCAACTTTTGACTTTGCCCAGGTCTAGCGGGACCAGATAGCACATTTAAGTGCTTATTGCTTCTAAGCGCTATTTTACATTTATTTTTAAAAGTTCCTATCTCGACTTCTACTTGTTTGATGTTTGTCGTTTTGGTCTTATGTCATTTATAACATTAGCCGCTATTTTTCTAAACTGGTGTAGAGTCTATAGGCCAGATGTACGACCATGACAATTTGCAACTCGCAAATTGCGCTGGATTGCGAGTCGCAATTTGAGACTCGCAAAATGGCATGTACAACAGTGTGTTTAACACTGTTTGCGATTCCCAATGGGGTCGCAAATTGCGAGGCTCATGAATATTAATGAGCCACTCGCAATTTGCGAGTCCATTGGGAATGGCTAGCCCTCCCAGGGATGGTGGCCTGCTGGGCGCAGCAGACCTCCATGTCTGGGACTGCTTTTAAATAAAGCAGTATTTTTTTTTAAATGCAGCCCGTTTTCCTTAAAGGAAAACGGGATGCATTTAAAAAAATGAAAATGAAACATTTTCGTTTCAATTTTTAAGGGCAGGCAGTGGTCCCTAGGACCACTGCCCGCCCTTAACAAATATTTTCCCCTGCATTTGCAAAGGGGAAGGGGTCTCCTGGGGACCCCTTCTCTTTTGCGAGTGCATTACCACCCTCTTGAAGAGGGTGGTAAATTGCAAGTGTTTTGCGACCGCAATTGCGGTCCCAAAACATTCATACATGGGGTTGCGGTCGCTATTAGGAAGGGAACGCCCCTTCCTAATAGCGACTCACAATTCCTAAATAGCAAGTCGCAAATAAATTGCGACTCGCTGTTTAGGAATTGTACATAGCCCTTTCACATTTTGCATGCGCAAACGGGTCGCAAACCCGTTTGCGCATGCAAAATAGGGTCGTACATCTGGCCCTATATGTGCTGTTTACACTGTGTTACTGTTTGTACTGTTGAACACATACTTATACATTGCCTCTTAAATTAAGCCTGACTGTTCTATGCCAAGCTACCAGAGGATGAGCACAAGATAATTTAGGGTATGATGTGACTTACCCTGACTAGAATTATGATTCCTGCCTGGACAGGGTGCATACCTCTGCCAACCAGAAACCCAATTTCTAACACATTTCCTAGTCCTAGACCTTTATGTCAGCTTGCTCTGAGACACTACTGAGTTTCTTGTAACCCTCTTTATGAGCAGTTCTGCTTTTATTGATTTTGATATTATAGCTGACTTTTGATGCAAAAGGTTTATGCTTGTTCTCTATCCCTCGCTCTCAAACTAGAACTCTCATGAATTCTGACTGACACCATTTTCTCCCCATTCCCAGAATAGGGATTATTTTCTTCATGAAACGCGCTTAATGCATTTTTTTATGATTACTTAATTGACTAGTATTGATTATCAATTTCTGTTCATATGTGATGATTGAAATTAATACGAATTAACTTGCGTCTTTCAATAAAGATGAATTACTAAAATAGTTTGATTAATAAAACCCTTATACTTATAACAAACTCTCATTATTGACTGAAAATAGATTAGTGATGTTTATTTTTATTTTATGGGATGTACAGCTCTTGACCTTTCCACTAAAACAACGGCAAAGAGCCATTGGACCAAAAGAGACCTGAAAATGGGGATTAGCCCTGATGATTGTAAACCAAAATATTTAATTTAAACTAAATCTCCACTCTGGCATGGGTGTCTGCTGTCAGGAGGGTCACTGCAGTTTTTGTGTCTTCTAACATAAATCTCTAAACCCCCGCTCTGAGAAAGTCATTCTCTAAGAATTGCAATCATGGATATAGAAACATAGGGGTATATTAGCAAGACCCACGTTAAAATTATCGCCGTTTTAGCGGCAGGAAACCGCCGCTAAAACGGCGATAATGGGCTTGCTAATATGCGTTATAGAATTCCAATAGAAGCCCAGGTTAGATGTGCAGGACATCTAACATGGGCTTCTATTGGAATTCCATGACGCATATTAGCAAGCCCATTATCGCCGTTTTAGCGGCAGTTTCCTGCCGCTAAACGGCGATAATTTTAACGTGGGTCTTGCTAATATGCCCATAATGCTATATTAAATTTTACAACAAATATAAACAGCAATATAAATGTACTGGGGTGCTTGGAGTTCGATTACAAAAGCCTTTTTGCACAGTCACATCTTGGAAAACAAGACATAAAATTAGCAATTTTTAGCAGTTTTAAGAAAATCAAATACAATTGCTTTAGAATTATGGCAAAATGAACTGAGGTAATGATGCTCATGATAACATTTTCAACACTAGGTGCACAGAGTATAGCAAGCAAATAATACAATTTTACTGCTTCCATTTATGATGTAAATGAACAAAAGCCATGGAATGTAATTTGAAGGTAATATTTCACCTGCCGGTTTACGTTCAAGGATGTCTTTTCCTGCTGGTAAACATATCTACTGCTGTGCTTCTCCTTAGCTGTGGAAAGTTAAGATTTATTTTTGGTTTTACACAATACAATTTCACTTCATGTGCTCTATTTCTACAATTCCAATTTAGCAGGTAGCTGGGGAACATTGTGATGACAGTTCATCATTTTCTTTTAGCACAGATAAAGTATTGTCATCTATCCCATGCTTATTCTTCTTCCAGCAATCTTGTAGTAGCATCATGTTCTTGCTGCTTTTGATATACAAGCGAATTATATTTCTAGTGGCAAAACATGCTTGTTGAGTGCAGGCAAGCTTTCCATGTCCGAAAATACGTTTACTACAAAGTTAAGACTTGATTGTCTCCCCCACCTGAAACAAGGTTGGAGCCAAATTTACAAGCTTAAGGTTACTGAAGACAAAAAGAACCCCTGAGTGAGTCCAGCACAACACATGGATAACTATTAGTACTGCAACACTCTCCCATAGTAAGGAATGGAGGCAGGGACTTAAAAAAGAATCTCATCGCCCATAAAGGTAAAATACATTAATATATTTTGTCTTTTTAAAAATATATATGAATTTAATGTAAAGAAATAGATATGAATAAAAAATAAATATTATGTTGTTAAAATATTTTATTAGCATGTTTTCAATTTTATAATAAATGTAACTTTAGTGAAAAAAATAAATTAATTTCAATTCTAAACAGAGTTTTTGTAATTTTGAAAACATAATACATAAATACAACCATTTTACTTAAGGTTGAATTTTTTTATTTATCTCTAAAAAATTGTTTTATTATAATTCAATCTATTTAAATATTTATTTCAGATGTACTACTTCTAACCTTTCATACGTAAGCAGAGTTCCCGTGGGGTGGAAATAGCCCTATGGTAAAGTATAGGGAACATTTTAAAACTTTCTTAAATATACAAAAAACAATAAAAATATTTTTTGTGAAATATTAATGTAAATTACTTTTATATATTTATTATATTTATTGATTTTATATGTAGAAGAGAATAAAAAATGCTACAGCACCATTAACCTAATTTTACATTAAATATTTAATTAATTAAAATATCTTAAATAAAAATAAATTATTTTTAAAGATCCACTCAAAAAAACCACCTAAATGTATATGTTTATCTTTACTGATAATGTAATAAAAATTACAAAAGGTTATGTGTAGAATTATTTAAATGAATTTAAAAATGTTAAACATTGAATTACTGTCTTTTTCAATTTAAGAAGTAATCAACGTATTTTACTGTAAAATATTTCTTTTTATTTGTAACTATGTTTTAACATTGAAATACATTTATATATTTTAAAAGGTTAAAATAAACTAATTTACTTCAGCATAATTTCCTACTGTGTTGTATTGAAGTTCCAGCCCCCATTTCTTTCTGTGGGAGGGTGTTGCAGTACAAGTGGTTTGTCATGTGTGGGGCTGGTCTTACTCCAGGTCATAGCTGGAGTACATTTACCACTTCTTAGGGTCTTTTTTGGCTAAAGTAACTTTAGAAGTGTAGTTAGTGAATCTCAATGTGGTTACACCATTGTGCTTCAGTGTCTGTCCCTCCCTAAACCCCTCCTTAAACCCTGAAGCCCCTTCTTACTCCTCCCTAAACCCCTCCAATTTAGTAGTAAACATTCCCCTATTTCCGCCACTCACCCTGGTCCCTGCCACATCTACTACTAATGGCCTGATTACGACTCTGGAGGTGTGACACCTGGTCCACCCCGCCACAGCACCGCCAAAGCCATGGTCAGGCCACCCGCCAGATTAGAGTGTAGTAGTAGTTTATTGTACAGTTAATTAAAACTCACAATTTAAAACAACTGGGGCGTTAAAATTACATAAAACGATCCTTCTCTCAAATTATACATTGAATATAAAATGCAGTTTTTCATATTGAGCTTGTTAATATTATACTATGAATGGAGGTCATATCAAGTCTCAGTTTTATTGTCTATTCAGGTCTCTTGAGGTGTGTCAAAAATAGATAAAGTGCTTGTGCGTCAGGGTGTAAACATGGATTGAGCAAAACCGGCCCACGTGTTGTTTGGGCTGTTAAAGTGTTAATTAAGAGTAGTCTGGCTGCTTGCTATTCTCTAGTCGCCTGTGGCTTGTGCTTGAGTCTTTCATCCACTTTGTCAAAGTACTTTGTAAGTCGGCAGTTTAGCTGTGTCTCTTCTGGGTTAAAGCACAATTTTACGGCCTGCCTGCAGGTTCTGATGCCCTTCTGGTTGAATATTGGTCGAAGTGAAGCATGTCTTATGTCCATCAGGCTTGGGCACATGCAAATAATGTGCACTAGGTCCTCGTTTCCTGTTCCACAAAGAAGACAGGACTGTTCTTCTAGTCTCCTTTTCCAAGGCGGCAGGAGAGGAAGGATTGATAAAATGCCAAAGTGCAACTTACATTTTTTTTCCTTTATGTTCATTTTGACTCCCGTTTTTAAATAAGCTTGTGGCGTGAGAGCTTTATAATTATTGAGCACTATCCAACCGTGAGCCCTCTTGGCTAAAGTTTCCTTATCTTCTGTTATGGATATCATTTTTGTTACTTTTGTTACGACCTTTTTAAAGCTCTTGTGATCTATGGAGGATTCCTAGAGATTGGTCAATTCGAGTCTTTTTAGTGAGTCGAACAGTTTCCTCCTGTCTGGCGGGCTTTTTTTTTTTGCGTTCCCACGGCAGTGCCTCTAAAAACGGGTACCGCGAAAACAGTTCCTACATGGCATTAACTGTTAAGTCTATGCTGTGCAAGAACTGGGGTGCATGCATACAGGGGGGCACATCTTGTGCCACCCGTATGCATCCACATGCAGAGGAGGCACACGGGCCCTGCAGGGCCCCCTTTGTTTTATCTCCACCATGGTGTTTATGGAGTAGGATCCTCCATGACAACGCTGGTGGAGAGGAAACTTGAAATATATATTGATGCCTCCTGACTGCCGCAACACCACCAGGGAACTAAGGTTGCCTGGCATCTGCGGCAGGGCAATAGTGGTCCGACCACCCTAATCGTAATAGGGCGGTCAGGAGACTGCCACCGCCACGCCCCCATAAGTCTGGCGGTCCGTGCGGCCCAAAGTAGTAAATGTACATGAGAGGATCTCCTAATAGAAAAGATTGGAGAGATGAAGGAGGAGATTTAATCTCATAGGCTTGTGAATTGCATTTTGTAGTTATTAAGTAGTAGTACTGCTTTACATACTACAAAATGCAGATTGTGAATTGGGCCCAAATCTGGGCCTTTTACATGTGATAAAATGTGGGAGGGATGTTTCTTATTCACCATCTCTGTGATATTCAAGTGTCAAGTTTTCTATGTGCAATAAATATTGGAACTGCACAATAACCTTCACATTTTGCTGACTTTTCACAGCTTTTTGCTATCCTGCATTACGGTATTTTGCTCTTAATACAGAATGCCTTCTAGTCCAGCAGCGTGGAGTAATTTGAATATACAGGGCCCTATTTACAAAGTAAAAGTTACATGAGTAAAATTACTCGTGTGTAGAACTAAGCTGAGATCTTGAAGTAGCTTTACACTTATTTTTGCTGTTCACCATTTCCGAGTGTAGGGTTACTCATATGTGTCGCTTTGCATGTCCCTCATGGAGCCTTCTAGAATAGGATTTATGAGTGTCAAATTGCCATTCATTACATTTCAGGATAGCGGTGAAGGTCTCCACCACTAGAGTGGAGATCTCTCTATGTTTAAGTATTCCAAAATATATTAACCCCTCCGGTGCTTATGACGGAATGGTTCCGTCATGAGCACCGGTGCTCCGGTGCTCATGATGGAACCATTCCGTCATGAGGACAGAGGCATGAAATCCCTCTGCTGCAAACAGCAGAGGGATTTCCATTTTTTTGGGTCTCAGGAGGTGGGAAGAGCTTCCCAACCTCCAGAGGCCCTCACTGAGTTTTCAATCTAATGACGATTGCGCGCATGGCGCGCTGTCGTCATTAGATTGAAAACGAAACTGAGTGTTTCAGTGCTCATGGGGCTATCTCAGCCCCCCGAGCACCGAAAACCTTGGGAGAGGTATCGTTGGAAAGGGGAGAATCTCCCCTTTCCAATGGTACCCCTCCCTAGTGGATCCCTGCTTGGGGATCGCCCCAAGGGGGCGATCCACAAGCAGGGATCCACCCACTAGGCACCAGGGAGGGGGGAGTGGCCCCTTGGGCAAGGGCCTTTGCTCCCCCCATATTTTTGGGGATAAATTCAGTCTTTATGCCCCCCCGGGGGGCAGAAAGCCCACTAGAACCAGGGATTTGTTTTTACTATGCAAATTAGGGGTGGGGGCTGCCCAATATGGGCACACCAATGCCCCCACCACCCCTGCACAATTAGAGTCTTTATGACCCCCCCGGGGGGGCAGAAAGCCCACTAGACGCCAGGGTTTTTTTTTTTACATTTAATTTAGGGTTGGGGGCTGCCCAAGATGGGCATGCCAATGCCCCCACCCCTCCCCTCCCCCCACAAAATTCCAGCCTTTCTGCCCCCCCGGGGGGGCAGAAAGCCCACTAGAAACCAGGGATTTATTTTATTATGTAAATTAGGGGTGGGGCTGCCCAATGTGGGCACGCCAAAGCCCCCCCTGCACAATAACAGTCTTTCTGCCCCCCCTGGGTGCAGATGGGGGTGGCAGCCCCCAATCTGCCCCCCCGGGCGGCAGAAAGCCCACTAGACGCCAGGGTTTTGTTTGTTATGATTAATTTAGGGGTGGGGGCTGCCAAAGATGGGCAAGCCAATGATACCACCCCTCCCCCCCCCCACAAAATTCCAGTCTTTGGGCAGTAGCCCCCAATCTGTCCCCCGGGGGGCAGAAAGCACCCTAGACGCCAGGGATTTTTTTTTTAAGCGCCAGGGTTGGGGGCTGCCAAGAATGGGGATGCCAAAGCCCCCACCCTACCCCCCCAAAGTAAGAATAAGACTTTCTGCCCCCCCAGGAGGCAGATGGGGGCAATAGCCCCTGATCTGCCCCCCAGGGGGCAGAAAGCCCACTAGGCCTGAGGGATTTTTTTTTATATATACGTAGGGGTGGGGGCTGCCCAAAATGGGCATGCAATTGCCCCCACCCAAAATAAAAAAAATCCACAGCCTTTCTGCCCCCCCTGGGGGGCAGATGAGGGCAGTAGCCCCCAATCTGCCCCCGCGGGGGGCAGAAAGCACCCTAGATGCCAGGGATTTTTTTTTATGCGCCAGGGGTGGGGGCTGCCCAGAATGGGCATGCTAAAGTCCTCACCCTACCCCCCAAAGTAAGAATAGGACATTCCGCCCTCCCCAGGAGGCAGATGGGGCAATAACCCCTGATCTGCCCCCTGGGGTGGGGGGGCAGAAAGCCCACTAGGCCCCAGGGATTTTTTTTTATATATATATATACGTAGGGGTGGGGGCTGCCCGGAATGGGCATTCAAATACCCCCACCCAAAAGAAAAAATGCTACAGTCTTTCTGCCCCTCATGGAAGGCAGATGGGGCAATAGCCCTTATCTGCCCCCAGGGGAGGCAGAAAGCCCACTAGGCACCAGGGATTTTTATTTTTCCAAAGTTCGGGGCGGGGGCTGCCCAGAATGGGCATGCCAATGTCCCGACCCCCACAAAAAATGCCACAGTCTTTCTGCCCCACCTCAGGAGGCAGATAGGGGCAGTAGCCTCTGATATGCCTCCCGGGGGGGGGCAGAGAGCCCACGAGGCGACAGCGATTATGCTGGCTTTTTTTATATGTAGGAGTGGGGGCTGCCCAGAATTGGCATCCAATGTCCCCACCCACCTAAACATAAATAGCCAGTCTTTCTGCCCCTCTTCGGGGCATATCGGGCAATAGCCCCCGATTTCCCCCCTCCCCAGGGCGGCAGAAAGCCCACTAGGCACAGACTTTTTTGCGGAATGTGCCTACTTCTGGATTTTGGATCCTAGCACAGCTAGCACCCAAGGAAACCTACCAAACCCACACATTTCTGAAAACTAGACAACCGGGGGATTCCAGGGAGGTATGGCTTGCATGGATCCCCCAATGTTTTCTTACCCAGAATTCCCTGCAAACCTCGAATTTAGCTGAAAAAATCACTTTTTCCACACATTTTTGTGTGGGAAAGTTGTGGCATCACCGGGCTGACACAAATTTCCTACCACCCAGCGTTCCCCCAGGTCTCCCGATAAAAATGGTGCCTCACTCGTGTGGGAGGCCCAAGTACCCGTGACAGGCAAGGGCCCAAAACATATTGAGGCGACATCAAAATTGCCTATCCCAAAACGACCTGGTTTTGCAATGGGGGTCACCTGGGTTTTTGGCCCCGTGCTTGGCGGCCAGCTAGGGAAACCTACCAAACCCACACATTTCTGAAAACTAGATACCCGGGGGATTATAGGGAGGTATGGCTTGCGTGGATCCCCCAACTTTTTCTTACCCAGAATCCCCTGCAAACCTCAAATTTAGGTGACAAAATCACTTTTCCCACACATTTTTGTGTGGGAAAGTTGTGGCATCACCGGGCTGACACAAATTTCCTACCACTCAGCGTTCCCCCAGGTCTCCCAATAAAAATGGTGCCTCACTTGTGTGGGAGGCCCAAGTACCTGCGACAGGTCTTCACTGGACCGGAAACAAGCATCCTAGGACCGGTTTCTGGCATTCCAGCCGTCATCAGCCAGGCTTGCTTGAATCCAGTGGCAAAGTGAGCAAGGGACCCACGTCTGGGCATACCCCCGCCAACTTAGGGCGAACAAAGCGATACAAAAGGGGATGATGGACGGAACGTTTGAGCCAATCAAACACTCACCCCCAGTCAACTGATCTGGGTTTAATCCATCATCATTCTTTAGCTCACTCCACCACCCCAGTTCAGACATGGCCATATGCAAATCAGTCTGACCCTGTGCCTCCGCCAACGTGGGTCCCTTGCTCACTTTGCCACTGGATTCAAGCAAGCCTGGCTGATGACGGCTGGAATGCCAGAAACCGGTCCTAGGATGCTTGTTTCCGGTCCAGTGAAGACATGGCTTAGCAGTTCGGGCTGGACTGTTCCCATGAGGCACAGGGTCAGACTGATTTGCATATGGCCATGTCTGAACTGGGGTGGTGGAGTGAGCTAAAGAATGATGATGGATTAAACCCAGATCAGTTGACTGGGGGTGAGTGTTTGATTGGCTCAAGCGTTCCGTCCATCATCCCCTTTTGTATCGCTTTGTTCGCCCTAAGTTGGCGGGGGTATGCCCAGACGTGGGTCCCTTGCTCACTTTGCCACTGGATTCAAGCAAGCCTGGCTGATGACGGCTGGAATGCCAGAAACCGGTCCTAGGATGCTTGTTTCCGGTCCAGTGAAGACATGGCTTAGCAGTTCGGGCTGGACTGTTCCCATGAGGCACAGGGTCAGACTGATTTGCATATGGCCATGTCTGAACTGGGGTGGTGGAGTGAGCTAAAGAATGATGATGGATTAAACCCAGATCAGTTGACTGGGGGTGAGTGTTTGATTGGCTCAAGCGTTCCGTCCATCATCCCCTTTTGTATCGCTTTGTTCGCCCTAAGTTGGCGGGGGTATGCCCAGACGTGGGTCCCTTGCTCACTTTGCCACTGGATTCAAGCAAGCCTGGCTGATGACGGCTGGAATGCCAGAAACCGGTCCTAGGATGCTTGTTTCCGGTCCAGTGAAGACATGGCTTAGCAGTTCGGGCTGGACTGTTCCCATGAGGCACAGGGTCAGACTGATTTGCATATGGCCATGTCTGAACTGGGGTGGTGGAGTGAGCTAAAGAATGATGATGGATTAAACCCAGATCAGTTGACTGGGGGTGAGTGTTTGATTGGCTCAAGCGTTCCGTCCATCATCCCCTTTTGTATCGCTTTGTTCGCCCTAAGTTGGCGGGGGTATGCCCAGACGTGGGTCCCTTGCTCACTTTGCCACTGGATTCAAGCAAGCCTGGCTGATGACGGCTGGAATGCCAGAAACCGGTCCTAGGATGCTTGTTTCCGGTCCAGTGAAGACATGGCTTAGCAGTTCGGGCTGGACTGTTCCCATGAGGCACAGGGTCAGACTGATTTGCATATGGCCATGTCTGAACTGGGAGTGGTGGAGTGAGCTAAAGAATGATGATGGATTAAACCCAGATCAGTTGACTGGGGGTGAGTGTTTGATTGGCTCAAGCGTTCCGTCCATCATCCCCTTTTGTATCGCTTTGTTCGCCCTAAGTTGGCGGGGGTATGCCCAGACGTGGGTCCCTTGCTCACTTTGCCACTGGATTCAAGCAAGCCTGGCTGATGACGGCTGGAATGCCAGAAACCGGTCCTAGGATGCTTGTTTCCGGTCCAGTGAAGACATGGCTTAGCAGTTCGGGCTGGACTGTTCCCATGAGGCACAGGGTCAGACTGATTTGCATATGGCCATGTCTGAACTGGGGTGGTGGAGTGAGCTAAAGAATGATGATGGATTAAACCCAGATCAGTTGACTGGGGGTGAGTGTTTGATTGGCTCAAACGTTCCGTCCATCATCCCCTTTTGTATCGCTTTGTTCGCCCTAAGTTGGCGGGGGTATGCCCAGACGTGGGTCCCTTGCTCACTTTGCCACTGGATTCAAGCAAGCCTGGCTGATGACGGCTGGAATGCCAGAAACCGGTCCTAGGATGCTTGTTTCCGGTCCAGTGAAGACATGGCTTAGCAGTTCGGGCTGGACTGTTCCCATGAGGCACAGGGTCAGACTGATTTGCATATGGCCATGTCTGAACTGGGGTGGTGGAGTGAGCTAAAGAATGATGATGGATTAAACCCAGATCAGTTGACTGGGGGTGAGTGTTTGATTGGCTCAAACGTTCCGTCCATCATCCCCTTTTGTATCGCTTTGTTCGCCCTAAGTTGGCGGGGGTATGCCCAGACGTGGGTCCCTTGCTCACTTTGCCACTGGATTCAAGCAAGCCTGGCTGATGACGGCTGGAATGCCAGAAACCGGTCCTAGGATGCTTGTTTCCGGTCCAGTGAAGACATGGCTTAGCAGTTCGGGCTGGACTGTTCCCATGAGGCACAGGGTCAGACTGATTTGCATATGGCCATGTCTGAACTGGGGTGGTGGAGTGAGCTAAAGAATGATGATGGATTAAACCCAGATCAGTTGACTGGGGGTGAGTGTTTGATTGGCTCAAACGTTCCGTCCATCATCCCCTTTTGTATCGCGTTGTTCGCCCTAAGTTGGCGGGGGTATGCCCAGACGTGGGTCCCTTGCTCACTTTGCCACTGGATTCAAGCAAGCCTGGCTGATGACGGCTGGAATGCCAGAAACCGGTCCTAGGATGCTTGTTTCCGGTCCAGTGAAGACATGGCTTAGCAGTTCGGGCTGGACTGTTCCCATGAGGCACAGGGTCAGACTGATTTGCATATGGCCATGTCTGAACTGGGGTGGTGGAGTGAGCTAAAGAATGATGATGGATTAAACCCAGATCAGTTGACTGGGGGTGAGTGTTTGATTGGCTCAAGCGTTCCGTCCATCATTCCCTTTTGTATCGCTTTGTTCGCCCTAAGTTGGCGGGGTATGCCCAGACGTGGGTCCCTTGCTCACTTTGCCACTGGATTCAAGCAAGCCTGGCTGATGACGGCTGGAATGCCAGAAACCGGTCCTAGGATGCTTGTTTCCGGTCCAGTGAAGACATGGCTTAGCAGTTCGGGCTGGACTGTTCCCATGAGGCACAGGGTCAGACTGATTTGCATATGGCCATGTCTGAACTGGGGTGGTGGAGTGAGCTAAAGAATGATGATGGATTAAACCCAGATCAGTTGACTGGGGGTGAGTGTTTGATTGGCTCAAACGTTCCGTCCATCATCCCCTTTTGTATCACTCGTGTGGGAGGCCCAAGTACCCGTGACAGGCAAGGGCCCAAAACGTATTGAGGCGACATCAAAATTGCCTATCACAAAACGACCTGGTTTTGCAAGGGGGGTCACCTGGGTTTTTGGTCCCGTGCTCGGCGGCCAGCTAGGGAAACCTACCAAACCCACACATTTCTGAAAACTAGACACCCAGGGGATTCCAGGGAGGTATGGCTTGTGTGGATCCCCCAACGTTTTCTTACCCAGAATCCCCTGCAAACCTCACATTTAGCTGAAACAAATCACTTTTTCCACACATTTTTGTGTGGGAAAGTTGTGGCATCACCGGGCTGACACAAATTTCCTACCACTCAGCGTTCCCCCAGGTCTCCCAATAAAAATGGTGCCTCACTCGTGTGGGAGGCCCAAGTACCCGTGACAGGCAAGGGCCCAAAACGTATTGAGGCGACATCAAAATTGCCTATCACAAAACGACCTGGTTTTGCAAGGGGGGGTCACCTGGGTTTTTGGTCCAGTGCTCGGCGGCCAGCTAGGGAAACCTACCAAACCCACAGATTTCTGAAAACTAGACACCGGGGGGATTCCAGGGAGGTATGGCTTGCGTGAATCCTCCATCGTTTTCTTACCCAGAATCCCCTGCAAACCTCAAATTTAGCTGAAAAAATCACTTTTTCCACATATTTTTGTGTGGTAAAGTTGTGGCATCACCGGGCTGACACAAATTTCCTACCACCCAGTGTTCCCCCAGGTCTCCCAATAAAAATGGTGCCTCACTCATGTGGGAGGCCCTAGTACCCACGACAGGCAAGGGCCCAAAACGTATTGAGGCGACATAAAAATTGCCTATCACAAAACGAGCTGGTTTTGCAAGGGGGGTCACCTGGGTTTATGGCCCCGTGCTTGGCGTCCAGCTAGGGAAACCTACCAAACCCACACATTTCTGAAAACTAGACAACCGGGGGATTCCAGGCAGGTATGGCTTGCGTGGATCCCCCAACGTTTTCATACCCAGAATCCCCTGCAAACCTCAAATTTAGCTGAAAAAATCACTTTTTCCACACATTTTTGTGTGGGAAAGTTGTGGCATTACCGGGCTGACACAAATTTCCTAACACCCAGCATTCCCCCACGTCTCCCGATAAAAATGGTGCCTCACTTGTGTGGGAGGCCCAAGTACCTGCGACAGGCAAGGGCCCAAAACTTATTGAGGCGACATCAAAATTGCCTATCACAAAACGACCTGGTTTTGCAAGAGGGGTCACCTGGGTTTTTGGCCCCGTTCTTGGCGGCCAGCTAGGGAAACTTACCAAACCCACACATTTCTGAAAACTAGACACCCGGGGGATTCCAGGGAGGTATAGCTTGCATGGATCCCTCAACGTTTTCTTACCCAGAATCCCCTGCAAACCTCAAATTTAGCTGATAAAAGGGCCCAAAACATTTTGTGATAGGCAATTTTGATGTCACCTCAATACGTTTTGGGCCCTTGCCTGTCGCGGGTACTTGGGCCTCCCACACGAGTGAGGCACCATTTTTATCGGGAGACCTGGGGGAACACTGGGTGGTAGGAAATTTGTGTCAGCCCGGTGATGCCACAACTGTCCATGTTAAAATTACCGGGACGCCGATAAAAAAGGAAACCCGAATGTGAAAAAAGTGGCGATGGGCCCAACAGCGATAAAAACATCAGCGATAAGCAGCGCCAGGCTTGCTATTCCCACGTCAGGCGGGAAAAGTCACCATGAAAGCTGCGAAAAAAAAACAAACAACTGAGAAGCACCATGGAGGAAGCTGGAGCAACTACAGAGGCTAACCAGAACCCCACAAACCCCCCGGAGGACCAGCCAGGGACCTCGGGGAAGGAGAAGGGCAAGGAGAAGAAGAAGAGGAACCCACGATTTGGTCCACAGGAAAACAAGATCCTGATTACGGAGGTGATAGAACACCACCAACAACTGTTCATCACCTCCACTGTGTGGCAACTAAAAATGCAATATGGCAGTCCATCTTGGCCAAGGTGAATGCAGTCAGAGTGAAGAGAAGGGAAGTAGACGACTGCAAGAAGCGCTGGAATGATGTGAAGTGCAAAACCAAGCTGCAACTCGCAGCCAACCTGAAATCAGCAATGCAGACTGGAGGTGGGAGTCCAGCGCCACAGCAGGAGCTGGATGAGATGGAGGAAATGGTGTCCACAGTCATCAGTGGGGAGACAATGGCAGGAGTTGGGGGACCGGACACTGCTCAACATGACCTGACCCAACAGCAACAGGGTGAGTAACGACCAGGGACTGGGGGGACGGGGGAGATGGGCACAATGGCACACATGCACAATTAAGTATAGCGCAGTGCACACCCACAATGACTCTGGATCATGTCCCTGATCTCCTTGGCATACTGCAGCACACATAGAAACAGCAAGTAGGCCCCCGTCCACATTGTGCACAGAGGGGGCCCTCCCCACACATCACTAATCTCACAACAAACCCATGCACATGGCTGAGGGTCCGTGAGCCACACTGACAATGCAAGTGACACTGCATGACGATTAGCATGGCTGCAGTCCAATTATCATGACATGGTGCACAACACAACACTGAGGTGGCTGAGTGTGGACCACATCCGTAAAGGAGCAGGTCACACTCTGACACATTCACGTGCACAAACAACCCCTGATGTCAACAAGACATCTGCGGACAAACCATGCCCAAGAGTCCCAACTCCCACCAAGAGCCCAATTTAACCAAGTCTGCAACCTCTCAGCACTGTATAAGCACAGAAGTGAAAGGCACACCGCCTGGAAGGGATAAGGGCCAGCAAAATCAGAGCTGCAGGGGCGACTCTCCCACAATGCAGCACAATGCAGCACACACACATAAGAATCAGAGCACATCAACATAGACAACAATGTGGTACAAACTGCAACACTTTCACAACAGAACAGAGGACACAACTGCTGCCGCTTGTGTGTAGAAACTGGCCAATCACTTTTGCCATAGCAGGAAACTGTGAGATGATAATGTACAAGTACAACCCCACATCCCTGATGGTGTAGAAATGTCCACTGTCCCGCATCAAATAGGAATCTCCTCCCAAATAGTCACAATGTACATTGTAATGCAGTCTGTCAAATGCATGAACATACATGGAACACACTGTTAAACTGCATCTCCCCTTTACATTGCAGAGGGAGAATCAACACCTCCTGCAGAGCAGACCGTACATCTCTTCACTGATGATGAAGAGGACCTCCACACCATCGACACCGACGCCCTCCAACAGCTCATGGACACCCTCAGCACCCCACCCCCAGGAGCAGGGCAGCCCAGCTGCATTGAGGAGACCCCCCCTGCACAGACCACACAGCAGGAAGCACCCACCACCACGGCTGTCTCCCAGGACCACCCCAACCAACACATGGCATTCCAACACCGTGTGTTAGAGGGCCAGAAGGAGATGGCTGATCAGGTGCGGGTGGGGTTCAACCTCATGGCAGCCAAACTAGTTGCCATACGTGGGTGTCTAAGTCCCATCAGGGACCACTTACAGTCCCTAATGGACACCCACAGTCCGCTCCATGCTCTCCAACAAGCCATGGCTGACATCGCTGGAGTCATGACTCTGAGACAAGAACAACTGTCTAGTCAGAGTGGCTCCAGCGATGTCAGCCGGGAATTGGGACACATGCGGAGGATCATGGAGAACATGGAGCGGATGCAGGCGGAAAGAATGGCTGCCACGGCTGAACACCAGCGAGATGTAGCTGGGATCTTCCATGCCCTGCAGATCCTCATCATGGCATTGCTGCCACAAGGCCTGGCGCAGATGAATGCTGCTGCTACTACTCCATCCACATTTCTGCCCCCTGATGTGTGAGTGCCTCACAGTGCGGCAGACAATCCACCTCCGGCCCCTGATGTGTCACTGCCACACAGTGCGGCAGACATTCCACCTCCGGCCCCTGATGTGTCAGTGCCACACAGTGCTGCAGACAAAACACCACCACCCACATGTGAGGCACATCACACATCAGAGGACGATGATGTGGATGATTCTGCCTTTGTGGTAAGAAGGAAGCAGTAGCATTCATCTCCGCCATATGGCCTGTTTCAGCTTGGTTCTGCCCTCTGCATCATGCCCTGGAATAACACCTTCCTCTGTCCCCCTATACACTCTGTGACACTCACCTTGGCCCTCGACATGGACTGCCATATTTGGTTTGGTTACCAATGACACAGCAATCAGACTGCGGACTGAACTCTTTCTCTTCCGATGAACTTGTCAATCCCTAAATGACTCTGGCTGGCCCTCCACTGGGCAACAATGTAAAGTGGGGTTTGCATGGCCATGTACTGGTCCAGCTTCAACACTCCACCGAATGTGATTAAAACATTCTAATTCACACAGATGTGTCATGTCTATGATCAAGCTAGTATGAAAGTATGGATGAATGTAGGGGCAGTGATTCCAAAAAAAGGAACTCCCTGGGAACTGATATCAATGCGCATGTTTGACCGTGACCCAGATAGGCAGTGAGATGACTGGGAATGTGTGAACTAGCTGTGGCCTCATTGCTCCTAAACAACAATTTTGCAATTTTCCCAACTTAGCCCCACGTCAATGTAGGAAATAGGGCTGTGTGTAAAAAGCCAAAGTCAAAGTTATGTGGATGCCACAGCTTGGAGCAATGATTTGTTTGAGTGTGCAGCGGTTGGACTCCTGGGATGGTCTGTGCGAAAGTGTGAAGGTCATTCTATGCAAGAGAACTGCGAGCAAGGACTTCTGTGTGTGGGGTGTGTATACGTTGTTCTTTGGTTAGCGCGGTGCGTAGTGTGTGAGTCGTCATCAGCTGCTATGGTATCTCTCAGGGTGTGCCGGGCGCATGCAATTCCAAGGTCGGAGGTGCAGATGTGCTACCGCCTTCTAGTTCAGACAAAGGAACTTTCATCCCTAATGTGAGTTTGTCATCTGCTTGCATTCTGGAAATGTGATGTGGATTTGGGGGGGGGATGTCACTGCTTCGCCTTCGGCACGGTTGAACCCTTACCAGCCATGTACGTGCCCTCACGGTCAAATTTGCATGCTCTGATGTAGCAGTGGTGTTTTGCTGCAGTCTGACAGTGATGGGTACAGGTAGCTGTGAGGAGGCGCGTGACTTCTCACCTTGCACCTATTAGCTGACACTGTTCACTACTATTGATGGATGACGTCCGTGTACACATGTGATCTGTACATGGCACATATGTCCTGGGGACACCTTGGTGTGTTCCACGCAAGGTATTCCTGCTGGCTTTTTGGCTGGTGTGCATCTCCCATGTTGCTGAGGTGTTCACTGTGCCCCCATCCCCCTTACGTCCATGTTGCCCATGTTGTGGGACTTGAGTCACAGGGTGCATCTCTGCATCAGGATGGTTCATATTTGACCCCAAATGACACCCGCAATTTCATATTTGACCCCAAATGACACCCACAATGCCATATTTGACCCCAAAAGACACCCGAAATGTCATATTTGACCCCAAATGACACCCTGTTGTCTTTTTTTGAACACCAATGACAGCCTTCATGTCATGTTTTTGTACACATGTGATACGCTGATGAGTGGGATTACGTACTACATTTGACACCCTGAAATGGCATTCCGAATACGTAACACCCTGAACAGCCTCTCTGTACCGAGGTGACGTACCCACCATCTATTTGCTATTTGTGAGATTGTTAGCACGTAATGTTGCACTTACACTTGTCAGAGTGATGTGCTAATGCAGAGGGCTAACATGCACACAGGGAATGTGTAATGCAATGAATTTATTTGCACATGCTGTTCATGTGGTCATTTTGTACTGTTCCATGATTGCTAAGGACAGTCACAACGTGACGTGCTCATGCGAAGAAATTGTTAATGATTGTGTTCCTTCGGGCTATTCCTGCAGCAGCTGCAGTGGGGTGTGACCCACCTGCCTCATCTTCCTCATCATCGTCCGGAGCATCTGGCACTTGGATCTATGGGGCATTGGTGTGTACACATATGTTGTGCAAAACGCAACATGCAATGGTCATCTTGCACACTATTTCTAGGCTGTACAGGAGTCTTCCACCTGTGATGTCCAGGCACCTGAAACGTGACTTTAACATGCCAAATGTGCGCTCAACAATGCCCCTGGTGCGTTTGTGGCCCACATTGTACTGCCTCTGGGCAGGGGTGTTCGGGGCTCGGAGGGGTGTCATCATCCACGGGCAGAGTGCATATCCTTGATCACCTGTGAGAGGTAAGTGAGATTAGTGTAAATTGGTGGTTCTGCATGCTGTGTTGGCAGACTTACAAGCTTTGTGGTGTGTGATTTGTGTGACTTTGGGATTCATGTTTGCCATGTATTGCTTCTGGCAAATGTGCGGGATCAATGTGTATTACGTAGCCTCACAGCTGCTCCTCCCTCCCCCGAGCCTATTTACTTGTGTGCGCTGCGCGGTTGCATCACTTGCACTCCTACGGCACACCGTTGTCATGCCTGTCTGTGCATGTCCGCAAGCCTGACAACAACACTGTAATGTTGGCCGTTGAAGGTGGGCGGCCACGTGTGTGTAAGCCTATGGTAAGGATAGGTCGGACACAGATGTGGAGTTCAGGCCTGGCTGAACCTGCGCTGCGATTGAGGCTAGGCCTTTGGCTTAAGCTGCGGCAAAGAAGATACACACACAACAGTTGGCATGTTTGAGCCAAGACCCCGAGCGGTCTTGCGCTCCTTTATTTATCCATTCGGGCAAGCCCGCCCTCCGGGTGCATGCTACATTGCAACATTGTCGAGTAAGGGCTGAGTGGCGCCGACACTACAACAGAGACACACGCCATAGTTACTTTTGTGGCCAGCCCGGAACTGAACCACGCCCAGAGCCCAGAACTGAACCATGCCCAGAGCCCCAGGCCATTTCTTCACACTCCTCACACGCCTACGCGTGGGCCGCCGCCACGGCGCTGGGATGTCGTGCGCTTCAGAGTACGTCTCCAGACGTTCCACCCAGGCTTTCCAGCGGCCTGCCTGGGACGGGGGTGGCCCCGTGACTGTGAAGGGCTCCAGTGGCGTAACCGAGGACATGCTGTTGGCTGCTGGAGGCGGACTTGTGGGGTAGCCCCATGGGACGGTGACTTGTGGTGCACAGAGGTAGTGGCACCTGAGGCACTGTGTCCGGCACGGGCCTACCGCCACGTGGCAATGACTTGCTGTGCACTGAGATAGGCCCACCTGAAGAGCTGAGTGGGTGTGCAGCCTACGATGATGCAGCAGGCCTGGGGGACGGACTGGAATGGATTTGTCTGAGACCTGCTGGACCGCAGTGTAGGCCGGAGGGAGCAGTCAGCACACACAGAACTCCATGGTGCAGTGCCGCAGGGTGCGCTGGGGACCTGTTGTGCGGAAGCCAGCGATCGGTTGAGGAGGCTGCCAAGCTAGTGGGCCTCGGGTTTGAAGATTGCACCAGCACGTGGTGGGCCCTCTTGGAGACACGCCGGTGGCGGCAGGTGAGCAGTGAGGCCTGGGTGCGCAGGGGTGGGCAATCACTGCTGGGTGCCGGACGGGTCTGGGGCCCAGCGGGCTGGGGTGCAGCAGGCGCACAGGATCGCGCAAGCACCACCGGTCATGGCGGCGGCCTCGTGGCAGGGTGAGGGGCGCCGCCCTGGCAGACATGCCCCTGCAGGCGATGACGAGATGTGCGCCGGGTGGCGTGTGATGTAGCCACCTCGTCGCCAGTGTAAATTTGCCCGTGGAAGGTGGTCGGCCACGTGTGTGTAGGCCTATGGTCAGGATATGGCAGACACAGAGACACACGCAGTAGTTACTTTGGTGGCCATCCCGGAGGTGAACCACGCCCAGAGCCCTGGGCTATTTATTCACACTCCTACGCTGGACTGGCGTACGCCGGCCCAGCCCACTATGCTTATGCTTACAGGGGGGCGACATAGCTACATGTCCAAGGTCTTCCCCACTGCCTGAGGTAACATGGTTGCCTCCACTGTCCACAACACTACAAACAACAGCAGTATATGTCCACATGGACATGTCTGTGCTCTGCATACTCAAGACTGTCCAGCACATCACCGTCACACTTGGCATTGTGTACATTCTTATTCATGGGTCCATTGCCTCCTTCACACATTCTTGTTGCTCACCTCTCCCCACATTCTGCAATTGTGTGGCAGAGGTTCTATGCCTTTGCGGATGGTTTGTCTACATGTCTGGCCCCTGTTACCACAGTTACATGTGTTGTCATGTCTGGTAGGTGGGCATGCTAGTTGGTATGTTGTATGTGATTTTGTTACGTGTGCATTCCCACAGTTGTGAGTTGTATGATTGTGGAGTTGAGGTGTGTGGTGTGTTCCGTTGGTGCTTACCAACGAGCAGTGCATTTCCATAGGTGCCATCTTGAAAGCGCTGGTTGATGATGGACTGGCTGAAGATGTAGGAATCATGCACACTGCCTGGGAAGTTGGCGACGACATTGGTGAACAGTCCCCGGTGGTCCACTACTGCCTGCATATTGATGGAATGCGTGTGCTTTCTGTTGCAGTAATTGTGTGCAGTGTCGGCAGTGGGCACAAGTAGGACATGTGTGCAGTCAATTGCCCCCAACACGTGCGGGAAGCCAGCTATGGCGTAGAAGCCTTGCTTGGTCTCCAGCTGTTCCTGCGCAGTGTGGGGGAAGTGAAGGTGCTGGGGTATCAAGCTGATGATGGCATCCAAGACAGGTGTGAGGAACTTTGATAGGGCTGGCTGTGAGACTCCTCCGACTCTGGCAGTTGTTGGTTGGAAGGTACCAGAGGCCAACAAGTGCAGCACAGCCAGCAGCTTTGTCTGCGGAGGGATGTTGGTTGTCCGCTGTGTTGGCACCGTCAGCCTGTGGGCAATGTGGGTCAGGATGCGGAGGATGGTTGTCCTTTTGAGCCTGTAGTGGGCAATGACATCCTCTGGCGTTAAGTCTCTGAGGCTGGTGCATTTTCGGAAGTTCCGCTGTTTTGTTCTGCGCTGCCTCGGTGGCAGTCCGGGGGGGGGTGGTCCTGGGGGTGGGAGTGGTCCTTGGGGTGGTGGCGGTGGGTGTTGTGGCCCTCTTGGTTCTCCAAGCTGCATGATTAGTAGCTCCATGGCATCTGTTGGTCTTCAGATGTGGCTCTGGGCGGGGCTCCCTTTATACTGCAGGTTTTCGTCCTACTTAAGACCAGAAAAAAGCAGGTCTTAAGTCCCTGCTGCTAACGTGCCTTATCGCCGTTTTTTGGACCGCATCGCCGATCTGGCTGGTCGTTGAGAATATCACGAAGTGGTGTTATCGTGAGTTTTTGCACGGGAACGCCTACTCTGCATATGATTAGCGTTAGTTGTCGCTGTCAGCCTTGGCGATGTTTTTAGCGGCAGCTATTGCAGGTAAACTGACGATTTCGGCTGTTAGTGCAGGCTTGTGAATGGGGCGATAAATCTATTTTCGTGGTGGAAAAGTGCCGCTAATTCGGCGATGTGTCCTTGAGAATATGCCCCTTAATATGGGAAAAAGTGACGCATCGGTGGCGCAAGGGGCTTGTAAATAACCCCCTAAGTGTTGGGCTACAAAGTTTGTTCATTCGCCCATGGCACGCGCCATTGGAGATTGAGTAATGTAGTCTAGATTTCATCTCATGGCTCTGTAAACCACCACCAGACCCTCCCTGCCTCTTTCCTCACTCTTGTGTGTTCTTGTCCGTCCCTGATTTTTCTCTTTGTCACCGTTTTTCCGTTTTTCTCTTCCTTCTTTTTTCAACTTTTGTGTTTTTCTCACTTGCTATGGATCAAAGTTTGTTGAAAAAAATAATTGCTGATCCCTAAAAATTAGTGCTGCTGGGCCCCGCCTGCAACCTCCTGCTCAGATTAAGCACTGTCAATGACAAGGGTGTCTTCCTTTAGTGATAACCAAAAGTTGCCTGGATTTCCATGATCTTAAAAAAAAGCATCATTGTCTCCCTCAAACCAACCCCTTGCAGATGGAACAAAAGTCATGTTTCATTCTCGGGTGTAAATTTCCAGTCATTATGTTACAACTGAAAGAACATATTCGAATTACAAAAAAGGCTAAAATGTATCACTTGTGTGTTTGTTTGATCCGGTTGATCAGTCACAAGCGAGTGCCCTGGCTCATCTCAAAGCCTGTGAAAACGTTGGCAAGTGCTGGCATAAGTTGCTGTCTGTATAAGATGTATGCCTGTTCTTGATCAAATTATTTAACCGAGTTCCTTGTGACTCTATACATGATTTCATAGTGCAATTTAGTATGATTTTGCAATGCCTTATTTATGTTGTATTTGTTATTAAATCTGAAAGTAATAGTAGGGCCATGGAAGCCTTTAGGACACATACTTTGTGGGTGAGCGAGTTCTTGACCATAATTAAAATGTACATGGAAACATGCAGTAAGAAGGACAACATTACAACATAATGGCGCATTTACGTTAAGTTTCTTGATATATTCAGGTACAATATATCAGACACAAAACAGAGCGGCCAGTCAATCCATAATAATGTGTGGAACAGGTATCAGTCAACAAACACTGACACATCCAGATCCCAAACTGACCATTGACTGCAACCGAGTGACAGACCATAGATTTGAAACCATGGCAGCCCGACCAACCCCCATTCACAAGCTAGGGTTAAAGACCAAAACAATTCCTGTTCAGGTAATAGACACAACTGATATGATGATTGGGCGTCTGATGTACTTTACTAGCTGGAAAGACATTTTCAACTTGCTAAGAATTTTTCGTACATTTTGACTTTGGATTTTGTAGTTCTAAGGCAAATGATTTTGCGAAGTGCAAACATTTCAACTGCAAACTACTTTTGTATATACGACCCTAAGTCCTCCTTTTTCAGGGTGGACCATAACATGTATTATATATGTCTTCACAATTACTGCTATCATTTAGAAATATTGTCACTTATCCATTGCTTAATTAGTAAAACAGTAAGTGCCAGGGACCTTCTCAGAAGTCCACTGCTGCTTGCACTGCCCATTGACCCCTTCCAGTGCTGTCAATGATAGTACCAACACAAGTAATAACCATCACACTTCTACAAGTGAGACAATTCAGACTTTTCCAGCACACCCAAAGCCATAAAAATGGCTTTAGGGGCAGGTATAAGTAAAAGTCAAAGTCAAAACACTTTATTTTGCTTAGTTTCCGTAGCATAAAAAGTACAACAAATGCATATCACTATACGCTTAATATAGTCAAGCCTAAAATCAGAACTAAGATAATGATAAAAAGTGCTCATACAATACATTAACGTCCAATCATTACAGTTGCAAAACTATGTAAACTAGACATTCAATAAAAGGTAGCAAAAGTGCCAGACTACACATAGCAACTTCAAGAGTATATCCATTCAATTATGTGTAAAAACCTATACACATATAGTTATATTGATCTTTGTCAAAACACTTAGGGGCAGATTTACAAGAAAGTGACACATCTGTAAAGATGCGTCACTTTCCCTGCGCCACCCCAAGAAACCCTTGCGCCACTATGGATGCGCCGTATTTACAATACGGCGCACCATGGCGCAAGGATTGACAGATGCGTCAGAAATTCTGACGCATCTGTTGACGCAAAAGTCACGCATTGCTGGAGTCGTGTCGCAAGCACGACGCCACTCCAGCAATGCAGGGGGAGGCCTATCCTCATTGTGCTGCGTCACTCCTTACGCCTGCTTCAAACAGGCGTAAGAGTTTGACGCAGTGGCATCCTAGAAGTGGCGCAGTGAAATCTTGTAGATTTCACTGCGTCACTTCTACGAGGCTTTTTTGCGTTGGAACGCCCACCCTGCATACATTATACCTGACGCAGGTATAATGTGACGCAGGGCTTTACAACATGACGCATCTCCCTAGATGCGTCACGTTGTAAATGGGCCGCATTTTTACGCTGCTGCTGCATCACAAAAAGTGACGCAACGGCGGCGCAAAAATGACGCAAGCGGCTTGTAAATCTGCCCCTTAGGGCCTAATTACAAGTTTGGCGGTCCATTGTATCGCCAAACTTGGGGTGGAGGTGCGGTGGCCGTCAGGGACTGCCACACCAGTGGTCTGACTGCCATATTATGAGTATGGTGGTCGGACCTCCATTAGACTGCCGCAACTGTCAGGGATACGCGATCCCTGGCGTTGGCACATCGGTCTTGAGGCAGCAATATGCTTTGTGGTGCAGTTGAGGCACCGTCAAGCATATTACGAGTTTCCTCACCGCCAGCAGTCTCATGGCAGTTCTCACGCCATGAAACCGCTGGTGGTGAGGAAAGGCCCCCTGTTGCATCAGGGGCAAGAGTTGCCTGCACGGGGCACATGTTGTCCCCCCCTGTGTGCAGTCACCCCCTTTCCTTCACGGCATGGACTTTACAGCCAATGCCGTGCAGGAATAGGTTTTGACATTCCCATTGCGGTGCCTTTTTAATAAGCACCGCCGTGGGAACACCAAAGGACCAGCCACCAGACCACAAGATTACTCAAAATCTGGTGGGCGGACGGCGGTCTAGTTTGGCGGTCCTGGAGCGGGGCGCTGCCGTGGTAGCCCGCTCCAGGACCGTCAAACTCGTACTCAGGCCCTGAGTCCATTATATATTAAAATAAATAGTATAACAATTCATCATATAAAGTGGAGATGAAACTGTCAGCTCAAATTCTTGCAAAACAATCTATTTGAGATCTCCCACTCTTCAGAGAGGATCAGAGAAATGGCGCTAAAGAATGGCACACCAAAGGATCATCAAGCATTTGGATAAAAAACAGTGCTGGCCGGCATTGACTAAAATTGTATCTATGCATAAGCGGGACAATAAGTCTTCTCCTCTGAGTAATATAAAATCTACAAAAAAAAAATATATGAAGATCTGTCTGCGTTGAGACCCCATCACAGGGGCATAAGGTCAGTTCCCCTGCTGAATAAGCATTAGTCAGAAAACCAAGCATCAGTGGGGTATAATTTAGGTGAAACTTTACTAAAATACACCTATTTTGCGGTCTCTGTACAAAGGCTAACTAAGAATGTATGTCCTGAGTAAAGGGAGGAGGGGCATTTGATGTAACCTAACCATGGATTTATTTCTGTTTGCCTCCCTTCTACCTAAAGCAACTTTTGATAGAACAATCTCCTTTAATCTCCTCTTAGAGATTTGTGCACAGGTAGGTGGATTCTCAACTCTCCTAAGCGTACATTTTGCAGGAGCACTAAACATATTGCAACCATGGAATCTTATATGCAAAATCCAAGTTTAAGCAATCCCTCAATATGATCTGATTCAGAGGTGCAGTCTTCCTTCTCCATATCAAATGCCAGAGTAAAATAGGCGCCAAACGGGCATTATCCAAAAGATATGGAACACCAAGTTCGCTGTGGCATATATAATTTGAACAGCTACGAGGGAGGGAAAGCAATCTCTTAAAAAAACATCCTCTATACACTGGAGGGAGTTTAAATCCACAATTTCCCCACACCGCTGCCCCATACGTAGCACTACGAATAGGTTTAGCAGCATACACATTTCTTATTTCCGGGATAGCTTCTGTTCCCAACTTCTTTATAAAGCTAAAAATGGCCATAGTACTTGTTTCTAGTAGGAGAGCTCTATTCAAGACTATGGGGCATATTCTCAAGGATTTATCGCCGATATATCGGCACTTTAGCACCGCAAAAGTGGCGATAGATTTATTGCCCTATTCTCAAGCTGGTGCAAACTGCCAATATCTCCAGTTTACCAGCGATAGCTGCCGCAAAAAACATCGCCACGGATGAGTGCGACAACTAACACTAATGATATGCAGAGTAGGCATTCCCATGCAAAAACACTCGAAAACACCACTTCGCGATATTCTCAACGACCAGCCAGATCTGCGATGCGAACCAAGAACAGGCAATAAGGCACGTTAGCTGCAGGGATTTAACACTTGCCTCCTGCTGGTGCTAAGCAGGACGACTACCTGCAGTATGAAAGGGAGCCCAGCCCAGAGCCACATCTGAAGACCCACAGATGCCATGGAGCCAATGAACATGCAGCTCGGAGACCCAAGAGGGCCACAACACCCACCGCCGCCACACCCAGGACCCCCCCTCCAGACACCCCCCGCCAAGACTACCACCGAGGCAGCGTAGGACAAGACAGCGGACCTTCCAAAAACGGCATGGCCCCACAGCCACACAAGTGCAGAATGTGGGGAGAGGTGGGAACCAAGTATGTGTGAAGGAGGCAACTCACCCATGAAGAAGAATGTACACAATGCCAAGTGTGGGGGTGATGTGCTTGACAGAGCACAGAATGCAGAGCACAGACATGTCCATGTGGACATATACTGCTGGGGTTTGTAGTGTTGTGGACAGTGGACGCAAACATGTTACCTCAGGCAGTCGGGAAGACCTTGGACATGTGGCTGTGCCGTCCCCCCCTGTAAGCGTAAGTGCAGTGGGCTGGGCCAGCGAATGCCACTCCAGCGTAGGAGTGCGGATAAAAAGGCCGGGGCTCTGGGCGTGGTTCTCTTCCCTGATGGGAAACGCGTCTGCCAGGGCGGCGCACCTCCCCCTGCCACGAGTCCGCCGCCGTGACCTCCAGACTCGGCGACACAGGCCCCCAGCGCATCCAGCGGCACGGCAACACAGAGTCATGTGTGTGCCGGATACTGCCTTAGTCCTACACTGCGGTCAGCAGGTCCCACAATTCAAATTGTGCCACATATCTGTTAATGGAGGAAACCACCAGTCAACAGACATTGCCCCCAGTGCGGCCCGCCCGGACGACACATCATCGTTGGCTGAGCACCTGCTGAGCGCTCCAGGTGCCACTGACCCTGTGCAACACAAGTCGACGCCACGTGCCAATATTGAGGCAGAATTCAGTAGGCAAAAAAAACATTGCTCCGAGTGCGGCCCGCCCGACGACGCATCATCGTTGGCTGTGCACCTGCTGAGCGCTCCAGGTGCCACTGACCCTGTGCACCACAAGTCGACGCCACGTGGCTGTGTGCCCTTGCTGACCGCTGCCTCCGGCCTACACTGCGGTCAGCAGGGCTCGCAAATCAAATCCAATCCTGACCTGCAAGCAGGGCCGGACTGGGAACCAAAACCGGCCCTGGCAAAGTGCTCGGCCGGCCCCCCCGGGGGGTTGGGGGTGCGGCCGAGCTGTTTGCCACGGCCAGTTTTGGCCGATTTCGTTACAGCGGCCGATATTGCAGCTATGCTGCAAAAACGGCCCTGTAACAAAATCGTCCCCCAGGGGCTCAAAACCGGCCCCCAACCCTGGCGGCCCACCAGGGGAATGCCCGGTGCCCGCTACGGCCAGTCCGGCCCTGCCTGCAAGGACATGCCATCATCGCTGGCTGCACACCCGCCACCACCGCCAGGACCACCTCCAACCAACAACTGCCAGAGTTGGAGGAGTCTCACAGCCAGCCTATCTAAGTTGCTCACACCTGTCTTGAATGCCATCATCAGCTTGATACCCTGCTCAGCTCTTCAGGTGCCACTAACTCAGTGCACCACAACTCATGGACCCTTTATGATTGAATCTGTGTGTGTGATCTGATGATCACTGTTCTAGTTGTTGCCAGCACCAACCTCTCCCTGAGGGCTGGCTTACACTCACCCCACACCCATCCAGCACAGGCGTCACTGGACATGTGACCCTGGTAATAAAAAGGGGCCGGGGCCACGTGCCCGTAGCCAGTTCCACTATCTATTTAAGTGTGTCCGTGTGGTCATTATGTATGCATGATGGGCCAGGGCCCTACCACATTACATTGTGCTGTGGACAGCGGACGCAACCATGTCACCTCAGGCAGGGGGTAAGACCTTGGACACGTAGCTTTGTCGTCCCCCCCTGTATGCGTAAGCTGAGTGGGCTGGGCCGGTGTACACCAAGCCAGTGTAGGGGTGTGAAGGATTTGCCCAGGGCTCTGGGTGTGGTTCAGTTATGGCCTGGACAAGGAAGTATCTAATGTGTGTCACTGTTGTAGTGTTGGCACCACCCAGTCCGCAATCGACAATGTTGCAATGTAGCATGCACCCGGAGGGCGGGCTCACACGAACGGGGAAATGAAGGAGCGCAAGACCGCTCTGGGTCTTGGCTCATACATGCCAAGTGTTGTGTGTATCTTTATTGCCGCAGCATGAGCCAAATGCCTAGCCTTAATCGCAGCGCGAGTTCAGCCAGGCATGAACTCTACATCTGTGGCCGCCCTATCCTTCCCACAGGCCTACACTCACATGGCTGCCCACCTCCAACGGCCAACATCACAGTGTCGTTGTCAGGCTTGTGGACATGTGCAGACAGGCATGACAATGGTGTGCCGTAGGAGTGCAAGTGATGCAACCGCGCAGCGCACACAAGTAAATAGGCTCGGGGGAGGGAGGAGCAGCTGTGAGGCAATGTAACACACAGTGATGCCGCTCATTTGCCACATGCAAGACATGTCAAATATGAATCCCAAAGTTGCACACATCCCACCCCACCCCCAACAAGCCACTTCACATTTCCTGAATGCAAGCAGATGAGAAAGTAACATTAGTGATGAAAGCTCCTTTGTCTGAACTATCAGGCGCAAGCACATCTGCACCTCCGACCTCGGAATTGCATGTGCCCGGCACCCCCTGACAGATACTATAGCAGCTGATGATGACTCCCACACTACACACAGCCCGACAAAAGGCCAACGTATACACACCCCACAAACAGAAGTCCTTGCTCGAAGTTATCTTGCATGGAATGGCCTTCACACTTACTCCCACACCATCCCAGGCGTACAACCATTGCACACTTCAACAATTCATTGATCCGAGCTGTGGCATTTCATCCACAGAACTGGCGCAGGTCAGAACAGTGCCGCTTCAACCAGGGCCACTAACGCAATAGCAGAACATCCCGGACACATGCACAACCCCTGTCACGTGGAACTGTACCGTGCACGTATGCTGCATTTACTGGGGGCACTGCCATTGATAGTGCTGTGGATCAGTTACCGGCTAAGCTTCCGCCTTGCCAACGTCACCTGCGTGCAGCCTGTGTTGCATTGTCACTCGTGCATATTCGAGTGGTCCATGGATGTCTGCCTATCCAACAGGACGGTAGCCGAACTGGATTTCGACATGTGTATGCGCCCCCTGTTGGCCCTCGACCATGAGTGTCACCATGACACCCGTCTATGGGATGCCTGGATGCTTGGCATACATGCTGGCAGCTGGACCTGGGAGATTGCAGAACTCCTCGTGTGCAGTGACCAAATTGAGCCGCTCCCCTATTGGGCTGTAGTGCTAATTGATGAAAGGGGGTGGAGGCAGCACATCTGTCCGGACCTGCTAATGGTTAGCCTCACCGTCCTGTTCGATGAAGTCGACAATTACCTCGTGTTGGAAATGATTGCCTACGAAGCTGCACTAGCTTTCATGGACGTGTAACTACGTACCTGCAGACACAACAGTTTGGAACACATTGCACATGTCCCGACACCTTGTTGGAACTTGGGGTTCTGGTCACATCTCCCACGACGACAGTGGACATGGCTGCATCGCCTGGACTCCGAATACATGAGCGGACAACAACGCAGGTAAACACACACCTGTGAATGGTGCGGCACTCCCCCGGAGTGGACAGTGGCGCTTGGCAACGTTCCACATTCTGACATACTGCTGCATTGGTCTGCATGTTGTGGCTCTTATCTTGGCCGTACTGACACGCATATGCTAATAAAGTCTACGCACCTTCACTTGTATTCAACTGTGATGAGTGTTGATTTGTATGACAATGTGTGTCTCACTGCCTATCTGGGTCACGGCCATACATGCATTACTACACCATCAGGGATGTGGGTTGTACTAGTACATTATCATCTCACAGTTTCCTGCTATGCCACATGCGAATGGCCATTTTCCACACACAAGCGGCAGCAGTTGTGTCCTCTGTTCTGTTGTGCTGGTGTTGCTGTTTGTTCAACATTGTTGTACATGTTGCGGTGCTCTGGATCTTATGTGTGTGTGCTGCATTGTAGCTGAGTTGCCCCTTCAGCTCTGATTTGGCTGGCCCTTATCCCTTTTAGGCAGTGTGGCTTTCACTTCTGTGCTTATGCAGTGCTGTGATGTTGCAGACTTGGGTAAATTGGGCTCTTGGTTGGTGTTGTGACTCTTGGCCATGGTTTGTCCGCAGATGTGCTCTACTTAATTGTGCATGTGTGCCATTGTGTCCATCTCCCCCATCCCCCCAGTCCCTTGTGGTTACTCACCCTGTTGCTGTTGTGTCGGGTCATGTTGAACAGTGTCCGGTCCCCCAACTCCTGCCACCATCTCCACACTGATGACTGTGGTCACCATTTCCTCCATCTCATCCAGCTCCTCCTGTGGTGCTGGACTCCCACCTCCAGTCTGCATTGCTGCCTTCTGGTTGTCTGTGAATTTCTGCTTGGTCTTGCGCTTCACATCATTCCAGCGCCTCTTGATCTCGTCCATTGTCCTCCTCAGCACTCCGACTGCATTCGCCTTGTCCAGGATGGACTGCCATATTCAATTTTTTGTTGCCAATGACACAGTGGAGGTGACGAATAGTTGTTGATGGTGTTCTATCACCTCCGTGATCAGGATCCTGTTTTCCTGCGGACTGAACCGCTTCTTCCTCTTCTTCTTCTCCTTGCCCTTCCCTGACCCCGAGGTCCCAGGCTGGTCCTCCGTGGGGCTTGTGGGGTTCTAGTTGTCCTCTGTGCTTGCTCCGGCTACCTCCATGGTGCTTCGCAGTTGTTTGTGTTTTGTGTTGCCGCTTTTATTGTGCTTTTTTCAGCCTGACTTGTGGGACTTGCAGGCCTGGCGCTGCTTATCGCTGGATTTTTTATCGCAGTTGGGCACATCGCAACTTTTTTCACGTTCGGGTTGAGATTTTTATTGCCGTCCCGGTAGTGTTATCGCAGACATTTGCAGCGTTATCGGGGTACTATCGCATGTTACCGCCGTGTTGAGAATGCCACGTTAACAGGGAGTTATTTTCCCGCGATAGACGGCGATATGAAAACTTGCGTTAACCTATTTTGGTGATGATTATCGCACGTTCTTGAGAATATCCCCCTATATTTCTCCAGGTATATTTCCCATTAAAGAGAATCCCTAAATAGGAAAATGTACCCACCGCCTCCCCCCTGCAGGTATTAGTCATTTATATTCTATATTGAATTATAAAACAACTGTTTGTAAAATGAATAACAAGGTGCTGGTCCAGACTAACGTACATAAGTTAAAACCATTACAGTAACCACTATATAGCAATGCGTTGAGCTGCACTTGGTCCCATATCATAAAGCATGTTGATGCCAGTTTTAAAAGAATAGGGGGCATATTTATGGCAAAGTGGCATGGTGCAGCGCAGCAAGTCACCTTGCTGCGCTGCATAACTGGGAAAGGGAAGGAATGGGCTGTATTTAAGGAATATGGCGCTTTCCATTCCTTTGCCCCGGTACTGGCACACTATGGGCTGCCTAAAACCAAGGCAGGCACCCTTGCACAATGGTGCAAGAGTGCCTGAGTTGCATGCAGGATTGTTTTTGTGCAGGGAGGAGCACCTTCCTGGAAAAAATCAATCCTTCGAGGCATATTCCTCTATCTATGTGTGTTGCTGAACGCAGCACACATGGAAAGAGGAAGTAACGGGGAGAAATAAATATACTTATCCTTGTTTCACCTCTCCTGGGGAGGCGTATCTTTTTGGCACATTCCCAGGTTTACCAGGTTTGGTAAATCTGGAAATGCTTAAAAAACCATGGGAGTTGCATGTGAACACCGCGTAACACCCATGGAATGCCTCCTTTGTGCAGAGTAACGCAATGCAGCGATTTGTACTGCATTGCATTACTCCAGATTTTTGAAGCCATTCAAAGCCACGCAGAGTGGCTTTGCATTGCTTAACAAATCTGACTTAGAGGTTTGCATCATGCATGTACCCCTTGCGTGGTGCAAGCATGATGCAAACCTCTCGCAAATATGCCCCAAAGTCTCTAAAAGTAGTGTGAGGTGCAATTTGAGAAGTGTAACAAAGGTACCCCAATAAGTGGTGTGCCTCCTTGTGCAAAATATAGTTATGTTTCTTATCCGCCCTGACAAAACCCTATTAGCATTACACTTGAACATGTGAGATTGTTTCTTGAACATGACATGCTTGTTCCAGTCGTATTTTTCTGTTGCCCCAATTGTATACTTTTGAAATGTTTGGGCCTATTGTTGACTCTTATCTGTCTGCCAAATCTATGCCCTAGCCAAGCTGATTTTAACACACTAATTTCGATTCAAATTCATGGTTGTTGTCATTTTACAATATGGTAGATTGTACCCTGAAAACATTGTATGAATGTTGTATTAATTTATTTTCCATAATTGTGACTTCAATCCATTTTGCTCTTCTAAACTGCAAATACATCCACGTGTACCTAGCAGACGCCAGACTGAAAGTAGCTCTTTCATTTCTTCACCGCGCGTAGCTCATGTCTGATTAGCGTCCTTGACTACGCCCCACCCACCCCTAACAACGACCAACACGGAGGCGGTCACGTGACCGTTTGACGCGCTTCCCCGGAAACTCAGTCTTCATATAACCAATCCTTTCACCCCACATATACGAGACACCGGAGGACTCCGCACACGATCGTGGCGGCCCGGAGATACTCGTTTACCCAGCTCTATCAGATTCAATCGCCTCGCCTCCTCCTCATTCACAGTAAGCCTCGGCAGCAATTTGAGCCCCGCTACCTCATTTTCTCTCCCGTACTTACCATCAGACCCCTTCTACCCCCTTAGGAAATAACACCTGTTGCCGTCGCAGTGGATCGGGGACCGACCCTGCACCTTGCCTTTCGATTCCCTCGTTGAGGTTCCAGTGGGTGAGTTAACTATTTCACCCTCGCTGTCTCACCTTCACCAGCCTTGCACCCACCAAGGAAAATTCATTTACTCTGGCTTCTTTATCCCCAGACTGCCCGCACTGGTTCCTTATTCACACGCAGACGTTCATCTACGCTGCCCCACTTACAAGGACCTGATTCTAGACGTCTTGATCCATTCTTGAATTTTCCAGTCCACCTCTTCTCATGATCTACAGGTAGGCAACCATGCTCAGACCCGAGCAGACCTACTCCTTCTTCCCCCTCATTCTTATCTCTCCGTGCGCTCCCTGCCCCCAGTCCCCCTGACCTTTCCCTTTCCTTTCCTATACAGCACCTCCAAATTGGCTACCCGGTCCTGAAGATGATCCTGATTTACTAGGATCGAAGCGCCGTCGACCAGTTTACCAGTGCAACTTATGGCGCACACTCAACTTTGGTTCACAGAATTGCTTTAAACCCTTATCAATGATCTAAAATATTCCTTGTGTTGAACCAATTATTTTGTACATATCCTATACCACTTTATCACTTTGCGCCCATTGCTGTGTTTTCTCACTTGTCACTTGCGCCGTCACCTTTGTCACAAGCACAACGTGCACCAAGTTCCTTAGGGTTGCCTCTGCATTTATGCCTACAGTGCTGATATAACTGTTGTGTATAATTTGTGTTTTTAATATATGATGCCATGAGCACATTCAAACAAACTACTTGGAGTCTCCCTTTTTGTTTCCTTTTTGTAATGTCCTGTACATACATGTATATTAGTTTTCATTAAATCCGGTTGAGACATTGTTGCTAGCTTTCTCCTTGTGCAATCGAGGCACATGCCACCAAAGTCATAATGGTAGTTTGTTGGAGCAAAATATAGCACTCATATTGATTAGTGGATACCTGATTCTACTCCTTTTGCCACTTCTCATCTGACTTCTGAAGCTGATGGTGACATACCGGACAAGGTGTTTACATGCTCCATGTCAGTCGCGGGTGGTGCTGTAGATGCAAGGGAAGGGGGTCATAGGAGATGTAGGTACATATGCGCATATGTGTTTGTAGTTATAAAACAATGGGCTATGTGTCATGTTGTATCCTGAAGCTAGAATTCTTGGAAATGTAGGCCCAAATCCATTCATATTTATAAATATACATCTGTGTATCCTTAGGCACAGAATATGAATATGAAAACTCAGAATAATTATGTATAAAATCCCTGGAACATAGTGAGTGGAGGTTACATGTTTGCAAGCATCCGGGTATCAAGACTCAATCAAAACAAACAACACCTGATGAGTAAAATTATGCTATTAGCGGTGAAACATAATATGGAAAGGTACATTAGTAAGTATAGGAAATGGGATAAGATGTCATGGTGCACAAATTAGAGTAGTCAATGGTAATATTACACCAGCGAGGTCAGTTTATGGCAGAGTAAGGAGATGTTTAGGGACAGCTAAGGAGGGGTTTGAGGAAGGACAAACACCCAAAAAGGGTAAGCCCATTGCTATTCCCAAATTGCGGTTCTAAAACTACTACAGCCAAATTATATCCCCAAACAGTAGTAAATGTGCTAAAGCTCATACTGTGAGGAAGTTCAGCACCACGCATTCTCAACCAATGGAACTGGAGCATCCTTCCATTGAAAATAATAGAGGCAGGGATTGAAACAAAACCCCATAGGAAATACTTTTAAAATAAATTACATTTTTCAACTTGTAAAAACACACCCACTTTTGTGGGTGTAATTTAGTATTTGCATATATGTCACCTTAACCCATCCCCTAAATATTCATTAACTCTACCCTTATAATAGTATATAGTCCCCATTTTCCAACCACTCACCCTTTTCCCTTCTACGTTTACTACAAAAAAATAAATGTCCGCTTTTGTGGAGAAGGTATCTGCACATAAGAGACAACACTGGCATAGTGAGAGAGCGCCAGCCAGAGATTTGTGAATAACATTTGGGAGTACTATTTCCCTTGCTTTTGTGAATTGGCTCCTTTATGTTTTTTTTGCTGTGAAACGTGTCTGTTATTTCAGTCATATTAGTAAATATGTATCTTTCAATAATTTTTTTAAAAATATGAATTAATGCATTAATGTATTAAATAAATACAAATTATTTGAAAAATAGGTTTGTTTCTTTAATTCAATATTTTAAATTATTTTGTTAATGGTTATCATGTTTGTAAAAATTGTAAAAATATCTTTTTTATTGAATTCATTGATTATAAATGTATATATTCCTACATTATTAATATATGTAGTTAAAACTGTATGTGTTAATGGTCTTGTCATTTCGTTTTATTAAATTTGAAAACTTAGTAAATTGTTAAATAAAATACATCGTAATTAAACTTATACAATCTAGACATATAAAGTACTTTTAATTAAAGTACACTACATGCATTTTATTTGATATACATTACTTTTTTATGTAAAAATCAAATATTCAATATTTTAATTAATATGATAGCTAGTAAAGAAATTTATATTGTATTCAATTAATTTTTGTAATATTTAAAAAACATTATATATATTTTTTAAATTGTATTATGATGTCTATTAATTCTTTTTAAATACTAGGGGGCATATTAGCAATGCCTGGCGATAATTATCGCAAAGCGCAATTAGCGCTTGGATAATTATCGCCAGGCATCGCCGGTTTCTATCGCGGAGTTAGCGTGCAATCAGCAATGCTAATCTCCAAAGCGATAGAAACCTTGGAGAACAGTGTGAATATCGCCGGAAAACAGGCGATATTCACACTGTTCCCCAGTTCTGCTTGCTGATAGTGCGAGGGGACTTAGCCATGTAATCCACCTCTCATTGGATTACATGGCTAAGTCAGGGTGGGACCAGGTGTTAGCAAACCAGCGCTAAACATGTTTAGCGCTGGTTCGCTAATCACCGCCCCTGCCTCGCTGATAGGCGTTAGCGACCTCAGCGACTGTTTTCAGTCGCTGTTAGGTGGGGAACGCCTACTTTGCATGCCATTAGCGATAAATATCGCTGGCATGCAAAGCGGCACCCAACCCGGTCGCTATCGCCTACAAGCTGTCGCTAACAGCAGTTAGTGACAGCTTGTTGATAAGGCGATAATATTATCGCCGCTTTAGCGGGAAAAAGTCCCGCTAAAGTGGCGATAATCGCCTTGCTAATATGCCCCTAGATTTTTTTATCTATATGTGGTAGTAAATATTTGTGTACTGAATATGGTTGTACTTACAATATTTTGTTTGTCAATCTTAGTTTCGTTTAGTTTTCAAATACTGAATATTGATATTTTGTTACTGATGTTAGTGACTAAATATTTTTATGTCACAATATTTTTGTAGTTCATAGTCCAACGCATAATCCATACAATTTGGAAATTCTCAACGCTAAATCATGAATTGGACACATTAGAGCCAGGAAACATAGGATGGTGGTTGGATGCCACCAACAGGCCATTGGTGGCGGTCCGACCGCCATCCAGCACAGGGTCCAACTACCGTATTACGATGCAGTTGGTCTGACCACTACGGTTGGAGGAGCCCGTCAGGCCATCGGTCGGCTCGTAATCCCTACAATAGGGGTGGTGCCTACGCAGGCACCTCCGTAGGGATTACGATGTCCCTTTCGAACAGCCTATCCCTGGCAGTCGGACTGCCATGGAAAGACTGTCAGAAAGGTACTTTGGGGGCACCTAGCAGGGCCCCTGTCCCCAACTGGCCTCCGCTATGAGGCCTGGGCCCCCCCCAAACATCCCTGCCTCATGTGCCAGGCACCACACAGTGCCTGGCACACGGGGCATGAATGTTTCAAAACATCCCCTTTTCCACTGTGGCTTGTACTTTGTCCCCATTTCTGTGCCACAGTCCAAGCCACAATGAACAAGCATTTGCAATGCAATAGGTCTCGCATTTACCAGAGTTTAAGCTATTGGCATTCTAAATGCCAATGCAATTTATTTATGTTTTAAAACAAAAATAAAAGGCATTGTTATTTGCAATGTCAATAGCTCAAACTCGCGTAAATGCGAGACCTATTGCATTGCAAATGCTTGTTAGCCTTGTAGTTGGAAGGTTGGTGACTCCTACAAGTCAGAGGGAGCTCAACGACAGGGGCCTGGCCTAAGGAACAGGCACCCCCTGCTGGCTGAGCTGAGCAATATTCGGGCGCACTTTCTCAATAAATGGCCACGCAAGAATTAGGCCTCATTGAACGTATTTCCTGGCGTCGTGGTCCCCTATCAAACCCACAGTTTTTAGTTTATAAAAACGTTGTGGCCTTCTGTGTGGCAAAGCCACAAATGAGTGCGGGTCACAGGGTTGTGATAGGCTGCTACTCTGAAAGGATGTGGGAAGATAACTTTTTAGCGTTTACTTTCTTCATTTTGTTTTAATTATCTCAGTGGTTCAGTCGTAGACCAGCTTTATACCAGTATATTAGCAAGCAAATACATACGAAGGCCTAAGGAGGTCATTTAGGGGTCACCAGGGGTCGCAGCTGCGGCCCCTGGCTTGCTCCTTGCGACCTCCTGACACTGCCTTTGCGACCCCTGGCCTGAGAGACCACAAAGGCATTGGCAGGAACTGAAGGAAAACGGGGCTCATAGGAGCCCAGTTTACTTTTTGTTGCTCGTACGTTTTAATTCGTTTGTTTGTATCCTCACTGCCTATTAATTTAGAAATTAATAAACAAATGCAAAAGGTTTCTAAAGCAGTTGCAAGATACAAAACTATTTTTGTACCTATTTATGTGTGCATATACATACACAAATATGTATATATACACACATGCACACACACACATATATATATATATACATATACATATATATAAGTATCTGCTTTAGAAATCTGTGGCATTTTATTTATCTGGCACTTTATGTTTAATCTTTCATTAAGTGTTGCTTTTTTGAACTGAACGCTGAACTGGAACTTTGACTTTCACAGAGGGGAAAGGTGTGTCTAAAGCGTGAAGTATAAACGACTTGGGGTTTGTTTCCTGTGCCAGGAGCAAGCAGTTGAGAGATCTTAAGGGCTGCGCCGAGATTTCCCAGTAGACTAGAGTTTTGAAAGCCCGAGAGGATTGGGGAAGCGTCAACTCAAGCCTGGCTGGAGTATCTCTTTAAAATGTCTGTGTGCACGTTTATTTTCTGAAGACAAGTTGGTTATTTTTTTAGTGTATTGGTAGATCATAACGTTTTTCTAATTATCGTGCCCTTTTGGAGCAGACTTTGTCTTGGGCAATGTGCTTAAGAAACACTCAGGGGAAGGGGCGTGGCCAAGCCGAGCACAGAGATGGCCGCCTAATCTGTCGGCTCCGCCGACCGAGCAAAAATCCGACGAAATATCCGGACTCTTCAACATACACTGCAGTTTTAACGCGGCTCTCAGACATCGGGAGAGCAGCGGAGCCGATTACTACTTCCCGACGTCAGCAAGAAGACGCAGAACGACCGCGGCGAGACCTGCGACATCGGGGCTGAGGCACGGCCTGCCGGCTGAGTGAAATCCTCGGCAGCGCGTGACCGCCGCGCGCCACTGACGGTGCGATCCCGTTGCCTTCCTCGGCGGCACCCTTCCAGCATTATCACCCGGGGACCGCGATTGACTGCGGAGGCGCCGCCTGCGCCGTGAAGACTGGGAGGGCCGAGTGCAGCGTGAGACGCATCGGAGCTGGTGCGCGTGAGACCTTGGCACCGGCGCCTGCTTCAGCCTTCGCCGCAGCACCCGGTGCCTGTGAAGTGACGGAGGTGGGGAAGCGGCCACGCATCGGCCGGAAGGAAGGAGCGGACCTGGGCCGGTCGCCGAATCACCCTGGGGTTGCTGTATCGCTCCGTGCATCAGGCTGCGCGGAGCCAGAACCAGAGCGCCGCTGAGTACCAGGGTGGATGGCTGGTGGATCGCCCGTGGCGTAAGTACCTGCCCCTGGACAGCGACGGCTTGAGGCTGCGTGCTGGCCCCTCAACTGCCACATATAGCTTCCCTTGCGACCACCCAGCAACGCCGCATCACTGACTGCGACCACCCAGCAATGCTGCATCACTGACCTGCTCTACTGGCCCCTGGAACTGTTGTGGGGGGGGAGCGTGGTCCTCCACTGGAGAGCTCCGACGAGGTGGACCCTCTCACTCCTACTAGCAGCGCGACGACCCTGTATGGCACCACCGGCTCCTGGAATAATTGTGCGAAAGAGCACTGCTCTCTGCTGACGGGTTCTTGGCCCTCTCTCCTCTGCGGCTGACTCTGCTACGCTGCCGAGGGCGTTCTTGGAAAGGCCCTGAGATCCACCTGGTAGCACTCTGGGGACGGAATCCCCCACGTGGTACGCCCGGAGACTGACGCTCCTGCTGTTCACGGAGCGGGCCTCCCGGCGAGGCGGTCGTTGGGGTTCTCCCGGCTGCTGCCATATATTATAGCCATCACTTGCTGCAAAAGCCCCATAGGAGAGCCCGGTGGACACAATGGCGGGGGGACGCAGCTCGAAAGAGGCACTCCAGGTCAAACTGACTAAATACGCTTGGGATGGGGGCCCCGGCGCGAGCCCCAAGGGAGGGTCAGTCGCATCTGATAGGTCGGAGTCAGGAGGAAAACAGAAGGAACCAACGTTGCATGACATTCTTGAAGCTATCACCACCGTCCGCACATCCTTGGAGTCGCGCATAGACACAGTGTCTACCGAGGTGTCCCTCATTAGGGAAGACATGCGCTCTATGAACTCGCGCCTGAAGGATGTTGAAATTAAGGCGACTTCCTGGTAGAGGACACGTCAACGCTGCAAAAAAAGTGGACGACCTTCAAACGCACGCTGCAAAACTGGAAGCGCAGTTGAGACGACTATGAAGGGCGCTCCAGGCGCAACAATGTTCGCATAATTGGGGTCCCGGAACGGGCAGAGGGGCCATCCGCAGACCTCTTTGTAGAAGAACTGATTACCACCTACCTCAAACCACGGGGACTCTCCAACTTCTTCTCCGTAGAACGGGCACATTGTGTACCGGGAGGTCGGCCGAGACCTGGGGCTCCCCCGCGACCTCTTTTAGCCAGGATCTTCAATTTCCGCGACAGGGATGTCATCCTGCAGTGTGCCCGCTCCGCCCCGCCAGTGGAGTTTCAGAACAGTTGCATTACTTTCTTTCCAGACTTTACCCTTAAGGTGCAGAGACAAAGGCGAAGCTTCACAGAGGTAAAAAAGGCGCTTCGTGACAAAGACCTGAAGTATGCCATGTTGTTCCCGGCCAAGCTGCTGGTGGAATCGGAGAGAAGGTCCTGGTTCTTCACCACCCCGGAGGAGACCTGGGACTGGCTGGATGGCTGGCGGACGGCGGGGCGCCGGGACAACCGAGATCGGAGCAAGAGGACGGATGGAGACACTCGAGCTTCCGGTGGTGACTCGCCCTCACGAGTTTCGACTGTAGCACCGGCTGGAGACAAATAACTGGTCTGTATGCTTTTCCCCTTTGGGTGACGAAGTGGTTGAAATAACGGAGGGCCGTGGGGATGTGTCTTTCCCACATGCATCAGACTTTGCCACCTTGGGTGAATTTGCTATATAAGACTTGGTCGAACTGCTCGCCCCGAACACTGCTTACACCCAGGCCGATATGTGGGCGTCATAGGGTGTGTTCTAGACTCTGGCTGAGGCTCTTCGTATCAATGTGTTCAACTATTACTGTTATTATTGGAAAAATTATTTCTCACTGCTGTTGCTCGGATCGGCTACACGGTCCCACAAGTTTTTGTAAGGGTGGGCGATAGGCACTCTGCTAGTTTGGGGAGCGGGAGGTTTTGTCACCGCCGAGCAGGGAGGCAGGGATGGGGGTTGGGGGGTTCGTTCGTTGGGAAGTTGGGGTGGGTGGACGGGGAATGTATTGACGTTTTGATGTTTTTATTGTTTTGGTTTAGGCATGGTATGCTCAATTGGTTTCGAATGCGAACTGTGACAGGTGCAACATCGGTAATGCTCTTATTGGTCGAGGTATTTGGAGATGTAGAGGGCTCCTTCTTGGTCTCCGCCAAGCTAAACTATCCTCTGGACCATCCCATTATGCCGAACCAGTGGGATGGGTGTGATGAATAGACAGAAACTTACTTTGCTCTCCTGGAACGTGAATGGGCTGGGGGGCAGAATAAAGAGAGGGGTGGTTCTTCAATTCCTGAAGAGATACTCGCCGGATGTAGTGTTCGTACAAGAGACCCATTTGTTGGGCAACGGATGTAGGGCCCTGTCTCGTTGGGGCTTTCAGCTGGTAGCTCACTCTGCCTTTGGCTCAGGTTCCCGGGGGTGGGCATCCTGGTCCGTAAATCATTTCCTATGACTATTAGCAGGGTTAGTGCTGACCCCTGGGTAGGTTCGCAGCCCTGACTGGGATTTGGGAGGGAGCCATCCTTAACTTGGTCTCAGTGTACATTCCACCGGGCCTACATACACAGGCCTTTGCTGACCTTGGTGACATTCTCCTGGGCCTGCCGGATGGTCGACTTTTGATCGGGGGAGACTTTAATTCTATTGTCTTGGATTCCTTGGACCGCTGGCCTCGGAGGGACCTGCCGTCCTCCCGCAAACGGATACATAGCTTTCTCGGTGCTATGGGGCTCACAGATGTATGGAGGGGCATGCACCCCGAGGACCGCCAATATACCCATCTCTCGGGGCCCCACGGTACGATGTCCCGTATAGACTATGTACTCACGCACTCGCACCACTTCCACTTAGTCTCTGAAATACGACACCTGGCCAGGGGGATCTCGGATCATTCACCAGTTCTGTGCAGGCTGGAGGTAGGCGAGCCCGCGGTCGGCCGCGTGGCACCGCTCAACTCATGGTATCTCACGAACCCCTCGATTAGGGACAAGGTTCAGACTGCAACCGACCTGTACTTCCAAGAGAACCTGGGATCTGTAAGCTCACCCGTTTCACTCTGGGAAGCCTACAAGACGGTTGTTCGGGGGGTGGTCCTGGGGCAGATTGCGGGGCACCGCAGAGAGAAAGCTGCCGTTCTTATGCGCTTAGAAGAAGAGATCCTCGAACTGGAGCGAGCGGCCGCCTCGTCGGACTCGGAGGAGGTGCGCCAACTGCTCAAAATTAAAACCAAGGAGCTTTTGGACTTGACCACGGACGCGGCTAAGGCTCAATATAGGGCTACCCAAAGCAGGATCTATGACGCGGGTGACAAAGCAGGCAAATTGTTGGCCTGGTTGGATCGTAGAGAGGGGGCGCGGCGCGTCGTGGCCGAAATTGATGCCGATGCCTCCCCCGCCTTACGGCTCCGCAGGACATCGCGGACGCTTTCGGTAGCCATTATCGGTCCCTGTATACCTCCCGCACGACATATTCTGAGGAAGAGTCCTCTTTGCTCCTCCGTGACGTCCAGATGCCAGTCCTCACGCAGGAAGAAAGTTCCGACCTAGACCGTGACATCGCGGTCCCTGAAGTGGAAAAGGCCATCCAGGAGTTGCGCGGTGGGAAGGCGTCAGGCCCTAATGGGATCCCCATAGAATTATTTAAGCTTACGGCGGGCAAGACAGCCCCGTTTATTACAGATATGTTTCGGGAAAGTAAAGAGCTGGGAATCCTCCCTGAGGATCAACGGTTGGCCAATATCGTTGTCATCCATAAAATGGGAAAACCCGCTGAGCTGTGTTCCTCATATAGGCCCATTTCACTGCTTAACTGTGAAGCCAAGATCCTTGCAAAGGTTCTCGCCACCCGTTTGTTGCAAGTTCTTCCGCATTTGATCCACCCGGATCAATCAGGGTTCATGCCGGCGAGAAATACCTCTCTCAACATCCGCCGACTTCACGCTGTACTCTGTAGGGCAGACACGATCAGAGAGGATGCTGTGGTGGTATCATTAGACGCTGCCTCAGCCTTCGACACCATTGAGTGGCCCTATATGTTCGCAGTGCTTCGTAAGATAGGACTGGGCCCGGAATTTATTGCATGGGTCCGACTCCTGTATTGTCAACCGCTGGCACAAGTGGTTGTTAACAATCGAGCGTCCCCTGTCTTTTCCCTTGGTAGGGGTACCAGGCAGGGCTGTCCCCTATCACCACTTCTCTTTGCCTTGGCCCTGGAGCCTCTGGCAGCCTGGATCCGTCAGAGCCCAGCCCTTCGGGGCCTTAAATGGACGCATGGATGGGAGGACCGCATATCATTATATGCTGACGATATTCTCCTGTATTTTGCCTCCCGGAGGCGTCTCTGAACGTGGTGATGGACATATTCAAGACCTTCGGCGGGTACGCTGGCTATGTAATTAACTGGTCCAAATCGTCGTTCTACATTCTTAGCGGACGGCGTCCTCGCCTCCCCCGGGGTTGCCAACTGACAGAAGCTGAAGACGGCTTTAAGTATCTGGGAATATGGGTATCCAAAGACCTGTCGAGATTTTATGACGCTAATCTCCGGCCGCCACTCACTCGGTTTAAATCTGACGTCTTGCACTGGAGATCACTGCCTCTGACCCTTTTGGGACGAGCGGCATTATTTAAGATGATGTCCCTCCCCCGATTCCTATACGTGTTACAGAATACCCCCCTCCCGGTAGTGGGGTCCTTCTTTAAAGAATTGGATGGCACGTTGCGAGATCTGCTCTGGGAGGGTAGACCCCCCGTATCGCCACACATAAGCTCACCTTGGGGTGGTTTGATGGGGTATCGGACTCCCAGACATAAAAAGATATTACTGGGCCTCGCAACTCGCTGCCATTAACCAGTGCACCTATAGACGGCATGACGACCCGGCCTTTCGGATTGATCGCTGGCTCCTTCCCGGAGGAGGGTTTGAGGGGGCGCTATACACAAACTTTCGAAAACTCGCCCTGACCGGCCCGACCACACACGCGGTGCAGATATGGCGGGACGCTACTAAAAGCTTGGGTTGGGAGGGCAAACTCACTCAAGCCACGCCACTTTGGCATTGTGACTGGTTGGGCCGTTTGTCGCGCTCATTGGGCTTTGACAAGTGGGATACCATAGGCATTTCTAGACTAGGGGACCTTTGGAAATCGGGCGATGTCAGGCCCTTCTCTCAGCTACGTCAGGAATTTGAAATGGCCGACTCGGAGCAGTTCCGATATCTTCAAATCCGACACGCGCTGCTCGCGGCTCTCCCCAGGGGTACGATCCTTCCTGACTCCTCCCCTCTGGAGGACAGGATTTTCGATGGTGACCTGCCAGAAAAAGCCATATCTCTTATATATAAAAAGCTCATTAATAACATGACTGATCCCTTGATTCAGTTGAGGGGTAAATGGGACCATGATGTCACTGGCCTGGACGATGAGGAATGGCGGGCTGCAGTGGCTTCTCCGCGTGAGGTTGCTATCTCCTCGAGACTCCGATTGGTCCAGTTAAAGATTCTCCATAGAATATATCTGTCCAGATCCTCACTGGTCCATATGGGATACGCCCAGGACACTGGATGTACACGACACTGCGGCCACGAGGGCACTTTCATACATATACTGTGGGAATGTGCGGAAATCCAGGCATTCTGGGAGAGGGTGGTATCCAGGATGGGGGAAGCCTTGGGGCAGCCGATACATGTAGCATCAAGCTAATCTTGTTGAACGTATGGGATTCTACTGACTTCACGGCCAAAGAGCGGATTTGGATTACACTAGGGTTTATGGTGGGTAAGCGGAACATCGCTCGACTGTGGGGGGCTCCGAGTCCGCCGAGTATAGCGGATTGGACCAAAGACATGGATTGGTGTATGGTGACTGAGAAGCCTATCTATGTTTCCAGAGGCTGCCCGCAGAAATGGTCACAGATATGGGGACGTTGGAACATCTACCGGGGGAACTTTGTGTGCCGCCAGTGGGTAGAGATGAAGTTGTTGAAAATATTGGTTAAGCACACACCTCCGCGGCTCATGCTAATATACTGGGATAGGAGAACCCCGATGTCTTAATGCACCCTTAATTTCCGAATACAGATGTATTGTAATGATTTTATTGTATCCATGCCTAATTTCTTAATAAAAGTTTAAAAAAAAAAAAAAAAAAAGAATAAAATGCAAAAAAACACCAGAGAGGATGGGGGAAGCAACATATGCTAGGGAGGGGGCAGGAGCAGCAAGGATCACATGGGGGCTGATTGAGGGAAGAAGTGGGGCAGGGCTGAAGCAGCAAGAAAACATGCGCTCCAATGGAGTGCTGAAAGACGATTAAAAAAATTAATTCCCTGAATGTGAAGAGTGGAAAGATACAAGTCCCTAAACTTAAAGAATTGTAGAAGATATTCTCCAGGGGAGGTTTAAACACAAGAAGAGGAAGGAAAAAAAAAAAAAAAAGAAACACTCAGGGAAGCTCTTCACAGAAAGGGCGGTGAAGAGTTGAATGAAGCCGGCGTGAGAGAGTAAATTGCCCACATCAATAAACGTCCCCAAAGCCTCCAAGCAGGGGATGTGAAGCCCCATCCCACATACACACAGTGCAAACAACCCCACACCCCGATACACACAGTGCACACAACCCCACACCCCGCATACACACAGTGCACTGAACCCCAGACCCCACATACACACAGCCCCACACCCCGATACACACAGTGCACACAACCCCACACCCCGCATACACACAGTGCACTGAACCCCACACCCCGCATACACACAGTGCACACAACCCCACACCCCCGCATACACACAGTGCACACAACCCCACACTCCGCATACACACAGTGCACAGAACCCCACAGCCCGGATACACAGAGCACACCTCACTGTTAGTGTACATGCTGTGTAGATATGAAAGAACACACGCAAAGGTATTCGATCTACCCATGTGTCCCTCATCTATGCACTCAGACTGCCTTTCGCATTATCTACGTGTCTGTCTGTCGGCCTGCATGGCGGCTTCCTGCCCACCATCGTGCCGGTGTAACACTTTGCAAAGGGAAGGCCGCGGGCTGGAAGTATGACTTCAGGGGCCAGTGATTTAGGGCCCTGCATCGTGGAAGCATTAATAACCCTATTTGCAAGGAGCCTCAACAAAGACTGAAGCCCTGACCCCATGTACCTAAGTGAAGTTCTTTTTAGCGAAACAATGCACAGCTGATGCGAGCGCCTCTCCCGCCGCGGACATCTGAGGTAATGCTGGACACGAGCAGGCGTCGAGGAGGCCAAAAACTGCAGGGGTAACGCAGAGTTCAAGTCCGAGGCTTGAAAACTGGGGTCACCTTTCCACAAGCTAGTATGCGTGGTTTAATATTGGACACAAAATTCAGCCACACAATACCATCAGACATATGTACACTCGAGGGCCACGCGTTCAGCTTTATAATTTAAATAACCATAAACCAATTTACAGTTCCCGTTATTATTTTTAAACAGATGTGCGCGTAAACTATTGCATTTCGCTAAACAATGCTAGATAAAGACATCTCGGCTGTAAATTGTTGCGCGCCGGCTTCCTTCAACTCTGGGTCCGTCGCGCGCGCGCGTGCACTGTTTAAAGTGAAAGCATGCCGGAGAATCAGAAGTCAGGCAACCTTGCCTGGGACATGGAGCGCGCGGCCGGAAGTGTCCGGGGCTCCCGTGAGCTGAGGGAGCCCCGCGTGTCGGAGAAGCGAGGCGGGAGCCCACCCCGCACTGGCAAGCAGTAGAGGAAGTCCAGCGGGAGCCCACCCCGCCTTCGTGAATGCCGCATGATGCGGCCGGAGCAGGATTTCAGGCGGGGCTCCTGTGAGCAAGACGGAGCCCCGCGTGTTGATGCGCCACAAAGAATGACCGGGTGAAGAGGCGAATCCCCCCTGCCATCGAGGAGACCACAAGAGCCGGTGAGTGGGGTTGAGCGGGAGTCTGCAGGTGGTTAAACTGGACAGGAGATGTGCACGCGTATGGTGCGAGCAGGAGTTGTGATAACGCTGCGAGCCGTACGCGTGCACATCTCCTGTCTGTTAAGCTTCGGCACAGACAGTTGATGTGCACGCTACGGCTTGCGGCGTTATTACAACTCCTGCTCGCACCATACGCGTGCACATCTCCTGTCCAGGCCGTGCCGTACGCGTGCACATGTCCTGTCCCCCTTCAGACACAAGTCGACAACAATAGATCTCGCATAGCGAGCAACGCTTTGAGCTGCATCGCTAGGCGAGATCTAAAAAGGGGATTTTCCCACCACCTACATGGTGGTAGCATCCTAATTTGGCTGGTGGAACTGCCGACTACATGTCGGTCGGTTACCAACCTGCTGCAATGGTGGTTAGACTCTCGTCTATCCATCATGGTAATTAGGCCCATAGAGAGGCAATCATTGCTCACTATTATCGATATGTGTTGCCGGCAGTTCATGTATTATCTTGGAGAAATTCTGAGGTACATGTATGAGCATTAGATACTGCAACTGATTTAAAAAGATACTTGCCTCTGCACTGAGCAAGCACATCTGGTCATGATACAGAGACCCTGATGTTCAGCCTTCAAGAGGTCTATTCCAAGCACATAAATAGATCACTTTTTTCCAAGTATTTATGAGCGCAGAAGACAAAATGTGCAACATGACGTCTTCAAAATTATTGATGCACAATTTACCTGAACTTAGGAAAAGATACATTAGAGTTTTATTCTTTATTCCAACAATATGAGCCTAGCAATTTTTTTTTATAGGAAATTATATTTTATTTCTAAAAATTATAGGTCGATTTTCATAGAATGTGGAATTAGACAATTGGAACCTGACCTACATCGACAGCATTCTTTTCGCCCCCTTACAGTTTTATTGGTTTCACACAAAAACTGTTGCGCTGCCGGTACGTCACTTTTTCTCATATTAATAGTTACACACCAGCGGCTCAAGGGGCTTGTAAATAAGCCCCCCTGTCTTTAAATGAATGACAGGAAAGCTGTTTTTGCTTTGCACGTTAAAAAATGGAAACGGGCAGGTGCGATGTGATTTTAGAGCCTCCCTCTGTGAATGTAAATTCTCAAGAGCAAACAAGCCCTCCGACGGAACAAAGATTGGCAACACTCTTTTAACTGCTTGCTTTTTCATTTTCCCGACTGTTTCTGATGAGTGCATATCAGAAAACATCTTTTTCCTAGCTGATGTGTGATGCATTTAAAGGCAGCTTTAGCTGGGCTGTCTGCATTCTTAAAACGCAACCAAATATTTGTACGAATTCTGGAATTTTATATGCAAAAATGATTCAAATGAAATATCAGTGAATAGTCATTTTCTTTAATATCTACCAGGCATAACCATTGCTACTGGTGGAATGTGCACTTTGGACTGGAATTGTTGCAGCTCTGTTGTCTTCTCAGAGCTCAACATAACCTGATACACTAACGCCACTCAAAGCAAAATAAAAGAAAAATGGCGCTACACAAAACTGCCAACAAAGACAGAGCACAACAACCACTGTACGATATAGCACCGTACCATGCAATAGTGTATCATAAAAGCACAGCGGTACAAAAAACAACATAACATATCACCATTACAATAAAATGCAACAGAACACTTATGCATAAATATACTTGTCACACAGTACCACAACCTCACAGTTGCTTTTGTAATATGCTGACAAAAGATGTTTGTACCAAGCACTTCCTTACTTACTGCTAGGGACATGTAATAGCAATAGAACCAACAAATAGCATCTGTTGGTTGTGTGGTGCAAAAAGCGACGCAACCCCTAAGATGCGATTTGTCAAGCCACGCAAGGCCACCTTGTATGGCCCGAGTGACTTGATAAATCCAGAGTAACGAAACGCGGCGCCAATGTCTGCGTTGCATTACTCTGCCCCGGGAGGCGTTCCATGGGTGGTGCATGGGTGTTCCCATGCAACATCCATGGATTTTGTTGCATTCCCAGATTTACCATTACTGGTAGACCTGGGAATGCGCCAAAATGCTACACATCCCCAGGGGAGGCGTAACAAGGAGAAATATCTTTATTTCTCCTAGTTAATTTCTCTTTCTATGAGTGCTGCTTTCTGCAGCAAACATAAAACGAGGAAAATGCCTCATGGGATTGTTTTTGCACAAAAACAATTCTGCTTACAACGCAGGCATCCTTGCACAATTTTGCAATGGTGCCTGCATTGGCGCTAGGCAGCACATTGATTGCCAGCACTGGAAAAGGCAGGAATGCATTGTGATAAATACGGTGCATTCCTGCACTTTCCTTGTAATGCAGTGCAGCAAGGTGACTTTGATTTGATAAAAAAGCTCCAAAATGTTTTGAGATCCAGGCTAAGGTAAGCAACTGAAAAAAACAATAAAAGATTAATGGAGATTTCGCATTCAGCAGACTTCCATGAGCCAAAGAAAGCACATTAATAACTCAAATATAAGTTTCAAAGATGCTGGTAACAATTTGCAACCAGTATTTTACAGCCAATGTTTTGTTCAATCCTGTCCTCTTGGTTTGCATACATCATGTTTCATCTGCTTTCACAAACCTGCTGTTGTCCTTCTCTCTGTTCATCCATCTAAAGTGCTTCACCCACCACCCTGTGCATTGCATTTCTCATGAGGTGTCTCATCCTTCCTTGGACAGCCACATGTCCACGCCGGAGGAGGAGATCAGTCTTGTTTTGGTGACAACTGAACCTAAGGATAGACGAACAAGTTTGCCTCCATCTCAGTGGCAACACCTAGGTTTAGATCTCCTCATGAATGGAATTCAGCATTTCTGTTTTGAGATCTCCAGCTAGATCTAGACTTACGAGTCTCCTCTCTCTCAAACGATTTCACAACCTTAAAGTTACTTTTAGTAACTTTATGCCAGTTTGTGGAGATGTCCACTACTGAGACACACATCTCTCTATAGAAAGTATTAGAAAATTAATTTTTAATAAAATATATTTTAAAAATACTAAAAAACATTGTCTTATTTTACCTATTACTCCTATGGTAACAAAAGATAACACACCTGCACTAAAACATAAAACATTATTACATTTTAAATTAATTAGTTTTTTAACCATTATTTACATTATTTCTGAATTGAATTAAAAGATAATTGTACAACCCCCACCCTTACATCAGTATTCGTGTTGAATCAGTGCACCCCAATATTGGATGCAAGGTATGTATTATTTTATTTGTGATTTAACTTTTTTCCAAAAATAAGCTATCATTTGCAATATTTTTTGCTACCATGTTTTTGTATGCACACTAAACATTTAGCATTTAAATGTGTGTCTGTTGTGTGTCTGGGTGTCCTCCTCATGTGGAATCTGACAGTCCCTGTACTGAAATCTGATTTGCTCCCTACACTTCAACCAGAAAGTGTTGGCAGCCATCTTGGGACTCAGCTTCAGTCGAGTCCCACAAAAACTGTTTTAAAAAAAAGAAAAGGGGGCAGGGTAGGAAAACTCTGACCCCTAACTGTGGTCCTGGGGTACCCCTGTGACCCCGACAGGGCTAAAAAGCACTTTAAAAAAAATTGTTGCTGCAGGAACCCGACTGTGCTGCGAGTATGCAGCAACAGATTAAAAAAAAAAGTACAGTCTCCCACTCTTCTTTACATTATAGCCCCCTCCAAGGGCTTCATAACACCCCAGGGACCACCACTTCCCCAGGGCTAATGGCATTCTTAATCGGGGGGCCTTGAGTCCCGGGGACCACAACCTCCTGGTTCTTTAATTATAAAAATCACACAGGGGCCATAAGCCCCCCCCCGGGCTCTGGGAACCACCACCTCCACCAGGCTTTCTTGTTTCATAAGTAGGATGAGGTGCCATGGTTGATGACATCATCTAGAGAGCGCAAGTGTTTTTTTATAAAAGTGTTAAACATATCTACCAAGTTACTATAAAAGTTAAAATAGTATACTTTCAGTACTACTAACATGTGATAGTATTTTTCACATATATAATGTGAGTGGCTGTGTGGCTGTGCATATCTGTGTGTGAGTGTGTGTCTGAGTGCCTGCATGGGTGTGTGAGTGGGTGTGTTAATAGCTGTATGGGTGCACACATAGGTATCTGCGTAGGTGTGTGGGTGAGTGGGTGTGTGAGTGACTATGTTGGTGAGTGAGTGGGTGTGTCAGTGACTGTATGGGCTAGTGAGTGGCTGTATGAGTGGCTGTATGGGTGAGTGAGTGGGTGTCAGAATGGCTAAATGAGTGACTGACTGGGTCTTTAAGTGGCTGTATGGGTGACTAAGTGGCTGTTTGAGTGAGTGTTTGGTTAAGTGAGTTGTTGTCTGTATGGTTGTATTGGGAAGTGAGTGTCTGTGTGAATAACTTTATGGGTGAGGGAGCAGATATGGGAGTGCTTGTATGAATGTGTGAATGGGTATGTAAGTGGTTGTGTGGGTATGTGAGTGAGTGCTTTTATGGGTTAGTGAGTTGTTGTGTTGAGAGACTATGTGAGTGTGTGAATGGCTGTATAGGTCTGGTTGTGAGTAGCTGTATGGGTGAGTGTATGGCTGAGTGAGTGGCTCTGTGGGTGAGTGACTGGTTGTATGAGTGACTGTATGGGTGAGTGAATAGTTGTGCGAGTGGCTGTATGAGTAAGTGAGTGGGTGTGTGAGTTGCTCTGTGGAGGCATGAGTGGGTGTGTGAGTACTAGCATGGGTCTGTGAATGGGTATGTGAGTGGTAATGTGGGTGTGTGAGTGCGTGTATGAGAGATTGTATGGAGGTGTGAGTGGGTTAATGAGTGGTTCTGTGGAGGATGTCATCAGTGATGTCATCAATGATGTCATTTGAGATGGCATCAGTGATGTTACTGACCATGTCATCAGTGATGTCATATGTGAGGTCATAATCAGTGCATTGCTGGGGCGTTAGTTTTAGTTAGCTCAGGTAACTATAACTGCTGAATTTCTATGGCTTTGCACGAGTGAAATCTGAGCCTAACTATAATGTCCCTGTAACCTTTGCACTTTTTCCATTATATTCTAAGGTTTTTTTTAAATGCTATTTCCGAACTATAACGTCCCTGTAACCTTTGTTTTTTAAAGTGAATTTGTATGGCTTTTTAACTAGTAGTTGCATTTGAAAAATGGTGGAGAAAGGAGATGTGGCCTCCGACCAGCTCACAACAATCCTGCAGTGTGGGTCTTACTGGAGGTAACAGGAGGGGTTCTTGGCTCCCAAGGACCCTCCGCATCCATGGGGACTTCATCCCCCAACCAGTAGTGTGCAAGGAGGCACATTTGCAGAGTGGTGGAGAAAGGGGACATGGCCTTAGATGACCTCTCAGCAATCCCATTGTATGGGACTTACTTGAGGTAACAGAAGGGGTTGTTGGCTAAACATGCAGCTCCCTGTGTCTGAAAGCAACTATGCTCTGCTTCCAGCAGGCAAGAGAATTTCTCCGCTCCCTCTTGCTGGAAGCAGAGTGTTTGCTGTGGCTTAAGCCACAGCAAACAGCTATGTCCCAGGTCTGGGTGCCCCAGGACATAGCAGGAGCCAGCCCTGGGAAGGTGGAAGTCCCCTGGGCTGAGAATGGCCCGGGAGGGGGGCTGTGTGGCCCCACTCCCATTTCTAAAAAAGAAGTTGCCCACCACCTCCCAGGGCTTGGGGGGGTCCCTGAGGCCCCCATTACAAATAAAAAAGCCCCGGGTCATGGTCCGTGGGGCACGGGGATTCTGTCAAGCCCCCCTGATTTATTTTTTGAATACGGCTGCAGGAAGGTGGTGGTCCCCGGGGCCTGGGGGGCTGAGAGGCTCCCCATTGAACAATGAATAAGCTCCAGGAAGGTTTTGGTCCTCAGGGCATTAATAAGTCCCAGGAGAGGGGCCTCTATCCCCCCACCTTTATTTTCAAATGACCCCGGGACCTGACCCTGGACCTTACATTTTTGGCAGGCGCCTCGGATCTAACAGGGCCCCTGCAGAAAATTAAACAAAAAAAGCTTTTGGCCCTGCAGGGTCCCTATGCCCCCCAAGAGGCCTAGGGGGTCAGGTTGTTCCTATCCTGTCCCCTTCTCTTTTTTTACCTTTTTTGTGGGACTCAGCTCAATCTGAGTCCCAAGATGACTGCCAACACTTCTTGGTTTGGAGTGTTGGCAGCCAATCAGATCTCAGCACAAGATCAGGAGTGGTCCCTGATCCTCCGCATCCCTATATATAAAATTGAAAATTTCTTTAAACAACTCCACAAATGCTGAACAGATTTACACCAAATAACAAAAAGGCACTTCCATTAACTTAAGGTTTGTAACTTAAACAGAATCTGTGAAGGTTTTATTAACAACATGGCCCCTCTACTGAGACATCTCCACATATCATATTTCAATCAGGATTCAGGAAAGGCTGTAGCACTGAAACAGCTATGCTCAACATCTCTGACGATATTCACAAGGCTTTAGATGAAGGTGATGCCTGCCTTCTCATCCTTATTGACCTATCTGCGGCATTCGACACTGTAAATCAACCAGCTCTTCTGGAGACCTTGTCGAAACGCTCCGGCATTAATGGCACAGTACTAAAATGGTTCACCTCCTTCCTTCAACACCGCTCGCAACAAATTAAAATCAACCTCTGTCTCTCGAAGCCAACAAAAGTCACACTTGGGGTCCCGCAAGTCTCGATCCTCTCCCCGTCCCTCTTCAATCTCTTCATGGAGCCCCTCACAATCATCTTGAAAAAGCGGGAGTGAACTACCACCTCTACGCTGACGACACCCAAATCTATTTCAAAATCAAGTCTCCCAACGACATCCGACACCTCGATGTCACTCTAACCGAGATCCAAACTTGGTTCAACACTAACCACTTAAAGCTCAACCCAGATAAAACGGAACTAATCCTATTCTCTCCAAAAAGCAACCATCGACCAATCCAAGAGTGGCTCAAGAATCTGGTTGCCCTAAACTGCCCCTCGTCCTATCCGACTCAGTGAAGTCGCTAGGCATCACCCTTGACAAGAACTTATCAATGGAGGCCCACATCAAAAACTCTGCAAAAGGTGCTCTTTTCTCACTAAAACACCTCAAGAAATTGAAACCTTTTCTTCCCCAGGATGACCTCAAGACAGTAGTTCAATCCCTAGTTCTCTCTAAAATCGACTACGGGAACACCATCCTAACAGGGACTCCAAAAGCTCACCTAGCCCCACTAAGGGCAGTGCTGAACATGGCCGCTCGACTCATATCTGGAGTGAAAAGATTTGAACACATCACTCCAGCTCTCAACTCCCTCAACTGGCTTCCTATGGAAGGGAGGTGTATTTACAAGCTGGCCTGCATCACACACAAAACCCTTCACTCTCCGGCCCCCAACTACCTGAACAACAAACTGGTAAGAGCAGGTCAATCCAGAACACTGAGAAGTTCTAACTCACTCCTTCTTATCCCTCCGAAACTGAAAAAGAAAACCACCCAATACCGATCGTTTTCTGGCAACGCTCCCAGGATATGGAACGCTCTCCCTAGAGTCTTCAGATGCAACCCCTCCTTCTCCTGTTTCAAAAGGGACCTGAAACTCCATCTCCTTAACAAATACTTTCCTGACCAACATCAACTAACCTACACTTCAATATCCGAGTTAACTCCTCTCTCTCTTGACATTCAAGGATAGTGGTGACCGGTCTGTGTTAACCACCTTCGTTTGTTTTCTCTCCCTCCGCTGCACTGTTTATCTATCTTTCATGTTGTATTTTTTATCTCTGTTTTTGCTTCCCTACTGCCTTCCTACTAAGTAATGCAATTTCCTTTGGTTTTGTACAGTGTGTATGTAAAGCGCTCTGATACCCACGGGTCTAGCTAGCGCTATATAAAACTTTAAAAAATATATATATATATCAAATGCTTGAAGTAAAATAGGTTTTTTTTCAAAACCCATCCCTCTACAAAGATCTTTTATTGTGAGTGAACCACATGTATGATTGCTTTATGAAACACAACCCTCTGTAATTACAGCACTGAACACAACACATTTTAATCAAGTGCAGATTAAATAAGGTGCAACATGATACAATTGTGTTTATATTTCCTACAATTCTATACAGTCTCAACACTAACACATCACTACAATGTAAAACTCTATGTAGGTTGTATAGCAGAACCATTATACACTTTTTCCCATTACAAGAGGGAATACAGTCTCTACAGTACATTTTCATACATTAGATTCCTATTTTCCTAATCTCTACAGAGTGAATACTTCATTTTTATGACAACATATCCTCTTAGCTGACAGTTCTGTACTGACTGAAACCTAGTTACCACAACCTTGATTCAGAAAGTCTGTTCCCTTCAAACATATTTTATGTTGCTCAACACAGTTTCTCACTATGCTTAGGACACCCACTGTCCAAAATTATATATAGTAAGTACAATGGTGGAATACACATCAACCATTCCTGAAAGACACCTAGATCACAAAACACAACTATCTCCATCTCAACACTATACCAAATATTGAATCAGCTATGGTACAATAGCAAGCACTGTTATTATATAGTTGGCATTTTAAACATCCAAATTATTAGAACTCTCCATATTGAAATGGTTATATGTAAACATCTTATAATTTTTAAATAGTAACAGACTTCATAGTTTAATAACACTATGGGCATATTTGCAAGGGCTTATCACCACCAGAACGTCACTTTTTGTCACATTCTGGTAGCGATAACCCCTTTGCCTTATTTACAACTTAACGTGGATAAATGCTGCATTGTAAATAATGCTCCTTTCTCGTAGCACTTAGCGTAAGGGGCGGGCAATTGGTGTTGCAGTGGGCGTTCTGCCACAACACCCATTGCTTTTTGACGCTGTCTCCTATTTACAAGGGTGGCATAAATATGGGGCAGCGTGTTAAAATGAAAGATTGTCTCGTAGACAGGTCACGTAGAAACAAGTTGTAGGTTTATTCATAAAGTAACAGCTTCAGATAAAGGTAAGTCGAAGGTGGTAAAGTCTATGTAATGCCCCACCAGGAGCAGCCTCCTTCCTGCTCAGCCCATCTCTTCCAACTGACATCTCCTCAAGTCCCACACACTCAACATTCCAAATGACATCATTATAGACTGAGCAGCAAGGGACAGAACAAGAATAAGGAAGATGCACTAACCAACTATAATTAGGTTATAGCACATCTCCCTTCCTTAGGGAAACTAAACACGAATACTGCCAACAAATAGCAAAGATATATAAATGCATTAAGGCACAAAGAACAAAATTACATTGCTACAAAAACAAGATAAACATCTTAAACGAATTAGAAAGAAAATACATTAAGCAGTAGTTGAATGTACATAATGCAATCAGAAAATTCTCAATCCAGAAAATACATTAGATAAATGAATGCATGAAAAAAACACCATAAGCAAATGCAAGTAAGCAAATGAATGCAAGAAAAATATCTAAAGCAAATGAATGAATGCCCCATCCCCCTCCCTTAGGGAAACTCAATAGTTGGGTACTCACTACCCACGAACACACTTCCAATGACACTCAAAACACCGTAATAGGGGAAAAACACCTCCCTATAGGGGAATACACCTCCAAATGCACACTGAACATTGTAATAGGGGAAAATACCTCCCTATGAAACTCAAAAACTCTGTAATAGGGAAAAACACCTCCCTATAGGGGAATACACCTCCCAATGACGCACTGAATATTGTGATAGGGGAAACACACCTCCCTATGAAACTCAAAACACCGTAATAGGGGAAAAACACCTCCCTATGGGGGAAAACACCTCCCTATGGGGGAAAACACCTCCCAATGGGGGAAAACACCTCCCAATGCACACTGAACATTGTAATAGGGGAAACTACCTCCCTATAGGGGAAACACCTCCCTGAAGAAACACCGTAATAGGGAACACAACTCCCTGTGAACTGAACAAACACACTGTAATAGGGGAAAACACCTCCCTATAAGGGAAACACCTCCCTAAAGAAACACCGTAATAGGGAACACAACTCCCTGTGAACTGAACAAACACACTGTAATAGGGGAAAACACCTCCCTATAGGGGAAACACCTCCCTGAAGAAACACCGTAATAGGGAACACAACTCCCTATGATCCATAACTGGGCACTTAACTTCCAAAACCTCTTAAAAACTTAACTGGAGCACTCACCGCCCCACAAACTTACTGTAAAAAGAGGAAGATGCACTAACCAACTATAATTAGGTTATAGCACAGCGCCAAAAATAAGACCAGGGAAATCATGGTCTTAACCTGGCGCAACGAGGAGAAATTATTCATTTCTCCTCGTTTTTGCTATTTCTATGTGTGCTGATTTCTGCAGCAAATATAGAAAGAGCAAATCGCCAGTAGTGATTGTTTGTGTACAGGAAGGTATCCCTTCCTGCACATAAACTATCATTAGAACATACTACTTGCACCATTATTGATTGTTTATCTGCAGGAAGGAACACCTTCCTGCACATGGAGAATCATTCCATGCAATGCAGGCACTCTTGCACTATGGTGCAAGGGCGCCTGTGTTGGCGCTAGATAGCTAAATTTAGCACCAGCGCTAGGGGAAACGCAGGGGTGTGCAGTATTATTGTAAATACGGTGCATCCCTGCGTTTTCAGAATTTTGGAACACGGCGTTACCAATTGTGGCGTAACACCGCGCTCCACCATTCTGCTGTACAAATGCCCCTATATTTTCAATTACCTGCAAATAAAGTTGTATGTTGAAGGTAGCTGAATACACCAATCTCCTTTACTCTAAAATTAAATGACCTATGCTGTGAACAAGCCAAAGAGAAAACACTTCCTTCACCTCCAAATCCCCAGGGGCAATCTCAGGTGTCTGAGGTTATGTAAGAGATATAATTGTCTGAACCCTCAAGCCTTTGCAGTCAATCATATCATAGCTTTTTTAAAATTTTGTAGAGGGAATGTCAATTATTGATTGTCTCTAATATAACCTCACTCGTGCATTCTTCACACAACAAATGTATCTGTTCTAGAGTGCATGTACTTCATGTACCATAATCCTTTATTAGTCATTCTAAGCTTTTGTTTTAGCTTTATTATTAACATTCACAAACTCTGCTCGATTCGTGTTGCTTTATTTTAACCAATTATTAGCACTTTTACTGTAGTAATAAACACTCTTTTTTCTCCCTGTACAATCGAGTTCGCGAAACTCTTGCGAGATCGATCAAAGGCATCATGGCTGGGTCACTCTGTAAACTTCTATGCAACGCTGGAAAAAGTCTTGCTGGGTCATACGAGGCACCACATCAAGCTTCACCCGCAGAAGCTTGAGTCTTGGGTGAATACTGCAGGATTGTAGCACAATTTGAAAATAATCCACTGTAAAAGCTCCTCTGTTTAACAAGTGACTTTGCATCAAACAAACAGCAGTTGGTCACAACCTAACCTACTCTTCTAACTGTCAAACATCTACCAATTACATTTATATTTTGCCTCCCTGACATTTTTTCTCTTTTCTTGTAAGTTTATATTCCTACTGAAGCTTACTCATTCTGCTGAGCACTCCTATTGTGACTGACATCTCCATACTGCACCATGGTTCACCTCCAGATTTTAGGACACATTTTCATCCATTTATTCCTTTTTGTACTCGGGGCACCTTTTGAAAGGTGTGCCATGGTGCAAACGGGGAAAGTGACCGTATACATAATACAGCCCCTGATAGTTAATTGATGTCTGTTTCTGGTTAGTAGAAAAAGAGTACTAGTCACAATGCCCAGTCCCTTCACCAGATTTCATAGGTTTAAAAGGGGACTGAACATAGGTATCTTCAGATTGCTCATTGCACAGTAACAATGGTATTAATGCAAAGTTGGATAGTTGGAACAGCATACTCCAACAAGTGAAAAACAAACTATAACATGATGCCAAATCAAAAACATACAATTCTATTGCACCCTTTGCATTTGGATAAAAATACTGGTACTCTGGAGGACAATACATGTTCATTCTTTGACCTGGGCCTTTATTCAGGGTCATCCCCAATCTTTTTGCCTTCACCCTCCTGTTTACTGAACACATTTTTGTTGCCTTTTAGGAGTCTGTGCACTTTACCGCTGCCAACCAGTGCTAAAGTACTTGTGCTCTCGTCTTTGAACATGGTAAAATTGGCTTATACCTAATTGGCGTATTTAATTTTCTTGTGAATCCCTAGTCAAGTGGTGCTACAGCTGCACAGGCCCTGTAAATTAAATGTTACTAGTGGGTCTACAGCACTGATTGTGCTACACACTTAAGTAGGCTGTTAAACGTGCCTCAGGCCTGCCATTGTATCCTGTTTGTGCAGTTTGCAACTGCCAATTCGATTTGGCAATATAACCCCCTTGTCAAGCCTTAATCTCCCCTTTTTATTGCATATAAGTCATCCTAAGGTACGCCCTAGGTAGCCCAGATGGCATAGTTAAAAGGTTGAACATGTCCTGGTTGTGAAAAACACCTAAATTTGTTTTTCACTAATGTAAGGCTGTTTCGCCCGTACGATTACATTGGGTTGCCTTATTACATTTAATAAGTGATAACTTTTGTTTAGGAATAACTAAACATTTCATTTTTTGATATCTGAGCAATTGTAATTCAAAATCATTTTTAATGGTAAAGTCGGATTTTAAGTTACAACTTTCAAAATGCCGCTATTTGGTGCCTGCAGCCTGTTCCAGGGTCACGTGACTGGGTGCAGTTGGCAGTTAGATACTCCGAGACAGACACAAATTAGAAGGATTCGGTGAGCCTGGATGGACCATTAACTGGCAGGATAGGGGATGGAAATTAGCAAAGCCCAACTTGCAACTGAATAGGCTGTGCCCTGCCTTCACACAAATGACTACATTGCTCATGCAGCTAGCTTGGAGCCAGAGCAGGGGAGGCAGGAGACCTCAACAACTTCAAATGGAATTCTCTAGAATCTTTTCCTACTTCAAATAAGTCAACAGGTTTAAATATTTGACTCTCATACCCAACCCTTCAGTACACTCCTGTACATGTGGATACTACAGAAGAACTGCTGTGCTGCTTTGTTGCCAGACGTATTGACACTGTGCTGCCCTGCTACTCTGCTACCTGCTGCCCTGCTTGCTGAGAAGGAAGCCTGAACCTGCACCCTTCATCCCAGGCTGTAGTGACTCCAAGGGTCAACTGGCTGACCTCCTGTTCTGGGCTACAGGGACATAAAAAGCTCCAGAGGATCCATACATCTTCTCAGCAGACCTACTGCCTGGACCAGCAACTGGACCTGCTGCTGGGACCTGCCTGAGTCCAGCTGGCCTCTGCTGGAGCGAGCTCCTGATCCCCAAGAGGTGTCCCTTAGATCTTGGACCCTTGATGTGGCATCAGTTGATCTCTCTCCTCAAGAAAATGAGAAATCCAGAAGTTTTGGGTTGTAAATGCGAACAGGCCTATTCATACTTAAATCTTGCCACTCATGCCGCCTGATGACATGAAGTTCTGGTGAACCTGAATCTTTGCACCACAGCAACCTACACCAGCACCCAGCACCACAAGATCTGCACTTTGCATTACAGCATCCACAGCTCGCGTTGACTGCCAATGCGAAGCTCTAGCAATGTCTGTCCAGGTCATGCCAATTGAATCTTTGTGCTACAGCGACAACTGTCTGTGATGCCCAGTCTAGTCTTCATGCTAATTCGATGACCATTCACCATGCCTTCCCTGCTCCTGGAGGCCCCCTCCACTGCAAACGGAACTCTTCATGCTGGACTTTGGAGGTAACTCTTTCAGCGGGACTGACTTGGTCCCTGTGTCCAGCCCATGCTCCGTCACATTTGGCCTGAACATTTGACTTTCACCCAGTCTTGCACGAACAGCTCACCACAAGTGGCGCTTAGTGCTTTTAGGCACTTTACTTACCTACAATCTTTGAAACTACATATATCCGGTTCTACGATTGGATTTTTGTTATTTTCGTGTCAAATAATTTAGTAAAGTTTAATCTATTTTTCAAATTAGATACAGGATTTTTTTTGTTGTGTTTTCACTTTATTACTGTTTGAAGTGCTGTGTAAATACTTTACACAATGAGTCTAAGTTAAGCTTGACTGCTTTGTGCCAAGCTACCAAAGGTTTGAGCACAGTTTAATTTGGGGATAGCTTGTGACTCCACCCTGACTGAAATTGCGGCTGCTGCTTGAGTAGGGTTTCGCCCTCCCTCAACCAGTAACCTAATTACCAACATTCATCATATGTTTATAAAATGTAAAGTATGATCAAACACATAATAATATTGAAACTCTCGTATTCACGAACATATGTATGTATGGTGACAAGATGTATTTGGCTTCAAAAAAGGTTGGTGATAGGATTCCTCAATCACATTCCATTTCACATGGTATAAATGCATGTTTTACAAACGTTGACCACGAGGGAGTGGGTTATAGTTACTTTCAGTAGTTTTTGAGATATTTAAAAATTTACAGATATCGATATTTGAGAATTGTGAGATCTGATTGGCTGAACCCTCCAGATCACGAGCTTGTTTCTGATTGGCTGCCAACACTTCAAACCAGGAAGTGTTGGCAGCCATCTTGTGACTCGGTAGAACCGAGTCACAAGAATAAAGGTAAAAAACAAGATAAGGGGGCAGGGTAGAAACACCTTGACCCCCTAGGCCTGGTCAGGGTGTCCCACAGGGACTCCCAGGGCCCCCACAAACTTTTTGTGAAAAAAGAAATCGGCGGGATTCAGTGTCAGTGTCAAATAGCTTTATTTCGATATGAATATCATAAAAGCATCACGATTCAACAATATCAAAAAAGAAAATGCAATTCATTATATTAAGATTGTTAAAATGTGGCAATACAATATCTCCAGACAAATAAAATGTAAAGCTATTTCCTGCATATAAAATGATTTCATTTTGATTTATACAATTCAAAACAATAAAACATATTTAAAAAGAAGTGTATAATATTCCTTGTCGGGGACAAGATATGACGTTACAAATTACGATTGTCCAATATACATGCTCGTAGGCATTCTAAGTCAGTTTTGGGTCGCCCTTCGAACAGCCCTATGCCTTATTAGCCAGGCTCGGCCCAGAAACTTAGCAACTCCGCAAACATTAAAGGGTTCTCGGATCAGTTCTCAATATACGTAAGGCAACTCGATGGTCGTGTGTGCCTAATTGTTTACAGATTGGGACAAGCCAAGAGGCCCTAGCACTTGCATATGCAGGGCAAGCGAACATGAGGTGTGCAGTACTCTCTTTAGAGGTCCCACAGGATGGGCATACTTCAGTAGTCTGATGGGGGAGGCGCCACTTCGCAGTGAATTCATAGACTGGGAGTGAGCCAAGTCTGAATTGGGTATTTAATGCCCTATCCCTAGGGATCTGGATTATGTCCAGATAGGGTTCGAGAACTCTAGATTGCTTGTGTTGGAAGAATTCTTCCGTAAGCCTTCCTAAGTTTGGATTACTGAGGTCTGTAGCATCTATCCAGTCCCAATAGATGCGTTTGAGTTCTGCCTTAGTCGGTGGGCTTTGAGTGTCCCATGATTCTTCAAGACCAAGGGTTATCATCAATGCCTTGACATTTGAAATCTATTTTATCCTCTTACAGGTGTCCATCCTCATTACTTCTGCGAAAGCCTCTGCATAATTAGCAAGTTCGGGAGTGCTCCTAAGGCGTGCCCAATACAACAGTGGGCGAAGTTTGGCCAGGTCTTTAATGTGGCGCCTACCTAGATCATATGTCAAGGGGGTTAAAGGGGTGCCCTGTGGTAACATGATCAGGTCCCTAAAGAATTTGTGTTCTGATCTGCTAATCTCATCGAGATTGTCAAAGCCCCACAGCTCGGCTCCATAAAGAGCCGAGCTAACTGCCTTGGCTCCATACACGACAAGTGCCGGGGCAATAGGTCTACTAAACGATGAGCGATGTTCTTTGCTCAGTGCCCCGGCAACACGTTTGTGATTCAGGAGCATTTTATCAAGGTGGGGTCTCCACTGCGCTTTTTCTGAAAGGCGTATCCCAAGATAGTCAAAGGTGGTGACTCTCTCGAGGTGTGTCCCGTCTAAGGTGATGTTGTTCCTGAATGATTTATGGGGATTGCATGTCATGAATTTTGTTTTAGATGTATTTATGACCAACCCCCGGGTGTTACAGAAGACTTGGAACCTATTCAGGAGTTTTTGTAGGCCTGCCGGAGTCTTTGAGATCAGCAATGTATCATCAGCAAACAGGAGGGTCGGTACCTTGTTACCTGCCAGGGCTGGGGCATCTGCTGGTATTTCTTGCAGAAATCTAACCACCCCGTTCACATATAATGAGAACAGGGTGGGTGCCATCACACAGCCCTGCCGTACTCCCCTGTTTACTGGAATCTTATCCGTAAGCTGTCCCTGGAACCCCCATCTTATCTGAGCATAATTGCCCTCGTGGAGCCTTACTAATAGGTTAAGGATCATTGGGGGGATACCCATGGCTCACAGTGTTTCCCATAACTTATTCCTAGGGACCAGATCGAAGGCAGTCTTTAGGTCGATAAAAGCGAGATAAAGACTGCCTTTGCCGATCACCACCACCTTACAATAGATCAAGAGGAGCCTGAAGACCTGGTCAACCATACCTATGCTGGTCCGGAAACCCGCCTGATATTGAGAGAGGATGTCCTCCTCCTCAGCCCACAATTGGATTCTCTGCAGTATGACCCTACCAACTAACTTCTGCATTGCATCTATAAGGCTGATTGACCTATAGTTGGAAGGGTCCTCTCTGGACCCCTTCTTATAGATTGGGACTACCTCTGCGCCCTTCCATGATTCTGGGACTGGGCATCCTCCAGAGATGGAGTTAATGAGAAGGAGGACATACTCGGCCCATTTATCCCGTTCTGCAAGGAACAAGTACCCGGGAAGACCAACAGGTCCCGGGGCCTTAGCAGGCACTATCTTGCTTATCGCAGATTCAACTTCTTTTAGCGTGAATGGGTCGCTGTCGCCATTCCCAAAACTTGATGGGAAATGACCACATTTTCCTTCCCCACTTCCATCGTTAGACCCGGAGTATAAGTCGCAAAAATGGTCATGCCAGACCTGAGATGGAATATGATTAGGGATTTGGTCTGCATCTCCCTTGTTTGATCGTCTGACCAATGACCAGAAACGGTTTGTGTCCTTTGCTAAACTGGCATTTTTAAGATCATGCCATCGGGTTTCGTCCCAGTCTAACTTTGTTTGGTGCTGGGCCTCTCTATATTCCTTCCTTGCAGCTTTGATGACTAAGCTGTTCCTAGCTCTGATAGCTATTGCCAAGGCCTTCCTCTTAGTTTGGCACTCTTTATTGAACCATGTTTGGCCTCTCCTTGATTGTGCCACAGATTTAGTAGGCTTATTCGGTACTTGAAAATGAAGACAAATCTGTTCAATAGTGCGTGTATGTGTGCTAAGGACATGAGTAGGCCCCGCTGCAATTCCTTCTCTTAACTCAATTATGTTTTTAACCAGTATTTGCCCAATGGCCTCTAATTTTGCATCTTGTAGAACTACCTTGTGCCATTTCAAGGCTCTTCTAGAATTTGAAGGTATCACCTCTTTGGTCACAGAATGCATGTGGGTAGTTGAAATAGAGCAAGGGGGTGCCCAAGGGAGCCTCAGTGACATACAAAGAGGGTTGTGGTCACTGTCTACTGTGTTCCCTACCTCCATATCTAGGACGTGCCCCCAAAGTCTAACATCTACTAAGATATAATCAATGCGAGATGGACAGGTTGCTCTATTGTAGGTAAAGGCTCCCTGGGCATCAGATTTAGTCCTTCCATTCACTGCCCTTAACCCATATTCTAAGGTAAGTGCATACAGTTGAATAGCCAACTGTGACCATCTTTTTACCGGGGGTATGATTAATGAGGGAACACCCCATTTGTTGTCTTTCTCCTCTATCCCTACGATGTCTTCTGTGCTAAGGGGCTCAAAAGTGCTGTTAAAATTGCCTGCAACTACTACTCTAGAGTGGAACAAACAATTTGATAAACCTTGTTCGAGTAGTGTGATAGCGGGTGAAGCTTTGCCCCCAACTGTTCCCCTTATATAGACATTGAACAGGTCCAATGTTTCCCCCCCTCCTGGGCCCTTAATGGTGAGTCTCATAATATCTGGGCTCAAGGTTTGATAGTTGGAAATTCTACAGTTAAGGGCAATGTTAACCCATATGATTAGCCCTCCCGAAGGACGACCCTTCTCTTTGGTGGTGGCAGGTGTATGATAGCAGCTATAACCCAATTTATATAGAGGAGCCAGGCTCCATGTTTCCTGGAAAACACAGATGTCATAGCCCTCTACTAGATCGTTCCAATGGGGTAGTAATAGCTTGCTGTTGAGGCCAGCAACATTCCACGAGATAATTTTTAACTGACGGGGAAGGGCCGAATCATGGGTGAGAGCTGTAGTGGGTGCGTGCGAAGGGGTTGAATCATTTGGAGAAATTTGGTCAATGGCTAAGGGGAAAACCTGTGATGGCTGCACTAGCTGGATCTCATTTAGTGGTCAGTCATTAGATTCTAGGGAAGACGAGCCTCTTGTCATCTCTGTCGAGTGCTTATCACTTGATCTTTCTAGGGATAATGCTACTGGGAATCGCCTAAGCTGTATTGCTGATGAGTCAGGGGAGCAAGTGCGAAATTCAAGTAAGACAAGATTTTCTGCCAAGTTGGAATTAGTCAGGGTGAGCTCAATGTGGTCCAGTATCTGTGTGCGTGCTGTACATGTCTTAGCCCTGACAATGTCCTCCCGAATAAGAGAGCGACATCCCCTGACATGACGAATCCAATGTATTGACTTGTTAATTAGTGAATCCTCACTTTTTGATAGCCAGCTGCAGCATCTAATTTGGGGACATTAACCATAAAGACTTTTTTCCCTTCTAGAAGAGAGGTTTGCAGGGAATAATTCCTCTTTGGTAAATTAGTATCCATTGGATGCGTTAATGCTGGTGCGCTTATAGGGATAGTGCAACGTGCAGAGGTTTGCATAGGAACTAGGTTCCGGAGGCAAGATTTTGAGATCGCGGACTGTCCTATGGTGGAAGGTGAAGATACTGTATCATGTTTTATTGAGGAAGGTGTGAGTGGTCGGCCACCTGTTTGGTTTCTTCCAGCCTGAACAAGAGGATGGGTTCGCTGTGTGTGTGGGCGCTCACCTGCTACAGAACATAAGGGTTGCTTATGCTTGTAAGCAGTGTTGCTCGGGGTCAAGATTTTAATCGTATCGACAAGTTCATCGATCTTGACTCTCATAGTTCCTATATCTTGTCTAAGGGAAGCAACGAGCTGATGTAGTCCTTGCAATGATAAAGCCGCCTCCTCGCTGCTCGCATTTTGAAATGCGGGCGATGGTGAAGTAATCTGGGCCATCGATGTATCAGTAATGTCTGCCAAGACTGCAAACCTGTTCGTACAATGAATGAGGGGGCCAGATGGGCTGGTTTTAGGTGGTGAGGTTGGGAGGTGGGAAGGTGCGTCTTGGTTGGGAGAATCTATTGTCTGTGCCCCAGTAAGCTCTTGTGGTGTTTCTTCACTGTGCTTCAATACCTTTTCCTTAGACTGCTTGCAGAACATTGAGGGAATGATAGGTGTGGGTGGTATACTGGGACTTTGAGATGATAATTGCGTGTTAGGATTGGGTATTGGTGTTTCTGTGCCTAAAATTTCTTTGCACTCATGAATGAGGGTGTCTATCCTGTCCATCACACAATTATTAACGGCGCGTTTGTGTGACCTTTTGGCTTTTTTCCCCTTCTCTACCCCCCCATGTGAGCCATTACTTGCTCCCACTCCCTCCATTAATTTCCTTTTACCCATATTATTGCCCAAATTGGGATAGTGCGCCGCACAAAACAATATGTTGGAATAAGCCCCTAGAGTGTATTACCCACAATATACAGGGTTAGATGTTCACTTAAATCAATTTCACCATGACGAGTCCCGGGTTCCTATGCAAGCAGTACAGGAGGATAAATAACTGAGCCCCAAAGAGAGTCAGTTACACGTAGCACAGTACCTTTGATTTGTGAGAGATGTACAGACCAGTCCGACAGTTAGAAGTAAGGGGTGTGGCCCTGCCCTGCCTCTTCCTGGCAATGATGGGCAAGGACGGGCCCGCCCTTGGCCCGGGCTTTGCCCGGGCACGGCCCGCGCAGCGGGATGCTTGCTCCGATTTTAACGCGCCTCCAGGCGTGCTGTGCAGCGTCAATCCGGGCGACAAGCAGGGGTTGCTGGAAGAGGTAGTTTGGAGGCCGTTCCCCTCACGGCCGGTTATGACAAAGTCCTGCGATGTCAGCCGTTCCCCTCACGGCGGCGATGATGAAATTATAATGCCCCCTGGGCTGCTGCCTGCGAGAAGATCCGCTTTTCTCGGCGTATCCCGCTGAAAAAAAACCAAAGTGAGGTCTCCCTTGCTTCGTTTTAATGAGCACCCGAGTGGGCCAGGTCCCAGGGGCAATATGCAAGTATATGTGGGGACCATGTGTGGGGGCTTTAATAATTATGCCTGGTGGGCACACGGCCCCCCCGCAGCACCGGGGACCGCCACCTCCCCGGGACTTTCCTTAATTATGGGCAGGAGGGCCTCGTGGGCCCCCCAAGCCCCAGGGACTGCCACCTCCCCGGGACCTTACTTGATTATGGGCGGGAGGGTTCGCAGGTACCCCACCCTGCCCCAGGAACCACCACCTCCCCGGGGCACACTGTATGCAAACACGCAGATCTGTTGCGGACCCCGGGCCACAGGGACCCCGGGGACCACCACCTCCCAGGGGCTTTAAACTTGTTGGGAGGGGGCCCCCCTTCCAGGAGCCCTAGATGGCCCTGGGGAACACCACCCCCCCCAGGGCCGGCCCCAGCACTGCTCCCGCCCTGTCATTGCAAACTTCTGCTATGCTTCAGGAAACCTGCTCTCGCTTCCACAAAGCAAAGCAGAATTGCTTTTGGGCAAGGGGAGCTGCATGTCAGCAGCTCCCTTTGCCCAAAAGCAATGCCGGCTCCCGCAGGAGGCGGGGAACCAGCTGGGACCACAGGGGCATTGGGGCTCCCCCCGTGGTCCCCAACAAAGAGGCCAGGCCCCGGGGGATGGGGTCCCCAGGGTCAAAAGTGGCCCAGGGAAGAGGGGCCACGCGGCCCACCTCCCGTAAATATAAAAAAAAAAAAAAGAGGCAAAGCCCCGGGGGATGGGGTCCCTGGGGCCGAAAAAGGCCTCAGGAGGGGCGGCTCCCTCTTTTAAAAGAGAGGATTTTTTTATAAAATAGGTGGCCATTAGGCCTGGGCGGAAAACTACGCTACGCTCGCGTAGTTTGCGAAGTTTGCGCTACTTCGCACAACGCGAATTGCACGTAGCACAGTGCAAACACGCGTAGCGTAGCGTAGTGCAGCGGTCATTTTTGCTTGCTCGCGGTCCTCAACGTCAAGTTGGCGACCGCGAGCAAGCAAAATGACATCCCGGCGAGACTTTTTCTTCGCTCGCGATCAGCAACACAAGTTGCCGATCGCGAGCGTGGAAAATAAACCTCCCGGCGAGATTCTCAACGCGGGAGGTCAGGTTTCTCATTGCGAGTGGTCGCGTATGCTCGCGACCGCTCGCGTTGAGAAAGCTGCCGCTCGAGTAAAAATCTACTCGAGCGGCAGTAAAAGACAGCTCGCACTGTGCAAGATGCCGTTTTCAATGATTGCACAGTGCGGACAAGCATCCGGCACTGTGTAATCATTGCGAACACGCACTACGCAGTTCGCGTAGTGCTACGCGAGCTCGCGTAGTGCGACTTCACTTTGCGCAGCTCGCGAGCGCTACTCGCGAACTACGCCCAGGGTTAGTGGCCATGCCCCAGGGGATGGGTCCCCGGGGCCAAAATCGGCCTCGGGAGGGGGGCTGTGTGGCCCCCTTCCCGTTTCTTTACAACAAAAAAAGGTCTCAGACCCTGGGGGATGGGGTCCCCAGGGCCCAAAAATATTAAGAGAAGGGGGGCCACACAGCCCCCCTTCTAACAATAAATAAGTAAAAGAGAAACCGGCAACTCGCCGGAGGCCCCACCCCTTCCCTGCACCACTCTGCAAACGCACTTCCTGGTGCGTTTTGGGTTGGGGTATTAAGTCCCCTTGATTCCTAAGAGTCCTTAGGGGCCAACTAGCCCACCAGGTACCTCCAGTAAGCCCCACACAGTGGGATTGCTGAGAGGTGGTCCGAGGCCACGCCCTTTTTTACACCACTCTGCAAACGTGCCTCTTGGTGCACTGCTGGTGGGGCGATGAGGTCCTCTTGTGTCCTGAGGACCTCAGGATTAAAGGGGACTTCATCCCCCTAGCAGCAGTGTGCCAGGAGGCCCGTTTACAGAGTGGTGTAAAAAGGGGGCGTGGCCTTGGACCACTTTCAGCAATCCAGCTGTGTGGGGCTTACTAGAGATAACAGGTGGGCTAGTTGGCCCCCAGGGACCCTCATTAGGCAAGGGGACTTCATCCCCAACCAAGAGCATGCCAGGAGATGCGTGTGCAGAGTGGTGGAGAAAGGGGGGCGAGTCCGGTTTCCACATCTCAGCAATCCCACTATCTAGGGCATACTGGAGGTATCAGGTAGGCTAGTTGGCCCATAGTGACCTCCAGCAGTGAAGGGGACTTTAATCCCCTTCAAACAGGGCACCAGGGAGCGCGTTTGCAGAGTGTTGGGCAAAGGGGGCATGGCCTGCTATGAGAACTTACCAATCCTGCTGTGTGGGACTTACTGGAGGTAATAGGAAGGGTACTTGGCCCAAAAGGTTGTCTTTGGGGGCCAACTACCCCTCCTGTTACCTCCAGTAAGTCCAGCACAGTGGGATTGCTAAGAGGTCTTCGGAGGCCACACTCACCTTTCTCCACCACTATGCAAACGCGCCTCCTGGCACAGTACTGGTTGGGGGATGAAGTCCACTTTACTCCTGAGGGACCTTGGGGGCCAAGTAGCCCTCCTGGTACCTCCTGTAAGTCCTACACAGCGGAGTTGCTGAGCGCTGGTCGGAGGCCCAGGCCCTTTTCTGCACCACTCAGCTAACGCGACTACTACGTTATAGTTAGAAATTAGCATTTAAAAAACCTTAGAAATTCACTGAAAAAACCATAGGTTTCAGGGACGTTATAGTTAGAAATTAGCATTTAAAAAACCTTAGAAATTCACTGGAAAAGCAATAGGTTTCAGGGATGTTATAGTTAGAAATTGGCATTTAGAAAACCTTGTAAATTCACTGAAAAAACCACAGGTTTCAGGGACATTACAGTTAGTTGGATATTTCACTCGTACAAAACCAGAGAAATTCGGCCGTTATAGTTAGTTGAGCTAACTATAACTCGCGCCCCCTCAATGCACTGCTGATGATGTCACATATTGCATCACTCATGACATGGTCAGTGGCATCACTGATGACATCTCACATGATATCACTGATGAAATCACTGATGACATCATCCACGTGTTAGGTTTGAAAATCCCATTCCTGCTATGCACTCGTATCATGCTACATTAGGTTAGCAGTGTGTGGCTAAATAGATGCCATTTGTATTCACGTTATGCAACCCATTGAGTTATCCCCGCAATGTGCAAGCTTCACTTAGCAAGTGCGACTCCATTTTGTGTTTCGTAATCCCTATTGGGCCGCTTAGGCCGTGTCTGAACTAGGCCTCATCATTTGTATTGCTTGCCTCAGCAGAACACTGTATTTCGGTATTATTTTCTCTATGTTCAAGGCTGTTTTTCGACTTACTAATGAATAGGCCATTCTGCCCTCGCATACCTATCCAAGTGTGTAGTTCTGCTCCCATGTTGGGAGACGCTGAGACTCAGCGCGGTGACCTCGAATCACAGATAGCATGTACCCATATGGCAGGTGGTAGCCCATCCTCCTGTGCCTTCTTTGTTCATGTTCGGCCCAGGCCGGTAACTTTCCACTGTGGGCGTGGTTGGAGGCTTCTTGGGAAGAATGATTACTCACTGCAGACCATTGGGGGGTCAGTCCCTCGGCAGACATCTTAGGGTGCAGGTCAGATTGGACTCCTCTGCAGAGTATTGCTAATAAAGGTATGTTTGTATTCTCTACTGTCTGACCGACTCTTCATTACTTGGGAAGGCCTAGCAGGTGGTTGTAAATAACCCGGGTGGCCCCTAAGGGCCACTTCCTTCAGTTGGCGCCCGAACAGGGACCCCGCAAGGTGATCCAGCTCACCCGTAATCGGGTTGCAATGTCGGGGTTGCGTCTGGTCAGTCGGGCGGATCGGGGTACCCCACACAATTGAGCTTGGTTCACGCAGCTGCCTGCCCATCTGATCGGGCGACTCCTCGTCTAGTGGTCACCGGCTGGGGTCCTGAGAAGGCGAAACCTTGGAGTTGACCGTTTGGTCCGAAGAGTCGGCAGTGGAGAATAACTTGACTCGACCTGTGTGCACCAGGTGAGTGATTTGATTCTTGGAAAAATGGTGACAGTCTTGAACGGTACGAGCCTATGGGCTGTGTCTTGGTACGGTCTTCGGGCTGTCCTGTCTTGAACTTGGTGGGTCTGCGGACCCTTGAAAAAGGCACAGAGTGTTTTTGAGCAGTTTACCAGACCAACTGGAAATTTGGCCCGCGCTTGAAAAGGTCTGGGACTGTTTGCGAACAATCTACCAGGCCAACTGGTAATTTGGTCAATGCTTGAAAAGGTCTGGGGCTAGAGCCTGTCTTCTTGAACTTGGTACAGTCTCCGTAGGGAGTGGTCTTTGAACAATTTGGTTTGGTTTCTGAATAATTTTTATTATTCATCTTTTCTTTATATTACTGTTGCTGGTGTTATACTTGTCCGTTAGGGACAGTGCATGTGTCTTATATTAAGATCCCTTGCTTAAGCAAATTGGGGTGTTTTGGATGTCGGTGTTGTTCTACTGAGGATCGATTGGATGAGAGTCAGCCTGCGCCTCCGGAGGGTACCCAAAACTTTGATGTATACGTCAAGCACGGTATTGGCCCTATTATGTTTAGCACATTGTGGAATAAATATACGAGGGACAATGCTGAGTTACCATGGCCACTTACTGGTTTGTTTGATGAGCAAAAATTGAATTTCTTGCAGGACAAATTGTTCGCCAAAAAGAGCAGGCAGTCGATGTTTGATACTCTAAGAGTATGGCAGAAGGAAGCAAAGCAGCGGCGTATGAGAGCAGAGAAAGAGGCCCGGAAGAGACAGACGCAAACTATAACGCAGAAAGCAGTGGCCTATGAAAGGGAAAAGATAGAGAAAGGCATAGAATGTGCAGATAGAAAATTTCAACTGCAGACAGATAAATGTTATGTTACTAGGGAGGAAGGTGACGTTTTCATTGAAGAGCTATTGGAATCTCGCCCTCCTCCACCTTATGCTCCCGTGCGGATATACCCAAGGGTTCCAACATCCCAGTCCTTGGCCTCTGGTTCCTCTCTTTCTAGTATTTTTGCCTCCAGCCCAACTGCTTCGGCCCCAGCCCCGCCTGCTTCCTCTCTGCTCACACCAGTAACAGGGGCGGGAGCCGTTAGCTCTCCTGTTCCGTCTACTGACTCTGTATCTACTGCTACACCCCCTTTCACTCCTACAGCATTGTCTCCTTTCATGGTGATACCTGCCTCCTCATCTGCTCTTTCTCCCTCAAGTATGACACCCCAAGCACTGCTGAATGGCGAGACCCCTGTACGTAGGATGCATGAAGGGAATTGGGCAGCAGCACGAGATCGTATGGACAAAGTGTTGGTGTGTTCTGCTGTGGGTGATGAGGAGAAGCAAATGGTGGCGAATCAGGCGGCTCAGTGGGCTCGGAGCCCGATCTATAGTGTGGAAGATGTGTGGAGTGTGATGAAGGATTACGAGCCCTTCATACAGCAACATGCCCTTAAGCACATTTCGGCCACGCTAATAGGACTGTGGGAGCAGTGTTTTCAAGGTGTTGCACCGCAGATCATCTATGACATATGGGACAGGGTATATGCTACAGATATGGTTCCTAACGAAGTTTTTAGCAATGTAACAACATTAGTGGGTTATCGGGGCAGACTGCTCCAAAAGGTTCCGACGATGGTGACCCAGTGCCCCATGAGGGAGGTCCATCCCATTTATCATCCTGAAATACCAGAGCTGCGCGACTCCACAAATACTGTGATTAGGCCACGAGTTGATGCTCGGTTTCAGGAACAGTAGATCTATACTCCTTGGAAGAGGAGTGTTAGATTTGGGGGTCTCTAGTTGGCAGAGGTAGGTACCTTTGTCCAAATAGGGACCCTTGAGTCTAGTCAGGGAAAGTAGGTACACTCCTGAAATAACCCCTGCTCACCCTCTTGGTAGCTTGGCACGAGCAGACAGGCTTAGTTCAGAGGCAGTGTGTAAAGCATTTGTGAACACATACCGTAATCAAGTGATAACACTACAAATGGACACCACACAGGTTGTATATTTATAAAAATAAGTATCTTTTATATAGATTTATCACAAGACCATAAACGACAAAAATAATCCACAATACTGTCAAGAATGCGTAGTTCTGATCAAAAAGGCTTAATTCAAGGTTCTGTGCGAGTCGGTAGCCTCCTCCGGCTACGGCGATGTCAAGAACAAACAGAGTCTAACAAATCCAGCTGACCGCGTCGAGACGGGCCAACACAGCGTAGACAGACTCGGTCACAGTACCTTTTACTTGAAGCGGCAGGCACGGGCGTGCGAGCCGGATGGCTGTTCGTCGCGGTCGCGATGCAAAAATGGAAGCGTTGCAGGACGCGTTGTCCCTCGATGCGGTGCAGGCAGCGGCTCGTTGACGTCGTCGAGACGGAGTCGGTGAGACCAGGGCCGTGCGTTGCAGGGCGAGACGGTGCTTCGATGCGGTGCTGGCAGGTTGCGGTGCGGCGACGGAGCCGGATTCGGGAGCTGGCATCGATCAGTCCGGACAGCGGTGCGAGTCGGGCGGTGCGTCACGAAACGTGCGAGCGGTGCCCAACTCTGGTGCGGTCACAGGACTCGAACTCGGCAGCAGTGACCGTGTCGGTCGGACCAGATGGATTCGGTGTAGCGAGGCGTTGCAAGGTGCGGTGCTCACAGGTTACGGTGCAGGCAGCGGCTCGTTGACGGAGTCGGTGAGACCAAGGCCGTGCGTTGCAAGATGCAGGCGTTGCTCGATACGGTGCCAACAGGACACCGAGCCGGTCGGGAGAGTCGGTCACAGCTCCCTACCTCTGTAGCCACTGAAACAGAGTTTCCAGCAGCAATTCACAAAGGGGGTGAAGTCCAATGGTCCTGGGACTTCGATCAGGGGGCAAGCTCTCTTCCAAGCCCTTGGAGATCCTTCACATGTTGATGAAAGTCACAGCAAAGCAAAAGTTCCTTTCTCCTTTCTTTGGCAGTCAGGCAAACCACTGCAGGCCAATCCCCCAAGCAGCACTTCAGCTTAGGGATAGTCTCTCCTCAGTTTCTTCTTGGTTCCGCTCCTCAGCAAAGGTTTCTTCTTGTTCCCAAAAGTGATCTAATTTCTTGGAATCAGGGTCCCAATATTTATACCCCAAAATCCTTTGTCCTCTGAGGTTCAGCGGGGCCTTTTCCCAGTCCAAACCAGTTCTGGAGCACTCTGTTTACATGACTCCTTCTTTCCTTTCACAGTGCAGGGCAGAAACATCAGACGCCCCACAGGAGGTGGAGCCAGCATTGTGGAGGGAAAGCCCAGCCCTGGAGCACTTTGTTGACATGATTCCTTCTCTTCTTTCACTGTGCAGGGCAGAGACATCAGACGCACCACAGGGGTGGAGCCAGCACTGTGGGGGCAGGCACTGTCCTATTCAGGTCCCAGGTGCAACTCCTCCCACCCATCTAGATGCAGATCTCTCTATTCACCACTGGGCTGACTCATTCTGTCTCCTGGAATCCCCAGCCCTGTCACTCAAAAACACCAGACAAGGAATACACAACCTAGCAGAAGCAGGCTTTGGATAGTTAGACAAGAAAATACCTACTTTCTAAAAGTGGTATTTTCAAACACAGAATGTTAAAACCAACTTCACTAAAAGATGTATTTTATCATTCTGAGTTCAGGCATACTAAACTCGAATTTCCACCATGTTCCCTGAGTCAGTTAGGATTATAAAATGTAATAATCTAACTGCCCATTCTGGCCTATGGAGAACAGGTAGCCTTGCAATAGTGAAAAACGAAAATGGCTGTAATTCACTATTAGGACATGCCACACACATCAGGGCATGTCCTACCTTATACTTGCAATGCACCCTGCCCTAGGGCCTACTTTAGGGGTGACCAACATGCAGTAAAGGAAAGGTTTAGGGCCTGGTAAGTGGGTGCACTCACCAAGTCGACATGGCAGCCCTAGGCTGCACACAGGCTCTGCAATAGCAGGCCTGAGACACACTTTACAAGCTGCTCCTGTGGGTGGCACAACCAGTGCTGCAAGCCCACCAGCAGCATTGGATTTACAAGCCCTGGGCACACTCAGTGCACTGTACTAGGGACTGACAAGTAAACCAATCATCCAATCATGGAGTCACTAATACACAACACAATTTATCATAGGGAGCACTTGCACTTTGGCACTGATTAGCAGTGGCAAAGTGCCCATGAGCATCTAGTCCAGCAAAAACATATCGACAACAGTGGAGGCATTATGAAAAAAATGGAAGGGAGACCCACGCCAAGGATGCCAGGTCTAACACGTGTCCCCTCCAGCTGAAATGTGGGGAGAACTATCCTACCTCTAGGGAGTTCTCATCACTAAGGCGGAAAAATCTGGACAGACCATCAGCATTGGCGTGTTCTGTACCAGGGCGGTGTTCCACCGTAAAGTCCATCCCCTGTAGGGAAATGGACCACCTCAACAGCTTCGGATTCTCACCCCTCATCTGCATCAACCATCGGAGGGGCCTGTGGTCTGTCTGAACCCGGAAGTGAGTCCCAAACAGGTATGGTCTCAGCTTCTTCAGTGCACAGACCACAGCAAATGCCTCACGCTCAATAGCACTCCATCTCTGTTCCCGGGAAGTAACCTCCTACTGATGAAGGCTACAGGTTGGTCTAGGCCCTCCTCATTGATCTGTGATAGAACAGCCCCTACACCATGCTCTGAAGCGTCCGTCTGAACAATGAACTCATTGGAGAAGTTGGGTGCCTGGAGCACAGGCGCCGTGCACATGGCAATCTTCAAGGTGTCAAAAGCTTTTTGACAGGCGTCAGTCCAAATCACTTTCCTGGGCTGCTTCTTGGAAGTCAGCTCTGTCAAGGGGGCAACAATGCTGCCATACCCCTTGAGGAATCTCCTGTAATACCCGGTGAGTCCTAGGAAGGCTCTCACATCTGTCTGGGTCTTGGGGGCTCCCAAGCCAGAATGGTATCAATTTTCAGTTGGAGGGGTGCCACCTGGCCGCTCCCAACCTGGTGTCCCAAGTACACCACAGAACCCTGCCCAATCTGGCACTTACTTGCCTTGATTGTGAGGCCTGCCCTCCGCAGCACCATCAACACTTCCCAGAGGTGGCGCAGATGTTCTTCCCAACTGGCACTGAACACTGCGATGTCATCCAGGTAGGCGGCACTGAAATCCTCCAGTCCAACCAATACCTGGTTGACCAACCTCTGAAAGGTGGCAGGTGCATTCTTCATCCCAAAGGGCATCACCCGGAACTGGTAGTGCCCATCTGGTGTGGAGAATGCTGACCTCTCTTTGCCCCATCAGTCAAGGCGATCTGCCAGTACCCAGACGTTAAGTCAAACGTGCTGAGGTACCGCGCAGCCCCTAACCGATCTATGAGCTCATCAGCTCTGGGGATGGGGTGGGCGTCAGTCCTGGTGACGGAATTGAGTCCCTGTAGTCCACACAGAACCGGAGTTCTGGTGTGGCACCAGGCGCGGCAGCCTTCGGAACCAAGACCACTGGGCTGGCCCAAGGGCTGTTAGAGGACTCAATCACCCCTAGCGCAAACATCTTGGTGACCTCCTCCTTGATGCAGGCTCTGACCCTGTCAGTCACCCTGTAAGCCTTGTGCTTCACAGGAAGACTGTCCCCAGTGTCCACATCATGGATGCACCAATGAGTGACACTGGGAACCAGGGAGAACAGGTCAGGGAACTGTCCCAACAGCTGGCGACAGTCACCCTGCTGCTTAGGTGTCAGGGAGGTAGAGAGGTTTACTCCCTCCACTGATCCATCTTGCTCTCGGGCTGACAGGAGGTCAGGAAGAGGCTCGGTCTCCTCCTCCATCCCATCATCTGTAGCTAAGAGCATGCCCACTTGGGACCTCTCCAAGTGGGGCTTCAGGCGGTTCACATGCAGGACCCGCAAGGGGTTCCTGGGAGACTGCAAGTCCACCAAATAGGTAACTGGACTCTTGCGCTCCACCACCGAAAAGGGCCGGTCCACCTATCCTGGAGCGCACAAGGCTCCACTGGGGCCATGACCCACACTTTCTGACCAGGCTGAAGCTCGACCAGAGTGGCATTCTGGTCGTACCACCGCTTCATCTCCTCCTGGCTGGCTTCCAGATTTGCCTCAGCAAGCTCTCTGAAATGCCTAGTCTGGTTCCTGAAGGCCAGCATGTAACTGTATACATCCTGGGGAGGTTTCCTGGGAGATTGCTCCCAGCCTTCCTTGACCAAACTCAGAGGTCCTCGCACTGGGTGTCCATAGAGGAGCTCAAAGGGGCTGAACTCTAGAGACTTCTGTGGCACCTCCCGGTATGCAAACAACAGGCAAGGTAAGAGGACGTCCCATTTACGCCTCATGGGTTCTTCCAGACCCATAATCATGCCCTTGAGGGTCCGGTTGAATCTCTCAACCAGCCCATTTCCTTGAGGGTGGTAAGGAGTGGTGAACTTGTAAGTTACACCGCACTCCTGCCACAGGGACTTCATGTACTTGGACACGAAGTTGGTACCTCTGTCAGACACCACCTCTTGAGGGAATCCTACACGTGAGAAAATTCCCATCAGTGCCCGTCCCACCACGGGGGCCGTCACTATCCTCAGAGGGATGGCTTCAGGGTACCGGGTGGCATGGTCCACCAAGACCAGGATAAACCTGTTGCCCATGGCTGTCTTGGGGTCCAGTGGCCCCACAATGTCAATACCCACCCGTTCAAAGGGGGTGCTGACCACAGGGAATGGTTGGAGAGGAGCCTTCTGCTTCCTCCCACTCTTTCCACTTGCCTGGCAAGTCTGGCATGTCCTGCAGTGAGTGGCGGCACTCCTGCGCATCTGGGGCCAATAGAAATGGGTGGCAAGCCTTTCAAAGGTCTTGTCCTGCCCCAGATGTCCTGCTAACGGTACATCATGAGCCAACCCCAGTAGGAAGGCTCTGAAGCGCTGGGGTACCACCAGCACACGGGCTGACCCAGGCTCAGCAACCTTAGGCTCTGAATACAGGAGACCATTCTCCCAGTAAATCCAATGTGACCCAGACTGATCACCTGCTGCCTGGTCTGTGGCCTGTTGCCTCAGACCCACGAGAGAAGGGCATGTGTTCTGCTCCTCGCAGAACTCTTCCCTGGAGGGTCCTCCTTCTTGCTGCCAATGGGTCAGCTCAGGTAGGTCCCCCAGTTCAGCTACCTGTTCCCCTGTAGGCTCCAGGGCATCCCCCTCAGGGTCTGCCTCCTCCTGGACCGTGGGAACTTCGGGGGCCGGTTTCCCGCTCCCCCTGCCTCCTCTCTCTCCGGCAGGCACCTGGGCCTCCCTCTCAGGCTCCAGGTCCTCTTGAACACCTTTAGCTGCCATTGACCGGGTAGTCACACATGCCCAATCAGGCAAGCCCAACATTTCTAAATGCGCACTCTGCTCTACCTTAGCCCAAGGTGAGCTCTCAAAATCGTTCCCTAACAAACAGTCAACAGGCATGGCTGGCCTCACAGCTACTTGAAGAGTACCCGAGACCCCCCACTCAAAGGGAACCTGAGCCACCTTGCAGTGACTCTCTGTGTTGTCAGCGGCAACAACCGGATAGAATGCATCAGGGACAACCTGCTCTTTAGACACCAGGTGACACTTGACAGCTGTCACACTGGCTCCTGTGTCTCTCAGAGCCTCCACCCTATGGCCATTGATGGTCACCCACTGCCTGTATTATTTAGTGTTATCAGGCAGCTGGGTCCTAGGGACCATCTCAGAGTCTCCTAATGAGACAAGGGAAAACACTGTGGGATCCCCCCACCTTGGGCACCCCACTCCTCCCCCAGGGCTACACTAGCCAACTGCCGGGGACTGCACCAGTGGGTGCTGGTTTTCCATGCAAAGGGCAATGAGGATCGTTTGCCTTGTGGCCAGGGGCGCCACACTTGTAACACACCAGTGGTCCCTGGTGAACAGGGGGCCTGTCAGGGCCACAGGCTTCTTCTCAGGGGAGGCTGGGAACCTTTCCCTTGGTTCCCTTGGGGTCTACTTTGGGGCCCTTTATGGAACTCCCTCTGTTTACCCTTGTCCCCCCACTCTTCTGCTGGGGACCCTGCCCACCCTTGGCGGAGTCTCCCACGTGACCCTTGTGGACCCGGATACTCACCCAGTGGTCCGCCTCCTCAGCAAGCTGCCTAGGGTTAGTCAGCTTACTATCAATCAGGTGCTGGCGTAGCTCAGGAAAACAATTACTGGACAAGTGCTCCCAGGCAATCAAATCAAAGAGCGCCTGAAAATCAGTTGCTTTGCTACCCTTTACCCAACCATCCAAGGCTCTGCAAAAAAAGGTCACATATTCAACCCAGGTACTGCCTTCAATCTTCTTACAGTTCCTGAACCTCTGCCTATAAAGCTCAGGGGTCTAACCATACCTAGTCATTAAAGCATCCTTCATGTGGCTGTATGAATTATAGACTTCAGAGGGCAAATCCAACAAGGTATCCCGCCCTTCACTCAGGAACCGCCCCCACAACCCTGCTCCCCAATCCTTCTCAGGGACCCGGTGGGAAGACATGGCTACCTCATAGGCTTTGAACCACTGCCCAATGTCATCATTTTTAAAAACTCCTTCACCACATCTTTGGGAATATACACCCTAGCTTCAACAGGCACAGGCGGTACACTGCCACCAGAGGGAGTAATCTCTAAGCTTTTGGCCTTCAATTCCAACTCCCTCAAAACCTTCTCATGTTCAAACTGCATTTTCTTTTCTTCTAGGGCTAATTTCCTAGTTTGCATTTCAAATTCTAACTGCCCATTCAGCTTGAGCTTGGTCAGCTCCATTTCGTGCATCCTACTCTCTTTCCTGTCCTCCAACTCTTCTGGAGACAGACCTCTGGCAGAAACACTGCTACCTACTGGGGAAGGTGGTCTTCCAGCCCCTAGACCCAATAGTCCCTCCAGCTGCCCTTCTGCATTCTCAGCCCCCTCCACAGGGGCACTCCTTGATTCGACCCAGGCCCTCAGCGCCTTTTGGAGGTCCTCCTTCCTGGAGAGCCCGGTCATGGACACTTTAAACTTTTTGCAGAAATTCTTGAGCTGCTTGAGGGTGTAGCATTCTAGCCTCTCCACTTCCCAATCACACTCAACAGAGGCTACTGATGCTGGTTTCTCCATGGTGATTAAACTTGGCAGTTGCAAAAGTAGAAAATCCCAGAGAAAATGCTATCAAAGAGTATGTGGTTGCGTTTTGGTCTGCACTCACTAAGTAGTGTTCACCAATTACTGTACATGAGTCACAAATGCAAGTCCAGAATCCTCACCGCTGACCACCAATGTTAGATTTGGGGGTCTCTAGTTGGCAGAGGTAGGTACCTTTGTCCAAATAGGGACCCTTGAGTCTAGTCAGGGAAAGTAGGTACACTCCTGAAGTAACCCCTGCTCACCCTCTTGGTAGCTTGGCACGAGCAGACAGGCTTAGTTCAGAGGCAGTGTGTAAAGCATTTGTGAACACATACCGTAATCAAGTGATAACACTACAAATGGACACCACACAGGTTGTATATTTATAAAAATAAGTATCTTTTATATAGATTTATCACAAGACAATAAACGACAAAAATAATCCACAATACTGTGAAGAATGCGTAGTTCTGATCAAAAAGGCTTAATTCAAGGTTCTGTGCGAGTCGGTAGCCTCCTCCGGCTACGGCGATGTCAAGAACAAACAGAGTCTAACAAATCCAGCTGACCGCGTCGAGACGGGCCAACACAGCGTAGACAGACTCGGTCACAGTACCTTTTACTTGAAGCGGCAGGCACGGGCGTGCGAGCCGAATGGCTGTTCGTCGCGGTCGCGATGCAAAAATGGAAGCGTTGCAGGACGCGTTGTCCCTCGATGCGGTGCAGGCAGCGGCTCGTTGACGTCGTCGAGACGGAGTCGGTATGACCAGGGCCGTGCGTTGCAGGGCGAGACGGGGCTTCGATGCGGTGCTGGCAGGTTGCGGTGCGGCGACGGAGCCGGATTCGGGAGCTGGCGTCGATCAGTCCAGACAACGGTGCGAGTCGGGCGGTGCGTCGCGAAACGTGCGAGCGGTGCCCAACTCCGGTGCGGTCACAGGACTCGAACTCGGCAGCAGTGACCGTGTCGGTCGGACCAGATGGATTCGGTGTAGCGAGGCGTTGCAAGGTGCGGTGCTCACAGGTTATGGTGCAGGCAGCGGCTCGTTGACGGAGTCGGTGAGACCAAGGCCGTGCATTGCAAGATGCAGGCGTTGCTCGATGCGGTGCCAACAGGACACCGAGCCGGTCGGGAGAGTCGGTCACAGCTCCCTACCTCTGTAGCCACTGAAACAGAGTTTCCAGCAGCAATTCACAAAGGGGGTGAAGTCCAATGGTCCTGGGACTTCGATCAGGGGGCAAGCTCTCTTCCAAGCCCTTGGAGATCCTTCACATGTTGATGAAAGTCACAGCAAAGCAAAAGTTCCTTTCTCCTTTCTTTGGCAGTCAGGCAAACCACTGCAGGCCAAACCCCCAAGCAGCACTTCAGCTTAGGGATAGTCTCTCCTCAGTTTCTTCTTGGTTCCGCTCCTCAGCAAAGGTTTCTTCTTGTTCCCAAAAGTGATCTAATTTCTTGGGATCAGGGTCCCAATATTTATACCCCAAAATCCTTTGTCCTCTGAGGGCAGAGGGGCCTTTGCCCAGTCCAAACCAGTTCTGGAGCACTCTGTTTACATGACTCCTTCTTTCCTTTCACAGTGCAGGGCAGAAACATCAGACGCCCCACAGGAGGTGGAGCCAGCATTGTGGAGGGAAAGCCCAGCCCTGGAGCACTTTGTTGACATGATTCCTTCTCTTCTTTCACTGTGCAGGGCAGAGACATCAGACGCACCACAGGGGTGGAGCCAGCACTGTGGGGGCAGGCACTGTCCTATTCAGGTCCCAGGTGCAACTCCTCCCACCCATCTAGATGCAGATCTCTCTATTCACCACTGGGCTGACTCATTCTGTCTCCTGGAATCCCCAGCCCTGTCACTCAAAAACACCAGACAAGGAATACACAACCTAGCAGAGGCAGGCTTTGGATAGTTAGACAAGAAAATACCTACTTTCTAAAAGTGGTATTTTCAAACACAGAATGTTAAAACCAACTTCACTAAAAGATGTATTTTATCATTCTGAGTTCAGGCATACTAAACTCGAATTTCCACCATGTTCCCTGAGTCAGTTAGGATTATAAAATGTAATAATCTAACTGCCCATTCTGGCCTATGGAGAACAGGTAGACTTGCAATAGTGAAAAACGAAAATGGCTGTAATTCACTATTAGGACATGCCACACACACCAGGGCATGTCCTACCTTATACTTGCAATGCACCCTGCCCTAGGGCCTACTTTAGGGGTGACCAACATGCAGTAAAGGGAAGGTTTAGGGCCTGGTAAGTGGGTGCACTCACCAAGTCGACATGGCAGCCCTAGGCTGCACACAGGCTCTGCAATGGCAGGCCTGAGACACACTTTACAAGCTGCTCCTGTGGGTGGCACAACCAGTGCTGCAAGCCCACCAGCAGCATTGGATTTACAAGCCCTGGGCACACTCAGTGCACTGTACTAGGGACTGACAAGTAAACCAATCATCCAATCATGGAGTCACTAATACACAACACAATTTATCATAGGGAGCACTTGCACTTTGGCACTGATTAGCAGTGGCAAAGTGCCCATGAGCATCTAGTCCAGCAAAAACATATCGACAACAGTGGAGGCATTATGAAAAAAATGGAAGGGAGACCCACGCCAAGGATGCCAGGTCTAACAAGGAGTGAGGTAATATCCCTTAAAAGTCAGTTGTCAGACCCTCGGAAAAACCCGACTGCGTATTATAGAGTTGACAGAGGCGGCCTCCTCCACGGTGATGACGTTAGCTGATGTTGAATTGTTCTTTGGCTTGTTGGTACCGGTGGATTTTTGGAGGCAAGTGCATACACAGGATCATGTGGTGGAATTGGGAGGAACATGGGATCAGATCAGGGCGTGGGATAAGGACCGCTAGCCCGGTGACAAGCCGAAGGCGGAGATATTGGCTTTACCGGGTCGCATTATCACCTATATGCATTCCCTTATCCCGAGGAGACGGGTGGATTGGGACAAGTTGACTGCATGTCGTCAGAAGAAGGACGAGAGTGTGTCTGATTTCTTTACTAGGTTTGAAGGGGTGTTTCTCGACTTTAGTGGCCAGGATCTGTCATTGGAAGGAGGTGTCCGGTTGTTTGTCAGCAGGTTTGTTAACAACTTGCTTCCTGAGATTGCGACTAGGTTGCAGGCTTCGGAAAGCACTTGGAGCACCTCTTCCCCGTCAGTAATTTTAAGTAAGGCACAGTACTACAAGCATAGAGAGAATGAGGACAAAGAGAAGGTGGAGAAAAAGTCAAAGGATTTGAAGACGAGGGTGTTGATGCAGCAAGTTGCGAGAGGGAGAGGATAGGGCGTTTGGACGAGGATGGGTGTTGGACTGACTTGTCTGGGAAGCAGAGATGGTTGCTGCCCAACGCTTATGTGCTCCCTGTTGTTACCATGGCCCATGGCCCAGCACACATTAGTGCCAAAGGAATATGTAAGCTACTGGACCCAGTATGGCGAAATGTTTTTGCATTTGTCACCCCGAGTGGGACGGGTATGCCCAGACGTGGGTCCCGTGCTCTCCATGCCACTGGAGTCAAGCTATCCTGGCTGATGAGGGCTGAAAGCCCGAAACCGGTCCGAGGATGCTTGTTTCCAGTCCAGGGAGGACCTGGCCTGGCAGTTCGGGCTGGACTGTTCCCATTGGGCGCAAGGTCAAGCCTGATTTGCATATGGCTGGGTCCAAACTGGAATGGCATGGTGAGCAAAGAAACGATGGATTTAGGCCCAGATCTTTGTACTGGGGTGAATGTATGACATTGTTCTGCATTCTGTCCATCAATTGTTGTTTTTGCATTTTTCACCCTGAGTGGGACGGTATGCCCAGACGTGGGTCCCGTGCTCTCCATGCCACTGGAGTCAAGCTATCCTGGCTGATGAGGGCTGAAAGCCCGAAACCGGTCCGAGGATGCTTGTTTCCAGTCCAGCAAGGACCTGGCCTGGCAGTTCGGGCTGGACTGTTCCCATTGGGCGCAAGGTCAAGACTGATTTGCATATGGCTGGGTCCAAACTGGAATGGCATGGTGAGCAAAAACGATGGATTTAGGCCCAGATCTTTGTACTGGGGTGAATGTATGACATTGTTCTGCATTCTGTCCATCAATTGTTGTTTTTGCATTTGTCACCCCGAGTGGGACGGGTATGCCCAGACGTGGGTCCCGTGCTCTCCATGCCACTGGAGTCAAGCTATCCTGGCTGATGAGGGCTGAAAGCCCGAAACCGGTCCGAGGATGCTTGTTTCCAGTCCAGGGAGGTCCTGGCCTGGCAGTTCGGGCTGGACTGTTCCCATTGGGTGCAGGGTCACGACTGATTTGCATATGGCTGGGTCCAAACTGGAATGGCATGGTGAGTAAAAAAATGATGGATTTAGGCCCAGATCTTTGTACTGGGGTGAATGTATGACATTGTTCTGCATTCTGTCCATCAACTGTTGTTTTTGCATTTGTCACCCCGAGTGGGACGGGTATGCCCAGACGTGGGTCCCGTGCTCTCCATGCCACTTGAGTCAAGCTATTCTGGCTGCTGAGGGCTGACAGCCCGAAACCGGTCCGAGGATGCTTGTTTCCAGTCCAGGGAGGACCTGGCCTGGCAGTTCGGGCTGGACTGTTCCCATTGGGTGCAGGGTCAAGACTGATTTGCATATGGCTGGGTCCAAACTGGAATGGCATGGTGAGGAAAAAAACGATGGATTTAGGCCCAGATCTTTGTACTGGGGTGAATGTATGACATTGTTCTGCATTCTGTCCATCAATTGTTGTTTTTGCATTTGTCATCCCTAAGGTAGCCACACACTTAGTGAAACACTTCATCATTTGTCTGAAACATAATCCTGGGAAAGGTACTCCTACACCCGCAGGTAATTTTGCACCGCCTTCCTTCCCTTTCGAGGTTCTCCAGATGGATTTCATCGAAATGGAACAAGTTAACAATTTGAAGTATGTGCTGGTAGTGATTTGCGCATTCAGTAAATGGATTGAGGCTTACCCCACTAAGGAGAATACCGCCGTGGCGACGGCGAAGGCGCTCTTAAAAGAGTTCTTCCCGCGCTATGGATTACCACGTGTGATCTGGAGTGACAATGGAAGTCACTTCAATTCAAAGGTCATTGAATTGGTGTGTAAAGGCTTGCATATTAGACAGAAGTTTCATGCAGCGAACCACCCTCAGTCAGCAGGCTTGGTTGAGAAGTACAATGGTACTTTCAAATTGAAGTTAGCAAAGATTCAAGAAAGCACAGGATTGCAATGGCCCGATGCTATACCTTTGGCTTTGTTATCTACCAGAGCGACAGCGCATTCTAGAACAGGGTTGTCCCCGTACGAGGTGGTCTTTGGACTCCCCGCCAACGTCTGGGGCGTCCCAAGACCCAAGCGCTTCTCCGAGATAGAGTACCCCCTGCTGATAGATTATCTGTATGAATTGTCTAAAGATCTCCGTTCTGTCCACCAACAGATTCACGCCACGCTGCAACCAGTACCAGAGGGGCCCAGGCATCAGCTACAACCTGGGAACTTTGTAATGGTCAAGAATTTTCAACGGAAGAACTGCCTGGAGCCGAGGTGGAAAGGGCCCCTGCGTGTCCTGCTCACCATCCGCATCGCAGTGAAGCTTGAAGGCCGGAAGCACTGGGTACATGCATCGCATGTAAAAAGGGTACCTCTACCACTTCCGTATGATCAGTGGGTCCTCGACGGCATTGCTGACCAGGAAAGGGAGCGTGTGCCCCGTTTCGTTCCTTTCTCTGATGCCCGATTGAGGTGGGCGCATACAGACGAAGAAAGCGACGAGGCCTTACTTGAGGCGGTTCCCCCGGAGATAAGGGCCGCCCCGGATGCTCCCGCCTATGGTGCACAGTCACCTGGGTCTCAATGCCCTGCTGAGCCTGAGTTTCTCCCCCTTTTTGTTGATGAAGAAGTGCCTGGGGTTGCCAGGTACAACCTGCGGCCCCGACGGAAGGACAGTGCGCCAGTAGAACAGTTCAGGAGTTAGGGAAGGACTTGAGCTTAGGGTGTAGGTGCTGTGCCTAAGGTGCCTGCTTTAGATTAGAGTGAGCTACACTGGTGCACTGCCCTGAACACTGGACAGGATCGTTGAGGGTACTTGCCCAGGAAGGAGGGTGCCCTATCCTGAAAGAAGAAGATTCGTGTTTTCCACCGTCATTGATGAACAATAGGAGTCTACCAGTGAGGCTCTGAAGGACACTGGGTGATTTGTACCCCTCTGGTCGGTTGTATTTTAGTGGGTCCAATTCCTAAAGTTTCTTTCTATGTACCCATTTGGCCGCGCAATTATGAAGGAGGAGCAGCCTCTGGTGGCCCCACCAGTACAGCAGAATAGTCCTGTGTGGTCTCGTTGGTCTACTGGGAGTAGGGTGGTAGTGGTCCTTCTCATCGTAACGATAACACTATTTGGGGTGGTGTGGTACTTAGAAGAACAGCATCCTGTGCACACATTGATAGGGACTACACCGGCTCCATCTTAGCATTCATTTGTTACACTGGCCTCGCACAAAGAGAGGCATAGACAGACCTATGTCGAGAACGCGTTTTTGCAGATGCTTCATCAGGTACACAGTACCACTAATGCCACGAATTGCTGGGTATGTGGGTTACTTCCCTCTGTTATGCACAAGAATGATCTATTGGTGTCATTGCCCCTGTCATACTTGGGTAGCTGTGAGGCATGGTTCCAATTGCTTTCTATGGTGTACATGCACTATTATGCTGGCGCGATGAATATGGAACAGTCTGATTACGAAGCAGTGTTGGAATATATAGTGGCACACCAAGGATATACACCTGGGGCAGATGGAAAGGAGGGTACCCTAAATCCAGAAGCTTGTATGAATATTTTCGAGGATAATAAAAATGTCACTTGGTTACAAAACGAAATGCTGGATTTTCAAGGATTTAATGTTACTGAATATTTTAAATGTTTCCAGGAACAAAATATAACTGAAGACAAAGCCATGCCCGTCCCTGTGATCAATACAGCAGCCAGTTTCTGTGTTGAAGGTACAGGGAACATTCCAGTAGGTCAGAGCAGTTGTAACTATACATACCGATTGAACACTGCTAGTAGCCCACCTTTGCTCACACCTCCAAATGTATACTTCGTTTGTGGGGAACAGGCTTATACCTGGCTTCCCAGGGGATGGTCTGGCCGGTGTTATGTCTCTTTTCTCTTGCCCCCTGTTTATATTGCACCATCTAACTATCACAAGGATCATAGACTACAGCGTAGGGATCTCCATTTGCATCGAGCCAAAAGAGTTGTCAATACAGAAGATATAGATCAAACAGATACTTCCCTACAGCAATTTACAGATATCATGAAGGACATTCTGCCGTTCTGGGGCCCCATGTTCAATAGTCGTAATATCTGTCGCCTTGCTAGAGTAGTTGAAGAAGTTATTAACACTACTGCAGGTATACTGACTAATATTACGGTCGAGCTCCAGGCTACGAGACTCGTTGCTCTTCAAAACCAGATGGTTTTAGACGTCATCCTTGCTGATAGGGGCGGAGCCTGCCGCATCATCGGCAGCAGCTGCTGTGTTTACATTCCTGATAACGCCCCTAATGTATACTCCGCCATACAGAAATTACACAGGCTTGCTTCAGATATCCATCAGGATAATGGTTAATGGTCCCTCACAGAGTGGTTCTGGGGTCTGCTAACATCATGGGGTTGGAAGATACTACTTGCCCTCATAGCTATCGCAGGTGTCATCTTCACATGTTGCTTATGTATTAATTGCCTTCCAGCATGTTGCACCTATTGTATGAGCAAGCTCACCCTTACCCCTAAATTGCCAGGACGCGATACTAAGGTCTCTACTATGATGATGCAGGATAACCAGGATATCATGCTCATTGATGAAGGTATTTTTGAGTACTAAGTAGATGTTGATTCTCATGTGCTGTTTTATTCTTCCTTGTAACCTGAAGTGAGCATGCATTTTCTTCCTTCCACTTAGAATTGTAAAGACCCTACCAGATAGCCTCAATAAAGCATTTAGCCACCCCTGCTAAAAGGAGGGTCTGTTAGGTTTGAAAATCCCATTCCTGCTATGCACTCGTATCATGCTACATTAGGTTAGTAGTGTGTGGCTAAATAGATGCCATTTGTATTCACATGATGCAACCCACTGAGTTATCCCCGCAATGTGCAAGCTTCAGTTAGCAAGTGCGACTCCATTTTGTATTTCGTAATCCCTATTGGGCCGCTTAGGCCGTGTCTGAATTAGGCCTCATCATTTGTATTGCTTGCCTCAGCAGAACACTGTATTTCGTTATTATTTTCTCTCTGTTCAAGGCTGTTTTTTGACTTACTAATGAATAAGCCATTCTGCCCTCGCATACCTATCTGAGTGTGTAGTTCTGCTCCCACGTTGGGAGACGCTTAGACTCAGCGTGGTGACCTCGAATCACAGATAGCATGTACCCATCTGGCAGGTGGTAGACCATCCTCCTGTGCCTCCTTTGTTCATGTTCGGCCCAGGCCGGTAATTTTCCACTGTGGGTGTGGTTGGAGGCTTCTTGGGAAGAATGATTACTCACTGCAGACCGTTGGGGGGTCAGTCCCTCGGCAGACATCTTAGGGTGCAGGTCAGATTGGACTCCTCTGCAGAGTATTGCTAATAAAGGTATGTTTGTATTCTCTACTGTCTGACCGACTCTTCATTACTTGGGAAGGCCTAGCAGGTCGTGTAAATAAACCGGGTGGCCCCTAAGGGCCACTTCCTTCACACGTAATATCTGATGCACCTCCTCACACCCTAATATAACCTTTGATACACCCACTCTAAAATATAGACTACTTTTCTCGAAACCATAGACACACCAATACCAGTTAATACATACCCACTCACTGATTTATAGGTCTACACACATCCACTCACCCATACAGTCACTCATACACACAGTCACTCATCAATACAGCCACTGATATATGCACTCATACACCCATACAGACACTGACACACCACCACTCACCCACAGTGTTACTCAAACACCTAGTCAGTCACCCAAAGAATCAATAACACTGACATTTACTCACCTATACAGTTATACACATACCACCTCACCTATTCATACAGATAGTAACACATACTTACTCTCTTCTACAATCACTTATATACTCCAACACTCACATATACTGCCTTTCTCATATGTAGTTACTTACACATATACCACTGAGACATCCAGTCACTCACGAACACAGCCATATGCACACTCACTCATCCATACAGCCCCTCGCAGACGCATTCATGAACCATACACCCAGTGAATCACCCACTCACACATCCATGCAGGGAGTCACACACACACCCACCCACTCACACAGACACTCAGGCACCCATACAGGTACTCAGACAATCAATCATTAACTCATATAGACATTCATGTAGCTACTCATCAACCCATGCACCCACTTACACACCAACTGACAGACTGACAGAGACATCCACACAAATTAATTATTCTCCCATGCATTCACTAAGACATGTTTAATCACTCACTTATAGAGTGAGTCATGCACGCACTAAATTATCCATACAGACACTCATACACCCGTTCATTCTTCAATACACCTTGGCATGTATGTATATATATATATATATATATATAATTCTTATACTTTTTAAAAAAAAACTCAGTTACTGGATGATGTCATCAGTGATGTCATTTGAGATTTCATCAGTGATGTCACTGACCATGTCATGAGTGATGTAATATGTGACGTCATCAGCAATGCATTGCAGGGGCACAACTTATGGTTAGCTCAACTAACTATAACAGCCGAATTTCTCAGGTTTTATACGAGTGAAATGTCCAACTAACTATAATGTTCAGTGAATATATATATATATCCCCCGAGCAGCAGTGCGCCAGGAGGCGTGTTTACAGAGTGGTGTAAAAAGGGAGCATGGCCTCGGACCACTCTCAGCAATCCAGCTATGTGGGGCTTACTGGAGGTACCTGGTGGGCTAATTGGCCCCCAGGGACCCTCAGGAGGTGAGGGGACTTCATCCCCCAACCAAGAGAGTGCCAGGAGTGGTGGACAAAGGGGGCGTGGCCTGTGTCCACCTATCAGCAATCCCACTATCTGGGGCATACTGGAGGTATCAGGTAGGCTAGTTGGCCCCTAAGGACCCCCAGCAGTAAAGGGAACTTTAATCCCCATCCAAGAGCATGCCAGGGAGTGCGTTTGCAGAGTGGTGGGGAAAGGGGGTGTGGCCTGCTATGACAACTTAGCAATCCCAATGTGTGGGACTTACTGGAGGTAATAGGACGGGTAGTTGGCCCCCAAGGTTGTCCTTGGGGCCCAACTACCTCTCCTATTACCTCCACTAAGTCCCACACGGTGGGATTGCTAAGAGGTCTTTGGAGGCCACGCCCCCCTTTCTGCACCACTCTGCAAATGAGCCTCCTGGCACAGTACTGGTTGGGGGATGAAGTCCACTTTACTCCTGAGGGACTTTGGGGGCCAAGAAGCCCTCCTGGTACCTCCTGTAAGTCCTACGCAGTGGAATTCCTGAGTGCTGGTCAGAGGCCCAGCCCCCTTTCTGCACCACTCTGCAAACGCGACTACCAGTTAAAGAAGCAATTGCAATGTAATAGGTCTCGCATTTGCGAGAGTTAGAGCTATTGGCGTTGTAAATGTAAAAGATTTTTACTACTGTTTTTTGGTGTAGAGTGGATGTACGTTGTGTGTAGTGGAATTATGTGGTATGTTGTGCCGTGAAATTATGTGAATAGAATGTATGTGGTATTTAGTGTACAGGAATTATGTGGAGTGGGATTATGTTTTTGGAGAGTAATTATGTGGTATTGTAGTCTGTGTCGTGGAGTGGTAACCTCAGGTTTAGTCTTCCTTGTTTCCATAGAAGCTAAACTATAACCTCAATGAGACACAAAAAAAGAAGGAACCACTGAGGAGCACTTCTGGACCTAGTTGGAGGTATGAGCAGGGCCACTGGAATTATGTGACTGTTCGGCTGCACCAAATTTCATATAATTAAACATTTTCTGCATTTGCCAAATATTCCATCATCTGCTGCCTAATCTGCAGATTTGAACAAAAAAAACCTGGTTTCTAGCTCAAACGGCTCAAATGTTCCCAAAAATGCAGCGTCCCGTGTTACAGCGTGGTGGAAGGCCATTTGCAAAGCTGGAATGGTCATGTGTTACTTATTGCTAAATGTGGGTGTTAAATTGGTACTAATGGTGCACAAACCTCTCTTCTTTCTGTGCCTCTCTTGCCTCTTTCTGCATTTTCCTTGCTTCTTTCTGCACCTTTCTTCCTCTTTCTGCACCTCACTGTCTTCTTTCTGAACTTCACTTCCCTCTTTCTACACTTCTCTTCCCCCTTTCTGCACCTCACTTGCCTCTTTCAGCACCTCTGTTGCTTTTTTCTGCAGATCTCTTGCCTCTTTCTGCACCTCTCTTGCTTCTTTCTACACCTCTCTTGCCTCTTTCTTCTCCTCTCTTGCCTCTTTGTGTATTTCTCTTGCCTGTTTCTGCACTTCCCTTGCCTCTTTCTGTACCTCTCTTTCCTCTTTCTGCACCTACCTTGCTTCTTTCTGCACCTCACTCTCTTCCTTCTGTACCTCTCTTGCCTCTTTCTGCACTTCTCTTGCCTCTTTCTGCGCTTCTCAAGCCTCTTTCTGTACCTCTATTGCCTCTTTCTGTACCTCAAGTGCCTCTTTCTGCACTTCTCTTCCTCTTTCTATACTTATCTTGCCTCTTTCTATACCTCTCTTGCCTCATTCTGCACCTCAGTTGCCACTTTCTGCTCTTCTCTTGCCTCTTTCTGAACCGCACTCTCTTCTTTCTGCACCTCTTTTGCCTCTTTCTGCACCTCACTTGCTTCTTTCTGCATCTCTCTTGCCTCTTTCTGCACCTCTATTGCCTCTTTCTGCAACTATGTTGCTTCTTTCTGCACTTCTCTTGCCTCTTTCTGTACCCTTCTTGTCTCTTTCAGCACCTCTGTTGCTTCTTTCTGCACTTCTCTTCCTTCTTTCTGCACCCCTCTTGCCTCTTTCTGTACCCCTCTTGCCTCTTTCTGCACCTCTCCTTCCTCTTTCTGCACCTCTCTTGCCTTTTTCTGCAGTTCTCTTGTGTCTTTCTGCACCTCTTTTGCTTCTTACTGCACTTCTCTTGCCTCTTTCTGTACCCCTCTTGCCTCTTTCTGCACCTCTGTTGGTTCTGTCTGCACTGCTCTTGCTTCTTTCTGCACCTCTTTTGCAAATTTCTGTATCATTCTTGCCTCTTTCTGCACCCCTGTTCCCTCTTTCTGCATCTTTCCTGCCTGTTTCTGCACCTCTCTTGCCTCTTTCTGCACCTCTGTTGCTTCTTTCTGCACTTCTCTTGCCTCTTTCTACACCCCACTTGCCTCTTTCAGCACCTCTGTTGCCTCTTTCTGCACTTCTCTTGCTTCTTTCTGCACTCCTCTTGCCTCTTTCTGTACCCCTCTTGCCTGTTTGTGCACCTCTCCTTCCTCTTTCTGCACCTCTATTGCCTTTTTCTGCAGTTATCTTGCGTCTTTCTGCACCTCTTTTGCTTCTTTCTGCACTTCTCTTGCCTCTTTCTGTACCCCTCTTGCCTCATTCTGCACCTCTGTTGGTTCTTTCTGCACTGCTCTTGCTTCTTTCTGCACCTCTTTTGCAAATTTCTGTATCCTTCTTGCCTCTTTCTGCACCCTGTTCCCTCTTTCTGCACCTTTCCTGCCTGTTTCTGCACCTCTCTTGCCTCTTTCTGCACCTCTGTTGCTTCTTTCTGCACTTCTCTTGCCTCTTTCTGCACCCCTCTTGCCTCTTTCAGCACCTCTGTTGCTTCTTTCTGCAATTCTCTTCCTTCTTTCTGCACCCCTCTTGCCTCTTTCTGTACCCCTCTTGCCTCTTTCTGCACCTCTCCTTCCTCTTTCTGCACCTCTCTTGCCTTTTCTGCAGTTCTCTTGCCTCTTTCTGCACCTCTTTTGCTTCTTTCTGCACTTCTTTGCCTCTTTCTGTACCTCTCTAGCCTCTTTCTGCACCCCTGTTGCTTCTTTCTGCACTTCTCTTGCTTCTTTCTTTACCTCTCTTGCTTCTTTCTGCACCAATCTTGCCCCTTTTTGCACCCATTCTCCTTCTTTCTGCACCTCTCTTGCCTCTTTCTGTGTCCTCTGTTGCTTCTTTCTTCACTTCTTTTGCCTCTTTCAGCTCCTCTCTTGCTTCTTTCTGTACTTCTCTTGCTTCTTTCTGCACCTCTCTTGCTTCTTTATGCACCTCTGTTGCAAATGTATGCAACTGTTCCCTCTTTCTGCACCCCTTTTGCCGGTTTCTGCAACTCTCTTGCCACTTTCTGCAGTTCTTTTGCCTCCTTCTGAACCTCTGTTGCCTCTTTCTGCACCTCTCTTGCCTCTTTCTGCACCCCTCTAGCCTCTTTCTGCACCCCTGTTGCTTCTTTCTGCACTTCTCTTGCTTCTTTCTTTACCTCTCTTGCTTCTTTCTGCACCAATCTTGCCCCTTTTTGCACCCATTCTCCTTCTTTCTGCACCTCTCTTGCCTCTTTCTGTGTCCTCTGTTGCTTCTTTCTTCACTTCTTTTGCCTCTTTCAGCTCCTCTCTTGCTTCTTTCTGTACTTCTCTTGCTTCTTTCTGCACCTCTCTTGCTTCTTTATGCACCCTTCTTTCATTTTTTGCATCCCTCTTGCCTCTTTCTGCAGTTCTCTTGCTTCTTTCTACACCTCTGTTGCTTCTTCAGCAATTCTCTTGACTCTTTCTGCCCTTCTCTTGCTTATTTCTGAACCTCTCTTGCATCTTTCCGCACCTCTGTTGCCTCTTTCTGCACCTCACTTGCTTATTTCTGCACCCCTCTTGCCTCTTTCTCCACCCCTCTTCCCTCTTTCTGCACCTCTCTTGCCTCTTTCTGCACCCCTGTTCCCTCTTTCTGTACCTTTCCTGCCTCTTCTGCACCTCTCTTGCCTCTTTCTGTACCTCTGTTGCTTCTTTCTGCACTTCTCTTGCCTCTTTCTGCACCCTTCGTGCCTCTTTCAGCACCTCTGTTGCTTCTTTCTGCACTTCTCTTCCTTCTTTCTGCACCCCTCCTGCCTCTTTCTGTACCCCTCTTGCCTCTTTATGCACCTCTCCTACCTATTTCTGCACCCCTCTTGCCTAAGTTTGCACATCTGTTGGTTCTTTCTGCACTGCTCTTGCTTCATTCTGCACCTCTTTTGCATATGTCTGCATCCCTCTTGCCTCTTTCTGCACCCCTCTTCCCTATTTCTAGACCTCTCTTGCTTCTTTCTGCACTTCTCTTGCTTATTTCTGCACTGCTCTTGCTTCTTTCTGCACCTCGCTTGCAAATTTCTGTATCCCTCTTACCTCTTTCTGCACCCCTGTTACCTCTTTCTGTACCTTTCTTGCCTGTTTCTGCACCTCTCTTGCCTCTTTTGCCACCTCTGTTCCTTCTTTCTGCACTTCTATTGCCTCTTTCAGCACCTCTTTTGCTTATTTCTGTAGTTTTCTTGCCTCTTTCTGTACCCCTGTTGCCTCTTTCTGCACCTCTGTTGGTTCTTTCTGCACTGCTCTTGCTTCTTTTTGAACCTCTGTTGCAAATTTCCGTACCCCTCTATCTCTTTCTGCACCTCTCTTGCCTCTGTCTGCACTCCTGTTCCCTCTTTCTGCGCCCCTTTTGCCTGTTTCTGCAACTCTCTTGCCTCTTTCTGCAGTTCTCTTGCCTCCTTCTGCACCTCACTTGCCTCTTTCTGCATTTCTCTTGCTTCTTTCTGCACCCTTCTTCCTTTTTCTGCACATCTCTTGCCTCTTTCTGCACCTCTCTTGCCTCATTCTGCACATCTCTTGGTTCTTTCTGCCCTGCTCTTGCCTCTTTCTGCACCCCTCTTACCTCTTGGTGCATCTCTTTGGCTTCTTTCTGCACTTCTCTCTCATCTTTCTGCAACCCTCTTGCCTCTTTCTGCACTTCTGTTGCTTCTTCCAGCAATTCTCTTGCCTCTTTCTGCACTTCTCTTGCCTGTTTCTGTACCTCTCTTGCCTCTTTCTGCACCCCTCTTTTCTCTTTCTGCACCTCTCTTGCCTCTTTCTGCACCCCTGTTCCCTCTTTCTGCACCTTTCCTGCCTGTTTCTGCATCTCTCTTGCCTCTTTCTGTACCTCTGTTGGTTCTTTCTGCACTTCTCTTGCTCTTTCTGCACCCTTCATGCCTCTTTCAGCACCTCTGTTGCTTCTTTCTGCACTTTTCTTCCTTCTTTCTGCACCCCTCCTGCCTCTTTCTGTACCTCTCTTGCTTCTTTGTGCACTTCTCCTACCTATTTCTGCACCCCTCTTGCCTCTTTTTGCACATCTGTTGGTTCTTTCTGCACTGCTCTTGCTTCTTTCTGCATCTCACTTGCCTCTTTCTGCACTTCTCTTGCTTCCTTCTACACCTCTGTTGCTTCTTTCAGCAATTCTGTTGCCTCTTTCTGTACTTCTCTTCCTTCTTTCTGCACCCCTCCTGCCTCTTTCTGTACCTCTCTTGCCTCTTTGTGCACCTCTCCTACCTCTTTCAGCACCCCTCTTGCTTCTTGTTGCACCGCTGTTGCTTCTTTCTACACCTCTGTTGCTTCTTTCAGCAATTCTCGTGTCTATTTCTGCACTTCTCTTCCTTGTTTCTGTACCTCTCTTGCGTCTTTCTGCACCTCTGCTGCCTCTTTCTGCAACTCACTTGCTTCTTTCTGCACCTCTCTTGCCTCTTTTGGCATGTCTGTTGCTTCTTTCTCCACTTTTCTTGCCTCTCTCTGCACCTCTGACTTAGAGGTAGTTTTAATCCCCCTGCCCTATTATGCACTAGGGCCTTACAGGGGAGGTCATGCCAATCACAGGGGTACCCCAACCCATAGTGTACCCTAGTATTTGTAGAGGTTTTCACTGTATTCTAAGTGTCTTTCAGCATAGCACTGGCTCCGGGCATGGTTAGTCAGAGTTAGTTACCACCAGTACCAGTCAGCAAAAAGTTGGGGGCACAGGATGACTTTGCAACAAGGCCTCTTTCTGCACCTCTGTTGGTTCTTTCTGCATATCTCTTGCTTCTTTCTGCACATTTCTTCGTCTTTCTGGACTTCTGTTGCCTCTTTCTGCATTTCTCTTGCTGCTTTCTGCATCTTTCTTCCTCTTTCTGTACATGTCCTACCTCTGTAGGCATAGTTAGAAATTAGCATTTAAAAAACCTTTGAAATTCACTGAAAAAACCAAAGGTTTCAGGGACGTTATAGTTAGAAATTAGCATTTAAAAAACCTTTGAAATTCACTGAAAAAACCATAGGTTTCAGGGACGTTATAGTGAGTTGGACATTTCACTCGTACAAAACCAGAGAAATTCAGCCGTTATAGTTAGTTGAGCTAACTATAACTCGCGCCCCCGCAATGCACTGCTGATGACGTCACATATTACATCACTCATGACATGGTCAGTGACATCACTGATGACATCTCAAATGACATCACTGATGACATCATCCTGTGAGTGTGAGTGTTTCTAAAAAGTTTGAGAATGTTATATATATACGCCAAGGTGTATTAGAAGAATGAGTGGGTGTATGAGTGTCTGTATGGATGATTTGTTTGGTGCGTGACTGACTGTTTAAGTGAGTGATTAAACGTGTCTTAGTGAATGTATGGGTGAGTGAATAATCTGTGTAAATGTGTGTATCAGCCTGTCAGTTGGTGTGTAAGTGGCTGCATGGGTTGGAGAGTAGGTACATGAGTGTCTATATGGGTTATTGCTTAGTTTTCTGAGTACCTGTATGCATGCCTGAGTGTGTTTGTGGGTGGGTGAGGGGCTGTGTGACTCCCTGCATGTATGTATGAGTGGGTGAATCCCTGGGTGTATGCGTTTATGATTGCGTCTGTGAAGGATGGTATGGTTCAGTGAGTGTGCATATGGCTTTTTCAGTGAGTGTATGGATGTCTCAGTGGTATATGGGTTAGTAACTGCATATGTGAAAGACAGTATATGTGAGTGTTGGAGTATATAAGTGACTGTTTGTGTGTGTGAGTGAGGGTGAGAGTGGCTATATGGGTGAGTGTGTGCTTCTGTGAGTGATTGTAGATGAGAGTAAGTATGTGTTACTATCTGAATGAATAAGTGAGGTGGTGTGTGTAAAACTGTATAGGTGAGTAAATGGCAGTGTGATTGATTCTTTGGGTGAATGACTAGGTGTGTGAGTAACTATGGGTGAGTGGCTGTGTGTGAGTGTCTGTATGGGTGTATGAGTGCATATATCAGTGGCTGCATTGATGAGTGACTGCGTGTATGAGTGACTGTATGGGTGAGTGGATGTGTGTTTGTAGACCTATGAATCAGTGAGTGGGTATGTACTAACTGGAATTGGTGTGTCTATGGTTTCGAGAATGGTAGTCTATATTTTAGAGTGGGTGTATGAAAAGTTATATTAGGGTGTGAGGATGTGCATCAGATATTAAGTAGATGATGTCATCAGTGATGTCATCAATAATGTCATTTGAGATGTCATCAGTGATGTCACTTACCATGTCATGAGTGATGTAATATGTGACATCATCAGCAGTGCATTGCAGGTGCACGAGTTATAGTTAGCTCAACTAACTATAACGGACAATTTTCTCTGGTTTTGTACGAGTGAAATGTCCAACTAACTATAACGTCCCTGAAACCTATGGTTTTTTCAGTGAATATATATATATATACACTTAGTACAAAGCATCCCGTATGGTGAGATGATGCGTATACGAAGAATATGCAGTGAGGAAAATGATTTGGAGATTAAACAGACAGAAAGTAAAAAGCGATTTTTGGAGAGAGGTTACAAAACATCAACCATTGAAGCTGCTATAATTAAATCTAGAAAGGGAGCTAGGGAAGATCTCTTACAGTACAGCACAAATTCTGGGGGAACAAGCACTAAGGATGGAGACGCAATTAAAGAACCCACTAGACTCATTTTGACATATTCGAGACAGGAACAACAGCTACGAGTAATTATAAGACGAAATTGACCAATAGTTTTGGATGACCCAATAATTGGGGATTTACTCCAGAAACATCCTGCTATAACATACAGGAAAGCGGCATCGATGGCCAATGTGCTTGAAAAGAAAAGCCCAGAGGAGCAGGAACAAGGGGGGTGGCTAGTGGCAAGAAAAGGTTTCTTCAAGTGCTTTAGTTGTAAGGCATGTAAGTACGGCTCCAACAAGACCACATATCATACTGCCTTTAGTGACAAGGTACAAAACATAAATCAACATCTCACTTGTCGAACAGATTTTGCTATCTATATTTTAGAATGTAGTTGTAATTTGGCATATGTAGGTAGCACTAAATTATCTGTTCACAAGAGAATTTTACAACATATAAGGGCAATTAATAAAAATGACCCTAGTTACCCTGTGGCGAGACATTTTAAGGAGCAACACGACAGTAGCCTACAACACTTGAAATATTATGTTATTGATGCTGTCCCGCCCCAGAAGAGAGGGGGTGATCGAGAATCAAAATTAAGGCACCTAGAAACTCGTTACATTCTTGAGCTCGACACAAAGTATCCTGGGGGCCTTAACACAAGTGAGGATTTGTACACTTATTTATAAATTAATAGTTTTAAGAGTACAATATAGCCTCTCATCCAAGTACTGTAAAAACACCAATATAGCCTTTCATCTAAATACTGTAAAAACACCAAAGAACAATCATGACCCAAACTGTGTATCGGAATTTGTATTAAGATTCAATTTTTTAGGTGCTAGGATGGTTTTAGATAATTTATATTGTTCGTAAAACCTAATATGCACCTTATACCATCTCAATGGAGTTTTCATAAAATGGATATTTTAGTAGGAGTTTTTTATCTGGTTTTTAGCAATTGAATTGTATTTATTGATATTTATATGTATTTATATATTTATATGCATATTTATATAAGTATTTAATACAATGGGGGGAATCATTGCTTATAAATTAGAACTGTAATTTAGGAAATAAGTATTGACAGTCAAAATTCTCTTGCCCAGATCTTTGCACATGCCTTTTTGCACATGCCTTCTTGCACTTTATTTTGCATTGTCAGTACATCCTTGAATAAGACAATTAGTTATAAATAGATGTTACTGACAAATGCAATACAGACAAGTTTTAAAATTGGTTTTTGCACTAGCACTTTACACGCAAGCACTTTTTTGTCATTTATGTAGCACTTTTTAGTAGGAGTAATATTTGGGTACTAGGCCAATGTTCCAATTTACAAATGTGACATAGGGTTGGAATATGGATTAATGTATTGTTGTGAACATGCAATTCCAACCATGACAATTATGTATAGATATTGGTATAAAAATGGAAAGGTGACAAATTGAAACTTTTTTTTTTTAAATACTGTGCATTTATGCAAAGATATTTTCTATACACATTATTTTGAAATTTTCAAATGTGAATTTCTTCTATGTCTATGCAATCGTGATTGGACATTGTCACTTTAAAAAGACATCCATACCAAGTAACTCTGTCATGTGATCAAGGCAGGTGAACTGCCGAAACGCGTCATGGCGGAGCTGTTTTTGGACAAATAAAACGAAATAGCACTTAACTTGGGTCCACTCTCGTTTGTTCCTGGAGAAGGCGAGGGTTTTGCATATATATATATATATATATATATATATATATACATATATTTGAATATATCCAAGACACTTCAGCGCGCACTCAGGCAGAGACGGTGATATTTTCAACAAATTGGGATTTATTTGCTTCATAAATTCTCCGTGACGCATTATTATATATTCCTGTTCATGAATTGGTTGTTATTTGTTTCGTGAGTTGATGGTTCTCACGAAACAAATAGCAACCAATTCATAAACAAGAATATATACTATTGTTCTAATGGTTTCTCCACATCAGAATCCCAATATTTTCACAATAAAATATATAATTCAGTAATTAGTTTAAAAACAGTTAAAATGATCATCACAAATAAAGTAAGGGCAAAGACGATTCCAATAAATATAGACTTGATAAAAACATGCCCAATAAGATTTACATATAACTTGATGAATAATTAATTAATAAATTACCAATATATTAACATTAAATTCATCTTATCCAGTAAAATCCACCAGCTCTAGTTACAATTCAAGTCATCCGTCGCTCTGTCCAATAACTATATTGGGAAAATGAGACTCATTTTGGCTTAGCAGAGGCAGCAACAATACTTGATTTTCATCTCATACTGCCTCTATGACCACAGTACTCAACACCTAAATGCCAATTAACAAATATAGATAAAATATCATTTAAATAAATTCATCCTTCTATCTCAAATACATTAATCATTAAATATCCTTCTCTTTTCCCTTTTCTCACTTTACACAGATATAACCTCATGAAAACCTCCATCCTTCTTTCAATGATATAGGCTTTATATACTGTTTTTCATTGCGGTCGCCAGTAGGTAGTTATAGTTAAGACCTAGTTTCCATAGGAAAAGCATTTTTTTGACTTGGCTATAACTTTGGCATCGTTTGACCAATCTGCATGAAGTTTTGCCAAAAAAGTGTCACAGTGGGTACTATATATTGGGAAAGTTTGGGGGTGGTCTGGGCAGTGGGGCACCGAGAATTTGGGGCATGAAATAAGGTTGGGTTTGTAATGTTAATTCCTATAAGAATCTTTAGCCACCTCAAAAGCCCGAACCGCTGAACGGACTGACACCAAATTTGGCAGGGAGGTAGATGTCGGTTCAAGGAAGTGACTTTTGCTTATTTGGTGTAAATCCGTTCAGTAGTTTTTGAGAAATTTAAGTATAAAATTATAGTGATATCTCTGGCCACAGATATTTTGCTGTGGTTTCGCGATTAATCACGAATCGCCAGCGGGAATGCTCTGATTGGCTGGAAGCAACCTGAACAGGAAGTTGCGGCTGCCATTGTATTGCTCAGGAAAGGTTCCCGGGGCTGAAAATCTGTGTGAAAGCCCACATAAGGGGTCAGGGTGGAGATACTCTGACCCCATGGTTGAGAAATGGAGGTGTTAGTGACAGAAGTTATATGTCCAATATTCACAATGACGCTGTGACCACCAGCGTGGCCCCCCCATGTACCATCATGGGGACATCGTGACTATCAACGTTGCTGCGAATATTGGTGAAAATATTTTTAAAATATATCAATGAATCATTAGTATGCAATGTTATAGAGATATTGATAAATGTTTTCATAGAGTTATTTATATAGTGAGTTATCTACTGTGATGGTTAGAATTAATTATATAGTTATAATATTTTAATGTGGTGGTGGCTATTGAATTCCTGCTTTTGCTTTCTGCATTTGCGATGTATCCCGGGGAGCACGATGACCAACGTCATCGCAATCTCCAGCCTCACTGCAAAAACAGTAATAAACCTCTAGTATGTAGAATAATGTAATGTGTGTGCATATATGTGTTTTCACTTTATGGGAATGGCTCGATCGTCGCGGTTAATAAATAACCGCAAAAACGTAAAATATGTCTGAGAGATGGTTTTAAAAATATGAGTTTAAAAATGCTTTGAAAGAAGTATGTATATAGTAATGTGTGTGGGGCAATGTTCAGAATGGATTTTTTACGTAATATTTTTGGATGTGTTGGTGGCCATTGAATGACTGCTTTTGTTTTCCGTTTTCACGACGTGTCCACAGGGATCGCGACGTCGTCACAAAGATCCCCAAAAACTAAAAAAAAACACTTTTAGGGAAAAACTTCACAATATTTCAGGTACTAGGGTGGCTCTGACAAGAGCTGTTGTTTTGGTTGTGTGTATATGGTTGCTACACATAAGACCGGATGCAGAGTTTCAGGTTACTTAAAAACACAAAGTTGCCCTAATCTGTAAAGTGCACTCCATCATTTCCATAAATTCAATGCATGCCAAAACACAGATTGTTGTTAAAGATACAGCCCATACGATGGTCTATGAGGAATGCAGAAACAGTTTTATTAACATGTTTCCTGGCTTTGTCAATGTGTGGGCAGAATTGATTTGGCCACTTCCATTTCTGCCTTTGGCATATATTAGAGTACACCAAGACAGTGTGAGGGAAAAGCGACATCAGTTCTGCAAAGGTTTCTTTCATTAGGATTTCTAGCCATAGTCAGTGTGCCTAGGTCGTTGCCACCACTGTGCACAATCAGGAGGTGAGGAGCTTGGGAATCCACAATGAATTTAACCAAAGCCAGCAACTGATGAAACTTTAACCCTCTCTGGCTAAACCAAGTAATCTGCACATTTGGCAAACCCAAGTCCCTGTCAATACCTCTCATTTTGCAGCCTCTTTAGCCCAATAGATGTAGCTGTGGCCCACAATCCATACTCTAAGGGGCATATTCACAAGGAGCTATTGCCGAATTAATGGCACTTTATCGCAGCCAAAGTCGTGATAAATTTACCTCCCCATTCACAAGCCGGTGTGAACAGCTCACAGCACTAGTATACCCACGATAGCTGCCGCAAAAAACATCGCCACAGAGGACCCCGCAAATATCGCTAATGAGATGCAGAGTAGGCGTTCCCGTGCCAAAAGCCGAGACAACAACACACCTCAACATTCACAACGACCAGCCACATCGGCGATAAAAACACAAAACAGGCGATAAGGCGCGTTAGCACCAGGAAATTTACACCTGCTCTGACCTGGTGTAAAGTCAGACGGCAGCCAGCACCACAAAAGGGAGCACAGCCCAGGGCCACATCCGAAGGGCAACAGATGCAATGGAGCCGCTCATCATGCGGCCCGGACACCCAAGAGGGCCACAACACCCACCGCCACCACCCCAGGACCCCAACCCACACCCGGAACACCCCCCCGGACCACCACAGATGCAGCGCAGACAAAGACAGTGGAACCCCAGGAAACGTACCAGCCGCACAGACCCAACATCCGACAATGTCACCGTCCACTACAGGCTGAAAGGGACAACCATCCAACGCATCCTGACCATCATCGCCTAACAGGCCTACGGCACCAACACAGCGGACAACCAACATCCCACCCTACACAAAGCTGCTGGCTTGGCTGCACCTGTTGGCCCCTGGTACCCCCCAAACAACACCCACCAGAGTCAGAGGAGTCACACAGCCAGCCACATCCAAGTCCCCCACACATGTCCTGGACTTCGCCATCACCCTGGTACCCCAGTCCCCATACGTACAACACAATGTGCAGGATCCGCTGGAGACCAAGCAAGGACCATACGCCATAGCAGGATGCACGCACGTGTTGGGGCCAATCCACAGCACACATGTACTACCTGTGCCCCCTGGTGACACAGCACACAATAACCTGAACAGGAAGCACACGTCTCATATCAATGTGCAAGCAACAACAGAACACCGTGGAACCTCCAACAATGTTGCCTTCAAATACACAGCTAGTGTGCATGATACCTTCATCCTCCAACAGTCCATCATCAACCAGCGTTCCCAGGATGCCAACAAGGGAAATGCACAGCCCCTTAGCAATATCCAAATGAACACCCCACACACCTCAACTCCACAACCATGCAACTCACAACTCTGGCAATGCACACGTCACAAAATCACATACAACAGGCACAACAACATGCCCACCCACCAAACACGACAGAACAACTTACAATGTCCACATGGGCAAGCCCTGAACATGAGCCATCAACGGCATGGCACCACAGCCAAATAATAGCCGAATGTGGGGAGAGGTGGCAACCAGGCATGTGTGAAGGATGCAGTAGAACCATGATTGGGAAAGTACACAATGCCAAGAGTGGCAGAGATGTGCTGGACACACCACAGTATGCAGAACACACCCCTATCCATGGCGACATACACCGCTGGTGTATGGAGTGTAGTGGACAGTGGACGCCACCATGTCACCCCAGCCAGTTGGGGACCTCGCGGAAATGTTGCGTGTTACGGCCCCCCCTAAGCGTCACCGGAGTGGGATGGCCCGGCGTACGCCACGCCAACATAGGGGTGTGAATAAAAAGCATGTAGGCCTGGGCGTGGTCCTCTTCCGGAAAGACCCACGTCTCTGCCAGGGTGGCGCCTCCCACCCCGCCATGAGGCCGACGCTGTCCTCGTGAGCGGAGTTGCCTGCGATGCTGTGCGCCTGCTGGACCCAGGCACGCTGGACCACGAACCCGTCAGGCCCGCCCCTGCGCAGCCAGGCCACACTGATCACCTGCCGACACCGGCGTGTGTCAAGGAGGGCCCACCATGTGCCAGCGCAAGCTCCAAGCCTGAGGCCCGCGACCTGGCAGCCACCTCAGACCATCACGGCCTCCACAACACAGGCCCGATTTATTCCCTTTTCGTTGACGTACTCCACTGCCGCCTTCGGCCTACTCTTCGACCAGTAGGTCCCATATGTGAAACTGTGTCCTGAGTCATGAATGGCAGTGACCCCAAATCTGGGCCAGTGGCCACAGCACCAGACTCCCCCGATCAGTGAGGCATAGTTCCATATGGGCATCTTGCGACACGTGGTGCCACTAACCCTGTTCAACGCCAGCCAGCTACACGTGGTGCCACTAACCCTGTTCAACACCAGCCAGCTACACATGGTGCCACTAACCCTGTTCAATGCCAGCCGGCTACACGTGGTGCCACTGAACCTGAACAACGCAGGCCGGTGGGGCCATACATCCTATGCCGGCGACACTAGGTGAATGGGCCATGCTGACCGCTGCCTCAGGCCTACACCACGGTCAGGTAGGTCACACATTTGGAACTGAGTCTTGATTCACCATGGCAGTGAACATCATTTAAGGCACAGAACAATTCACTATATTCCCTTCGATGTGGTGCCAACAAGTCTGTGCATGGCATCACAACCACACGTGTCTGTGGGCCTACGCGGACCACTGCCCTCGGCCTATGCTGCGCACGAGTGGGATCACAGATTTGGAACTGAACATCTGTAATTCAAAAGGCAGAATACATATCATCGCATGCACGGAGAGGCGTAAGAGGATGATGCGTTGCAGTCTGGAGGGAACAGGATCATCGTTACGGAGGTGATTGAACACTACCGACAACTGCCACTGTGTCACTAACTCTGTGCCTCGTGAGCCAATGACACGTGGCTGTGGGCCACTGCTGACCACTGCCTCCGGCCTACACTGTGGTCCAGTAGGTCACAGAGTCTTGATTTGGCAATGTTGGAGTTCACATCTGTGTACCGGCATCATCGCAGACTGCATCCCCTCTCAGCACCTGTGCCACTAAGTGTGTTCCCCGACATTCATGGACACTCACTGGTCGTACATTGGTGGCATTTGAGTCTATGGACTAGGGGCTAGTTTTCATCCTCATGTAGCTGATACAGAATTGTTGGTGAAAACGAGGGTTGCGCTTTCCACTCCTTCATTTGTTGCTTCCAGATAACATCAGACCTTCCGCATCATGCCCTGAAGGACACCTTCCACTGTCCCCCACAACCCTCCGCAACATACACCTCAGACATTGATGGGGACCCGCTCAGGTCGCATGGCCCATCTGACTGCCCCGCAAGTCACCGTCCCGTGGCTGGGTGCCTGTGCCGGCTGCAGTGCATCCGGGGCCACTAACTCTGTGCTGCTCAGGCCTGGGACCCCTTCTTCTGAGACATTAAATGGCCTCTGTAGCGATGGTCTTGGGGTCATCAACGCCATGTGTCTGTGGCCCTGAAGCTGTCCGCATCCTCCGGCCTCAACTGCGGGCCACCAGGGTCCACACATAGCATCTAGTCTTGACCGGCCCGGACGTCGCATCACCGCAGGAGGCACACGCCACCACCGCAAGGACCACCTCCAACCTCCATCTGCCAGAGTCGAAACAGTGGTCCTGACAGACCTACGGAGTTGCTAAGACCTGTCGTGGATGCCATCATCGGCCTGATACCCTGCTCAGCACTCCAGGTGCCAGTGACTCAGTGCACCGCAAGCCATTGTCCGTTACTGATTGAGTTTTGTGCTGTTGTGAGGTTGCGCAGCAATGTCACCTCATGCAGTGGGGTAGACCTGCGACTATGATGAGGAAGATGTGTCAAGTGTGCGGACGGGAGAAGGCACAGACAATGGGAGGGCAGGAGTCAACAGCCCCAAGGCAGGAATGCAGACTGGTGGTGGTAGTCAAGCTACACACCCGGATCTATTACTGGGTATTGCGCTGTGGACTGCGGATGCAACTGTCACCTCAGGCAGTGTGGGAGACCTGGACGTTGATGAGGAAGTTGATGCAGGTGTAACACACCCCACTGCATCTGCATCAGGACTAACCAGAAGGGACACAATCCTAGCAATTTCCTCACATGAGCGTGCTATTCTCTAGTGCCCCTACCTCAGTGCACTGCAACTCACGGAACCTCCTGACTGAATATTGGGTGACCTCTGTCCTTACTCCAGATCCCTCCATGTTGCTCTGCAGTTGACTCTGTTATGCTGGTGTTTTCTGTTTCCATTACACTGTTGTCCACTGTTCAGTTTGTTGCCAGCACCAAGCATTCCATGCGGGCTGGCTTATACTCACCCCACACACATCCAGCACAGGCGTCACTGTACATGTGGCCCTGCCAATAAAGGGGCCGGGCGCACGTGCCCGTAGCCAGTTCAACATGATATGTGCATGTGTCCCTGTGGTCTTGTTGTATGCATGGGGGCCCTGGGCCCTACGACATTACATTGTGCTGTGTACAGCGAATGCAGACATGTCAATGCAGGCAGCGGGCTAGAACCTGGACATGTAGCTTTGTCGTCATCCACTCAATTCGTAAGGGGAGTGGACTGTGCCATCGTACGCAGAGCCAACGTGGGTGTGTGACAGATATGTGCGTGCCCCTGGGCGTGGTTCTGTACTGGGTATGTGCATCTGCCTCTATGGCAGTGTGGGTCTCCTTTGTGGGGTGTAGGGGTCCCTGAAGGGTATTGGACACCCACGTATGTGCTCTAGTTTGCATTCCATGGGTTGGGCAACACCCGCACCTATTGGGCCACCTCCTTTTGGCGTTCTGACACCTGGCATTGGGGTGCCATGTGTGGGTCGGTGAAGTATTGTGAGCCAGCCGTGATTGCGGGTGCTTCATGCTGTGTGGTCTGTTGCAGGGGCTGGGTTCTCCTCTGAGTAGCTTGTCTGCGCTGGTCCTGGTGGTGGGTTGTGTGGGATGTCCATGGGCTGTTGTAGGGCGTCGGTGTCGAAGGTGTGGTGTTCGTCTCCGGCATCACTGATGGGTTGTCTGTTCTGACCTGCTGGAGGTGTTGTTTGTCCCTCTGCATTGTGATGGGGAGGTGCATGATGGCCTTGTGTTGGCGCCTTGTTCTTGTCGACATGCAGACTGTGTGACAATGTACATTGTGACTGTTTGGGCGGTGGTGGCTATTTGAGTTGGGACAGTGTACATTTGGCCTACATGGCTGATGTGGGGTTGTAGCCGTAGATATGCATCTTACAGTTCCCTGCTCTGTCCAATGTGATTGTTCTGTTTCTGCGCCTGGGCGGACCCAGTTGTGTCCCCTGTTCTGCGGTGTGGGTGTTGCACTTTGTGCCACATTGTCATGGTATGTGCTGTGATTGCTATGTGTGTGTGCTGCAGTGTGCCAAGGGGATCTGGGACATGATCCTGGATAATTGTGGGTGTGCAGTGTTCTAGACGTCGTTGTGCATGTGTGCCATTGTGCCCATCTCCCCCTGTTCCCCCGGTCCCTGTTCGTTACACTCCCTGTTGATGTTGTGTCAGGTCCTCTCAAGCTGTGTCCGTACTCCCTGCTCCTTGCACCGTCTACACAATGATGACTGTGGCCTGGGTTTCCTCCAGCTCCTCCTGTGGCACAGGACTGCCACCTCCTGTCGCCATTGCTGCCTTCCTGTTGGCAGCGGGATTGTACCTGGTTTAGGTTGTCACGTCCTGCCGGCGCCTCTTGGCCACCTTTATTGGCCTCCTGGGCACTCCGACTGCATTCCAGGTGTCTGCTTGTGGGTCAGTTGCTGGTAGTGTTCTGTCACCTCCATGACGCTGGTCTTGTTTTCCTGTGGTCTGCACCCCGTCTTCCTCTCCCTTTTCTCCTTGGCCTTCCCTGACGAAGTTGTTCCTTGCTGGTGGTCTGTGGGGGTTGTGGGGTTCGCGTTGACCTCTGCGCTGGGTCAGGGTGCATCCATGTTGCTACGTGCTTTGGCTTGTTTCTGGTGTGTTGTTTCTGTAGGTTTTATGGTGCATTTTCCCGCCAGACGCGTGGGATTTGCAGGCCTGTGGCTGGTTTTCGCTACTTTTTGTACCGCGATTGGCCTCATCGCATGATTTTTCGCGTTTGCGTTTCGCATTTTTGCGGCGTGGCGTTGATTTTCAATCTGACATTTGACGCGTTATCTGGTGTCTATCGCATGCTACCGCCTTGTTGTGAATTCCACGTTGACACGGGGTTATTTTCCCGTGATGGGCTGCGATAATAAAAGTTGCGTTATGCTACTCTTGCGGTAGTTATCACACGTTCTTGGGAATATACCCCTTAGCATTTTGAAGTGAAGGAGCAAAAGTAGTCAGGAGAAGGCAGCAGCTGAATGAGGTAGTTTTCCAAAGGAAAAGCAGTTAAAATTGAGGATTTGTTTAACATATATATGTATATATTATCTACTGGCGGTCGCCAGTAGATAGTTATAGTTAGGACCTATTATCCATAGGAAATCCGTGACATTCTATTTGAAATAATGTTGGCGCCGGTTGACGAATCTTCGTGAAAGTTTCCAACTTGTTGGGGCGCTCCGCTCCGCTCCTACCCTGAAAGTCTCGGGTTGATTCGTCAAGCGGGGCCGAGAAAAAGGGGGTCCCAAAACGCGTTTTCCCCATTCATTTTTCCATAGGAACCTTTAGTCGCAGCTACAGCCCGAACTGCTGAACGGAATTACACCAAATTTGGCAAAGAGGTAGCCCTTGGTTCAGTGTCGTGCCTTTTGCTTAAATGGTGTAAATCCGTTCAGTAGTTTCTGAGAAAATCACAGATAAAATCACATATATATCTATGGCCGAGTAGGGTCCGCGTACCCTCCCGATCACGAGCTGCATGCTAATTGGCTGTCAACACTCCAAATCAGGAAGTGTTGGCAGCTATTTTGTCCCTCGGTAGAACCGAGGGACAGAAACAAGTGCGCAAAGCGCAAAAAGGGGGCAGGGTAGAAACACCCTGACCCCCTAGGTCTGCTCAGGGGGTCCCACAAGGACCCCCTGGGCAGAAAAAAGCTTCTAAGTGTCGATTTTTGAAACATACAAATATTCCTCTAAAATCAGCCGAACTACGAATTCCGATTTACTCACCTGTTATCAGGAGAGACCTCAGTGCTGCATCTTTCAGCCCAGTACTGATCCTGAAAAGTAATTTTAACCGTACTTACCAGTAACTTGAATTTCCTTCCATAGGATATCATTGCCTGCTTTTTGCTGAAAAAGTTTCTAAGTGTCGATTTTTGAAACATACAAATATTCCTCTAAAATCAGCCAAAATACGAATTCTGATTTACTCACCTGTTATCAGGAGAGACCTCAGTGCTGCATCTTTCAGCCCAGTACTGATCCTGAAAAGTAATTTTAACCGTATTTACCAGTAACTTATATTTCCTTCCGTAGGAATCCATTGTCTGGTTTTCAGCAGAAAAGTTTCAAAGTGTTGATTTTCACAAACTACAAATATTCCTTAAAAATCGCCTGTATGACTTAAACGCATTCTTTCAACTGTTTACAGGAGATGCACTAGTGCTGGATCCAGGATCCACCACTGAGTAAGAAAAAGTAACGATAACACTACTTACCTGCTAAGTGAATTTCCTCCCATAGGATAACATTGGTGATTCTATGTGAAAAAGTTTCTAAGTGTCAACTTTTAAAATACAATAATATTCCTTAAAAATCACTACTGTAACCAAAACGCTTTTACTCAACTGTTTACAGGAGATGTCCCAGGACTGAATCTAGGATCCAGTCCTGTGGTTAGAAAAGTAATCCATAAAGTAACTAATTGCATTTAGCTAGAAATTCACATTGAGCTCAATGTTGCATTGTGTTTGAAATTGTGTTGCCCATTGCAACAACTGTAACTACTGTACTTAAAAGTCTATTGCCTATTTGCAAAGTATTTAAACTAAAGTAATTCATTCTGAGAAAGTATATTTTGTAATGTAATGTATAATGTAATTACAATGTAATTTAAAAATAAAATATGTAAAAAAAAATTGTTTCTAAAAATGTAGTAAATCAGTATGAAAAAAATTAATATAACAATTAATACATTTAAAAATTGTCATTTACAAAACCTTTGAAATTCACTGAAAAAACTGTAGGTATCAGGCACGTTATAGTTAGAAATTAGCATTTAAAAAACCTTTGAAATTCACTGAAAAAACCATAGGTTTCAGACACGTTATAGTTACAAATTAGCATTTAAAAACCTTTGAAATTCACTGAAAAAACCATAGGTTTCAGACACGTTATAGTTACAAATTAGCATTTAAAAAACCTTTGAAATTCACTGAAAAAACCATAGGTTTTAGGGACAGTTATAGTTACTTGGACATTGCACTCGTACAAAACCCATGAAATTCCCCCGTTATAGTTAGTTCAGCTAACTATAACTCGCGCCCCGCAATGCACTGCTGATGACGTCACATATTACATCACTCATGACATGGTCAGTGACATCACTGATGACATCACTGATGACATCTCAAATGACATCACTGATGACATCATCCACGTGATAATCTGATGCACCTCCTCACACCCTAATATAATCTTTGATACACCCACTCTAAATTACAGACTGCCATTCGCAAAACCATAGACACTCCAACACCAATAACCACATACCCACTCACTGATTCTTAGGTCTACACACACACATCCACTCACTCACCCGTACAGTCACTCATACTTACGGTCACTCAGTACAGGACTATCATATGCACTCTTACTCCTATATAGACACTCAAACAACGCCACTCATCCATAGAGATACTCAGACACCTAGTCAGTCATGCAAATAATTAAACACACTGCCATTTACTCACCTATACAGTTATACACACACCAGCTCACTTACTCATACAAATAGTAGCACATTGTTACGCTCTTATACAATCACTGATACAAGCACACACTCATCCATACAGCCACTATCACAATCACTCACTCTTGCTTATAGCTATTTATATACTCCAACACACATATATACTGCCTTTCACATATGTAGTTACTCACACATGTACCACTGGGACATACATTCACTCACTAACACACTCTTACACACACTTACCCACCCATACAGTCTATCACAGATGCACTCTTGAAACCATCCACCCAGTGAATCACCCACTCACACATCTATGCACAGAGTTGCACACACCCCTCCCACACAAACACTCAGGCACCCATACAGATACTCAGACAAGCATTCAATAACTCATATAGACACTCATTTAGCTATTCACAAACACATGCAGCCACTTACACAGCAACAGACAGACGGATACAGACATTCACCCAGTTTAGTCACTAACCCATGCATTCAGTAAGATACGTTAAATCACTCACTTATAGAGTCAGTCACGCACCTACTAAATCATCCATACAGACACTTACACACCCACTCATTCTTCAATACGTCTTTTCCTATATATATTAAAAATATATAAACTTTACAGAAACACACAGTCACTGGATGATGTCATCAGTGATGTCATTTGAGATGTCATCAGTGATGTCATCAGTGATGTCACTGACCATGTCATGAGTGATGTAATATGTGAAGTCATCAGCAGAGCATTGCGGGGGCGCGAGTTATAGTTAGCTGAACTAACTATAACGGGGGAATTTCATGGGTTTTGTACGAGTGTAATGTCCAAGTAACTATAACTGTCCCTAAAACCTATGGTTTTTTCAGTGAATTTCAAAGGTTTTTTAAATGCTAATTTGTAACTATAACGTGTCTGAAACCTATGGTTTTTTCAGTGATATATATATATATATATTTATTTATTTTTATTTTATTTTTTTCTTATTGAATGCTGTCAGCATGAAAGTGAATACAATTAGGTAGTGTATTAGATGCCTTAGTAAGAAGTCTTATTATTGGCTGTTGTTTAAGAAAATAAATGAAATACAGATATGGATATGTTTTTGAATCTATGGAGTAAAGCACACCTGCTGTATCATTTGTGGAAGCAGCATCTTCCTTCTATAATGTGCTGTGAACTTTTGACCTACTGGTTCCACTGGGTTGCTATCTACACTGAGCTAAGACTGTATTGGGGGAGACAGGTGTTAAAGAGACAGAACATTTTTGGGAAAAGTTGAGGAGTGATGACACAATGTAAGTAATGGATTCAAGCTAGCCTGGCTGAAGAAGGGTGACATACCCTGAAACCGGTCCCAGGATGCTTGTTTCCGGTCCAGGGAGGACCTGGCCTGGCAGTTCGGTCTGGACTGTTTCCATGGGGCACAGGGTCAAGACTGATTTGCATATGGCTGGGTCCAAACTGCGGTGGCGTAGTGGGCAAAAGTACGATGGATTTAACCCAGATCTTTTGACTGGGGGAGAATGTTTGCATTGTCAGCATTCCGTCCATCATTTGTTTGCTGTAACACTTTTCGCCCTAAGTGGGATGGGTATGCCCAGACGTGGGTCCCTTGCTCACTGTGCCACTGGATTCAAGCTAGCCTGGCTGAAGAAGGGTGACATACCCTGAAACCGGTCCCAGGATGCTTGTTTCCGGTCCAGGGAGGACCTGGCCTGGCAGTTCGGTCTGGACTGTTCCCATGGGGCACAGGGAAAAGACTGATTTGCATATGGCTGGGTCCAAACTGGGGTGGCGTAGTGGGCAAAAGAACGATGGATTTAACCCAGATCTTTTGACTGGGGGAGAATGTTTGCATTGTCAGCATTCCGTCCATCATTTGTTTGCTGTAACACAATGTAAGTAATGGCACGTTTTATTTTCCAACACAGGACTATGTAATAAGCTGTTGTGTAGTATTTAAATTTCAGAAAAATGAAGCTAAATATCGGTTTATACTCCTGTTTTTTTCTCGATTACTCCACGATGATTGCGAAAACATCGCAAAAACGCAGTGACAGGAACCTCGTTTCGAAATAGAGGGAAAGGGTTAACAGATGCTAACCATTCACAAGTGGAGATGTAGTAGTCTAAAATTAAAGACATGATTCCATTTGCTGCCTTTCTTATGATGATAAAGTGGAAAGTTGAAGAGGTTGCCATTTTAAACCTGCTTTGTATGAGAGTGGTGTACCATTCTTGTGCTTAGTTTTTACAAATCTTAACAGTGTCAAAACTATGTAGAAAGAGGTAAAACAACAATATAATCTACAAACTGAATTCAGTGGTATGTATATAACTTTGAAATTATTTTAAAATGTACATTAGAAATGAATATGTCTATGTGAGTTTGATTAAAAGGAGTATCAAAGTGATGAGAAAAAATAAATGAGATGAACTGTATCTATTAGAGGGTATGTGTTTAAGAGGTTAGTGGTGAATGTTTTGGGAAGTAAGAGAAACATGAATAAGTGCCTGTTTATTACATTGTATATTTTATTGAAAAATAACAGTATGGTCTTGTGGAAAGTTGCAATGAGGAACTAAGAATGTTTTAAATGTCTAAATACCATGTGCAGAATAGATACATCTGTCATTTGCATTCTGGGAGTTGTAGTTCTTTTAGTAACATTATTAAACAGGAATAGTGTTGTGAGAAATAAAAGATGAGAACATGTTGTCTGCCTGTATATGGATTATACAGAAGTAATACTTGTTAGGTATGTATTGGGAAGTGTTTGTCAATGTGGTTCTGAACTTATATGACCACTTTGCATATGCTTAGATGGTGGAATATGGTTTTTGTGCTTGCACATAGCTATATATACGGTGGGACTTTCGAGTTTACATAAAGATGCAGAGAGGTATATATTTTGGGAAAGATGGCTTGAAGGTGTATATCTATTTTGAAATTGCATATATGTTTACTTGGTTTTCTATGTTCAGTAAGGCTGATGAAAATTTCATGTATATGGTGAGGGTAGTGTTTTTCTTTAAACACGGTTTGTTTAAAATTGAGAAGGATTAATAGTACAGAATGCCTCAAGAGTTCTTCTGCTAGCTTTATTTCGAGTGTAACTTTTGTTTGAGATATGTTGAAAATATGTTTTTGATGCAGAAGTATTTAAGAAATGATGTATGTGTGCCATTTGCAAAAGGTTTTGTGCTTTGAAAAATTTCAAAATGTTGTCTTCCGTTTTAGAAACTTACTGATGCGTGTGCACGCTCAGTAACAAAGCAATGCGTGTTTCTAGAGGGCCATGTATGCAATTATATATCAAGTGTGATACCTAGGTTTCACTCAGACATAGCTCAGAAGGAAAGCATGTATACAGTAAAACAGGTAGTTTGATACTGACAGAAGGCGATAACCAATGATTCAGAGATAAAGTGACAACAGTTATGTATCTAACATCAACGAAGTTACTTTCTGAGTCAGTCAGGCAGTATTTAGGCACTCATGGAATCACCCAGCCACTACTTAGGCAGTCATCAAATCAGTGATTCACTATCCATGGACTTATTCAATTATCCAGAAACTATACATGTACTCTTGCAATCAGGCAGGCAGAAATTATGTAGTCATTGAAGTATGCAGGTGCTATGTATACATTCATCTAATCACCTAGGTACTATCTATAATAATTAACAAGGCTGTAACTATGCTATCATTACAACATCTGAGCAGAACCTATGCAGCCATCTAAACAGTCACTTACAACCCATGCAGTCATTAAAATACTGAGGCACACGCGTGCACTGATGAAACACTCAAGCTCTACTCATGCACTCATGTAGGCATTTGCTTACACTTGGCAGGAGCTGTGACAACTCCCGCCAAGCGAGAATAAACACTAACTCTACTCCCAGCAAGCAGGAGATGTCACACTTCTCGTCTGTTTCCCTGCCTGCTGTCAAGTGGGCAGGGTAATAGACAAAAGGATTGCTCCCACATGCAGGGAGCTGCATATTTAGCAGCTCCCTATGTGTGGGAGCAATGGTGTCTCCCGCTGGAGGCGGGGAGCCAGCAGGGACTGCAGGGGCATTCAGGCTCCCTCCGTGATCTTGAACAGTGCATAATTGGAGAAGGCTGTGAGAAGGCTAGGCACTGGGGGAAGGGGTCACCAGTGCTGAAATCGGCCCAGGAAGGGAGACCCACAGCCCCCCTCCCCCAATGAATTGTGGCAGGACCTCGGAGGATGGTGTCCCTGGGGCCAAAATCATCCCAGGGTGGGGTTCTGTATGGCCCTCCACCCCTTGTAAAAAAGATCCAAAGAGGGAACATGGGTCTTCTTTGGAATTACCCTGAGTATGCAAATGCTCAAATTCATGTGCAAGCTCCGCTTGTTTGCTGCACCCCGTTTCCTTTGTAGTATACAAAGGTCTTCCTGCCTTTTCCTACGTCAATGGGCAGCTAACCAAAAGGCCACCGAGTCCATTTCCCACCAAGTTTGGTAATGCATTGTTGATGCAGAGAAATATGAGGACATCTCCACCAAACAAAGAAGCACTTACTTCATATAGTTAAGAGGAATTGTACCTGTTTGGTGGAGGTTCACCTCTGTGTAGTCTCCTCATCTTCTCTTGACCAGGATTCATGTTATCACAGATTTGTGGATGAAAACCGTGCAAGGAACGGCCACATTGCCGTAATTACACTCACAGAAGATTACAGGAGACATTACCTTGTGGTTCTTAATGCAGCTATAGTGTAGAATATGCACTAGACATTTACCCAATGAGGCAGCAGTTACTAATTAACCAGTTGAAATTACTCCATTTGAGTAAACATTTTTGGCAAAATTGTGGACTCTTCTTCGAAAACATGAGGTTCCATTCTGGCCCTGATGCTTATTTCACAGGAATTAACCCTCAACGGCAAGCACACACAAATATAACTATATCAGGTACCCCAGCTGAAGCTCTGCTTTAGTAAAGCACAAACGATCCTAACTTCTTGGGCTAGGTGAACGCAAACCAAATGTTCTTCATCTCGTATTCCATGTTAAAAAATTATTAGAAAACTGCAACGGAGGAGAATGCATCTTTGATCTATTGGAGCACAATCTGATCTGTATTTTCTGTGACAATTGGTCTCATCTCCCAGTGAGAGTAAATGGTTTTCCCTTTTAAATTCCCTAAGTAAGCAAATGCCCAAAATCCATTGCACTGCTCACACACCCACTCACATACATACACAGACACTTATGCACCTACTCACAGACCCACACAGACACTCGCACACCCACTCACAGACTCAAAGCACCACTTACAAACCTAGTCACAGACCCACACAGGCACTCATACACCCACTCACAGAGCCAGACAGACACTCATACATCCACTCACATACCTATAGCACCACTCACACACCCACTCACAGACCCACACAGCTACTAACACACCCACTCACAGACCCATAGCACCTCTCACAGACCCACAGAGGCACTCACACACCCACTCACAGACCTATAAAGGCACTCACACACCTACTCACAGACCTACACAGGCACTCACACACCTACTCACAGACCTACACAGGCACTCACATACCCACACACAGGACAACACAGGCACTCACACACCCACTCACAGACCCACAGAGGGAGTCACATACCCACTCACAGGCCCATTTCACTACTCATATACCCTCTCACTGACACATACAGGCACTCTCTCACCCATTCACAGACCCACACAGTCACTAACACACCTTCTCACAGACCTGTAGCACCAACCACAGACCCAGTCACAGACCCACACAGGTACTCGTACCCCCACTCAGACCCACGTAAGCACTCACACACCCACTCACAGACATATACAGCAACTCACACATCTACTCACAAACCCATACAGCCACTAACACACCCACTCACAGATCCATACAGCCACTCATACACCCACTCACCACCATATACAGCTACTCACACACCCATTAACAGACCCATACAACCACTCACACACTCGCTCACAGACCTATACAGGCACTCACACACACGGTCATTGACCTATACAGCCAGTCGCACACCCACTCTCAAAGTTTACAGGTTACAGTTAGGAAATAACGTTTTAAAAACATTACACATTCACTGAAAAAATCAAAGGTTACATGGATGATATAGTTAGGAAATAAAATTAAAAAAGCATAGAAATTCACTGGAAAAAAATGTTACAGAGATATTATTTGATTCAGATTTCACTCCTACAAACCCATAGAAATTCACCAATTACAGTTTTCCTTCACACACTTGGCATTTAAATGGTCAGTGAAGGTGCTGAGTTTTTTTAATTACAATTTTAAAAATCATGGTTAATTTACTTATTGATAGAATATATTTTTTAATAATTTAATTTAAATTTAGAGAAATGTTTGTTATTTCTATTTCAATTTAATGTGTAATGTATTTTAAAAATGTCTTAATAGTAATATATTATTTCTCTCATACATAAGTTAACATAAAAAATGTGTCTAATTTTTTATTAGCAAGGTGGATCACATCCATTTGAACATGACAAAAAAGGTTCCTTTAATGACCCCCCCAGCATCTGTAAGTAAAAAATTGTATTAACCCTATATATTATTCATAAATGTTAGAGCCCATTTGAGTGGGCACTTGGCAAGCAGGGAGTACTCGGACACAGCCATGGGGGCTGGGGCTGTATTCCTCTGATGTCATCGGTACATGCAACTTTAATCTCAGCAGTCAACAATCAACCAAAAGCACATTAAACACAAAGTTCCTGATTCACAAAGGGCCTCTGCAACCATGGCAGTGTCCAGCAGTTGTGGGAGAGCCTCCACCTTCTGTGTGGTATCTCTGCAATGACATATTGTGGAGATTCTGGCCCGAGTGCAAAGATTCCCTTGCGACGTTGGTGCCTCTGCCACGATTGCGGAGGTCCTTTGCGAATCGGGCCCAAAGTACATATGTATTTTTAAAAGGTAGTATGATAAGTATTATTACAATATATAAGTACTAATTAACATGACTATACTTAAGAATTAAGGTCCCATTAAAACAACATTTTTCAAGTTATATTTATGCAGTGATAATATGGCTGGTTTTGTGCACAGATGGAGTGCTAACTCTATGGCATCATACATTTGGGACTTTTATTTATTATTGTAGGACCAGTGTCAATGTCAACAATGCTGCTATTGTAATTATTGTCAATCCCCTGTAAGGCCAGCAGTAAGTCTCTAGTCTCCTCTCCATATTGCAGAAGATGTAGGTACTGGCTGCAAGAGGGGTGGCACTCTGAGTAGAGTCTAGGACACAGCAAATGTGGGCCGACTACCAAGCGATTGCTTATCAGAAACCTCCAGTATAGATGACAGACTTCAGTGCTTGCAGGCCCCCTTCATGCCATGGGCTGATTAGGATAGTGTCACAGGATATAGGGTTGTGATTGGAAATTCTCATGTGGCAGGGTGGCTCAACCATCACTTTCTACAGTAATGTGGCAACTCAGTCCACTTAACTACACAATATTAACACTTACAGTGGCACAATCTAGTAAGACATAATTCATGACATTGCCACAACCCAGCCCCAAGCATAGAGGAGAGACATCACTTTGGTTTAGGATCATAATAGTCCCTTCCCCCTTGTCAATCTGTGCCAGGCACACACCAGTTGTGATTGCAAAGCAGTATTCTGTATACTCTGGGGCGCACCCACCATCCATGGACAAAATTAATTTTGATTTCATCCAACAAGTGGTTCAGTTGCTCTCACTTTATACAGATAAATTCAGAAAGGGGATCTTTATTCTCTGCCTGTACTTTCAGAATCAGACTGGTCTGGTAGTTTTTTCATGTGTTCTATCCAGGCTGTCTTCCAGATTCATCCTTTCTGTGGAGGTATGCTCCTTACAGCAGGCTCCTCTTCCATTTAGAGTATCTCCAACAAATGAAAAAAGAACACTGAGCATTCTGCACCTGGCTAACAACAGTCAAATGTAACATTGATCAAGAAGAGAGAAAAGGCATGTCTCATCAAATAGCACTCACACTCGGGACAACAGGGGGATCATTTTCAACCTTCGGCCCCTCATTCTGAAAAAGGCAGCTCTAAGGAAGACTAATCTGAAGCTCTAATCTAAAAAAGAAACAAACTGAGGACCTGGGTAAGTGTAGAAAAGCAGAAATGTATACATGCAGCCCAGCATTCCTTCTTTGTTGTGAAAAAGATAAAACGGTCTCAGATCAACTGCTGGTTCACAATACGCACCTCACAACATGCTAAACCAATTACAGTGACACAAGTCCAATGTCCAACATGAGACTTTTGTGCTCCTTCAGGTCCAGGACAGTTCTAGATCCTTGAGTACATGCAAGATTAGCTTGAGGCTAGGAAAAAAAAATCAGCATACCACATTATTAGAGTTTGGTACTCAGGGAAGGGGGAGTAGACTTTACACCATACATGGGACATTCCCTTTCAAAGAATGTTATTTTAAATAATTAATTTAAGTTATGGGCATTTTTGCTTTAGAATGAAAGCCAAAATTAATGAGTTAACTGTGAATGTATGTTGAAATGAAATTAATTGCTGTCCGTTGTATAATATTTCAAATATATAAGACACAAATATCTAATTGGCCTGCTGATGCTGACGTAACCTGCATTTACACTAGAATGTGTTTGTCTTCCACGTTGTACAGACTCACTACAGGATATTAAGTCAAAATTATTGCTGAATAAGTTATATTTTTTAAATATCTTAACAAAAAATAAATATATATTTCAAAAAGTGGGCAACTATAAATGTACTTAACTTTTCAAGTGTTATTTTTAATATTCCATTAATTATTTTATGATTCAAATTATTATTTTAAAAAATGTGTTTAGCTAATTTGGATAAAAACCGAAGGAAAGAACAAGCAATTAAACATGTATTTAAAAACCTAGAAGCAAAAAAACTTGGGGCTTCAGTAGGTTGTCGACTATTTATGAAAAACAAGTGAGCAACAAAGAACAGTGAAAGCAACAGAAGAAAATCAGAATATTTTACCTTATTTGTAAATTTGTACTTATGTACTTGTAGTGCTATTTGAGTCTGTTTACTGTTATTAGTAAAAATAAAAATTATTTTGTTACGTTATTAAATATGTTTTTAAGTTTATACAAGTTACATATTTTTACCCAATATGTAATAAAAAAATTACAAATTAGTAAATTTTCCTTTAAAAATAAATGTACAAAAATAATTGGGAACATTTTGAAAAATACTTTTTGCTTTTAAAATGGTAGAAAATAACATATCTTTTAGTCCTACCTCTGCTGCTGCTTGTTGATGACGAACAAAATCAACACCGACATGGACAGAATCAATGGTAAGCTCCACTTTTATCTGTTACCTTGTGACTTGTCTGTTAACATTTTCACTCGACTCGTTAACTAGCAAGCAGTAGCATACCAATGTGCAATGCATATGTGTGTAATGTTGACATTGAAGGAACATATAGAAACAGACCTGTATGGTTACATTGGATTTCTAAATTTGGTTCAAGCTGCCTTCAGAAAAATGGACATCAAAGACATTTTGAAAATTGTCAAATTAAAAACATATGCATTATACATCATTGGGACAAGAGCAATGTAACATGATCTAGAAATTGTGCTCGACTGCCTTATTACTTACCTGTAAAATCAATGTCAATTCCACATTTGAATCATTCAACATATCCATCCATGTAACATTCCCCCTTGTCTAGTGCAAGTCCAGTTGTGTATCCAAATTAAATAGTCACTGTTAGAAATGGGGGTCTCTAGTCGGCAGAGGTAGGTACCTTTGACTAACCCTGGGCGTAGTTTGTGTAGTCGTGCTACGCGAAGGTACGCAAAGCTGTTAAAGCGCTACGCGAGCTACGCATAGCTACGCATAGCTACGTGAGCGGGCGTAGTTGCTTGTCGCGCCCGTTCGCGATGCGTTTTTCTTGTTCGGGAACGCGCATTGCGTGTTCGGGGCGCTGTTTGCGTGCTCGGGGGATAGTATCTCGCGAACTTGCCCATGCGGTCGCCTATGGGCGGGCCATCTTGTTTTTCTCTTGTCCCGCCCGTTCGCGATGCCTTATTTCCTGTTCCAGGTCACGTATAGCGTGCTCGCGATGCACATTTCATGTTCGGGAACACGTCGTACGTGTTCGCGACGCTTTTTGCGTGCTCGGGGGAAATATCGCGCGAACTTACCCACGCGGTCGCGATTGGCGCAGCCATCTTGTTTTTCACTCTATGCTATGGTTCTGGGCCTGCTTTTCTATCCTCCCTCAATCTTTGCAATCCTTAGTTTTTTACACTGTTTTTCAGATTTTTTTTATTTATTATCTATCTCTCTCTGTCCCTAAGTCTATATTTTGCATTTATTTCTACTTTTACTGTGTTTTTTTTAACTTTTCTACTGTTTTATATTACTTCCTTCTTTAAGCTTCTACTTCTTCCCCTAACTTTATTTTTTCCTTCTAACTTTTCATTTCCGCCTCCCACACACCCCAGAACCATGGCGAAGGGTAGCACTACCGGCTCCAAGGGCAAGGCGCCTGCGCCCAAGAGCCGCCTGCCTTGTGGCAGACTGCGCCCTGCAGGGGTGCAAGCCTGGCAGCTTTTTTGCGAGGCGGAGGTGGCCGCCCTTGTTTTTTTTGTGCAGCGCCACCTCCCCTTGACCTTGGCAGCAGGCGGCAGGCCAGGCTCCGGGTACCCTACCCAGGAGCGTCACCGCCGGTGGGCGAAGGTGCGCCGGGCCGTGTTTCGCTGCTCAGGGGTCCGGCGCAATTATAACCAGCTGGCCCACCGGTGGTCAGACATCCTGGACCGGGAGCAGGACCTGTTGGACCTGCTAGGTGTCGAGGTCGTGGGGCTTGGTGAGTAGCTAATATATAGTAGTATAAGTATTGTGTATAATTTTTTTACGAATAGCAAGAATACTGCTGCTTACATTGCAGGTAAATTACGTTTCAAAATCTTCTGTGATTGTAGGACACAGGTACTCGGCGCTACTCTTACTTGTTTGCAACTTTGCGCTCGCTTGGGCTGATTATTATGTAAGAGTTTACTTTAGAGAACTTAAGTTAGGTAATGCTATTGCTAGAGAGACTCTAGACCTTCCTTTGTCCTCCTGTCAAATAGTGGTGGATGGATTGATACTAGGTTTAGTTAGTATTAGTTGATAATTTTTTAGCGGTCTGCGTGACGCATCCTCTGTCACTGAGTGCTGCTTACCCCAGTCCTTAGTAGAACCTTTTGTAGTTTGTTTAGTGAGTGGTAGGCTTAACAGTGTCAGTCAGTAGCAGAACATCAGACGCAACCAACCAACAATTTGGTGTATGCACAAATTTATGCATGTGTCCTCCATCTCATCTATGCATTTTTGAGGGCTTAAAAAAATGGAAATGCAGACTTAGTGAACAATTGGCCCATCTGGAATAGGTGGGCTAGGTCAGGTGGTACTTAGGCTTAGTTAGTATTCTGGATTCGAATCAATCAGAATGGAACACTGGATTAGTGTTCATAAATAAGTAGACGGTCCGTGAATCCTGCAAGCCAGTAGTCGATCTGATTAGATAGGTCAATTTTATTGCAATTGTTGTTTCCTAAAATGTTTTTTGAGCGTTTTTTTAAATAATTTATTTGTTTCACAGCAATCATTAATTAATCTCTTTCTTTATTATATCTTACATGATCACTGATCAGCAGCACCCAGGGGCAAGAAGACGGGGTCCGAGTCGGCGGGACAACCAGAGGATCGCTCCTCTACCAAGGGCCCTGCTGCTGGCCCCAGTAAGTCCTCCAGTGGTTAATATTAACAATTATATTTCCCTAACTTTTACTGCACCTTATTTTTTCTGAACTATTAATTCTGGTTCCACTTCCTAATTCTATTTTTTACAAAAGCTTCTTTGATCTTGACTATTTGTTTCTAATTTCTGGTTATCCCTGCCTCTAAGTTCTAACTGCCTCTGCTATGACTCTCTGTACTACTACTATTAGTCTGTCTGTAGCTAAGCTTGCCCAGTTTGCCACTCTTTATTTTACGGTTTTGAATAAAACTCAGATTGACCAATAGCTCTAGCCACTGAGTCCAGTCCTTTGCGTTGTCCTCTTCTAGTCTTCTTAATCTTGAGGCTTTGACAATTACCACCAACAAAATGCCCAACCAGATATTTGACTATTTTTGATAGGATATAGTACATACTACTACTGTTGTGGGGATTCTGCACAGCCACATACAGAACTATGCACAAGAAAATAGGATGTTGTTGATGGGGGGTTGGACCTTCCTCACACCTCAGTCAGAAGTGAACCCACAATCCCCTGACCGACTAGCTATAGTGTCTCATTAGGTCCCCGAACCCCCACCCGAAGATACCCAATGATTACACAACCCAGAACATAACACCCTTTCACTCACTCACTCGTGTAAGTCCACCACCACACCAAATACCACAGAGCCTATGTGTAAGTTCAAAAGATTTATTTTCAACTAACAAGCTCTGTACGTTGTTCTATAAAATTCAGTGTACTACAGCCAGCTCCAACAGCAAAATGCATAAGATTAAAACAATAAACATTGTTACAAGTGCATGATAGAAGACAAAAGATCTGTGTGAATTCTGGGAGACCCCTCACCGTAGAACGTAGAAGTACTGGTTACATGCATCATAAGCTCTGCAAATCTCTGGTTCGTAGAAGGGAATCTTCTGCCTGTTATGAGAAAAATGGTGCGCGTTAGATAGTATAATGCAAGCATTTCTCAGTCATGCCAAAAAGTGTAACATGTTATGGCTAAGCAATATGGACTAACCGAACTCCATAACAAAGTGGCTTGTTTTTCGACCTCTTGTACGCAATGCTCAGACAGTAGCTGTATGAGCTCATGTGGGCTCAAAGGCGTCTTACTGCACAACAAGCTGCGAGGTAACATGCGCAAAAGACATGAAGCTAAAATGGTTGCATGGCTCAGGCTAACTTTGCAAAGAGTAGAGTAGACTATAATAATGACCCTAGGGACCATAACACTATTAGTGTCTACTGACTCTACTCTAGTACCCGATTTGGACTAGTGATGTATGTTGTATATGTATGTATTAACTTTTTTTTCAATCTTGCTAGTGAAAACGAAAAAATAGGGGGAGGTGTACAGGCATCTAAAAATGTGTAATGTTTTTTCTAGGCGTACTACCGACCACCAGTGCCGGCGGGGCCAGCAGCGATGGCGATGTGGCCATTCCGGAGGGGGCAGGAGATGCGGCACCTGCAGGAGATACAGGGGGTGAGCCAGCAGCAGTGGCGGGCGGTGGTAAGTTATATTAATTACTTATTGACATTACACTAGCTGGAAGGGTGTTCACTTCACTCACTGTACTGTTGAGACTTATTAAGTATGAAGTTGTAGTGAACATTATACAACTGTTGAAGAAGACACCCTTTACTTAGCATTAGCAATGCATTAGCAATAGCATTAGCAGCGTGAGTTGAGTAACCAATGGCCTCTTCTATCTGACTCCAAATCAGCTGTGAAAGTTTTATGGAGAAGACTAAAAGTCAGATCAGATGACCTTGATGGATGTGTTGAACAAAAAGGGAAAGAAGGGTGGAAGGAGGAAGGACGGGCGAGATGTAATATGACTGGCAGAGAAGGATACATTGGAAGCATTCATAGGTGGCTGATAGGAATCAGATGCATGGGTTATTGAAGGATGGGTGGAAGGTGAAAGAAGATGCCTGCCTGGGTGGGCGACACAGTATGGGTGGATACTGGGGATAGCAAGAATCATCAGCGGTGTTTGGGTCAAACTCAAAGCCAAGGCAAGCAAGGAAGGAGTGGACGCATGGGTGGTTGTTGGTGAAACAAACTAAGGTTTGTGGAGAGATTAAGAAGAATGATAGACATTTACTTTCAATGGATGGATGCCTGGATGTATTCATCATAGACAGCATAGGTGGAGACTGTCACTGGATGCAGAGTCTTAGTTTGAAGAGAATGTAAAAGAAACCGCGCCAGAGCAGCAAAGCCGAGGGAATATAAGTTGTATTTTCAGAATACAGTTGACTCACAGTAGTTTGCAAGCACATCATATATATATATTGTGTACAGTTAGTTATCAAGCGCCTTCCTCTGACTCCGAGGACCACTCCCTACCTATGTTAATTTATTTTCGACTGTGTCAGCCAGCCTGCAAAGGGTGGCCTATCTGTTGGTTACACAATCAATCAAAACAAAGTACCTTATGCAGTAGCGGTCGGTGGTGGGAGTGCTGCCGGGCGGTGATGTGGGAGGGGAGGGGCAGGGTGGGGGTAGTAAACTATGGATTACGGCCAAATACAGGTAAGTAAACATAAAAATAAATAAAGCGAATTTCATTGTGCGCACTGCATCGCCAAATGCGATGCAGTGCGCGCAACGAAATTAGTTTTATTTACTTATATGTTTACTTACCTGTAATTGGCCATAATCCATACTTACTACCCCTCACCCTGCCCCTCCCCTCCCCACGTCACCGCCCGGCAGCACTCCCACCACCGACCGCTACTGACCTTATGTCGTCATCCCATATATAAGCAATGATCATTGGATCAGATATATAAACTGCCTTTTTGTAGTAGCCAGGGCAGGGTGAAAGTGAAATTGAGCAATTGCCCTTCAGGTAACAGAGAGAGTATGGCCAGTGCCACCCGTAATAGAAAAATACGAGCTTCCCCACCTGCAGACAGTAGTAAATAAAACTAACATGAGTCTGTGTCATGACTCGTATGTTTGTCTTGGGTGCAAGCTTAGCTGACTGAGCTGGCATGCCGGCTACAACAAGGTTATGTAATTTCGCTAAACTAGAGATAAGAAGAAGGCTGGTGTACTGTGTACTGGAGTCCATAGTGCTAGTATAATGCCTGAAACTCCCACAAATCTTAGAGGCTGAGGAAGTGGGAGGATAGATTATTACCACACATGTTATGTACTGTGCCTGCTAGTGCTACTGTGCCACTATGTGTTGAATTAATTTTGTGTTACTGTTTTGCTAAGAGTATTGGTTACAACAATATTCTTTTTCTTTCTTGATATAGATCCTCCTTCCCAAGAAAAACCAACATGGAAGGAGTTGGCAGCCAGGGCCCGGCGCCGGAAACTGGAGGCCATCTGCCAAGAGTACCGGCGGCTGGTGGCTCAGGCGGAAGAGGAGGAAGAGGCGGCAGCAGATGTAGCCTCCTCCAATGCCCCGGGCCCCAGCCAGGCCCCACCTCCAGTGGTACGGCGCCGTGGTCAGGCAGCCGCCCGCCGCCGCAATTCTTTAACATCCAGCACTGCTGCCCCCCACCCTGGATGCCACTGCAGGGCATTTTGCCGCCAGATGCTCCTCCGGATGGCACGCCTAGAGGAGCACCTAGAGGAGCGGGTCAAGATCCTCGTGGACAAACACCTTAATCCCGCTGAATCTAAGAACTATCTAGGACCCCGTTGGATTGTCCCTTTCTTATTCCTTTTGTTGGTGGGTGGGAATTGGGCATTGGGGTTTATGGACATTGTTTGGACTTTTTCATTTTGGACATTGGTTGGGGTTAGGGAGAGGGAGAGGGGTGGGTCAGGTGTGGGATAGTTTATTTTTGTTAGGGTAATACATTATATGTATACTTAAACATACAATGTTAATGTTTTGTGGGGGGGTTACTGTTTTACGAATTTACGTCACATGGTTTCCTTGCTGCTGCAGGGCCGCAGCCAGTGTTTGATTTAAATAATCTGCCGATTATGTAACACACAAACAGATAGATGCGGTACCCATCACTGAGTTATTTGTCCTACTAGTACTGTCAGTCTCTCCTCCTAGTCCATTATACCTCCCACCAAACTTATCTTACCTGTGATTGATGATGATTAAGTTCGGCACAGCAATGGCTGCATGGTTTCCCAAGAGAATGGAGAAGATGCCATGGTTGTGGTGGTAGTAGTAGACACTGGCAGTAGCATTTGCAAAAAAAAAAGAGAGACAGTCACTTGCCTGAGAGAGACTGTGGGAGGAGTAGTAGAACGAAGTAAAGTACAGTACAGAAGAAGACTGCCAAACAAACAATATTGCAACTGCTAAAGTAAAATAAAACATAATGGTGGGGGGCAGCCTAGTACAAGAAGTTACAAACTGTAGTTGTGTCGAGTGAGTCACTTAACACAATCGTAATTCGTAACCTTTACTGCTGTGTGGTAGGATGTTGATGATGAATCCAATCAATGCCGGCAATTAATTATAATGTATTAGGTCCCTTTGGAAAAAAAATTGGCTTGCACATAGACTGAGCATGGGTGGGCAAGCAGAAGAAGATCCTCGCCCTGCCTTGAAATTGAATTAGTGTTGCTTTCACCACATCTGCCCCAGCAAGCGTGTGATCAATTGGTGTACATTTAATGTAGTCACATCACACCTCAATATAAATCACACAGCCCGGGGAAGAGGGTTAGGGTTTGATGAATGGATGGGAAGGCGGGTTTGGGGAAAGGTTTGACAAAGAAAAACAGTACGCATGGACACAACAAAAACAAATCACAATCTTGGCAGACGACCATGATCTTATCCAATAAATCTATAAAGGGAGAAAAAGGAAATGCATGCATGATGATGAAGTTAACTTGATGGTTAATGAGTAGTAACTAACTACTACTAGACAGTACAGGGCAGCAGTATATTCTATGCAATTTGCCTTGCCTGTATGCCCTCAGAGAGACCCAAATTACATGTTGTACCAGACTTACTTTTAAAGATAGCAAAGAAAATTAAAAAATAGTTGTAGGGATCAATTAGCAAACAAACAACAACACAACACACAGTCGTAATGATTGAAGAGAAAAAAGGAATCAAATTAATTAAAAGACGAATGATGAATGATACTAAAGTTACTGTATTATCCTGGTCAAATTGTGGAGTTGATTCTCGTCATTCCTCTTGGTCCTATTTTCCATGGACGCTCCGCACAACAATCTTGGGTGCCACTGCCTGCCTGATGCGGATTGGTAAGGTAAGTGTGAGTTGTTTCTCCCAGTATACCACAGGGTAAAGGCCGGCCTGTAAGTGTAGATGGAAAAACAAAAGGGGTATTGAAAAATCAATGAATAAAAAAAAAGCATCAATTACGGTGGAGTCCAAGAAGAGAAGAGAGAACACTTTCAGACTGAGGCGGCTTGGATACATCGTGTCTATTCTGTTTACAGCATTAAGCTACAACAACAATAGGCCAGAACAGGCCCATGGCACCAGGCCGTGACCCAACCTCCATTTACCTTAAATTTTGACAGAGCCAGACAAAAGGCATATACAGCAACCTAACATTTTCAAAATTAAGTGACTAAATCAATGCGCCGCTGTCAGTCATACCACTACACTCGACTCCACCACTACATGGACATGTAGGTCTGCTGTGTTTCTTGTTGAATTATTGTGTTTACCTTTTATGCCACTTCATGAAACGCAGTTATTCCATCAATCATCTCCGATCCAACTGACTGACTGCGTGCAAAGATAGTATGGTCATCATCATGGTGTGGTACGTGTTGTCCAACTCCAACTCAGTCAGTAGTGACTCCGAATAAGTCCATATTAAAAAATTGCAACGGATATTGGCCTGCACCTGCAGTAGTAGGAGTACAATTTGGTTATTAAACAACAAGAAGGGAAACATTGACTGTCACTTGAGTCACTTTCACTTTGTAGATTAACTAGTAGAGTTCGACTTCACGCACAACATCAACACAACAAACAACAGCAATCGCTCAGAGTCAGCAAGCATCCAATGCATGCCATCATTACCTGTCTTGCTCTTCTCTTTGGCTGTCAGATCATCAGATGCCTAGTTCTGACAGGTGTGTGTGTTTTTTTAACGAGGCAGTGGCCTCATTATTACTCCACATTCATTTTGAGTGTTGTTAGTCGCTGTTTCGGTTTTCGTCTTATTCATCTGTGGCACTTTGTCGCAGTTTAAGTTGGTTCACATGGTCAGCACTGTGATGGGCCGCGGCCTGGGTAGCGATCATTGCTGGTCAATTGAGTTTGCAGAAATGTCAGCAAGTTTCTTCGAAGAGTCTTGTCTTTCTCTGCCAAGTACCTTCTGTCCTGACAGTGATGAGCTTTGGATGCCTGCCGAGGCTGTAGCCTTCTGACAGTGATGAGTTTACTTTTGGATGCCTGCCCAAGTTCTGACAGTGAAGAGTTGTGGATGCCTGCAGAGGTGGTAGCCTTCGGACAGTGATGAGTTTCGGCTCGGAAACAAAACGGAGGATAGCTATAGTCACGTTTCACTTCTTATGGAGAGACTGTTAGAGGCAACATTTCTTGTACTCCAATGTCTGGCTTGATGGAAATGTAATTAGGGCCAGTCAGGAAGATGGAGCAGGACTCTGAGGAGTGGACAGTTAAATGCACAGACGTGCAACTCCAATAGGGAAATAAAAAGAGAAGACGGTGGTGATGGATTTGTTGTGATTTGATTTGAACCAGAAAGACAGATACACACACAAATAAAGGAAGGAAGAAAGAAAGTAACAATTTGAAAGCCTAGTTGTCAGGGAAGAGGAGCTCGTCCTCAAACTCTGGTGGTTGGGACAGAAGTAGGTCCTGTAACCCACCACTTACATCATCGAAGTCGCTCTCCTCTTCCTGCTGTGATTCACGTATTTTGTACTCCAGTGGTATAAAGTGCTGATTCATTTTGATCATGGTTAACCTCTCCACGCTTTTGGGCAAGAGACTGGTCCTTTTCAAAGTTACAATGGCACCAGCCGCACTGAAAACACGCTCAGAAGAGACACTTGCGACAAGGGAAGCCAGATACTTTATCGCCAGCCTGCTGAGCACTGTCCATTGGCTTCTTTTCCCATACCAATACAACAATGGGTTTCGATCCATGAAGACCTCTGTTGGGTCATCCAGATAGGCCTGGACCGTCCGCTCAATGCTTAGGGGTGCTCCGATGTGCTCGGCCTCTTTTGCCTTTGCATCAGCACTGGACTTACCATACCCCTGCCGTAGAAACCAATCAGTTGCCGATTGTACTGTGGATGATCCTGTTCTTGTTGTAGTTGATGTTATTGGTAGTGTTGGTGTCGGTGACTGCTGGGAGGCAAACGCACTGCCCTCAGGCTCCGAAGTAGAACTTGACTCTGGATGCCCTGTAGTACTTGTTATGGCCTGGAGCGGGCGGCCTGTAATTACCAGACGTTCGTTTTCAAAGTCAATGGCAAGCTGAGCTATCAAAGTTTTGTACTTGGCAACATCCACTTCTGAAAAAGGAATTACTGCCTTACTGTTCAGAAATACTTTGTACCGTGGATCCAAAATTGTGGCAGTAATGTAATGTGGATCTGACACAATGTTATTTTGAATCCTTGTATTTTCAGATAAGCGAACGGCTAAGGAGTCCGCCAAATGATATGCATCTTGTTTGTCATCCACACTTGCGTACGTTTCAGACACCTCCTTCAGCTGTTGCTCTAGCATGTGCAACAATGGGATAGCTTGGCCCATAGTACAGTCCTCCCTGCTGACTTCACGTGTGAAGATCTCAAAAGGAAGTAGCATCTCTGTCAGGCATTTAACGAGGTCCCATTGACCCATCTCAACGGTCATGCCTCTCACAGTAGGATCCCCTAATCTTTGCATGACATAAGCATTGAGTGGTATGTGCTCGTCAAACAGACGATCAAGCATGAAATAAGTTGAGTTCCAACGTGTTGGCACCTCCTGGATCAGTGCTTTGACTGGCATTTTATGCTCACGTTGAATGACCCTCAGCTGCTTCCGGGCTTTAAAAGAATGGCTGAAATGTGTGCATATTCTTCTGCAGGTGGCCAGTAAGTTGCTGACTTTGTATTCATTTTTCAGAAAGTCTTGAACAACAATGTTAATGCAGTGTGCCAAACACGGGATCCTGAAATAGTGACCATCTTTCATGGCCCTAACTACATTACTGCCATTGTCCGTGGCAACAAAACCAATGTTAAGCCCTCTTGGGCGCAGCCACTCAAAGACCTTGCTGTTAAACTCATACAAAATGTTTGCAGCAGTATGAGATTTCTCCATGGCAAACATGGCTACAGTTGCATGTTTGCGAGTGGCATGAAAAATCTCAGCAGCATCAACACCAGCAGATATCTGTTCTCTAACCCCCACAAAAGAGATCCAGTGTGCAGTGATGCACATGTAATCAGTGGCTTGGCAACTGGTCCACATGTCTGTTGTCAGGTGAATACTCTGAACAGCACTCTGCTTCAAGGCTTTTCCAAGCAATTCCAGCACGTCGTGATGTAGTGCTGGAACAGCAACTCTGGCAAAATACTAGCGGCTGGGAACCTGCCATTTTGGGCAGATGGCTTTCACAAATTCCAGAAAACCCACCCCTTCAACAAAAGAAAAAGGGAGAAGGTCTAGTGCTAACATTTTAGCCAGCTTCGCATTGTACAAACGTGCTATTGGGTGGTTGCGTTCGTACTGCCCCTCCCCCTAAACATGCTGATAATGGTAGGCTGCATGGTTTTCCTTTCTCTTAGGCTCAACGACGCACTTTTTTTCATTGCGGTACTCCTTGCTGTCTCAGGCTGACTCTTACTCTTGTGCCACTGAGATGTTGCTGAAGATGTGGGCGACGATAACACTGCACTGCTGGGGACAGGGCTACTTTGTGTACCACTACCAGAGAGAATGTCTCCCTGTCCTTCCTCTTCCACCGTGATCAGATCTTCTACTCGTTTATCCCCACCAACACCAATGGTTGCAGTTTTTATGCCGCGAAGGTGGTCCTCCCAGTCGATCAAGTGGTGTTTTTTCAGATGGGTTATTTGGCCTCCGGTACCATAGTTTGTACCAAGCTTACCCCGACTAACAGAGGTATTACAAATGGAGAATATAGCAATGTTCTCCTCCTTTTCGCTAACCGTAAAGAAGTCCCAAACTGGGGAGCTTAACTTTTGCCTCCTGCTGGAGGTGCCACTTCCAATGCCGGATGAACTGGAAGGTGTAGGTTAAATTTGACTCTGTGCTGTACCACTACCTACTTCCACTGAGGTGGTGGTTGTGCTGGATGTAGGTCGCTGCCGGGCCTTTGCTAATGCAAATATGGAAGCTGTAGGTCGTGTTGGTGTTACCTGTGTTGGAGGTATGCGTGCTACATCCCTTGCAGCGATTTTGGATAGGGTAATAATGTTGGTCTCCATCTCCTCGGGCCGGGAGTGATGTTCGTGATGACTGGCTCATCATCATCATCCTGCTGTTCTACATCGACCTCCATAAGTGTAAGGCTTTCTGGAACCTTCCTTTTCCCTAGCCTGGTCTTGGGACGTGTCTCCCTCTCAGACTCAGTTTGTGGCTTCCAAGTGGCATCTAGATCATCAGAAGGGGGGCTTGGCGAAGAACTTGATGGACTAACCCTCCTTTTTCTTGCTGGGGATTTGGAAGATAATGGATCTTCTGAATGAGTGGCTTCCTCTTCTTCTACCTCTGCATGAGGCTCAATTTCCTGAACTGCCCCTACTTCGGGAGGAACAACAACTACTATTGTGGGTGGTGGTTGCGGCTGTTGTTGTTGACCACTTATCTGCTGTGTTTCCTCCTGCGTTGATTGGGTACTACTTTGAGATAGCGATAAGTTTATCTCAGGCTCAGCATCACTGGTTTCCACCATTAGGCTGGCTACCTCTTCCACACTCATGTGCTTGGGCCTGGGTTGGTGGGTTGGGCCCACTGATGCGGAGGTGCTGCCCCCAGCTTGCCCCCCGGACACTGCTGCTGCAGGCGTAATTTTTTGTTTCCCAAAAAAGGTATTGGGCAGCACACCAGACTTAAGTGTCACTTCCTTCTTCTGTTCCTTCTTCTCAATAGCAACGTTCTTGGTACTGGAGGACCTGGTACCTGCTTTCTTTGGGCCCATCTTCTTCAGATGTCAGCAGCACTCAGTTGCACAAGTTGCAGAGATGTCTGGTCAGGTCACACGTCACGTCGTGTACAGCAGCAGGACATCTGTCTGGCAGTACAACGGGCAATGATGACACACCTCCTCCTCAGTCTTTTGTGCACCTAAAAGCAAAAAAGCCAGAAGAACATCAGACAAACGATAGCACAAATCAAACTAATATAATATATAACTTAGTGTGTGGTTGTCTCAATTATTAAATTTTAGTAACTCAGTGAACAACAACAGTGTAGCCATTTATGAGTCTTTGACAACAAGGCCAGTGCTTTCCTGGTGTACTGTGTACACTCAGGAAGAATAAGAATAGCAAAGAACAAAAACAAAAATGTAGTGGAGCCTGTTTGGCCTAAATTTGTGCATCACGTGGGATGGATGCATCAGGGAGCTGCAGCTGGCAATGGGGATGAATTTGGAAGCAGTAAGACAAGAGGAACAATGGAAAGACACGCAGGCCTATGTGGCAAAAATAGCACACTACTAACTACCACCACAAAATGGCCCCCAGCCACATGGTCACTCACAGGCACAAGGCACGGCAAACAATGAACTCAAGCAGGCCTATATGGCCAGACAAAGGATGCCTGATAAACAACACACACAGCTTTAATGCAAAAACTAAAATTCACATGGCTAAAAACAGGTTGGAAAGTTACACAACAACCACAACAACAACACATACACATGCAAAAAAGGCATTTATTTAACACACACAAAAAGTGAAATAGACCCCCCCAAAAAAAAAACACATTTTGCAATTCAATCCAATGCCATCCATGCCCTAAATGATGTTTAAATTCAACAGACAACACAGAAACAGTTTTTATGCACCCATGATGACTACCTCTGGGCCTACTGGCAGACTAGGCCACAAGCTTGGAGGCCTATGGCAAAAGCACAGTGGCTGGTCCCACAAAATGGCCGCCACCACATAGCCAGGCCACCCACTACAACAACAAGAAAAGGAAGACAAGACAGACAATGCAGTCCTATGGCAAAAGCCCAATGCCTGGCTTCCCAAAATGGCCGCCACCCACATGGCCAGGCCACCCACAATAACAAGAAAGTGAAGACAAAGGACAGGACCAGGAAGTTGGAGACTCTGGGGAACTTCCTTCCTCTTTAAAAAAATTGTAAAAAAAAGAAAAATGACTCCTTGCTCACAAAACTACATCTAAATGATAACCTGAGGAGTTTTTTGAGCAAAATGAACAAAGTCATAATTTTCGAGAAGGTTTTATGCTGCTCGAGAGATATTCTTCGCCAGATTGTAAATTCTGCGTGTTCGGCATTGCGATCTTCACAAAAAGTCGCTATCGCGTGTGTGAAAATGCATATTGAGCGCGCAAAGAAGAAAAAAAGTGTAAGTCCACGTTGTCGCGCAGTGCAGAGTTGCCAAAAGTCCGCGAGCTGAACGCCCAGGGTTACCTACTGGCTGAAATGGCCTATTTATTTAACACACACCCAAAAACTGAAATACCACCCCAAAAACCACATTTTGCAATTCAATCCAATGCCATCCATGCCCTAAATGATGTTTAACCCCTTCGCTGCTAGGCCTTTTCCCCCCCTGTGCTAAGCCTTTTTTTGGCTATTTGGGGTAGTGCGCGCTTAGGCCCCTGTAACTTTTTGACCACATAAGGTATCCACGCCAAATTTGCGTCCTTTATTTCTAACATCATGGGGATTGTAAAGGTACCCAGGGTTTGTGGATTCCCCTGGAGGGGACCCAGAAATTAGCCAAAATACAGCAAAATATTTGTTTTGGGGGGAAAAATGCGAAAAAAGGGCTACAGATGAAAGCGTCTTGTTTTTTCCCTGCAAATGGCATCAAAAAAGGGGTTGTGGTGCTGAAATCACCATCTTCCCAGCTTTCAGGGACAAGCAAACTTTTGTCAGAAAACCAACTTTTTTACACAGTTTTGGCATTTTTCTGGGACATAGCCTATTTTTGCTATTTTTTGTGCTTTCAACCTCCTTCCAGTTAATGGTAGAAATGGGTATGAAATCAATAATGGATCCTGAAAAGCCATACATTTCTGAACAGTAGACAAAATTCTGAATTCAGCAAGGGGTCATTTGTGTAGATCCTTAAAGTTTTCCTTATAGAAACTAACAGTTAAATGAAGGAAAAATTGAAAATTAGTTGAAAAAAACAGCCATTTGTGTCAACGTTTTCACCTGTAACTTCTTCTAATTATGACAGCTATTTGAAAGCAATATACCGTTATATCCGCTGGACCTTTCTGGTTGTGGGGATATATAGGACCTGTAGGTTCACCAAGAACCCGACGAACCCAGAGCCAATAACTGAGCAGCATCTTGCAATGGTTTTTTATTATGTACCGGATATATAGCAATTATTTTGGGAAAATGTATACATGGAAAAATTGTTATGAAAGACACCTATGTATTTCTGAAATGGGAACAAAATGTAGATTTTAGAAACAGTAGATATTTGCACATTTCCGAAATTGGGAGTACCCATACTAGCATGAGAATTATAGGTAATTTTTCAAAATGACTTATTTTTTACACATTGTCTTTCATTTGGAAGGCAGAAATGCATCGAAAGTCAATAGGTAATAACAGTTGCTCTACAATTCTGTGTTACCCTAAGTCTCCCGATAAAAATGGTACCTCACTTGTGTGGGTAGGCCTTGTGCCCACAACAGGAAATGGCTCAAAATGCAACGTGGACGTACCACATTTTCACAATGAAAAATGACCCTTTTTTTTAAAAGTGCCTAGCTGTAGTTTTTGAACCCTAGCTCTGCGGGCAAACCTATACATGTTTGAAAACTAGACACCCAGGGGAATTCAGGACGGGGTGACTTGACTGGCTCTCACCAGGTTCTGTTACCCAGAATCCCTTGGAAACCTAAAAAATTGGTAAAAAAAACACATTTTCCTCACTTTTCTGTTGTGGAAAGTTCTGGAATCTGCGCGGATCCACAAAAATCTACCCACCCCGCGTTCCCCAAGGTCTTCCGAAAACAATGGTACCTCACTTGTGTGGGTAGGCCTAGTGCCCGCGACAGGAAGCAGCGCAAAACGCAACGTGGACGCACCACATTTTCACAGTGAAAAATGACCCTTTTTTTGCAAAGTGCCTAGCTGTAGTTTTTGAACCCTAGCTCTGCCGGCACCTAGGGAAACCTAGCAAACCTATACATTTTTGGAAACTAGACACCCAGGGGAATCCAGGATGGGGTGACTTGACTGCCTCCCACCAGGTTCCGTTACCCAGAATTCCTCACAAACCTAAACAATTGTCAAAAAAAACACATTTTCCCCACATTTCTGTGGTGAAAAGTTCTGTAATCTGCGTGGATCCACAAATTTCCACCCACCCCGCGTTCCCCAAAGTCTTACGAGAAAAATGGTACCTCAATTGTATGGGTCGGCCTAGTGCCTGCGACAGGAAACGGCGCAAAACGCAACGTGGTCACACCTCAATTTCGCAGTGAAAAATGACCCTTTTTGGCAAAGTGCCTAGCTGTAGTTTTTAACCCTAGCTCTGCCGGCACCTAGGGAAACGTAGCAAACCTATACATTTTTTAAAACTAGACACCCAGGGGAATCCAGGATGGGGTGACTTGACTGCCTCCCACCAGGTTCTGTTACCCAGAATCCCTCGCAAACCTAAAAAATTATCAAAAAAAACACATTTTCCCCACATTTCTGTGGTGGAAAGTTCTGGAATCTGCGTGGATCCACAAATTTCTACCAACCCCGCGTTCCCCAAAGTCTTATGAGAAAAATGGTACCTCACTTGTGTGGGTCGGCCTAGTGCCTGCGACAGGAAACGGCGCAAAACGCAACGTGGTCACACCTCAATTTCGCAGTGAAAAATGACCCTTTTTTGGCAAAGTGCCTAGCTGTAGTTTTTGAACCCTACCTCTGCCGGCACCTAGGGAAAACTAGCAAACCTAAACATTTTTGAAAACTAGACACCCAGTGGAATCCAGGATGGGGTGACTAGACTGCCTCCCACCAGGTTCTGTTACCCAGAATCCCTTGCAAACCTAAAAAATTGTCCAAAAAAACACATTTTCCCCACATTTCTGTGGTGGAAAGTTCTGGAATCTGCGTGGATCCACAAATTTCCACCCACCCCGCGTTCCCCAAAGTCTTACGAGAAAAATGGTACCTCACTTGTGTGGGTCGGCCTAGTGCCTGCGACAGGAAACGGCGCAAAACGCAACGTGCTCACACCTCAATCTCGCAGTGAAAAATGACCCTTTTTTGGCAAAGTGCCTAGCTGTACTTTTTGAACCCTAGCTCTGCCGGCACCAATGGAAACCTAGCAAACCTATACATTTTTGAAAACTAGACACCCAGGGGAATCCAGGATGGGGTGACTTGACTGCCTCCCACCAGGTTCTGTTACCCAGAATCCCTTGCAAACCTAAAAAATTGTCAAAAAAAACACATTTTCCCCACATTTTTGTGGTGGAAAGTTCTGGAATCTGCGTGGATCCACAAATTTCTGCCCACCCCGCGTTCCCCAAAGTCTTACGAGAAAAATGGTACCTCACTTGTGTGGGTCGGCCTAGTGCCTGCGACAGGAAACGGCGCAAAACGCAATGTGGTCACACCTCAATTTCGCAGTGAAAAATGACCCTTTTTTGGCAAAGTGCCTAGCTGTACTTTTTGAACCCTAGCTCTGCTGGCACCTAGGGAAACCTAGCAAACCTATACATTTTTGAAAACTAGACACCCAGGGGAATCCAGGATGGGGTGACTTGACTGCCTCCCACCAGGTTCTGTTACCCAGAATCCCTTGCAAACCTAAAAATTGTCCAAAAAACACATTTTCCCCACATTTCTGTGGTGAAAAGTTCTGTAATCTGCGTGGATCCACAAATTTCCACCCACCCCGCGTTCCCCAAAGTCTTACGAGAAAAATGGTACCTCAATTGTGTGGGTCGGCCTAGTGCCTGCGACAGGAAACGGCGCAAAACGCAACGTGGTCACACCTCAATTTCGCAGTGAAAAATGACCCTTTTTTGGCAAAGTGCCTAGCTGTAGTTTTTTAACCCTAGCTCTGCCGGCACATAGGGAAACGTAGCAAACTTATACATTTTTTAAAACTAGACACCCAGGGGAATCCAGGATGGGGTGACTTGACTGCCTCCCACCAGGTTCTGTTACCCAGAATCCCTCGCAAACCTAAAAAATTATCAAAAAAAACACATTTTCCCCACATTTCTGTGGTGGAAAGTTCTGGAATCTGCGTGGATCCACAAATTTCCACACACCCCGCGTTCCCCAAAGTCTTACGAGAAAAATGGTACCTCACTTGTGTGGGTCGGCCTAGTGCCCGCGACAGGAAACGGCACAAAACGCAAGGTGGTCACACCTCAATTTCGCAGTGAAAAATGACCCTTTTTTGGAAAAGTGCCTAGCTGTAGTTTTTGAACCCTACTTCTGCCGGCACCTAGGGAAAACTAGCAAACCTATACATTTTTGATAACTAGACACCCAGGGGAATCCAGGATGGGGTGACTTGACTGCCTCCCACCAGGTTCTGTTACCCAGAATCCCTTGCAAACCTAAAAAATTGTCCAAAAAACACATTTTCCCCACATTTCTGTGGTGGAAAGTTCTGGAATCTGCGTGGATCCACAAATTTCCACTCACCCCGCGTTCCCCAAAGTCTTACGAGAAAAATGGTACCTCACTTGTGTGGGTCGGCCTAGTGCCTGCGACAGGAAACGGCGCAAAACGCAACGTGGTCACACCTCAATTTCGCAGTGAAAAATGACCCTTTTTTGGCAAAGTGCCTAGCTGTAGTTTTTGAACCCTACCTCTGCCGGCACCTAGGGAAACCTAGCAAACCTATACATTTTTGAAAACTAGACACCCAGTGGAATCCAGGATGGGGTGACTTGACTGCCTCCCACCAGGTTCTGTTACCCAGAATCCCTTGCAAACCTAAACAATTGTCCCAAAAACCACATTTTCCCCACATTTCTGTGGTGGAAAGTTCTGGAATCTGCGTGGATCCACAAATTTCCACCCACCCTGCGTTCCCCAAAGTCTTACGAGAAAAATGGTATCTCACTTGTGTGGGTCGGCCTAGTGCCTGCGACAGGAAACGGCGCAAAACGCAACGTGGTCACACCTCAATCTCGCAGTGAAAAATGACCCTTTTTGGCAAAGTGCCTAGCTGTACTTTTTGAACCCTAGCTCTGCCGGCACCAAGGAAACCTAGCAAACCTATACATTTTTGAAAACTAGACACCCAGGGGAATCCAGGATGGGGTGACTTGACTGCCTCCCACCAGGTTCTGTTACCCAGAATCCCTTGCAAACCTAAAAATTGTCAAAAAAACCACATTTTCCCCACATTTTTGTGGTGGAAAGTTCTGGAACCTGCGTGGATCCACAAATTTCCACCCACCCGCGTGTCCCCAAAGTCTTACGAGAAAAATGGTACCTCACTTGTGTGGGTCGGCCTAGTGCCTGCGACAGGAAACGGCGCAAAGCGCAACGTGGTCACACCTCAATTTCGCAGGGAAAAATGACCCTTTTTTGGCAAAGTGCCTAGCTGTACTTTTTGAACCCTAGCTCTGCTGGCACCTAGGGAAACCTAGCAAACCTATACATTTTTGAAAACTAGACACCCAGGGGAATCCAGGATGGGGTGACTTGACTGCCTCCCACCAGGTTCTGTTACCCATAATCCCTTGCAAACCTAAAAAATTGTCAAAAAAACCACATTTTCCCCACATTTCTGTGGTGAAAAGTTCTGGAATCTGCGTGGATCCACAAATTTCCGCCCACCCCGCGTTCCCCAAAGTCTTACGAGAAGAATGGTACCTCACTTGTGTGGGTCGGCTTAGTGCCTGCGACAGGAAACGGCACAAAACGCAACGTGGTCACACCTCAATTTCGCAGTGAAAAATGACCCTTTTTTGGCAAAGTGCCTAGCTGTAATTTTTTAACCCTAGCTCTGCCGGCACCAAGGGAAACCTAGCAAACCTATACATTTTTGAAAACTAGACACCCAGGGGAATCCAGGAAGGGGTGACTTGACTGCCTCCCACCAGGTTCTGTTACCCAGAATCCTTTGCAAACCTAAACATTTTTTTAAAAAAACACATTTTCCCCACATTTCTGTGGTGGAAAGTTCTGGAATATGCGTGGATCCACAAATTTCCACCCACCCCGCGTTCCCCAAAGTCTTACGAGAAAAATGGTACCTCACTTGTGTGGGTCGGCCTAGTGCCTGCGACAGGAAATGGCGCAAAACGCAACGTGGTCACACCTCAATTTCGCAGTGAAAAATGACCCTTTTTTGGCAAAGTGCCTAGCTGTAGTTTGTGAACCCTAGCTCTGCCGGCACCTAGGGAAACCTACCAAACACACACATTTCTTAAAAGTAGACACCCGGGGCTTCCAGGGAGGTATGGCTTGCGTGGATCCCCCAACGTTTCCTTACCCAGAATCCCCTGCAAACCTCAATTTTAGCTGAAAAAATCACTTTTTCACACATTTTTGTGTGGGAAAGTGTGGCATCACTGGCTTCACACAAATTTCCTACCACCCAGCGTTCCCCCAGGTCTCCCGATAAAAATGGTGCCTCACTTGTGTGGGAGGCCCAAGTACCCGCGACAGGCAAGGGCCCAAAACATAGTGAGGCGACATCAAAATTGCCTATCTCAAAACCACCTGGTTTTGCAAGGGGGGTCACCTGGGTTTTTGGCCCCGTGCTCGGCGGCCATCTAGGGAAACCTACCAAACCCACACATTTCTGAAAAGGAGACACCCGGGGGCTTCCAGGGAGGTATGGCTTGCATGGATCCCCCAACGTTTCCTTACCCAGAATCCCCTGCAAACCTCAATTTTAGCTGAAAAAATCACTTTTTCACACATTTTTGTGTGGGAAAGTGTGGCATCACTGGCCTCACACAAATTTCCTACCACCCAGCGTTCCCCCAGGTCTCCCGATAAAAATGGTGCCTCACTTGTGTGGGAGGCCCAAGTACCCGCGACAGGCAAGGGCCCAAAACATAGTGAGGCGACATCAAAATTGCCTATCTCAAAATCACCTGGTTTTGCAAGGGGGGTCACCTGGGTCTTTGGCCCCGTGCTCGGCGGCCATCTAGGGAAACCTACCAAACCCACACATTTCTGAAAAGTAGACACCCGGGGGCTTCCAGGGAGGTATGGCTTGCATGGATCCCCCAACGTTTCCTTACCCAGAATCCCCTGCAAACCTCAATTTTAGCTGAAAAAATTACTTTTTCACACTTTTTTGTTTGGGAAAGTGTGGCATCACTGGCCTCACACAAATTTCCTACCACCCAGCGTTCCCCCAGGTCTCCCGATAAAAATGGTGCCTCACTTGTGGGGGAGGCCCAAGTACCCGCGATAGGCAAGGGCCCAAAACGTAGTGAGGCGACATCAAAATTCCCTATCTCAAAACCTAATTTGTGTGAGCTCGGTGATGCCACACTTTCCCACACAAAAATTTCTGAAAAAAGTGATTTTTTTCAGCTAAAATTGAGGTTTGTAGGGGATTCTGGGTAAGGAAACGTTGGGGGATCCACGCAAGCCATACCTCCCTGGAAGCCCCCGGGTGTCTACTTTTCAGAAATGTGTGGGTTTGGTAGGTTTCCCTAGGTGGCCGCTGAGCCCCGGGCCAAAACCCAGGTGACCCCCTTGCAAAACCAGGTCATTTTGAGATAATGTGTTGTTTATTTCTGCAGCGTGAAAATTTTGGCACAATATTGCAAGGAAAATGTGACAGACATTTTGAGGTTTGCAGGACATTGTGGGTACCATAACTTGTTGGGATCCACAAGAGAGATATCACCATGTACTCTCATGGGTGTTTCGTTTACGACAATATCTACAGTTGGTAGGTTATTCTTAGACGGAATGTACACCTTGGCAGACAGACTAAAAAGACAAAGATTACTGCACAGCCATCTATTCCTCAAGCACACACACATACTGGTTGGATTTGGCACGAGGGCAAGTGATGGTTCAGTATATACAATTTTATTAACAAGAGATTTCACAAAAATGAAATGCACTGTCAATAATTGAAAGGACAAAAAACTGAACCAGTGACTCGCAGCTCGTGAGGTGTAAAGCCACGTCAAGGCCCCAACCGCTTTACAGGCCATTCACACACCTTTCATACGTGATACACACAAGACCATTCACACCACCAGGCACGAAAAAAACACATTACAACATTCACAAAAAGGGACAAGGTACACCCTGCTTGAGAAAGACAAAAAAAAAATATTACTGCACAGCCATCTAATCCTCAAGCACACACACATACTGGTTGGATTTGGCACGAGGGTGAGTGATGGTTCAGTATATACAATTGTATTAACAAGTGATTTCTCAAAAATGAAATGCACTGTTAATAATTGAAAGGATGAGAAACTGAACCATTGACTCACAGCTCGTGAGCTGTAAAGCCACGACAAGGCACCAACCTCTTTACAGGCCAATCATACACCTTTCATACGTGTGACAAATACAAAACCATTCACACCACCAGCCGCGGGCCCATCACATTACAACACTCACACCAGCAGACAGCGCCATTCAAGGGCCCATCACTTTCACACGCCCACATTCCTAACACAGCAACCACACAAGCTGATGGATTGCGTGGAGTGTCGCTCGGCTAGCAGTGTGTGTAGTGACCAGCAGCAAGTCACTACTCACACACTGCCAGCCGAGCGCCAGTCCACGCACACCGCCAGCCAAGCGCCACTCCACGCACACCGCCAGCCAAGCGCCACTCCACGGACACCGCCAGCCAAGCGCCACTCCACGCACACCGCCAGCCTAGCGCCACTCCATGCACACCGCCAGCCAAGCGCCACTCCACGCACACCGCCAGCCAAGTGCCACTCCACGCACACCGCCAGCCAAGAGCCACTCCACGCACACCGCCAGCCAAGCGCCACTCCACGCACACCGCCAGCCAAGCGCCACTTCACGCACACCGCCAGCCAAGCACCAGCCTACACACACCACCATCACATTTAGGATTTTTTATACAAAAAGAAAAACAAACAAATTGCAAATAGATACAAATCTACTAACACAAAATCAGAAACTAAATACATTGCACTAATGCCAACCTTGAAACAGAACAACAATTCTTAAACATTACAGACCAGGCAGTTCACTTTACCACTCATGGTTGCTCCCAATAATTCTTTTGCTTGTGGTACGCTCTATAACAAGCAGGCACACACAGCCCAGGGTTAGAAGGACACTCAGGGCAGTACATACGAGTCTCCTTCCGCGTACCTCTTCGCCAACAGACTCTACATCTCCTAGTGGGAAAGTCTTTTGAGGGTGTAGGAGGAATGTGATCAGGAAAGTGGCGATCTTTCAATCGAGCCACATCCTCCACCACTCCAACTCTAGGAACACTTGCCTGTTCCACAACAACAAGGCTGCCTATGACAGACTGCTGAAACTGAACAAAAGTCAACTTTGACGCAGGAGAACACTCCTTGAACACAACAAAAGCATTGAAAGTTGCTAAATTGAAGAGATGGATGGCCAACTTCTTATACCAAATGTAAGCCTTACGAATAGCAGTGTAAGGTTCCAACCTCTGATCTACTTTATCAACACCACCCATGTGCTTATTGTAGTCTAAAATGCACACAGGTTTGTGCACTTCAGCAATGTGACCCCAAACAGCCACAGGTGAAGTACTCTCATCATGGATGGTAGTCAGCATGTACACATCCCTCCTGTCCACAAATTTCACAGCTAGCAGTTCCTCACTACGCAAGGCACTGCACTGTCCCCTCTGAAGTTTTTTGCAAACAAGCTCTTTTGGATAACCTTTACGGTTAGAGCGGATTGTGCCACAAGCAAAAGTGTCCACTTTGAACAATTCCTTAAACAATTGCACAGCAGTGTAGAAGTTATCAAGGTACAAATGGTGGCCTCTGTTAAACAGTCCTCTAGCAAGATCCCACACAATTTTCTCTGAAACTCCAAAAGTGGACGGACAACCAGGGGGTCAATAGTGGAATCCCTACCAGTGTACACACGCAAATTAAAAACATATCCTGTCCTACTCTCAGACAACATATACAGCTTAATTCCATAGCGTGCCCTCTTGCTAGGAATGTACTGCCTAAAACCAAACGGCCCTTGAACAGGACCAAAGACTCATCAATAGATATTTCTTTCCCTGGAGTATAGATCTCTGAAAATCGATCTACAAAGTGATCAAGAACAGGCTGAATCTTAAAAAGACGGTCACATTCAGGGTGATCTCGTGGCAACGCCAAACCATTATCAACAAAATGCAGCATCCGAAGCAAAAGTAAATACCGATCACGAGTCATAACTGCAGGAAATATGGCCGTTGCCATCAAGGGACTGGTAGACCAATATGAACCCATGGACGGCTTCCTTATCAAACCCATCAAAAAAGTCAAACCCAAAAACTTCTTCATCTCTTCCAGATTTGTGGGACTCCACCGGGTAGCTCTAGAATGGGGCCTAAGTCTGGCACTGTTGTCCCTCAAAAACTGTTCAGCATACAAATTAGTCTGCTCAACAATCTCACCCAAAAATACATCATCCATAAACAACTGAAAATACTGTATAGGCAAATAATGTTCACAATCCACTCTACACCCTCCACTAAAGGCAGGCAACACCGGCTGCACCATGTTTGGATCAACCCAGAGTCCAGCACTTCCAGTAGGAAGCCTAGCAGCCCCAGGCTGCAATCCAGATGCCTCTTGCACCATCGGCACAGTAGTATCCTCCTCTAAAACAGGCACTTCATCTGCACTGAGAGTACCTTCATCATCCGATGATTCCATGTGGAGAGAAAACTCACTGCCTGAATCTTCCCCTCCCTCCTCTCCCTCAGACGCACTGTCAGTCTCATAATCCTGCTCAGAGGAAGATTCAAGAAGCAAACCAACCACCTGCTGAGCAGTAATTCTACGGCTAGCCATAATGCTTACTAATAAAGGTTACTTGTCAAACAAGTCAACAACAACAAAGCCTTTGTAAAAAAAAGAAATAAACAAAATGTAGCTTTATCACAAAGACCTATATACTCCAACACTATACCACTCACGTGACAGAAGCAGCTAGACTCACCACCACCTACTCTGCACAGACACAGTAAGGATCAACAATATCCCACTAAAAAGAAGAAAAAAAAATTACACATAAGACAATGCAAAACATCGCAAAGAATTTCATGCTCTGAACACTAACAAATATGCTGCCATTATGACACCACTTACAAAAAATTCATTCATGCATGACAATAATACTCATTTGGAGTACACACAACAAAAATATTTTTCTTACCAAATAAATGCAATTACGCAAAACTGCAGAACAACCACTGCCGAAACCGCAAACAGGAATCAAAAGCTTTACACTAGAATAAAAGGAGAAAAAAAACATTACGATCACATATGCAAATAATGCACCAGTCCACACACAATCCACCAGCCAAGCTAAGGGGTAGGTGGGCCAAAGAGTATAAATAAAATATTCACCCCCGTAAAAGGGGAGCAACCCTTGCCCTTTTGGCCACACCACAACACAAAAATTTAAAAAACCCTGGTGTCTAGTGGCTTCTGCCCTCCTTGGGGGCAGATGGGCCTAAAAACATACTGCTATTCTGCCACCCATGGGGTCACTCTCCACAAATAAATGCCTGGTGGACTAGTGGGAAGATACCTTTATCTTCCGCACACGATCTCTCACTACTCAACTCTACTCTCAACTCTATTCACAACTGGATGTCAGCTCACCAACTCATTCTGAATCCCGCCAAAACTGAATTCCTCCTCCTCTCTACCTCTCTCTCACCTCCTCCTGTTCAATCTTGGATGGATCAGCTGAACCTACTCAACAACAAACCCATCATTTTCGACAGCGCTAAATCCCTAGGTGTCATTCTTGACAAAAGACTCAACCTAATCTCCCACATCAACTCTATTGCTAAGAACGCACGTTACCAGTTGCGCCTTCTATGGGGGATCCATCGGTTCTTCCCGGAGAAAGACTTAAAAACCTTGGTACAATCTCTGGTTCTCTCAAGACTGGATTATTGCAATTCTCTTCCGACGGGCCTACCCAAATCCCACCTCTCCCCTCTCAAATCCATCCTCCATTCAGCAGCTCGCTTCATTTCAGGGTCTAAACAGAAGCGACCACGTCACTCCTATCCTGTCCTCTCTTCGATGGCTTCCGATCGAGGCAAGATCTATTTACAAAACTGCCTGCATCACACACAAAGCCTTACACACGTCCTCCCCTCGTTACCTGGCGAATAAATTGAAATTGTCCGGTGGCTCTCGCCCTTCTCGCAATGCGAAAAAGCTTCTGCTTGAGCCCCCCGTCTTCAAAAGGGAAAGATCGATGGCGCAATCCTTCTCAGGCAATGCGGTGAGAATCTGGAACTCGCTTCCCCCATTGCTCCGTGCCACCTCCTCTACCCGGATCTTCTAAGCTGACCTCAAATCTCTTCTCTTCCAAAGACACTTTCAGAACTAATACTTTCACTCTCAGCCCCCTCTAGGAAGTTCGCTCTTCATTGTAAATTTGTACTTTTTCCTGTACATTCCTCACCCTTGCGTGCTGTGCTGGATTTGTGTACCCTTCATTTAATTCACGCCCTCTCTACTCCCTCAAGGAAGTTCTTCCACTATAGGAAATTCTGTACTCCATGCCTATAGAAGTGCCTTCCCAGTGTGTTCTGCCACTTATTGCAGTATTATACCTCTATTTGTATTTTGTATCTCATGTATCATGCACAATTGTCACTTTTTCCTCATGTAATGTAACGCTTACTTTTGTATTATGCTCACTTGTAACCTTCTCATCCATGTAATGTTACTGTTCCTATTGTGAAGCGCTCTCACACCTTCGGGTAAAGCCCTGCGCTATATAAATAAAACTGCCCCCCCCCAGGGGGCAGAGCACCAAAAACATAAGGCCCTCAAAAGGGGAGCGACCCTTGCCCAAGGGGCCGCTCCCAAAACAGTATTTTCCGGTTTTTAAAAAATTCCCTGGCGTCTAGTGGGTATTCCTGCTGCACGATCGCATGATCGTGCAGCAGGAATGCACAAAGAGGCATCGAGGGAAAGGAAAGGGTTTTCCTTTCCCTCGATGCCTCTTCTGTTTCAAATCCCCCTCCCCGGAGCCAAAACTAACCTTATTCCCCGACGCGCTGGAAGCAAATGGCTTCCAGCGTGTCGGGGAACTAAGGGAAACCCCAATGATGTCAGCGCGCCTCGCGCGCTGACGTCATTGAGGGGGCGGGGAGGCAGGGGAAGCCCTTCCCCTGCCTTCCCCCAAAAAAACCCGACGATCGGATTCCCACAGGGGGAGCGCCAGCGCTTCCCCCGTGGGTGGTCTTATGACGAGCTGGACTCGTCATGAGCACACGACCACTGTGTGCCATGACGAGTCTAGCTCGTCATGAGCATCGAAGGGGTTAAATTCAACAGACAACACAAACAGTTTTTATGCACCCATGATGACTACCTCTGGGCCTACTGGCAGACTAGGCCACAAGCTTGGAGGCCTATGGCAAAAGCACAGTGGCTGGTCCCACAAAATGGCCGCCACCACATGGCCAGGCCACCCACAACAACAAGAAAAGGAAGACAAGACAGACAATGCAGGCCTATGGCAAAAGCACAATGCCTGGCTTCACAAAATGGCCACCACCCACATGGCCAGGCCACCCACAATAACAAGAAAGTGAAGACAGACAATGAATGCAGGTCTACGGCAAAAGCACACTGCCTGGATGGCTCCACAAAATGGCCGCTAGCCACCCACAACAAAAAGAAATGGAAGACAGACAATGCAAGCCTATGGCAAAAGCACACTGCCTGCCTTCACAAAATGGCCGCCACCCACATGGCCAGGCCACAACAACAACAAGCATAAGCCAAGGGGAACAAAGAAAAGACATGCAGGCCTATATGGAAAAAGCAGCACACTACTAAACTACCACCACAAAATGGCCCCAAGCCACATGGTCACTCACAGTCACAAAATGTCATGGAAAACAATGAACTCAAGCAGGCCTATCTATGACCAGACAAAGGAGGCCTGCTAAACAACACAGCTTTAATACAAAAATGCAAAAACGAAAATCCACAGGGCTACGAAAGGTTGGAAAGTTACACAACAAGCACACACACACATCCAACAAAGGTATTTATTTATTAACACACACCCAAAAAGTGAAATACACCCCAAAAACCACATTTAGCAATTCAATCCAATGCCAACCATGCCCTACATGATGTTTAAATTCAACAGACACCACAGAAACATGCACCCATGGGTACCTCTGGGCCTACTGGCTGAAATTTCAATCAAAGAAAAACAACTAGGCCCCTACTGAAACTACAGGCCACCCACAACAATAAATTTTAAAAACGATGAAAATCCCAAAAAAGGTAAGTACAAACAAGCCCCAATCAAACAAACAAGTACACCAATTCTCCAACTTACTTGTAAAATCTCAAATCCAAAAGTCCTCAAATCCAATCCAATGATATGATGCAGCAGACAGACACAAAAAGTGATCCTTCCAGCTCCAAATCCAAATGAAAGTGAACAGCACATGGACAAAGCACTGGGAGGAGCCTGCTGGACAGGAACAGGAAGTTGGAGACTCAGGGGCACTTCCTTCCTCTTGAAAAATAAAGTAAAAAAGAAAAAGGACTCCTTGCACAAAAAACTACAGCCAAATCACAATCTGAGGAGTTTTTTTGAGCAAAATAATCATTTTCGAGAAGGTTTTATGATGCTCGAGAGATATTCTTCGCCAGATTGTAGTTTCTGCGTGTTCGGGATCGCGATCTTACCAACACTGCCGCCGGAAGTCTGATTGCGCGTCCCAATGACGTGTGCGCGTTCGAACACTCTTGCGGGATCGTGCGGCCGGATTCCAAATCTCGTGGCGCCCGCGAACGGATAGGAAATCGCGTCGGCGAACGCAGAATCACGGTAAGTCATTACCGCGCGCGCGAGAACACATATTGAGCGCGCGAAGAAGAAAAACAGCTACGCTACGTTGCGTAGTACTCAGTAACTTTGCGTTCTACGCGAATCGTCAAGTTACCGAAACTCCGCAAACTCCGCGAGCGTAGCGTAGTTCACCGCCAAGGGTTACCTTTGACCAAGTAGGAGCCCTTGCTTCTAGTCAGGGTAAGGGGGCTACACTCCTAAAAAAAACCCTGCTCACCCCCTTGGTAGCTTGGCACGAGCAGGCAGGCTTATCTCAGAGGCAGTGTGTAAAGCATTTGTGAAGACATACAGTAATACAGTGAAAACACTACAAATGGACACCACACCAGTTTAGAAAAATAAGTAATCTTTATCTAGACTTAACAGAAGACCAAACGACAAATATTCCACAATACAGTATTCAAAAATATGACTTTCAAATGGTAGAAATAGCTTAGTTCAATGTAGATGGTAAATGCGACACTTTACTCTCAAAGTACCTTAGATGCGTAACGCAATATTAACAAAAGGGTCACAGGGAAGGCGATGCGTTCCTCACTTCGGGGGAGGCGGCGCACCTGGTCCGTACTGCAGCGCAGCGCAGGGGAGGTGATGTGTCTGTTCACTACCGGAGAGGAGCGAAGCGTCTGTTTCTTACTGCATCCCGGTTACGATGCGGCAAGATGGCGCCGCGATGCGACGATCCGGTGCGATGTGACAAAATTGCGTTTTTGTTGCGATGCGACAACTTGGATGCCCGATGGCCGTGCGGCAAAATCGGTGGTTTCTTGAGCCGCGACAGGCCCTGCGACGCGCTTCTCCGGTGATGCGACAGCAACTTCTGCGGCGGCGGCTCGCTTCTCCGGCAATGCGACGCACTTCTTCGGTGATGCGACGGCAAATAGCTGCGGCACGCTTCTTTGGCGATGCGAGGGCAACAGCTGGTGCAGTGACACGCTTCTTTCTCGTTGTGTCGCGCTTCCAGCTCCCAGCGACACGCAGTCTCTAGAGGGCCCTAAAGAACAGCAGGCACCTCTCTGCAGGTAGAATTCCCAGCAAGGAAATTCAGGGGGAGCTGGGGGTGAAGTCTTTGTGTCCCTGAGACTTCAGAACAGGAGGCAAGCTCAGCTTCAAGCCCTTGGAAATCTTCCTCAAGATGATTAAAGTACACACAAAGTTCCTTTTCTCCTTTCCTTGGCAATAAGTAACCACTGCAGGCCAACCCCAAACAGTCACCAGTGCAGGGGCAGTCTCCTCCTTCAGCTTCCTTTGTTTCTCTCCTTGGCAAAGGTTCGTCTTGATTCCCAGAAGTGATCTAAAGTTCTGGGGTCTGGGCCCCAATATTTATACTCCAAAATCCTTTGTTCTCTGAAGGCAGAGAGTGTCTGTACCCAGCCCAAACCAGTTCTGTCCTCCCTGGTGCAGCTTCCTGGCAGGAGGTGCAGACAGCATTGTTGAAAGCAGACCTGGCCCAGGTAGCTGAAAAGAAATCTCCTCCCCCTACTCTCTATTCTATGCAGGCTCAGGCAAGTGAAAGGAAATCTCCTCCCCCTACTCTCTATTCAACCCAGGTCCTATTCAGCCCAGTCCTGACTTATCAGACTGCTGGAGCCAAAGCCCTCTCCAGCCCCTGTCACTCACAAACCAGACATGGAATACACAAACCTAGCAAAGGCATACTGGATGGTTAGGCAAGAAAATACCTACTTTCTATAAAGTGGTATTTTCAAACACAGAATGTAAAAACACCCACACTAAAAGATGTATTTTAACATTCTGAGTTCAGGCATACTAAACTTTATTTTCCTATCTTGTTCCTAGGGTCAGTTATGTTTATGAGATGTTATAAACTAACTCCCCATTCTGGCCAATGGGAACAGATAGCCTTGCAATAGTGAAAAACGAAATTGGCTGTAATTCACTATCAGGACATGCCACACACACCAGGGCATGTCATACCTTTCACATACAATGCACCCTGCACATAGGGGTACCTTGGGCCTACCTTAGGGGTGACTAACATGTAGAAAAGGGAAGGTTTAGGGACAGGCAAGTGGGTGCACTTGCCAAGTCGACATGGCAGTCCCAGACTGCACACAGGCTCTGCAGTGGCAGGCCTGAGCCATATTTTACAAGCTGCTTCTGTGGGTGGCACAGTCAGTGCTGCAAGCCCACCAGCAGCATTTGATTTACAGGCCCTGGGCACTCATGGTGCACTGTACTAGGGTCTGACAAGTAAATCAAATAAGCCAATCATGGAGTTACTAATCCATTACAACAGTTTACAATAGGGAGCACTTGCACTTTGGCACTGAACAGCAGTGACAAAGTGCACCAAAGCATCTAGACCAGCAAAAACATAGGAGGCAACAGCGAAAAAATGGAAGGGAGACCCATGCCAATGGTGCCAGGTCTAACAGTCACATTATTTTTTAAGGTGTAACGCATATGTGTTTGTTCTTATCAGTAATCAAGGTGAAGCAAACACACCTGTAGTAACACTTCAAAAAATAATTTCAAACATCTATTTGTTGGTGCAAGTATCCATTATCATGATGAATGGTGTCACCTACATACAAATGACCATCACATACTATTTTAACCAGTGTTTTAAAGTAAACATAAAACAAGTTGTTTTTCCTGCCTTTTATGGGTGTTGTTTCTAATGTATGTGTGTGTGTAGATGTGTGTGCTGTTGAGATGCTGGGTGTAGTTGTGGCGCTTAGGGATGTGGTGGAGCATGTGGGTGTGGTGGTAGGGGTGGTATCTGTGGGTGAGCTGGTGGTGGTGCATGTGGGTGTGGTGGTGGGTGTGGTGTCTGTGGGTGTGCTGATGTGATGCATGTGGGTGTGGTGGTGATTGTGGGTGTGGTGGTGGGGGTGATGGTTGTGGATGTGGTGGTGGGTGTAGTGTGTATGGGTGTGCTGGTGGTGCGTATAGTGTCTGTATGTTGTTTGGCTGTGTGCCTGTGTTTTTTGGTGCATTTGTGTTTATATGTGGATGTGCTGCTTGTGTCTGTTGGAGTGGGTGCGTACAAAGGAGTGAATGTGCTTGGGACAGGGCTGGGAATAGGGAATTAGGATGGGAAAGGGGCCTGAGTTGGGACACAAGGTTGGGCTAGTTGGGAAGCTGCAGTAAGTGAGGAGGCAAGGTCTGTAAATGCTCTCTGCAGGCCAGACATAGCTCTATGAATGACTTCCTGGTAAGCTACCATTTATTGCATGTGGCGACCAAGCCCCTGAATGGCATTCAGGAGTGCAGTCTCACCTACAAAGATGTTCGGTAGAAGGACACTAGCCTCCTCATTCATCACAGCCAGAGAGGACAGGGGCAGGGGCTGAGATGTCTGCAGCGAAGGAGACACCACCCCTTTTAGTTGGGTGGGTTCGGCCAACTGGGAGGAGAGTAACACGGAGGGTGGAGATGGTTCACTGGTTGGGTGCACTCCCCTCACCCTCCATGCCACTAGGTCTCTTGGTGTCAGTGGTCTTAGCACCCGAACCACAGTGGGCAGCCACTTCCCTGCCAACATGGCCAATGTCTCCTCTGCCTGCTCCTTGTGATGCTGAAATGACATATACAATAGTTTTATTGACTCTGTGTAAACAGAACTGATCATGAACCTTGATCACAAAACAGTTTCCGAGTTTTTATATTTCACCTTCTTCAAGGCTCTCAAACTATGGTTCTACATTAGCATAAACTCATGCATTTAGGCAACATTTGCAGAAACGTTTGGCCACACGTTTCTGCAAATGTTGCCTAAATGATCATAGCTCCTGTATCATATGTGATCTTGTCTCTTATCCATTTTTATTTCTCTCCAGGAACTGTTTAACACCTCTAAATGGTTGGGCTTTGTTGTTTAGAATAGTGAACTTATATCACCAAAAATGATATAAATCAAAAGAACCTTTGTACAGTCTGTTTACAAGGCCCAAAAATCCCCAAAACAAGGCCAACTACCCCTCCTGTTACCTTCAGCAAGTTCCGCACAGTGGGTTTGCTAAGAGGTTTTCGGTGGCCAAGGCCCCTTTCTCCACCACTCTGCAAACGCGCCTCTTGGCACACTAATAGTTGGGGGACGAAGTCCCCTTGGCTCTTGAGGGTCTTTGGGTGCCAACAAGCCCTCCTGTTACCTCCAGTAAGACCCACACAGCTGGATTGCTGAGAGGTCATCAGAGGCTGCGCCTCCTTTCTCCACCACTCTGCTAACGTGCCTCCTGGTGCACTACTGCTTGGGGGATGAAGTCCACTTTAGTGCTGAGCCCCTCAGGAGATGAGGGGACCTCATCCTCTTACCAGCAGTGTGCCAAGAGGCACATTTGCAGAGTGGTGGAGAAAGGGGGCGTGGACTTTCACCACTTCTCAGCAATCCCACTGTGTGGGGCTTACTGGAGGTAACAGGAGGTCTTGTTGGCTCCTAAGGACCCTCAGCAGCCAAAGGGACATCATCCCCCAACCAGCAGCGTGCTAGGAGGTGCGATTGCAGAGTGGTGGAGAAAGGGGGCGGGGCCTCCATCGAAATGCTGCTTTTTGTAAACATTTTTTTCTTATATTTTTAGGAAGGGGGGCTGCATGGCCCCCCTTCCCTGGACCATTTTGGGCCCCAGGGACCACATCGCCCGGGGCCTGCCACTTTTTGAAAAAACTGTCTATAAAAAAAGGGAGATGGGCCATGCAGCCCCTTCCCAGGCCATTTTCAGCCCCGGGGACCCAATCCCCTGGGTCTTGCCCTTTTTTTATTTCACAAAATGGAGGGGGCCACGCTGCCCCCCTCCCAAGGCCGATTTCATCCGCTGGGGCCAGGAATTCTTAAAAAAATATATATTTACTGTGTAGGAAAGGGGACCTCCCGGGCCATTTTTGGCCCTGAGACCCCGTCCCCTGGGACCAGGCCACACTCATTGGGGACCGTGGGGAAGCCTGAAGGCCCCTGTGGTCCCTGCTGGCTCCCCACCTCCTGCAGGAGCCGGCATTGCTTTTACACACAGGGAGCTGCTGACATGCAGCTCCCTGTGTGTAAAAGCAAAGTGCTCGCTTTGCTATGGCATGGAGGAGCATTGCTCCCGCCATGCCATAGCAAACTGCAATGTCCTGGGGTGGGAACCCCAGAACATTGCTTGAGCCGGCCCTGGGGGGCGGCAGTCCCCATGTAGTGTTCCTAGAGGGGGCCATGTGGCCCCCCTCCTCTGTTCAAATTTTCCCCAGGGAGGTAAGGGGCCCCGGGGCTGGGGGTCTGCAACGGACCCCCTTAATTTTTGCATTTGTGCCCCGGGAGGTGGCAGTCCACGGGGCTGCGGGGGGGGTGGCTTTTTTGTAAATAAAGTATGTGCCCCATAATTTTATTTAGCCCTTGGGAGGTGGTGGTCCCCAGGGATCCGGGCGGGCCCGCATTCATAATTAAAAATGCCCTGGGGAGGTGGTGGCCCATGGGGCTTTGAAGAGCCAGAGGAGGGGGCCCCCATGCACCCCCTGCTATATTTGACATATGCCCCCAGGACCTGGCCCATCCGGGGGATATTCTAAAGCAAGCACAGGAGTCTGCACTTACTTTCTTTTTAAATTTTCCCATGGATTCCTGGATCCACCCGCGAGTCCACGGCAAAATATAAAAAAACATGCTTTTTACCCCTGGCAGGGTCCCTGAGGGACCCCCCCATCATATCTGGGGTGTCAGGGTATCCCTACCCTGCCCCCTTTTCTTTATTTTTACATTTTTTCTGGGACTCTGCTTCAAGCCGAGTCCCAAGATGGCTTCCAACACTTCCTAGTTGAAGCGTTGGTATCCAATTAAATTGTAGTTGGATCCACGAGTCCACTGCAAACACTCGCGCTCCGCAGATATCTATATTTTTTTTATGTTAGATATCTGAAAAACTACTGAATGGATTTACACCAATTCACAAAAAAACACACTTTCTGGAGCAACATCTAGCTTTCTGCCAAATTTGGTGCCATTCCATTCAGCAGTTCGGGCTGTAGTTGTGTTCAAAAAACGAAAAATCCCCAAAGACTTAACATATTGAAAACGCTTTTTGGGACCCTGCTTTTTTCTCTGTCCTCGATTGACTGATCACCCCGAAACTTTCAACACAGCAGCTAAACCACAAAAAGGAAGCTTTGGGAAATTTTTGTGAGATTTGTCAAGCAGTGCCAAAGTTACTGGCAAAACAAAATGTACTTTTGGTCCTAACTATATACCTATTGACTATCATATATCATATATATATATATATATATATATATATATATATATATATATATATATATATATATATATATATATATATATATATATATATATTTAGTTTGGTTATAACTTTTGCGCCACTTGACAAATCCTCATGAAATAAAAAAAAAAGTGGTCCACTTTGTCTAGTTCGACATGGAAAGTTTCAGGGTGATCTGTAAAGTGAGGGTTGAGAAATAGGGGGTCAAAAAATCTGAATTCTCCATGTAATTTTCCATAGAGATTTTGAAAACGACTACAGCCCAAATTGCTGAACGGAATTACATCAAATTTGGCAGAGAAGTAGCTCTTGGTTCAGAAAGAAAGAGCCCTTTTTGTGATTTGGAGTAAATCCATTCAGTAGCTGCGGCGTTATTAAAGGAGAAGCAAATTTGCAGACTCTCCACGGATCCATCGCAGAGGATCCCTGAATTCACGAGCCACCAGAAATGACTGCAAAATGATTAATGGGGTTAAGGTAGAAGTATCCTGACTGCATGGGTGTGTTAGAGGAGTGGGCATAACCTTCCCACTTAGGGCGACATATGCAAAAGAAACAATTGATGGATGAAATGCTGGACAATGCAAACATTCACCCCCAGTCACAAGGATCTGGGTTAAATCCATCATTCTTTTGCTCACCACACCACCCCAGTTTGGACCCAGTCATATGCAAATCAGTCTTGACCCTGTTCCTTGTGGGAACAGTCCAGCCCGAACTGCCAAGTCAGGGCCTCCCTGGACGGGAAACAAGCATCCTGGGACCGGTTTCAGGGCATCACCCTTCATCAGCCAGGCTAGATTTAATCCAGAGGTGTGGTGAGCACGGGACCCACGTCTGGGCATACCCTTCCCACTTAGGTCAACATATGCAAAAGAAACAATTGATGGACGGAATGCTGAACAATGCAAACATTCACCCCCAGTCACAATGATCTGGGTTAAATCCATCATTCTTTTGCTCACCACACCACCCCAGTTTGGACCTAGCCATATGCAAATCAGTCTTGACCCTGTTCCTCTGTACTGGGGTGAATGTACGACATTGTTCTGCATTCTGTCCATCAATTTTTCTGTTTGCATTTGTCACCCAGAGTGGGACGGGTATGCCCAGACGTGGGACCCTTGCTCTCCATGCCACTGGAGTCAAGCTATCCTGACTGATGAGGGGTGAAACCCCGAAAACGGTCCTAGGATGCATGTTTCCAGTCCAGGGAGGGCCTGGCAGTTCAGGCTGGACTGTTCCCATTGGGCGCAGGGTCATGACTGATTTGCATATGGCTGGGTTCAAACTGGAATGGCATGGTGAGCAAAAAAACAATGGATTTAGGCCCAGATCTCTGTACTGGGGTGAATGTATGACATTGTTCTGCATTCTGTCCATCAATTGTTCTTTTTGCATTTGTCTGCCCGAGTGGGACGGGTATGCCCAGACATGGGTCGCGTGCTCTCCATGCCACTGGAGTCAAGCTATCCTGGCTGATGAGGGGTAAAACCCCGAAACAAGTCAGAGGATGCTTGTTTCCAGTCCAGGGAGGGCCTGGCAGTTCAGGCTGGACTGTTCCCATGAGGCACAGGGTCAAGACTGATTTGCATATGGCTGGGTTCAAACTGGAATGGCATGGTGAGGAAAAAAACGATGGATTTAGGACCAGATCTCTGTACTGGGGTCAATGTATGACATTGTTCTGCATTCTATCCATCAATTGTTCTTTTTGCATTAGTCACCCCGAGTGGGATGGGTATGCCCAGATGTTTGTCCCGTGCTCTCCATGCCACTGGAGTCAAGCTATCCTGGCTGATAAGGGGTGAAACCCCAAAACCAGTCCTAGGATGCTTGTTTCCAGTCCAGGGAGGACCTGGCCTGGCAGTTCGGACTGGACTGTTCCCATGAGGCACAGGGTCAAGACCGATTTGCACATGGCTGGGCTCAAACTGGAATGGCATGGTGAGCAAAAAAATGATGGATTAAGGCCCAGATCTCTGTACTGGGGTGAATGTATGACATTGTTCTGCATTCTGTCCATCAATTGTTTTTTTTGCATTTGTCACCCTGAGTGGGACGGTTATGCTCAGATGTGGGTCCCGTGCTCTCCATGCCACCTGATTCAAGCTATCCTGGCTGATGAGGGGTGGAACCCCAAAACTGGTCCTAGGATGCTTGTTTCCAGTTCAGGGAGGACCTGGTCTGGCAGTTCGGGCTGGACTGTTCCCATTGGGCGCAGGGTCAAGACGGATTTGCATATGGCTGGGTTCAAACTAAAATGGCATGGTGAGCAAAAAAACGATGGATTTAGGCCCAGATCTCTGTACTGGGGTTAATGTATGACATTGTTCTGCATTCTGTCCATCAATTGTTCTTTTTGCATTAGTCACTCCGAGTGGGACGGGTATGTCCAGACGTGGGTCCCATGCTCTCCATGCCACTGGAGTCAAGCTATCCTGGCTGATGAGGGGTGAAACCCCGAAACCGGTCCTAGGATGCTTGTTTCCAGTCCAGGGAGGACCTGGCCTGGCAGTTCGGACTGGACTGTTCCCATGAGGCACAGGGTCAAGGCCGATTTGCACATGGCTGGGCTCAAACTGGAATGGCATGGTGAGCAAAAAAATGATGGATTAAGGCCCAGATCTCTGTACTGGGGTGAATGTATTACATTGTTCTGCATTCTGTCCATTAATTGTTCTTTTTGCATTTGTCACCCCGAGTGGGACGGGTATGCCCAGACGTGGGTCCTGTGCTCTCCATGCCACTGGAATCAAGCTATCCTGTCTGATGAGGGGTAAAACCCCAAAACCGGTCCTAGGATGCTTGTTTCCAGTCCAGGAGGACCTGGCCTGGCAGTTCAGGCTGGACTGTTCCCATGAGGCACAGGGTCAAGACTGATTTGAATATGGCTGGGTTCAAACTGCAATGGCATGGTGAGCAAAAAAATGATGGATTTAGGCCCAGATCTCTGTACTGGGGTTAATGTATGACATGGTTCTGCCTTATGTACATCAATTGTTCTTTTTGCATTTGCCCCCCCCCCGAGTGGGACGGGTATGCCCAGAAGTGGATCCCATGCTCTCCATGCCACTGGAGTCAAGCTATCCTGGCTGATGAGGGGTGAAACCTTGAAACCGGTCCTAGGATACTTGTTTCCAGTCCAGGGAGGACCTGGCCTGGCAGTTCGGGCTGGACTGTTCCCATTGGGCGCAGGGTCAAGACTGATTTGCATATGACTGGGTTCAAATTGGAATGGCATGGTGAGCAAAAGAACGATGGATTTAGGCCCAGATCTCTGTACTGGGGTGAATGTATGACATTGTTCTGCATTCTGTCCATCAATTGTACTTTTTGCATGTGTTAGAGGAGTGTCAGAGGGAACTATGTTGGATACAAAATTGAGTTAAAATATTTTTGTTTCCCACTTCATAAATCCACGGATCGATTGCCAGGCTCAGCACGGCCCGCTTGTGTTAATCTGCAACGGATTTGTGAATCTTGATGCACTTTGAAAAAAACACTTTCAGACACCCACACAAGTACTCTCACACCCATTTACGGAGCCGAATAGGCAGCTACAAACCCACTCACAGCCCTACACCAGCATTCACACACCCGCTCACAGAGCCATGCAGGCACTCAGAAACTCACTCACAGATCCACATAGGCATTCACACACCCACTCACAGACCTACACAGCCATTCACACACCTACTCACAGACCATTGAAGGCACTCACATACCGACATAGGCACTCACATACCCACTCACAGACCTACACAGAAACTCACAGACCCATGCAGGCACTCACAGACCTATTCACAGACCCACACAGGCATTTGTATACTCATTCACAAACCTACACAGGCATTGACACACCCACCCACAGACCCATGCAGGCACTCACACACCCACCCACAGACCCATCCAGGTACTCACAGACCTACTCACATACCCACATAGGCACTCACAAACCCACTCACAGACCCACACAGGCACTCACACACCCACTCACAGACCCACACATTCACTGCTGAGCCTGTTTGTACAGTTTACTGACACTTTGATTTGGAAATTAATATCCCTTGCCAATGTTTAAACTCTCCTTTTTTATACATAAGTCACCCCAAGGTAGGCCCTAGGTAGGCCTGTGGGCAGGGCGCTATGTAGTTAAATTGTAAGGCATGTACTTTTAAGTTTCAGTCACTTAGACATGCACTTACAGACCCACACATTCAGTTATACAGCCATTCACCCACCTATACAGCCACAGACATACCTATTCGAAAATCATACAACCACTGTCACATCCAGTCAGTGACAGAATCCCTTACACATCCACTCACACACTCACAGAGTACTTATGTATCCACTACCAATAGAACCACTTCCACACACAGGTACATACCCAAACACCCACTAACATTGTCAGCTGCCCATCCATGCAGTCAATTACATACCCATGTGAACACCCACACAGTCACTAAGACACAGTCACATACTGAGACACCCAGTTCACCTTAGGAAAGTGACCAGTTTACCACTGCAAGATAGTGGTAAAGTATGTGTACGTCTTTCCTAAATATGGTTTGATTCACTTAACCACAATTAGGATATTTAATTTATCTGTACGTCTCTAGTAGAATGCACTGTGTGCCCAGGGTCTGTAAATGAAACGATAGTAGTGGTCCTGCTGCACTAACAGTTTTATATTTTTTTATTTTTTTTAGGAAGAAAATAAACAATGTATTAAAAGGGGGAATGGAAGGCAACGGGGAAGAAGCAATTGATATCAGTCTGTGAAAAACACCAAGGTGCAAACAAATAATTAACAACGATTATGCTTCACTGTGTCCAGGTATGATATCTTTAGAGCCAAGGGCATCTGACATTTGCTTCAGTTAGTTACCATCTCAGCTAACTTGTCGCAGAAAGCTGGAGTAGTTATGACAGCCAATTACAATTATTGCCTTAAGGCTACTGCAGATAATGATTGTTGTTCTGCTGCACCTGACTTCTCCTGCATTATGCAATAGTACATGCATTGATAGATAGTTATGATGTGCTTCCACATGGAACTTGTCTCATGGGAATACCTCTTCCCAGTCTGTCTCAACAATTACTTGCTGCAGACATTGTACTGGAAAAACATGGCACTAACCTTTTTCTCACCTGAAGGCATACCGAATTGTTTGCAAACATCACTTTCCTTTTTTGGAGGTAGCATCTCTTCCTGTTCATGCAGTACACAGTCAGGTTATCCTTGCTGGACTAAAGCCATACCTGCATCTATCTGCAGCCATATATGGACTCACACACCTACTCAAAATCCCATACAGGTATTCACACACCCATTTATACATGCAAACACCTACTGATGTAGAATCAGTCACCCATACAGCGAGTCACACACCCACTCACACCTGATACAGCCACTCACACACTCACTCACACACCGATACAGCCACTCACACACCCAGCAATACACCAATGCAGGTACTCACACACCCTGCTACTCACTGATATAGACACTCACACATGGATACAGCCACTCACAGACCCATATAGCCACTCACACACCCACTCACCGACCTATATAGCCACTCACACACCCACTCTCGAAGGTAACAGGTTGCAGTTAGGAAATAAAATTTAAAAAACTTTCGAAATGCACACAAAAATCAAAGGTTCCAGGGATGTTATAGTTAGGAAATAGAATTAAAAAAACTGAAAAATTAATTGCAAAAACAAAGGTTACAGGGACATTTATAATTACACTCAGATTTCACACACAGAAAATCATAGAAACCGTAGAAATACAGCAGTTATAGTTACCTGAGATAACTATAACTTATGCTCCAGCAATGCACTGCATATATTACATCACTGATGAAATGTTCAGTGACATCACTGATGACATCTCAATATGACATCAGTCCCAAGTGGCCAGGGAAGGAGAACGGTAGAGGTGAGGGGCCGTGGACTACAGGCCCCAGACGAACCTGCAGTGGGGACAGGGACCACAGCTCGTTCACACCCAGAATTGCTTGTTTAAAGTCCACTTCATGCAGAGGCTGTCGAGGCTGGGATGGGCCATCCCCCTATCACCTTCATTGGGTGTGAGTACCTGTATGCCTTTTGAACTTTTGAATTCCTCAGAAGCCTATTGTAATGTCCTTGGGTCCTAATTCAGTGATCACCCACTCAATTGTTTTCAACGCTGAAGGATGGCAAAGCATAAGATGGAGGCAGTTAATATAGTGGGTAAGAGACCCAGAACACTGTTTTGACCTTCCTTAATAATGCGGAGGGACTTTGTCGGAAGAAATAACCCAGGTGAAAGACCAGCTGGCCACTTTTGCAATGAATATTACTGCCGTTAAATCCAGTGTAGAGGCCTCATCAGTGATTGTGCCCGTCCAAACTTTATTCCCGGCTGATGCTGACAATATGCCTCAGGAAGGGCTGCCCACGATAGAGCCAAATTCTATGTTTCCCCCTCCTTTAGCTGCACCTACATCGGGCAATTTAAAGGTGACTGTTAAGCCTAAGAACAATTGTCTTCCCCCTCGGACTTCTTTGGCAAAAGAACTTGTGGAGAAAGCTAAGGAAGCCAGCTGTACGGGAGGCTGTTTCGGAGGCCTTGGAAAGTTCTCGCAGCCTCCCTCTGGATACAGCAGTACTGTCCCATCTCACTGCTCTTGTTCCCTGCCAACGTCCTGGAGAAGGCCATCAACCTCCAACTCACTGAGCACCTAGAGAGAAACAACCTACTGGACCCTTCCCAATCAGGCTTCAGAGCCAACCACAGCACTGAGACAACTCTGATTCCTGCAACAGATGACATCAGCACCCTACTCAACAGAGGAGAATCAGCCTCTCTGATCCTGCTTGACCTCTCCGCAGCCTTCAACACTGTCTCCCACCACACTCTCATTGATCGCCTTTGCCAGATTAGTATCACAGACGATGCACCCAGATGGATGACATCCTTTCTGACAGGACGCATCCAGAGTCTGCCTTCCTCCCTTCACATCACAAGCCAAGCACACCATCTGATGTGTCCCCCAAGGCTCATCCCTCAGCCCAACCCTCTTCAAATTCTACATGACTCCACTCGCAGGCATTGTCTGATCACACAACATCAGCATCCTATGCTGTTGACACCCAGCTCGTCCTCTAGCTCCCAGCTAAAACAACACCTCGATGAAGACCAACTCCTACAACTGCATGAAGAATATCTCAGCCTGGATAAAGAACAAACTGCCTGAAGCTCAGCATGGATAAGACTGAAGTTCTGTTCTACCGCAAACACACCACCCTCTGGAAAGACTCCTGGTGGCTGTCGGAACTCAGACCCACTGCCATGAAACCTCAGGTCAATGCCGTCTCCCCAACCTGCTTCCACATGCTCCGCGAAATCTTCAAGTGGCTCCCCATCAGCACCAGGAAGACAGTAACATAAGCCCTCATCACCAGCCAACTGGACTATGGAAGCGCACTCTATGTAGACACCACCACTGAACTCATGCAAAGACTCCAGATGATCCAGAATGCAGCCGCCATACTGATTCTCAACCTTCCCAAAAGAATTCACATCACCCAGCACCTGAAGGACCTCCACTGGCTCCCGGTCCAGAAGAGATGCCAATTCTAGCTCCTGACCCACTCCTACAAAGTCCTCCATGATCAAGGACCTACCACCGCCTGCACTTCCACTGAACCCCCAGGAACCTCCGCTGCGCACAACTTGCCCTTGCACAGAACCCTCGCATATGCTGCTGCCGCACCAGAGGACTGTTGTTCTCCCATCTCACCACCAAAGCCTGGAACACCCTACACCTCCACACTGCACACTCCCTGTCCAACTTCAGGAAGGGGCTCAAGACCTTTCTCTTCGACTGAGACATGCAGTAAGCACCTGGATACCCTCTTGGGTGACAAGCTGCGCTCTACAAGTACGACTTGGTTGATTGATTGATTGCTCAGAAAATTCTGGATGCTAAGCTTCCCCTATAATGGTTGACAAAACTGGAGGAAAGAATGGGAAAATTGTAAGGGAGATTGGGTAATATTGTTAAATTGCTGGAGAAGATTGAATCCAGATTTGCCCCTTCCTCTAGCGGTCCTTCCCCTATGTTGCATGCTTCTAATCATTTTCAGACACGGCTTCCCCATGTTTTAAATACTAGAGCCCCCACAGCCCCAAAAGATGAGGATAAGATCAGGTGCCCTATGCTCCCTCCACAAATCCCTCAGGAGATTGCCTGTTGCTCCAATATACCTCCTACTTCCATTCGTAACGCCATGGCCCATGCTCTTGCAACCATTAATGCCCATGAGCATATTATGGGTGAAGGTGTGCCTACTCCCTCTATGAATACCTGTTTTAGGAACCTCTTTTTTAATGCATTGTCTCCAACTGACATGACTCCATCAAAGGTGACTCTGCACCCTGCCTCAACACCTTATGTTTGTGTGATGGTTAATGTGCCCCCACACAAAGGGGGTGGCAAAAGAGAGTTATAGTGAGGTCAAATACAAAGTCATTCATTGGCTTTCACGTCAGCAGGTTTTCTCACATCTTTTATTATACAACAAGATTATTATGGTGCATAGGGTAGGATGGATTGGTAAAACCGGTAAAACAGGCTCTGGTGGTTGTATTGTGGTTTATTTTAGCAACCCCAGGTGGGTGGAGAAGATCCTATTCAATTCTAGGCTTAATTCCTCAGTGAGGACTGATATTTTAAATCTTCCCTTGGGATTCTTTTACCCACCTAGGATAATCTGTTTTGCCAGGATGTTCTTGCCAGCACACTCCTGATAAATGGGTGTTTGACCAATTCCCACATTGCTGTTAACTCAGTTGTTCAGCAATATATTTGCACCCTTATCTCAGCTCAATGAGCAACATTGACTCCTGACTACTCATGTTAGCAGTAAGGTGGACCCCAGGGGGATAGAAGTTTTATCGGGGACATACAATACTTTTGAGATACTAAAGCTGGAATGCGGCAGGAGTAAGATCTTTACTAGCTGATGACAATGAGAATAGTGTGTTAAAATCCTTTGGAATTATTTGTCTCCAAGAGACCTTGGATGTTTTTGGTATCTCCTTCCTTGATGGATATGCTGCATTTCATGTCAATGCTACACCTTTGTTACATGGTAGAGAGGCAGCTGGTGACATTTGTGAGCCTAGGTTTAGGTAGTGATATGGAGATAGTTTCCCACAACTCGATAAATATTGTATGCATTCTCCTCACTTTCTCCCAAAAGACAAGGCTACAACTCATGCTCCTCGGGTGAACCCTTGGAGATAGATTTAAAAACATTTCTGGAAGGTATCCTTCTGGCCAGGGCCATCTCCCCAATGATCCTGCTATTAGGGGATTTTAATATACATCCTGTCATTGAGATGTCATCAGTGATGTCATCAGTGATGTAATATGTGAGGTCATAACCAGTGCACTGCGGGCGCGCAAGTTATAGTTAGCTCAGCTAACTATAACTGCTGAATTTCTCTGGTTTTGTATGAGTGAAACCTGAGCCTATCTCTGTAACATTGACCCAGGGAAGGGGGCCACGTGGCCCACACTTCCCTAATAAATACATTAATAATAATAAAAAAAGGATTGTCAAGTCGCCGGAGGCCCCACCGCCTTTCTCCAACACTCTGCAAATGTACCTGGGGAGGGGGGCTGCTCGCCCCCCTCCCTTTAAAAAAAAAAAAATGCCCATGCACCGGGGGATGAGGTCCCAGGGCCAAAATTGACCTGGGGAGGGGGGCCGCACCTCCCTGTAAAAAACCTGATGGCCCAGCACCGGGGATTGGGGGTCACGGAGCATATATCAGCCTTGGGTGGAGGGCCATGCGGCCCCCCTCCCTTTCTATTTAATAAAAAAAAATAGGTCGGGCCCCTGGGGATGTGGTCCCCAAGGAAAGGAGGGCACATAGCCTCCTTTACTAAATAACAAAAAATTGAGGAACCGGCCCCTTTCACCTCTACTCTGCAAACTCGCCTCCTGGTGCGATCTTGGCTGGGGTATGAAGTCCCGGTCACTACTGAGGGTACTTAGGGGCCAACTAGCCCACCAGGTACCTCCAGTAAGCCCCACAGTGAGGGATTGCTGAGAGGTGGTAGGAGGCCATGCCCCTTTTTACACCACTCTGCAAACACGTCTCTTGGTGCAGGAGGCTTGTTTGCAGAGTGGTGGAGAAAGGGGGCATGGCCTGTGACCACCTCTCAGCAATCACACTGTGTGGAGCTGACTGGAGGTAACAGGTAGGCTAGTTGGCTGCTAAGGACCCCCAGCACTGAAGGGGACTTCATTCCCCAACTAAGAGCACGGCAGGAAATGCGTTTGCAGAGTGGTGGAGAAAGGGGGCATGGCCTGCTATAAGAACTTAGCAATCTTGCTGTGTGGGACTTACTGGAGGTAATAGGAGGGGTAGTTGGCCCCCAAGGATGTCCTTGGGGGCCAACTACCCCTTCTGCTACCTCTTGCAAAGCTGGAATGGTCACCTGTTGCTTATTGCTAAATGAGGTTGTTAAATTGGTACTAATGGTGCGCAAACCACTCTTGCCTCTTTCTGCGCCTCTCTTGCCTCTATCTGCATTTCTCTTGCTTCTTTCTGCACTTTTCTTCCTCTTTATGCACTTCTCTTGCCTCTTTCTGTACCTCTCTTGCTTCTTTCTGCACTTCTCTTGCATTTTTCTGTACTTTTCCAGCCTCTTTCTGTACCTTTCTTGCCTCTTTCTGTACCTTTCTTCCTCTTTCTGCAGTCTTCTTGCTTCTTTCTGTACCTCTCTTGCCTCCTTCTGCACCTCTCTTGCTTCTCTCTGCACTTCTCTTGCCTTTTTATGCACCCCTATAGCCTATTTCTGCACTTCTCTTGCTTTTTTCTGCACCTCTCTTGCATCTTTCTGCACTTCTCTTGCTTCTTTTTGCACCTCTCTTGCTTTTTTCTGCACCTCTATTGCGTCTTCCTGCACGTCTTTTGCCTCTTTCTGCCCTTCTCTTGCCTCTTTCTGCACCTCTCTTGCCTCTTTCTGCACCTTGCTTGCTTCTTTCTGCACCTCACTCTCTTCTTTCTGCACCTTTCTTCTTTCAGCCCTTCTCTTGCTTCTTTCTGCACCTTTCTTCCTCTTTCTGTACCTTTTTCCCTCTTTCTGCACCTCTCTTGCTTCTTTCTCAACCTTTCTTCCTCTTTCTGCAATTCTCCTGCCTCTTTCTGCACTGCTCTTTCTCTTTCTGCACCTTTCTTTCTCTTTCTGCACTTTTTGTGCCTCTCTCTTGCCTCTTTCTGCTGGTCTCTTGCCTCTTTCTGCACCTCTCTTGCTTTTTTCTGCACCCCTCTTGCCTCTTTCTGCACCTCTCTTGTCTCTTTCTGCACCACTCTTCCTTCTTTCTGCACCTATCCTGCTTCTTTCTGCACCGTTCCGCTTCTTTATTCACTTCTCTTGCCTCTCTGTGCACCTCTCTTGCCTCTTTCTATAGTTCTCTTGCCTCTTTCTGTACCTCTCTTGCTTCTGCCTGTAACTCTCTTGCCTATTTCTGCACTTTTATTGCCTCTTTCTGCACTTCTCTTGCTTCTTTCTGTGTCTTTCTTCCACTTTCTGTACCTTTCTTCCTCTTTCAGTGCCTATCTTTGTATTTCTGCACCTCTGTAGCTTCTTTATGCACTTCTCTTGCCTCTTTCTGCACTTCTCTTGCCACTTTTTGCACCTCTCTTGCCTCTTTCTGTACCTCTCTTGCCTCTTTCTGCACATTTTGTCCTCTTTCTGCACCTCTCTTGCTTCTTTCTGCACTTCTCTTGCCTCTTTCTGCACATTTCTTGCCTCTTTCTGCACTTCTCTTCTTGCTTCTTTCCACACCTCTCTTGCTTCTTTCTGTACCTCTCTTGCCTCTTTCTGCACCTCACTTGCCTCTTTCTGCACCTAACTGTCTTCTTTCTGTACCTCTCTTGCTTCTTGCTACAATTCTCTTGCTTCTTTTTGCATTTCTCTTGCCTGTTTCTGGACATTTCTTCCTCTTTCTGTCTTTTTTCCTGTTTCTGTACCTCTCTTGCTTCTTTCTGTACCTCTCTTGCTTCTTGCTGCAACTTTCTTCTTCTTTCTGCACTTCTCTTGCCTCTTTCTGCACCTCTCTTGCATCTTTCTGCAGTTCACTTGCCTCTTTCTGCACCTCTCTTGCCTCTTTCTGCAGTTCTCTTTCCTCTTTCTGTACCTCTCTTGCTTCTCTCTGCACCTCTCTTGCTTCTTTCTGCACATCTCCTGCTTTTTTCTGCCCCTCTCTTGCCTCTTGGTGCACCTCACTTGCCTCTTTCTGCACCTCACTCTCTTCTTTCTGTACCTCTCTTGCTGTTTGCTGAAAACCTCTTGCCTCTTTCTGCACTTCTCTTGCCTCTTTCTGCACATTTCTTAGTCTTTCTTCACCTTTCTTCCTCTTTCTGTACCTCTCTTGCTTCTTTCTGCTCCCCTCTTTCTTCTTTCCGCTTCTCTCTTGCTTCTTTATGCAATTCTCTTGCCTCTTTCTGCACCTCTCTTGCCTCTTTTTGTACATTCTTCCTATTTCTGTACCTCTCTTGCTTCTTTCTGCACTTCTCTTGCCTCTTTCTGGACTTCTCTTGCCTCTTTCTGCACATTTCTTAGTCTTTCTTCACCTATCCTGCTTCTTTCTGCACCGTTCCGCTTCTTTCTTCACTTCTCTTGCCTCTCTGTGCACCTCTCTTGCCTCTTTCTATAGTTCTCTTGCCTCTTTCTGCACCTCTCTTGCTTCTGCCTGTAACTCTCTTGCCTATTTCTGCACTTTTATTGCCTCTTTCTGCACTTCTCTTGCTTCTTTCTGTGCCTTTCTTCCACTTTCTGTACCTTTCTTCCTCTTTCAGTGCCTATCTTTGTATTTCTGCACCTCTGTAGCTTCTTTATGCACTTCTCTTGCCTCTTTCTGCACTTCTCTTGCCACTTTCTGCACCTCTCTTGCCTCTTTCTGTACCTCTCTTGCCTCTTTCTGCACATTTTGTCCTCTTTCTGCACCTCTCTTGCTTCTTTCTGCACTTCTCTTGCCTCTTTCTGCACATTTCTTGCCTCTTTCTGCACTTCTCTTCTTGCTTCTTTCCACACCTCTCTTGCTTCTTTCTGTACCTCTCTTGCCTCTTTCTGCACCTCACTTGCCTCTTTCTGCACCTAACTGTCTTCTTTCTGTACCTCTCTTGCTTCTTGCTACAATTCTCTTGCTTCTTTTTGCATTTCTCTTGCCTGTTTCTGGACATTTCTTCCTCTTTCTGTCTTTTTTCCTCTTTCTGTACCTCTCTTGCTTCTTTCTGTACCTCTCTTGCTTCTTGCTGCAACTTTCTTCTTCTTTCTGCACTTCTCTTGCCTCTTTCTGCACCTCTCTTGCATCTTTCTGCAGTTCACTTGCCTCTTTCTGCACCTCTCTTGCCTCTTTCTGCAGTTCTCTTTCCTCTTTCTGTACCTCTCTTGCTTCTCTCTGCACCTCTCTTGCTTCTTTCTGCACATCTCCTGCTTTTTTCTGCTCCTCTCTTGCCTCTTGGTGCACCTCACTTGCCTCTTTCTGCACCCCACTCTCTTCTTTCTGTACCTCTCTTGCTGTTTGCTGAACACCTCTTGCCTCTTTCTGCACTTCTCTTGCCTCTTTCTGCACATTTCTTAGTCTTTCTTCACCTTTCTTCCTCTTTCTGTACCTCTCTTGCTTCTTTCTGCTCCCCTCTTTCTTCTTTCCGCTTCTCTCTTGCTTCTTTATGCAATTCTCTTGCCTCTTTCTGCTCCTCTCTTGCCTCTTTTTGTACATTCTTCCTATTTCTGTACCTCTCTTGCTTCTTTCTGCACTTCTCTTGCCTCTTTCTGGACTTCTCTTGCCTCTTTCTGCACATTTCTTAGTCTTTCTTCACCTCTCTTCCTTCTTTCTGTACCTCTCTTGCTTCTTTCTGTGCTTCTTTTGCCACTTTCTGCACCTCTCATGCTTTTTTCAGCATTTCTCTTGCCACTTTCTACACCTCTCTTGCCTCTTTCTGCACTTCTATTGCCTCTTTCTATACTTCTAGTGCGTCTTTCTGCACATTTCTTGCTTCTTTCTGTGCCTTTTCTACTCTTTCTGCCCCTTTCTTCCTCTTTCTGCACCTTTCTTCCTATTTCTGCACCTCTCGTGCCTCTTTCTGCACTTCTGTTGCCTCTTTCTGCACCTATCTTGCCTCTTTCTGCACCTCTCTTGCCTCTTTCTGTACCTCTCTTGCCTCTTTCTGCACATTACTTCCTCTTTCTGCACCTCTCTTGCTTATTTCTGCACTTCTGTTGCCTCTTTCTGCACCTCTTTCTGCCCCTATCTTGCCTCTTTCTGCACCTCTCTTGCCTCTTTCTGTACCTCTCTTGCTTCTTTCTGCACCCCTCTTGCTTCTTTCCGCTTGTCTCTTGCTTCTTTCTGCAATTCTCTTGCCTCTTTCTGCACCTCTCTTGCCTCTTTTGGTACATTCTTCCTATTGCTGTACTTCTCTTACTTCTTTCTGCACTTCTCTTGCCTCTTTCTCGACTTCTCTTGCCTCTTTCTGCACTTCTCTTGCCATTTTCTGGACTTGTCTTGCTTCTTTCTGTACCTCTCTTCCTTCTATCTGTACCTCTCTTGCTTCTTTCTGTACTTCTTTTGCCACTTTCTGCACCTCTCATGCTTCTTTCTGCACTTCTATTGCCTCTTTCTGTACTTCTATTGCCTCTTTCTGCACCTCTCTTGCTTCTTTCTGTGCCTTTCTTCCTCTTTCTGCCCCTTTCCTCCTCTTTCTGCACCTTTCTTCCTATTTCTGCACCTCTCTTGCTTCTTTCTACACTTTTCTTGCCTCTTTCTGCACTTCTGTTGCCTCTTTCTGTACCTCTTTCTGCACCTATCTTGATTCTTTCTGCACTTCTCTTGCCACTTTCTACACCTTACTTGCCTCTTTCTGCACTTCTATTGCCTTTTTCTGCACTTCTTTTGCTTCTTTCTACACCTCTCTTGCTTCTTTCTGCACCTTTCTTCCTCTTTCTGCCCCTTTCTTCCTCTGTCTGCACCTTTCCTTCTCTCTCTGCACCTCTCTTGCTTCTTTCTGCATCCCTCTTACCTATTTCTGCACCTCTCTTGCTTCTTTTTGCACTTCTCTTGCCTCTTTCTGCACCGCTTTTGCTTCTTTCTGTACCTCTCTTGCTTCTTTCTGTACTTCTCTTGCTTCTTTCTGCTCCTCTCTTGCCTCTTTCTGCACATCTCCTGCCTCTTTCTGAACCTCTCTTGCCTCTTTCTGCACATTTCTTCCTCTTTCTGCACCTCTCTTGCTTCTCTCTGCACTTCTCTTTCTTCTGTGTGCACCTCTCTTGCTTCTTCAAGCACTACTCTTGCCTCTTTCTGCACCCCCTTGCTTCTTTCTACAACTCTCTTGCCTCTTTCTGCACCGGTGTTACCTCTTTATGCACTTCTCTTGCCTCTTTCTGTACCTTTCGTACTCTGTCTGCACCTCTCTTGCTTCTTTCTGCACCCCTCTTGCCTCTTTCTGCACCTCTCTTGCCTCTTCCTGCACCTCTCTTGCTTCTTTCTGTACTTCTGTTGCCTCTTTCTGAACCTGGCTTGCCTCTTTCTGTACCTCTCTTGCCTCTTTCTGCACATTTCTTCCTTTTTCTGCACCTCCCTTGCTTCTTTCTGCACTTCTCTTGCCTCTTTCTGCACTTCTGTTGCCTCGTTCTGCACCTCTCTTGCCCCATTCTGTACCTGTCTTGCCTCCTTCTACTCATTTCTTCCCCTTTCTGCACCTCTCTTGCTTCCTTCTGCACTTCTCTTGCCTCTTTCTGCACTTCTCTTGCCTCTTTCTGCACTTCTCTTCTTGCTTCATTCTGTAACTCTCTTGTTTATTTCTGCACCTCTCTTGCTTCTTTCTGCACTTCTCTTGCCTCTTTCTGCACTTCAATTCTTGCTTCATTCTGTACCTCTCTTGCTTCTTTCTGCACCTCTCTTTCCTCTTTCTGCACCTCACTTGCCTCTTTCTGCACCTCACTCTCTACTTTCTGCAACTCTCTTGCATCTTGCTGAACTTCTCTTGCCTCTTTCTGCACATTTTTTCCTCTTTCTGCACCGTTTTCATCTTTCTGCACCTCTCTTGCTTCTTTCTGCACATCTCTTGCTTCTTTCTGCACATCTCTTGCCTCTTTCTGCACTTCTCTTGCCTCTTTCTGCACCTCTCTTGCCTCTTTCTGCAACTCACTTGCTTCTTTCTGTACCTCACTCTCTTCTTTCTGCACCTCTCTTCTTTCTGTACTTCTCTTGCTTCTTTCTGAGCCTTTCTTCCTCTTTCTTCACCTTTTGTCCTCTTTCTGCACTTCTAGTGCTTCTTTCTGCACCTCTCTTGCTTCTTTCTGTACCTTTCTTCCTCTTTCATCACTTCTCTTCCCTCTTTCTGCACCTCTCTTCCTCTTTATGCACTTTTCTTCCTCTTTCTGCACTTCTCTTGCCTTTCTCTGCACCTCTCTTGCCTCTTTCTGCAGTTCTCTTGCCTCTTTCTGCACCTATCTTGCTTCTCTCTGCACCTCTCTTGCTTCTTTTTGCACGTCTCCTGCTTCTTTCTGCACCTCTATTGCCTCTTTCTGCACCCCACTTGCCTCTTTCTGCACCTCAATCTCTATTTTCTGCTCCTCGCTTGCTTTTTGCTGAAATTCTCTTGCCTCTTTCTGCACTTCTCTTGCCTCTTTCTGCACATTTCTTCATCTTTCTACACCTTTCTTCCCCTTTCTGTACATCTCTTGCTTCTTTCTAGAATTATCTTGCCTCTTTCTGCACTTCTCTTGCATCTTTCTGCACTTCTCTTGCCATTTTCTGGACTTCTCTTGCTTCTTTCTGTACCTCTCTTCCTTCTTTCTGTACCTCTCTTGCTTCTTTATGTACTTCTTTTGCCATTTTCTGCACCTCTCATGCTCCTTTCTGCATTTCTCTTGCAACTTTCTACACCTCTCTTGCCTCTTTCTGCACTTCTATTGCCTCTTTCTGCACTTCTATTGACTCTTTCTGCACCTCTCTTGCTTCTTTCTATACCTTTCTTCCTCTTTCTGCCCCTTTCTTCCTCTTTCTGCACCTTTCTTCCTATTTCTGCACCTCTCTTGCTTCTTTCTGCACTTTTTTTGCCTCTTTCTGCACTTCTATTGCATTTTTCGGCACCTCTTTCTGCACCTATCTTGCCTCTTTCTGCACCTCTCTTGCTTCTTTCTGCACTTCTCTTGCCACTTTCTACACCTTGCTTGCCTTTTTCTGCACTTCTATTGCCTCTTTCTGCACTTCTATTGCCTCTTTCTGCAACTCTCTTGCTTCTTTCTGTGCCTTCCTTCCTCTTTCTGCCCCTTTCTTCCTCTTTCTTCACCTTTCTTCCTCTCTCTGCACCTCTCTTGCTTCTTTCTGCACCCCTCTTGCCTCTTTCTGTACCTCTCTTGCTTCTTTCTGCACTTCTCTTGCCTCATTCTGCACCGCTTTTGCTTCTTTCTGTACCTCTCTTGCTTCTTTCTGTACTTCTCTTGCTTCTTTCTGCTCCTCTCTTGCCTCTTTCTGCACATCTCCTGCCTCTTTCTGAACCTCTCTTGCCTCTTTCTGCACATTTCTTCCTCTTTCTGCACCTCTCTTGCTTCTCTCTGCACTTCTCTTTCTTCTGTGTGCACCTCTCTTGCTTCTTCAAGCACTACTCTTGCCTCTTTCTGCACCTCCCTTGCTTCTTTCTACAACTCTCTTGCCTCTTTCTGCACCGGTGTTACCTCTTTCTGCACTTCTCTTGCCTCTTTCTGTACCTTTCTTACTCTGTCTGCACCTCTCTTGCTTCTTTCTGCACCCCTCTTGCCTCTTTCTGCACCTCTCTAGCCTCTTTCTGCACCTCTCTTGCTTCTTTCTGTACTTCTGTTGCCTCTTTCTGAACCTGGCTTGCCTCTTTCTGTACCTCTCTTGCCTCTTTCTGCACATTTCTTCCTTTTTCTGCACCTCCCTTGCTTCTTTCTGCACTTCTCTTGCCTCTTTCTGCACTTCTGTTGCCTCGTTCTGCACCTCTCTTGCCCCATTCTGTACCTATCTTGCCTCCTTCTACTCATTTCTTCCCCTTTCTGCACCTCTCTTGCTTCCTTCTGCACTTCTCTTGCCTCTTTCTGCACTTCTCTTGCCTCTTTCTGTACTTCTCTTCTTGCTTCATTCTGTAACTCTCTTGCTTCTTTCTGCACCTCTCTTGCCTCTTTCTGTACCTCACTTGCCTCTTTCTGCACCTCACTCTCTTCTTTCTGCAACTCTTTTGCATCTTTCTGAACTTCTCTTGCCTCTTTCTGCACATTTCGTCCTCTTTTCTGCACCGTTTTCATCTTTCTGCACCTCTCTTGCCTCTTTCTGCACCTCACTTGCTTCTTTCTGTACCCCACTCTCTTCTTTCTGCACCTCTCTTCTTTCTGTACTTCTCTTGCTTCTTTCTGAGCCTTTCTTCCTCTTTCTGTGCCCTTTGTCCTCTTTCTGCACTTCAAATGCTTCTTTCTGCACCTTTCTTGCTTCTTTCTGTACCTTTCTTCCTCTTTCTGCACTTCTCTTGCCTCTCTCTGCACCTCTCATGCCTCTTTCTGCAGTTCTCTTGCCTCTTACTGCACCTCTCTTGCCTCTTTCTGCACCTCTCTTGCTTCTCTCTGCACCTCTCGCTTCTTTCTGTACGTCTCCTGCTTCTTTCTACACCTCTCTTGCCTCTTTCTGCTTCTCACTTGCCTCTTTCTGCACCTCACTCTCTATTTTCTGTTACTCTCTTGCTTTTTGCTGAAATTCTCTTGCCTCTTTCTGAACTTCTCTTGCCTCTTTCTGCACATTTCTTCGTCTTTCTACACCTTTCTTCCTCTTTCTGTACCTCTCTAAATTCTTTCTACAATTCTCTTGCCTCTTTCTGCACTTCTCTTGCCTCTTTCTGCACTTCTCTTGCCATTTTCTAGACTTCTCTTGCTTCTTTCTGTACCTCTCGTCCTTCTTTCTGTACCTCTCTTGCTTCTTTCTGCACTTCTTTTGCCACTTTCTGCACCTCTTGTACTTCTTTCTGCACCTTTCTTCCTCTTTCTGCAGTTCTCTACTTTCCTTTGGCACTGCTCTTGCCTCTTTCTGCACCTCTCTTGCTTCTTTATGCACATCTCTTGCCTCCTTCTGTACTTCTATGGCCTCTTTCTGCACTTCTCAAGCTTCTTTCTGTGCCTTTCCTCTTCTTTCTGCCCCTTTCTTCCTCTTTCTTCCTATTTCTGTACCTCTTTCTGAACTTCTCTTGCCTCTTTCTGCACATTTCGTCCTCTTTTCTGCACCGTTTTTCATCTTTCTGCACATCTCTTGCTTCTTTCTGCACATCTCTTGCCTCTTTCTGCACTTCTCTTGCCTCATTCTGCACCTCTCTTGCCTCTTTCTGCACCTCACTTGCTTCTTTCTGTACCTCACTCTCTTCTTTCTGCACCTCTCTTCTTTCTGTACTTTTCTTGCTTCTTTCTGAGCCTTTCTTCCTCTTTCTGTGCCCTTTGTCCTCTTTCTGCACTTCTAATGCTTCTTTCTGCACCTTTCTTGCTTCTTTCTGTACCTTTCTTCCTCTTTCTGCACTTCTCTTGCCTCTCTCTGCACCTCTCTTGCCTCTTTCTGCAGTTCCATTGCGTCTTTCTGCACCTCTCTTGCCTCTTTCTGCACCTCTCTTGCTTCTCTCTGCACCTCTCGCTTCTTTCTGTAAGTCTCCTGCTTCTTTCTGCATCTCTCTTGCCTCTTTCTGCTTCTCACTTGCCTCTTTCTGCACCTCACTCTCTATTTTCTGTTACTCTCTTGCTTTTTGCTGAAATTCTCTTGCCTCTTTCTGAACTTCTCTTGCCTCTTTCTGCACATTTCTTCGTCTTTCTACACCTTTCTTCCTCTTTCTGTACCTCTCTAAATTCTTTCTACAATTCTCTTGCCTCTTTCTGCACTTCTCTTGCCTCTTTCTGCACTTCTCTTGCCATTTTCTAGACTTCTCTTGCTTCTTTCTGTACCTCTCGTCCTTCTTTCTGTACCTCTCTTGCTTCTTTCTGCACTTCTTTTGCCACTTTCTGCACCTCTTGTACTTCTTTCTGCACCTTTCTTCCTCTTTCTGCAGTTCTCTACTTTCCTTTGGCACTGCTCTTGCCTCTTTCTGCACCTCTCTTGCTTCTTTATGCACATCTCTTGCCTCCTTCTGTACTTCTATGGCCTCTTTCTGCACTTCTCAAGCTTCTTTCTGTGCCTTTCCTCTTCTTTCTGCCCCTTTCTTCCTCTTTCTTCCTATTTCTGTACCTCTTTCTGAACTTCTCTTGCCTCTTTCTGCACATTTCGTCCTCTTTTCTGTACCGTTTTCATCTTTCTGCACATCTCTTGCTTCTTTCTGCACATCTCTTGCCTCTTTCTGCACTTCTCTTGCCTCATTCTGCACCTCTCTTGCCTCTTTCTGCACCTCACTTGCTTCTTTCTGTACCTCACTCTCTTCTTTCTGCACCTCTCTTCTTTCTGTACTTTTCTTGCTTCTTTCTGAGCCTTTCTTCCTCTTTCTGTGCCCTTTGTCCTCTTTCTGCACTTCTAATGCTTCTTTCTGCACCTTTCTTGCTTCTTTCTGTACCTTTCTTCCTCTTTCTGCACTTCTCTTGCCTCTCTCTGCACCTCTCTTGCCTCTTTCTGCAGTTCCATTGCGTCTTTCTGCACCTCTCTTGCCTCTTTCTGCACCTCTCTTGCTTCTCTCTGCACCTCTCGCTTCTTTCTGTAAGTCTCCTGCTTCTTTCTGCATCTCTCTTGCCTCTTTCTGCTTCTCACTTGCCTCTTTCTGCACCTCACTCTCTATTTTCTGTTACTCTCTTGCTTTTTGCTGAAATTATCTTGCCTCTTTCTGAACTTCTCTTGCCTCTTTCTACACATTTCTTCGTCTTTCCACACCTTTCTTCCTCTTTCTGTACCTCTCTAAATTCTTTCTACAATTCTCTTGCCTCTTTCTGCACTTCTCTTGCCTCTTTCTGCACTTCTCTTGCCATTTTCTGGACTTCTCTTGCTTCTTTCTGTACCTCTCTTCCTTCTTTCTGTACCTCTCTTGCTTCTTTCTGCACTTCTTTTGCCACTTTCTGCACCTCTTGTACTTCTTTCTGCACCTTTCTTCCTCTTTCTGCAGTTCTCTACTTTCCTTTAGCACTGCTCTTGCCTCTTTCTGTACCTCTCTTGCTTCTTTATGCACATCTCTTGCCTCCTTCTGTACTTCTCTGGCCTCTTTCTGCACTTCTCAAGCTTCTTTCTATGCCTTTCCTCTTCTTTCTGCCCCTTTCTTCCTCTTTCTTCCTATTTCTGTACCTCTCTTGCTTCTTTCTGCACTTCTCTTGCCTCTTTCTACACTTCTTTTGCCTCTTTCTGCACCTCTTTCTGCACCTATCTTGCCTCTTTCTGTTCATTTCTTCTTCTCTCTGTACTGCTCATGCTTCTTTCTGCACCCCTCTTTGCCTCTTTCTGCACCTCCCTTGCTTCTTTCCACACTTCTTTTGCCTCTTTCTGCACCGCACTTGCTTCTTTCTGTACCTCTCTTGCTTCTTTCTGCACTTCTCTTGCTTCTTTCTGCTCCTCTCTTGCCTCTTTCTGCACTTCTCCTGCCTATTTCTGAAACTCACTTGCCTCTTTCTGCACATTTCTTCCTCTTTCTGCACCTCTTTTGCTTCTCTCTGCACTTCTCTTTCTTCTGTGTGCACCTCTCTTGCTTCTTCATGTACTACTCTTCCCTCTTTCTGCACCTCCCTTGCTTCTTTCTGCAACTCTCTTGCCTCTTTCTGCACCTGTGTTACCTCTTTCTGCACTTCTCTTGCCTGTTTCTGCACCTTTCTTCCTCTTTCTGCACCTCTATTTCTTCTTTCTGCACCTCTCTTGCTTCTTTCTGCACTTCTCTTGCTTCTTTCTGTACATCTCTTGCTTCTTTCTGTGCCCCTCTTGTCTCTTTCTGCAATTCTCCTGCCTCTTTCTGAACTTCTCTTGCTTCTTTCTGCACATTTCTTCCTCTTTCTGCACCTCTCTTGCTTCTCTCTGCACTTCTCTTTCTTCTGTGTGCACCTCTCTTGCCTCTTCCTGTACCTCTCTTGCCTCTTTCTGTACTTCTGTTGCCTCTTTCTGAACCTGTCTTGCCTCTTTCTGTACCTCTCTTGCATCTTTCTGCACTTCTCTTGCCTCTTTCCGTACTTCTGTTGCCTCTTTCTGCACCTCTCTTGCCCCAATCTGCACCTGTCTTGCCTATTTCAGCACATTTCTTCCTCTTTCTGCCCCTCCCTTGCTTCTTTCTGCACTTCTCTTGCCTCTTTCCGTACTTCTGTTGCCTCTTTCTGCACCTCTCTTGCCCCATTCTGCACCTGTCTTGCCTATTTCAGCACATTTCTTCCTCTTTCTGCACCTCTCTTGCTTCTTTATGCACATCTCTTGCCTCCTTCTGTACTTCTATGGCCTCTTTCTGCACTTCTCAAGCTTCTTTCTGTGCCTTTCCTCTTCTTTCTGCCCCTTTCTTCCTCTTTCTTCCTATTTCTGTACCTCTCTTGCTTCTTTCTGCACTTCTCTTGCCTCTTTCTACACTTCTTTGCCTCTTTCTGCACCTCTTTCTGCACCTATCTTGCCTCTTTCTGTTCATTTCTTCTTCTCTCTGTACTGCTCATGCTTCTTTCTGCACCCCTCTTTGCCTCTTTCTGCACCTCCCTTGCTTCTTTCCACACTTCTTTTGCCTCTTTCTGCACCGCACTTGCTTCTTTCTGTACCTCTCTTGCTTCTTTCTGCACTTCTCTTGCTTCTTTCTGCTCCTCTCTTGCCTCTTTCTGCACTTCTCCTGCCTATTTCTGAAACTCACTTGCCTCTTTCTGCACATTTCTTCCTCTTTCTGCACCTCTCTTGCTTCTCTCTGCACTTCTCTTTCTTCTGTGTGCACCTCTCTTGCTTCTTCATGTACTACTCTTCCCTCTTTCTGCACCTCCCTTGCTTCTTTCTGCAACTCTCTTGCCTCTTTCTGCACCTGTGTTACCTCTTTCTGCACTTCTCTTGCCTGTTTCTGCACCTTTCTTCCTCTTTCTGCACCTCTATTTCTTCTTTCTGCACCTCTCTTGCTTCTTTCTGCACTTCTCTTGCTTCTTTCTGTACATCTCTTGCTTCTTTCTGTGCCCCTCTTGTCTCTTTCTGCAATTCTCCTGCCTCTTTCTGAACTTCTCTTGCTTCTTTCTGCACATTTCTTCCTCTTTCTGCACCTCTCTTGCTTCTCTCTGCACTTCTCTTTCTTCTGTGTGCACCTCTCTTGCCTCTTCCTGTACCTCTCTTACCTCTTTCTGTACTTCTGTTGCCTCTTTCTGAACCTGTCTTGCCTCTTTCTGTACCTCTCTTGCATATTTCTGCACTTCTCTTGCCTCTTTCCGTACTTCTGTTGCCTCTTTCTGCACCTCTCTTGCCCCAATCTGCACCTGTCTTGCCTATTTCAGCACATTTCTTCCTCTTTCTGCCCCTCCCTTGCTTCTTTCTGCACTTCTCTTGCCTCTTTCCGTACTTCTGTTGCCTCTTTCTGCACCTCTCTTGCCCCATTCTGCACCTGTCTTGCCTATTTCAGCACATTTCTTCCTCTTTCTGCACCTCTCTTGCTTCTTTCTGCACTTCTCTTGCCTCTTTCTGCACATCTCTTGCCTCTTTCTGCACTTCTCTTCTTGATTCATTCTGTACCTTTCTTGCTTCTTTCTGCACCTCTCTTGCCTCTTTCTGCACCTCACTTGCCTCTTTCTGCACCTCTTTTGCATCTTGCTGCAATTCTCTTGCCTCTTTCTACACTTCTCTTGCCTCTTTCTGCACATATATTCCTCTTTCTGTACCTTTTCCATCTTTCTGTACCCCTCTTGCTTCTTTCTGCACATCTCGTGCTACTTTCTGCTCCTCTCTTGCTTCTTTCTGTACCTCACTCTCTTCTTTCTGCACCTCTCTTCTTTCTGTACTTCTCTTAGTTCTTTCTGAGCCTTTCTTCCTCTTTCTGTGCCTTTTGTCCTCGTTCTGCACTTCTATTGCTTCTTTCTGCACCTCTCTTGCTTCTTTCTGTAGCTTTCTTCCTCTTTCATAACTTCTCTTCCCTCTTTCTGCACCTTTCTTCCTCTTTATGCACTTTTCTTCCTCTTTCTGAACTTCTCTTGCCTCTCTCTGCACCTCTCTTGCCTCTTTCTGCACCTCTCTTGTTTCTCTCTGCACCTCTCTTGCTTCTTTCTGCACGTCTCCTGCTCCTTTCTGCAGCTCTCTTGCCTCTTTCTGCACCTCACTTGCCTCTTTCTGCACCTCACTCTCTTCTTTCTGTACCTCTCTTGCTTTTTGCTGAAATTCTCTAACCTCTTTCTGCACTTCTCTTGCCTCTTTCTGCACATTTCTTCATCTTTCTGCACCTTTCTTCCTCTTTCTGTACCCCTCTTGCTTCTTTCTGCTTCTCTCTTGCTTCTTTCTGCAATTCTCTTGCCTCTTTCTGCACTTCTCTTGCCTCTTTCTGCACTTCTCTTGCCATTTTCTGGACTTCTCTTGCTTATTTCTGTACCTCTCTTCCTTCTTTCTGCACCTCTCTTGCTTCTTTCTGCACTTCTCTTGCCTCTTTCTGCACCTCTCTTGCTTCTTTCTGCACTTCTCTTGCCTCCTTCTGCACTTCTATGGCCTCTTTCTGCACTTCTCTTGCTTCTTTCTGCACCTTTCTTACTCTTTCGGCATCCTTCTTCCTATTCTGCACCTCTTTTGCTTCTTTCTGCACTTCTCTTGCCTCTTTCCACACTTCTGTTGCATCTTTCTGCACCTCTCTTGCTTATTTCTGCACTTCTCTTGCTTCTTACTGCACCTATCTTGCCTCTTTCTGCGCCTTTTGTCCTCGTTCTGCACTTCTATTGCTTCTTTCTGCACCTCTCTTGCTTCTTTCTGTACCTTTCTTCCTCTTTCTTCACTTCTCTTCCATCTTTCTGCACCTCTCTTCCTCTTTATGCACTTTTCTTCCTCTTTCTGCACTTCTCTTGCCTCTGCCTGCACCTCTCTTGCCTCTTTCTGCAGTTCTCTTGCCTCTTTCTGCACCTCTCTTGCTTCTCTCTGCACCTCTCTTGCTTCTTTCTGCACGTCTCCTGCTTCTTTCTGCACCTCTCTTGCCTCTTTCTGCACTTCTCTTGCCTCTTTCTGCACATTTCTTCATCTTTCTGCACCTTTCTTCCTCTTTCTGTACCCCTCTTGCTTCTTTCTGCTTCTCTCTTGCTTCTTTCTGCAATTCTCTTGCATCTTTCTGCACTTCTCTTGCCTCTCTCTGCACTTTTCTTGCCATTTTCTGGAATTCTCTTGCTTCTTTCTGTACCTCTCTTCCTTCTTTCTGTACCTCTCGCTTCTTTCTGCACTTCTTTTGCCACTTTCTGCACCTCTCGTACTTCTTTCTGCACCTTTCTTCCTTTTTCTACAGTTCTCTTGTTTCTTTCAGCACTTCTCTTGCCTCTTTCTGCACCTCTCTTGCCTTTTTCTGCACTTCTCTTGCCTCTTTCTGCACTTCTATTGCCTCTTTCTGTACTTCTCTTGCTTCTTTCTGTGCCTTTCTTCCTCTTTCTGCACCTTTCTTCCTCTTTCTGCGCCTTTCTTCCTATTTCTGCACCTCTCTTGCTTCTTTCTGCACTTCTCTTGTCTCTTCTGCACTTCTGTTGCCTCTTTCTGCACTTCTGTTGCCTCTTTATGCACCTCTTTCTACACCTATCTTGCCTCTTTCTGTATATTTCTTCTTCCCTCTGTACCTCTCTTGCTTCTTTCTGCATCCCTCTTGCCTCTTTCTGCAACTCTCTTGCTTCTTTCTGCACTTCTTTTGTCTCTTTCAGCACCGCTCTTGCTTCTTTCTGTACCTCTCTTACTTCTCTTGCTTCTTTCTGCTCCTCTCTTGCCTCTTTCTGCACTTTTAATGCCTATTTCTGAACCTCTCTTGCCTTTTTCTGCACATTTCTTCCTCTTTCTGCACCTCTCTTGCTTCTCTCTGCACTTCTCTTTCTTCTGTGTGCACCTCTCTTGCTTCTTCAAGCACTACTCTTGCCTCTTTCTGCACCTCCCTTGCTTCTTTCTGCAACTCTCTTGTCTCTTTCCGCACCTGTGTTACCTCTTTCTGTGCTTCTCTTGCCTCTTTCTGCACCTTTCTTCCTCTTTCTGCACCTCTATTTCTTCTTGCTGCACCTCTCTTGCTTCTTTCTGCACTTCTCTTGCTTCTTTCGGTACCTCTCTTGCTTCTTTCTGTACCCCTCTTAACTCTTTCTGCAATTCTCTTGCCTATTTCTGTACCTCTCTTTCTTCTTTCTGCACCTTTCTTTCTTCTTTCTGCACTTCTCTTGCTTCATTCTGCACCTCTCTTGCTTCTTTTTGTACCCCCTTGCCTCTTTCTGCAATTCTCTTGCTTCTTTCTGCACTTCTCTTGCCTCTTTCTGCACTTCACTTGCCTCTTTCTGCACTTCTCTTGCCTCTTTCTGCACTTATCTTTCCCTTTTCTGCACCTCTCTTGCTTCTTTCCGCAATTTTATTGCCTCTTTCTGCACTTCTCTTACCTTTTTCTGCACCCCTTTCTTCTTTCTGCAATTCTTTTGCCTCTTTCTGCACTTCTGTTGCTTCTTTCTGCACCTCTCTTGCTTCTTTCTGCACTCATCTTGCTTCTTTTTGCACCTCTCTTGCTTCTTTCTGCACCCCTCTTGCTTCTTTCTGCACCTCTCTTGCTTCTTTCTGCACTGCTCTTGCCTCTTTCTGCACTTCACTTGCATCTTTCTGCACTTTTCTTGCCTCTTTCTGCACTTCTCTTGCCCCTTGATGCACATTTATTCTTCTTTCCGTACCTCTCTTGCTTCTTTCATCACTTCCCTTGCCTCTCTTTGCACCTCTCTTACCTCTTTCTGCACTTCTCTTGCCTCTTTCAGCACCTCTCTTGCCTCTTTCTGCACATTTCATCGTCTTTTTTTACCTCTCTTGCTTTTTTCTGTACTTCCCTTGCTTCTTTCTGCACCTCTCTCGTACTTTTTTCTGCACCCTTCTTTCCTCTTTCTATACCTCTCTTGCCTCTTTCTGCATCCCTCTTGCCTCTTCCTGCACCCCTCTTCTTTCTGCAACTCTCTTGCTTCTTTCTGCAATTCTCTTGCCTCTTTCTGTACTACTCTTGATTCTTTCTGCACATTTCTTCCACTTTCTGCACTTCTCTTGCCTCTTTACAGGGACTTTTATAGTTAGGAATTAGAGATGTCATCAGTGATATCATCAGTGATGTCACTGACCATGTCATGAGTGACGTAATATGTGGCATCATAAGCAGAGCATTGCGGGTGCACAAGTTATAGTTAGCTCAGCTAACTATAACAGCTGAATTTCTCTGGTTTTGTGTGAGTGAAGTGTCAGTCTAACTATAAAGTCCCTGTAACCTTTGTTTTTTTCAGTGAATATCTAAGGTTTTTTAAATGATAATTCCTAACTATAACATCCCTGAATCCTGTGTTTTTTACAGTGAAAAAAAGAAAATATAAATACATATTTGACAAAGGCTGTCTACAGCCGAAACACGTCAGGACGGACATCGTGCCATGACTAAAAAATAAAAAGTATATGCTACTTACCGGGAGTGCCTGCATTTGCTCTTCATTGAGGGGTTGCTGTAAGATATATATATATATATATATATATATATATATATATATATATATATATATATATATATATAATCCAACAATTGATTAATGACACAGCACTCTCCTTGGCTTAAATCAGATTCTTTTATTTCGACCATTCCTCTCCTCCTCCTACGCGTTTCGAACACAAAGTTCTTGATCACGGTAGTACTCGGAGTCCCTCTTCACTTTTAGCTATTTATACCAAGTCACCACTGATACCCGCAATGAAGCATTATGGGATTGGTAGTCTTTAAAAATAAGCCGGTTTTCTAAACCGCTCTTGTGACAGTATTATAGCTTTGGATTGGTAAAATACCATCCAAGCCAACCGTCAGGTAATACTGTGCCTGGAGTGGTAAAAGGCTTTGGACATTTTACAGCTCGGCAGGGATAGCACTGTGCTAATCCTATGCTTAAAGACTTTGCTGTAAAAATGGCAAAAGACTTTGTCCCTTTCTATGTCGGCGTGGATAGCACTGCGCTAATCCTATGCTTAAAAACTTTGATAGAAAAACAGACATTTGAGGTGTGCAAATTTAGAGTGTCGCTGGTGTTGAGAGTGCTCTTACTGGAGCTGCTTTCCACCTAAACTTGAGAACTACCCAGAGTTCTCTGCTTCTGTTTTTGCATAATTTATTCGTCACTCTATCCCGGAAAGGGTTTTGTTTTGATATGTATATATATATATATATATGTAAGATGCTCGTTATTTACAAATCCTCTCCGTAGGGATATAAATGAGAGCAGACCCAAATTCTGTGCAGATTCAGTTTCAGTTTATTACAACAAAGAGACTGTGCGCCATGACGCGTTTCGGCAGATCCCTGCCTTGATCACATGATATATATATCTCACAAAAACAAGGTTGCCCTCTTAGAGATGCCACTCACGCTGGGGAAAACACACAATTGCTGCCGGTGGCCGTCAAGTCAGCGCTCCCCTCGTTTCTCTTCACTGAAGCAAAACGCGTTTCAAACATGACTGCTCTTGATCACTGGCAAATGGGCAACTCACGGAGACAGCAATCTTTTGGGAACACCTGATTTATTTTGTTATGTGAGTCCTGCCCCAGTGGGCGTTAACATAGATAGCATTGTGGTTACTGTAGTCCACGAGGCTCATCGTTCCTTTTTATAACCCCAGTGGGTGTTGCTTTCTTCGTGCCGATAATAGCCCCAATAACATATAAAAAATGTCAAAACCCCAAAAGAAATGATGGGTTAGAAACGATGAAGGTGCACCAGCGCTCCTGCCAATATGTACCAGCTGCTCAGGTCCACTGCGTTCTGTTCGCCAGGCTCGCGGTTCCGAGCTCAGCAGAACCGCCTTACATGCGGTGGGGCATCTCCGTGGCTGGACAAGCCGCTAAATTCCACAAAAACAAGGTTGCCCTCTTACAGATGCCACTCACGCTGGAGAAAGCACACAATTGCTGCCGGTGGCCGTCAAGTCAGCGCTCCCCCTCGTTTCTCTTCACTGAAGCCAAACGCATTTCAAGCATGACTGCTCTTGATCACTGGCAAATGGGAAACTCACGGAGAAGGCAATCTTTTGGGAACACCTGATTTATTTTGTTATGTGAGTCCCACCCCAGTAGGCGTTAACATAGATATCATTGTGGTTACCGTAGTCCACGAGACTCATCGTTCCTTTTTATAACCCCAGTGGGTGTTGCTTTCTTCGTGCCTATAATAGCCCCAATAACATATAAAAAATGTCAAAACCCCAAAAGAAATGATGGGTTAGAAACGATGAAGGTGCACCAGCGCTCCTGCCAATATGTACCAGCAGCTCAGGTCCCCTGCGTTCTGTTCGCCAGGCTCGCGGTTCCGAGCTCAGCAGAACCGCCTTTCATGCGGTAAGGCATCTCCGCAGCTGGATAAGCCGCTAAATTCCACAAAAACAAGGTTGCCCTCTTAGAGATGCCACTCACGCTGGGGAAAACACACAATTGCTGCCGGTGGCCGTCAAGTCAGCGCTCCCCCTCGTTTCTCTTCACTGAAGCCAAACGCTTTTCAAGCATGAGTGCTCTTGATCACTGGCAAATGGGCAACTCACTGAGACAGCAATCTTTTGGGAAAACCTGATTTATTTTGTTATTGAGTCCCGCCCCAGTGGACGTTAACATAGATAGCATTGTGGTTACTGTAGTCCACGAGACTCATCGTTCCATTTTATAACCCCAGTGGGTGTTGCTTTCTTCATGCCGATAATAGCCCCAATAACGTATAAAAAATGTCAAAACCCCAAAAGAAATGATGGGTTAGAAACGATGAAGGTGCACCAGCGCTCCTGCCAATATGTACCAGCAGCTCAGGTCCCCTGCGTTCTGTTCGCCAGACTCGCGGCTCCGAGCTCAGCAGAACCGCCTTTCATGCAGTGGGGCATCTCTGCGGCTGGACAAGCCGCTAAATTCCACAAAAACAAGGTTGCCCTCTTAGAGATCCCACTCACGCTGGAGAAAACACACAATTGCTGCCGGTGGCCGTCAAGTCAGCGCTCCCCCTCATTTCTCTTCACTGAAGCCAAACGCGTTTCAAGCATGACTGCTCTTGATCACTGGCAAATGGGCAACTCACCGAGACAGCAATCTTTTGGGAACACCTGATTTATTTTGTTATGTGAGTTCCGCCCCAGTGGGCGTTAACATAGATAGCATTGTGGTTACTGAAGTCCACGAGACTCATCGTTCCATTTTATAACCCCAGTGGGTGTTGCTTTCTTCGTGCCAATAATAGTCCCAATAACATATAAAAAATGTCAAAACCCCAAAAGAAATTATGGGTTAGAAACGATGAAGGTGCACCAGCGCTCCTGCCAATATGTACCAGCAGCTCAGGTCCCCTGCGTTCTGTTCGCCAGGCTCGCGGTTCCGAGCTCAGCAGAACCGCCTTTCATGCGGTGGGGCATCTCCACGGCTGGACAAGCCGCTAAATTCCACGAAAACAAGGTTGCCCTCTTAGAGATGCCACTCACGCTGGGGAAAACACACAATTGCTGCCGGTGGCCGTCAAGTCTGCCCTCCCCCTCGTTCCTCTTCACTGAAGCCAAACGCATTTCAAGCATGACTGCTCTTGATCACTGGCAAATGGACAACTCACGGAGACAGCAATCTTTTGGGAATACCTGATTTATTTTGTTATGTGTGTCCCGCCCCAGTGGGCGTTAACATAGATAGCATTGTGGTTACTGTAGTCCACGAGACTCATCGTTCCTTTTTATAACCCCAGTGGGTGTTTCTTTCTTCGTGCCGATAATAGCCCCAATAACATATAAAAAATGTCAAAACCCCAAAAGAAATGATGGGTTAGAAACGATGAAGGTGCACCAGCGCTGCTGCCAATATGTACCAGCAGCTCAGGTCCCCTGTGTTCTGTTCGCCAGGCTCGCGGTTCCGAGCTCAGCAGAACCGCCTTTCATGTGGTGGGGCATCTCGGCGGCTGGACAAGCCGCTAAATTCCACAAAAACAAGGTTGCCCTCTTAGAGATGCCACTCACGCTGGGGAAAACACACAATTGCTGACGGTGGCTGTCAAGTCAGCGCTCCCCCTCATTTCTCTTCACTGAAGCCAAATGCGTTTCAAGCATGACTGCTCTTGATCACTGGCAAATGGGCAATTCACGGAGACAGCAATGTTTTGGGAATACCTGATTTATTTTGTTATGTGAGTCCCGCCCCAGTGGGCGTTAACATAGATAGCATTGTGGTTACTGTAGTCCACGAGGCTCATCGTTCCTTTTTATAACCCCAGTGGGTGTTGCTTTCTTCGTGCCGATAATAGCCCCAATAACATATAAAAAATGTCAAAACCCCAAAAGAAATGATGGGTTAGAAACGATGAAGGTGCACCAGTGCTCCTGCCAATATGTACCAGCAGCTCAGGTCCCCTGCGTTCTGTTCGCCAGGCTCGCGGCTCCGAGCTCAGCAGAACCGCCTTTCATGCAGTGGGGCATCTCCGCGGCTGGACAAGCCGCTAAATTCCACAAAAACAAGGTTGCCCTCTTAGAGATGCCACTCACGCTGGAGAAAACACACAATTGCTGCCGGTGGCCGTCAAGTCAGCGCTCCCCCTCGTTTCTCTTCACTGAAGCCAAACACGTGAGAAACGAGGGGGACCGCTGACTTGATGGCCACCGGCAGCAATTGTGTGTTTTCCCCAGCGTGAGTGGCATCTTTAAGAGGGCAACCTTGTTTTTGTGATATATATATATATATATATATATATATATATATATATATATATATATATATATATATATTCACTGAAAAAACCATAGGTTTTAGGGACAGTTATAGTTAGTTGGACATTTCACTCGTACAAAACCCGTGAAATTCCCCCGTTATAGTTAGTTCAGCTAACTATAACTCGCGCCCCGCAATGCACTGCTGATGACGTCACATATTACATCACTCATTACATGGTCAGTGACATCACTGATGACATCACTGATGACATCTCAAATGACATCACTGATGACATCATGCAGTGACTGTGTTTCTGTAAAGTTTAAATATTTTTAATATATATAGGAAAAGACGTATTGAAGAATGAGTGGGTGTATAAGTGTCTGTATGGATGATTTAGTAGGTGCGTGACTGACTCTATAAGTGAGTGATTTAACATATCTTACTGAATGCATGGGTTAGTGACTAAACTGGGTGAATGTCTGTATCCGTCTGTCTGTTGCTGTGTAAGTGGCTGCATGTGTTTGTGAATAGCTACATGAGTGTCTATATGAGTTATTGAATGGTTGTCTGAGTATCTGTATGGGTGCCTGAGTGTTTGTGTGGGAGGGGTGTGTGCGACTCTGTGCATAGATGTGTGAGTGGGTGATTCACTGGGTGGATGGTTTCAAGAGTGCATCTGTGATAGACTGTATGGGTGGGTAAGTGTGTGTAAGAGTGTGTTAGTGAGTGAATGTATGTCCCAGTGGTACATGTGTGACTAACTACATATGTGAAAGGCAGTATATATGTGTGTTGGAGTATATAAATAGCTATAAGCGAGAGTGAGTGATTGTGATAGTGGCTGTATGGATGAGTGTGTGCTTGTATCAGTGATTGTATAAGAGCGTAACAATGTGCTAGTATTTGTATGATTAAGTGAGCTGGTGTGTGTATAACTGTATAGGTGAGTAAATGGCAGTGTGTTTAATTATTTGCATGACTGACTATGTGTGTGAGTACCTCTATGGATGAGTGGTGGTGTTTGAGTGTCTATATAGGAGTAAGAGTGCATATGATAGTCCTGTACTGAGTGACCATAAGTATGAGTGACTTTTACGGGTGAGTGAGTGGATGTGTGTGTGTAGACCTAAGAATCAGTGAGTGGGTATGTAGTTATTGGTGTTGGAGTGTCTATGGTTTTGCGAATGGCAGTCTGTAATTTAGAGTGGGTGTATCAAAGGTTATATTAGGGTGTGAGGAGGTGCATCAGATTATCACGTGGATGATGTCATCAGTGATGTCATCAGTGATGTCATTTGAGATGTCATCAGTGATGTCATCAGTGATGTCACTGACCATGTCATGAGTGATGTAATATGTGACGTCATCAGCAGTGCATTGCGAGGCGCGAGTTATAGTTAGCTGAACTAACTATAACGGGGGAATATCACGGGTTTTGTACGAGTGAAATGTCCAACTAAGTATAACTGTCCCTAAAACCTATGGTTTTTTCAGTGAATTTCAAAGGTTTGTTAAATGCTAATTTCTAACTATAACGTGTCTGAAACCTATGTTTTTTTCTGTGAATTTCAAAGGTTTTTTAAATGCTAATTTCTAACTATAACGCCCCTAAAACCTATGGTTTTTTCAGTGAATTTCAAAGGTTTTGTAAATGACAATTTTTAAATGTATTAATTGTTATATTTATTTTTTGATACTGATTTACTACATTTTTTAAAACTATTTATTTTTAGATATTTTATTTATTAAATTACATTGTAATTACATTATACATTACATTACAAAATATACTTTCTCAGAATGAATCACTTTAGTTTAAATAGTTTGCAAATAGGCAATAGAGTTTTAAGTACAGTAGTTACAGTTGTTGCAATGGGCAACACAATTTCAAACACAATGCAACATTGACCTCAATGTGAATTTCTAGTTAAATGCAATTAGTTACTTTATGGATTACTTTTCTAACCACAGGACTGGATCCTAGATTCAGTCCTGGGACATCTCCTGTAAACAGTTGAGTAAAAGCGTTTTGGTTACAGTAGTGATTTTTAAGGAATATTATTGTATTTTAAAAGTTGACACAGAAACTTTTTCACATAGAATCACCAATGTTATCCTATGGGAGGAAATTCACTTAGCAGGTAAGTAGTGTTATCGTTACTTTTTCTTACTCAGTGTTGGATCCTGGATCCAGCACTGGTGCATCTCCTGTAAACAGTTGAAAGAATGCGTTTAAGTCATACAGGCGATTTTTAAGGAATATTTGTAATTTGTGAAAATCGACACTTTGAAACTTTTCTGCTGAAAACCAGACAATGGATTCCTATGGAAGGAAATATAAGTTACTGGTAAGTACGGTTAGAATTACTTTTCAGGATCAGTACTGGGCTGAAAGATGCAGCACTGAGGTCTCTCCTGATAACAGGTGAGTAAATCGGAATCCGTATTTCGGCTGATTTTAGAGGAATATTATAAAGTTCCAAATCTGCACACTTAGAAGAATTTCCAAGTGAAACCAGTCAATGTTAGCCTATGGAAGGAAATTCAAGTTACTGGTAAGTACGGTTAGAATTACTTTTCAGGACCAGTACTGGGCTGAAAGATGCAGCACTGAGGTCTCTCCTGATAACAGGTGAGTAAATCGGAATTCGCATTTCGGCTGATTTTAGAGGAATATTTGCACAATGGTGAAGGGAGGGGCGGGGCCTGAGGTGACATCTGTGCAAACGCGCCCCGTGGCGCGTTTTAAGTTGGGGATTAAGTCCCCTTGAATCATGAGGGTCCCTGGGGGCCAACCAGCCCACCAGGAACCTCCAGTATGCGCCAGGGGCTGCGTTGCAGAGACGTGTACAGAGGCCACACCCCTTTTACACCTCTCTGCAACGCAGCTCTGTGGTGCTTTCTGGACGTACCTGTTGGGCTAGTTGGCCCCCAGGGACCCTCAGGATTGAAGGTGATTTAATTCCCCATCTTAAAACACGCCACAGGGCCTGTTTGCACACATGTCACCTGAAGCCCCGCCCCCTCCCTTCACCACTGTGCAAACGCGCAGCGTGGCGCGTTTTAAGTTGGGGGATTAAGTCCCCTTGAATCCTGAGGGTCCCTGGAGTCCAACTAGCCCACTATGTACTTCCAAAAAGCGCCACAGAGCTGCGTTGCAGAGAGGTGTAAAAAGGGCGTGGCCTCTGTACACCTCTCTGCAACGCAGCCCCCTGGTGCATACTGGAGGTTCCTGGTGGGCTAGTTTGCCCCCAGGGACCACCAGTATTCAAGGGGAATTACTTCCCCTTCTCAAAACGCGCCAGGGAGCGCGTTTGCAGAGTGCTGCAGGGGGGGGGGCCTCCGGCACGATGGCGGTCTTTTTTTTTTTTTTTGATTGGGGGGGGCTGCGTGGCCCCCCTTCCCTCAGCCACTTTTTGCCCCGGGGACCCCATGGATTGGCCTGAGGATTTTTTTTTTTTAAATAAAATTTTAAAAACGGGAAGGGGGCCGCGTGGCCCCCTTCCCTGGGCCTGTATTGGCCCCGGGGACCCCATCCCCCGGGGCAAGCCCTCTTTTTTTTAAATTAAAAATGTGGAGGGGGCTGCGTGGCCCCCCTCCTCAGGCCATTTAAGGCCCCGGGGACCCCATCCCCCGAGGCCGGCCTTTAAATATTTTTTTTTATTTATTTTTTTAGGGGATGGTGGGCTGCATGGCCCCCTCCCTGGCCACTTATGGCCCCGGGGACCCCATCCCCGGGGCCTGGCCTTCGTTGGGGACTGTGGGGGTCCCCAAACCCCCACAGTCCCGCCGGCTCCCCGTGTCCTACGGGAGCCGGCATTGCTTTCACATGGGGAGCAGCTAAGATGCTGCTCCCCATGTGGAAAGCAATTTGCTTTGGATATTGCTCTCGCTTCCAATATCCAAAGCAAGTTTGCAATGACAGGACGGGAGCCGCGAGGCTCCCGTCCTGTCATTGCAAACAGCAGTGTCCCGGGTGTAGGCACCCCGGGACACTGCAGAAGCTGGCCCTGGGGGTGGCGGTCCCCAGGGCCACCACAGGCTCCAAGAGGGGGCCGCGCGGCCCCCTCCCCACATTTAGAAAGCCCCGGGAGGTGGTGGTCCCCTGGGCTTCAGGGGTCCAAAACGGACCCCCATTTTAAATTTCTTAGTGCCCCGGGGAGGTGGCAGTCCCCGGGGCGTGTGGGGGGTCTGGACCCCCCCCACACAGGTTAAAACATTTAAAAAAAGAAGCCCTGGGGAGGTAGCGGTCCCCGGGGCAGCGGGAGGGCAAAGAGCCCTCCCGCACCATTTTTTTTAAGCCCCGGGGGGTGACGGTCCCCGGGACTTTGGGGGGCCTTAGAGGCCCCCCCACATATTAAAAAGAAACCCCTGCATGCCCCCGGGACTTGGCCCACCCGGGGGCCAATTAACAACGATGCGCGGGAGACCGCGCTTCGTTTCTTTTTTTTCTCGGCGGGATCCGCGCATTCTGAGCGCATCCCACCGATTTTTTTATTTTAAATGCTTTTTTCTGCCCAGGGGGTCCTTGTGGGACCCCCTGAGCAGACCTAGGGGGTCAGGGTGTTTCTACCCTGCCCCCTTTGTGCGTTTTGCGCACTTGTTTCTTCAGGGTTTTTTTTCTAATTGGCAGGATCCCCGCACCCTGAGCGCATCCTGCCAATTTTTTTTTAAAAAAATGCTTTTTTTTGCCCAGGGGGTCCTTGTGGGACCCCCTGAGCAGACCTAGGGGGTCAGGGTGTTTCTACCCTGCCCCCTTTTTGCGCTTTGCGCTCTTGTTTCTGTCCCTTGGTTCTACCGAGGGACAAAATGGCTGCCAACACTTCCTGATTTGGAGTGTTGACAGCCACTTGACAGCCAATTAGCATGCAGCTCGTGGTCGGGAGGGTACGCGGACCCTACTCGGCCATAGATATATATGTCACTTAACTTTTGATTTTCTCAGGAACTACTGAACGGATTTACACCATTTAACAAAAAGGGTTCTTTCTGAACCAAGAACTACCTCTTTGCCAAATTTGGTGTAATTCCGTTCAGCAGTTCGGGCTGTAGCCGTGTCTAAAGTTTCCTATGGGAAAATGAATGGGGAAAACACGTTTTGGGACCCCCCTTTTTTCTCGGCCCCTGCTTGACGAATCACCCTGAGACTTTCAGGGTAGGAGCGGACCGGAGCGGGCCATAAAGTTTGAAAATTTCGCGAAGATTCGTCAACCGACGCAAGAGTTATTTCAAATAGAATGTCGCGGATTTCCTATGGAAAATAGGTCCTAACTATAACTATCTACTGGCGACCGCCAGTAGATAATATATATATATATATATATATATATATATATATATATATATATATATATATATATATATATATATATATATATATATATATATATATATATATATATATATATATCAAAGAAGAGAGAAGGTTCCTCCTGGGACCAAGCCCGTGTCAGGTGGTGCGCGGTGCCGGCGGAACCACAGCCAGACGTAATTTTTCATAAATTGTTCAATAACAAATACAAAATGGAACTTTATTCCTCTGTCGACTGAGGAATAAAGTTCCATTTTGCCTTTGCAGAGGACTTCGAGTGTGCGCTTTATCGAACAATTTATGCAAAATATATATTTTTTTTTTCTGTAAGACTATTTTTATATATGTATATAAAAATTATAAAAATATATACATATATATATATATTCCAGTTACGCCGCTCTCTGTCACTTCCATTCCACCAGGAACAAACGGATGCAAACCCTGAAGTAAGTGCCAACTTTTCTTTATTACTTTAAGCCCCCATAACCGCCATGACGCATTTCGGCCTGACTCGGCCTTGATCACATAACGCGCTCTGAGAGTCACATTACCCAATTTAAAGTGCTTAGTGCTGTCACACGTGGTATTGTAGTCGTATAGACATAGACAAAATACTTCTGTTTTTATCATTGTTAACGATAAAAACATGTGCAAATCAGCAAAAATAAATATATACATGTAAACACATGAATATATAAATAAATACAAGGTTAAAATCCTGACACTTAAAATACATATAAAATACAATTCTGCGTAAAATACATAAAATGTAATAATACAGTATTTAAGCCATGTCAGTTTACATATTGGTATGTTGCACATCTTTATAATCTTTGGCTGATGCCATATTCTACACATATATATATATAAAAAAGCTTTTGTTTTTTGTAAAATACAACAATGTAGTCGCGTACCGGACGCAGTTTTCAGCATTTTGTGCGCGAACCAATTTATATATTTACAAGTGTAAAATATAGTGAAATCAAAACTGTATGTATATTTTAAGGGTAGTAGTTTACTAGTAGAGTAATAAAATAAATATATAGTTATGCTAAAGGCAAAATAAAAATGAAATTTATGCATTTTGTGGGTTTGCGAAACCATTGCGTACACTACTGGGCCTTCCTACTGGGTCAGCGTAGGAATTGCGGCTCCAGCGTGATTTCTAATAGACATATTTATGGTAGTGCATGATTTGGAATTGAATATTACTTTAATATTTTGGTTGAAAATAAGTTGTATCTCCTTGTTTGTTTCCAAGATGTAAATGCGGAATCGCGGTCCGGAGGCGACTCTACGATTTGTATTTGTGATATTAATACATATATATAGACAATAATAATCTTAAGTTGAAGGTTACAGTTTTGCTAAGATAGTAAAGAAACTTGTATATTAGTAAGAAAAAGTTATTACATTTTTTTAAAATAATAATTTCAGGAGTCGGGGTACGTCTGCATAGATCGCAACTTTCAGATTCGCGTACGGGATGCAGATCTAACTTTTTTTTACAAAAATATTATATATATATATATATATATATAGATTCATTTACTTTATTTTAAATGAAGAGGGACAGTTATTTGCAGTGGCACCGCATGGGGGTCGCACACCCGACGTGACACAAAAAAAAGAGATTTGATTGATTAAACATCCTGTCATCATTAAATTTGTTAGATCCCACCCTCTTTCTTCTTATTTAGGGTGTGGTTGGCAACAGTCAAACTCATTCTAGAAGAAGCTATTTTGCAGGTGTTTTTTTTTCATTTTCAATTTGAAAATTTAAAATGGCAACATCTTCAGACCTGCATGAAGAGGAGGAGCAAACCTTTTGGAGGAAGAAGAGGAGCCACCACAAAAGAAAAAGGAGAGTGTGGTGCAGGAATTTATTATACAATTCCTGAGGGCCAGAAAAAAGTCAGTGAGCAGAAGGTAACCTGCAACATTTGTAAGAAGGTGCTGTCTCGGGATCCGAGAAGAAGTATTCTGTGGAACGTCATCCTTATATAAACACCTGAAGACCATGCACAAGAATCGCCTTGCATGAGCAGAACTTTTAAGACTAAAAGAAAATGAAGGGGGCCAAGATGCACAGGCTGGAACATCAAGACCGGGCGACAGGCTCCAGACCATTCATCCAACACTGCCTCATTTCACTAAGGCTGGACCTTTTTGCCCTAAATGTATTACGGTTTTGAGTGTGGGGGAACAGGTTGTCCAAACCATGCTGGACACCATTAACAACCATTGGTGTTGATTTTATTTCCCTCCCCAAATAGGCACGATGTTTTGTGCTTGTTTTTTTGTTTACATTTTCAATTTAATTTTTTTTAAAACACCTAAAAAACTACAAAATAGTTAGAAAAAAACAAAAAAAATATAAAACAGTTTATATATTAAAAACCGTTCTTACGGAACAAACTATTCTTGTTTAAAAAAGAAAACGTATATGTTGTGTGAATGGATGAGTGCATGGGTAGTCCCAGCATGATTGGATGAATGCATGGGTAGTCTCCGGGTGATTGGATTAGTGCATGGATAGTGCCTGGGTAATTGGATGAGGGCATGCGTAGTGCCTGAGTGAATGGTTGAGTGCAAGGGTAGTACCTGGGTGATTGGATGAGTGCAAGGGTAGTGCCTGGGTGATTGGATGAGTGCATGCATAGTGCCTGGGTGATTGGATGAGTGCATGGGTAGTACTTGAGTGAATAGATGACTGCAAGGATAGTGCCTGAATGATTAGATGAGTGCATGGGTAGTTCTTGAGTGATTTGATGTGTGCATGGGTAGTGCCTGGATGAGTACAAGGGTAGTGCCTGTGTCATTGGATGAGTGCATGGGTAGTGCCTGGGTAATTGGATGAGTGCATGGGTAGTGCCTGAGTGAATGGATGAGTGCAAGGGTAATGCCTGGGTGATTAGATGAGTGCATGGGCAGTGTCTGAGTGAATGGATGAGTGCAAGGGTAGTGTGTAAGTCATTGGATGAGTGCATGGGTAGTGCCTGAGAGAATGGATGAGTATATGTGTACAGCCTGAGTGAATGGTTGAGTGCAAGGGTAGTGCGTAAGTCATTGGATGAGTGCATGGGTAGTGCCTGAGTGATTGGATGAGTGCAGGTTAGTGCCTGGGTGATTGGATGAGTGCAATGGTAGTGCCTGGGAGATTGGATGAGTGCATGGGTAGTGCCTGAGTGAATGGATGAGTGCAAGGGTAATGCCTGGGTAATTGGATAAGTGCATGGGTAGTGCCTGAGAGAATGGATGGGTGCATGGGTAGTGCCTGAGTGAATGGTTGAGTGCAAGAGTAGTATCTGAGTGATTACATGAGTGCATGGGTAGTGTCTGAGTGAATGGATGAGTACAAGGATAGTGTGTAGGTCATTGGATGAGTGCATGGGTAGAGACTGAGAGAATGGAAGAGTGTATGTGTACTGCCTGAGTGAATGGTTGAGTGCAAGGATTGTGCCTGAGTAATTGGATGCATGCATCGGTAGTGCCTGGGTGATTGGATGAGTGCAAGGGTAATGCCTGGGTAATTGGATGAATGCAAGGGTAATGCCTGTGTCATTGGATGAGTGCATGGGTAGTGTCTGAGAGAATAGTTGACTGTAAGAGTAGTGCCAGAGTGATTGCATCAGTCCATGGGTAGTGCCTGGGTGATTGGATGAGTGCAAGGGTAGTGCCTAGGTGATTGGATGAGTGCATGGGTAGTGCCTGAGTGAATGGATGAGTGCGAGGGTAGTGTCTGGGTCATTGGATGAGTGCATGGGTAGTGTTTGAGAGAATGAATGAGTGCATGGGTAGTGCCTGAGTGAATGGTTGAGTGCAAGGGTAGTTGCTTGATGATTGGATGAGTGCATGGGTAGTGCCTGGGTCATTGGATGAGTGCATGTGTAGTGTCTGAGAGAATGGATGAGTGCATGGGTAGTACCTGAGTGAATGGTTGAGTGCAAGGGTAATGCCTGGGGCATTGGATGAGTTCATGAATAGTGCCTGGGTGATTGGATGAGTGCATGGGTGGTGTCTGGGTGACTGCATGAGTGCATAAGTAGTGCTTGGGTGATTGGATGGGTGCCTGAGTAGTGCCTGAGTGCATGGATGAGTGCAGGGGTAGTGCTTGAACAAATGGATAAGTGCAAGCATTAGTGTATGATTGTTGAGATGAGTGCTAATGTACTCCTTGGGTGAATACATGAGTGCATGGACAGTGCTTGGGTCAGTGAATGAGTGCATAGGTACTGCCTGAGTAAATGGATGAGTGGAAAGCTAGTCGCTATGTGATTCACAAGTGTACAAGTAGTGTGTGTATAAATGGATGAGTGCATGGGTTGTGGCATATGCAGTAGAATCTATCGTTTAAAACTTAGGCCTATTAGCTCTATGATATACGTAAAAAGAATAGGACACTTAACTCTGCACGCATTTACAATGCGTGCCATTACCCCTCATTTATTACTCTGCAAAAACTTTTACAACGCAGGCCTTGCTTACGCAATCCATTACAATGCATTGTCCATTACAACACAATTTACTATTCTAACTCCACCGGGGCGTTGTAATGAGGAATGCATTGTAAAGCTCTGCATTGTAAAGCCCTGCGTTGTAAAAGTTTTTGGGGAGTAAAAAATGCAGGGTAATGACATGCGTTGTAACGCATGCGGAGTAAAGGATGTTTCCCACGTAAAAGTACTTGTTCAAATGAGAAGATACATCAAAATTCAAAACTGTCACATTTTTAAATATAATAAAAAGCACTTTCAATACTCACCTGTTCTGTATAAGGAAGAGAAAGTAATAGATACACTTTCTTGTACACAAATTTAGAAAGCATGTGGTTTGGAACAGAGGTATTCTGGTATGTGTAGGCTTCCTTTGATGTATCATGTCACCACAAAGAGGCAGAGACACACACATTGATGGCTTGAGAAACATGGTGAGACTTACAAAAGTGACATGATACAAGTTGGCCTTTCATATTTGCCTAGGCCTAAGTTTGTGAGCTGCAAGTGAATAATGAAGCTCCAAGAGAAAAGTAACATTTAAAACATGTTGGCAGATGGATTAATGTTTATGCTAGTTTATATGAGTCTCTGGAAAGGTACACTTGAAGTTAGCCGTATAAATTTAGGTGTCTTCTTTAAATGGAAAGTGCACAGTATCAAGTTTCAATATCTGCTTGTTATCATGACTGAGGTATGTGTCTACTTCTACATGTATTCTGACATGTGTTGTGCAGCTGATGACCCTAACTTTAAAACTATGTAGCTTATCATACAGGTGCACAAATCTTGTCAGTTCTACTACAGCATTCATTCTCAGAAGCAGAGATCTGTTACCTAGGTAGGTGTCACAGAAGTCCTCAAATACAGAGTTCAATACCCATCTTAAACAATTTTCCAGTTTATCATGAATATTGTATTATGTATTCTTACCTTTGAAGTAATTTAGATACATCATTCAGTAAATCTGTTTTAGAGTAGTATTGTCCTAAACAGTACTAAAACTGGTTTCAATGTTGAACAGTACCTACTATTAAAAAGAAAAAGAAAAACTATTATTTAATCATAATATATTAGAGAAATTATGATATTACACTTTTGGGAACATGACATTAATTTAAAATTAGATAACATTTTCAGTGTCCCTTTTTTTCTTTTCTCAGTTTGCACATAACTTCACCATACGCAGTGTCTTGAATGTAGCATCATCATTGAATAGCAGGGACAAACTATTGAATTGATTGTACAAAAAAGACCCAAATCAGCATTGTACATCATTAGCAATGGTTCACTGACAGAATATCGAACAAAAAATATCGTGTGGACAGAATATCATGTCCAAAATATCGAGGACAAGAATATCGAGTAGGTAAGTGCAAATAGATAGGTATAAATTTACTATTCTTAACTCCAGATCTATGTACCTTGAAGTTATATATATCGTCAAAGTACATATATGTGGAGTTATATATAGTAAAACTTTACTTACCCATAAGCAATGACCTTCACGATATTCTTGTCCTCGATATTTTTGACACGATATTGTGTCCGACGATATTTGTGCTTTCGATATTTTATCCACCCACCATTAGCAATATGTGTAACTATGCGTTTTCCTCTCTACACTTTGTTAATCACTTCTTTCATATACATTAACTCTATTATTTATCACAAATACATTTAAAAAAATGTAAGATGTCATTTACATCTGGTACTATATTGACAACAAATATATAAACTATTTGCTTTTTAAACACAATTTTCAAAATGTTATATCTATTAGGCAAAATAATAATCAAAACACTAATTATAAACACTAATAGATCGCAGTGCTTTCTGATTTCTGTTAACATCTTCCCCAATATGCCGAATGACGTTCTTAAGTCTTTGGCTGGAGAAATAACATATAAGAATTTGGTAATTGAGAAGGCAATTTAGCTTTAAATTCCAGGTGGGCATCATTGCAATGTGTCCATCCTATGTTACAAATAAACAGTATAGTGTCCAGATGTCGTAGTAGGTCCATCATGGAAAATAATAGCCACTGTTGTATAAGTTCTTCCAGAAATAGATATTCCTTTAAAATTTGTAATTTTTGTTTCAAGTTTTTTTCCATTTGCTCTACAACGTTGTAACATTAAAATGACATATTTGCCATATCTTTCTATATATAATGTAGACAACATCTCTGATATACAATGTGAACATGTCATATCCTGATTCGCTGTTTTAATCAATTTGCTAAAAGGTACTGAGTTGCAGTCTGGTATTGTTAAGTATAGGAATCGTTCTGTTTGTATTTCAGTGGTAGAAGTAAATAAACACTCTTCACACTTATTGTACCATTTGTAACTGAGCATTAGAAATTCTTGTGCATCTTGTTCTATGTTTAGAGTAAATGTCATTGAACCAGTACATATATCTAAAAGATGTTGAATGCCAGAAGCAGTATGTATTTTACTTCTGTCAGGTTCCAACTGTTGAAATAAATGATGTAGTGCAGAACAGAATGTTTTTTTACTATTTTCCATGATTTCATGACGAAGATGTGGTAAATGAAACACAACATTCAGAATCACATCAGCATAACAGTTGATACCTGAACTGTTTTCCAACTGGTATCCTACGATGTCATTATCACTTTTCACTTTTTTTTGTTTACGCCTTCAACTTTCTCTTCAATTGTTTTCTTATTTTGAACCTCAGTTGAATGTTTGATATATTTCCAGTTTGGACACACTACACGTTTCTGATATATTGGATATTCTCCTAAGTGAGGAGCATAAAGTCTTCTTAAACGATTGTACTCTGTGACATAATTTGCATCAGCACTAACTTTTTCTCATCAACATCTATCAAATACAAACCAGACAATGTTTTTACTCGAGACAATGCAACGTATGCCATTTCCTCTTTGAGCACCGTACTTCCAATATATACAAAAGCTCTGTCTATAGTTAAACCTTGAGATTTATGAATAGTTACTGCATATGCTAGAGACAGAGGAAACTGTTGTCTATGAACATACAAGTCTTTTACAATCAATAAACATACAACACAATGCAAAATCTGTCTTCCTCATTAATCTGGTCAAATTTTATAATAATGAATTCTATTCCATCTGTATTTTGAAAATTTACAAAATCAACAACTTTTCCCATTGCTCCATTTACTAATCCTTCTTCTGCATTCAAATTACGCCACAAAATTACTCGACAGTTTTTACATCCATGTAAAGTCTTTTCTAATCCTACAGTTTTAGATACAGACTTTTCCAAAGAATCTAATTTAGCCTGTAGCTTCTCAGTAACAATAATTGTTACTCCCTGGTGTTCGATCTTGTCAATAGCTTTAATTTCCAGAATTTGTTTGAGAAGTTGTTCATTAAATGTAAAACACTTCTGCAGTATAGGCATTAGGCAAATTATAGACTTGTTTTCTACAAGCATATTGTACATTACTTCTGCTGCTTTTTTTCAGATGTAAACATGTTCCTTAGTAGCGGACTTTCTAAAGCTTGTTTACCATGTTCCGTCAACATACCAATTCTTATGTCTTTAAGAATATTTTCATAATCTTCATCACTTGCTTGTCGCATATTCTTAACAAGTTCTTTATATTCAAAGTTTAACCAAATATTTACATTCCCAATAATTCCCAAAGATTTCCTTGTGTCATCATGGAGAACTGTTTTAAAAACAGGTTGTCCTTTAACAGGAGTAAGTTGTAGTAGATCTTCAAATACAGTTAAATGTTTTTCTCCAAACAGAACATCGTAATCTGTTTTTAAAACCTGTTGCAATCGCAAGTGTACAAACGCAAGTATTAAGTTTGACACCATGCTCACCTCATCAATGATTACACATTTTTGTTTCTTCAGTACCCTTGAGACTTCATAACATGCTTCTCCTGATAGCTTTTGATATTCCAATTTATTATCATGTTCAACAAGTAGCATAAGTAATCGATGTAAAGTAGTACCTTTAATGTTGTGCACTGCTAATTCAGTTGGAGCTGTTACGACACAAGATAAATGTGAATCTGTAGTTTTGTGTAGATAACTGGTCAAAACATTAATTAAGAAACTTTTTCCTGCTCCAGCTTTACCACTAATGTACAATAGAATAGGTTTAAATGATGAACATTGGCATTCTTTTTTTTAATGGAGGAAACCATGTTCTACCTGTTGTTTGACTTCTAGATATATTTCTTTTTGTTCAATTTGTAGTTGTTCCTCTAACTTTTCAAACTGAATAATATCCTGTTGTGCATGCTACATTGCAATTTCTACCTCATTCATGGTTATTGCAGCTTCATTTTCAATACTTGGTTGTCCCAGTGGATCTTGAGTCAGTGGACCAGAACTTTGACTGCTTTGTGAACTTTCATTCACTTCTTCAGCTGCAATAGTACCTTCTTGTTCAATCTCATCATTTATCATTTGTAAGTTGGAAAAATTGTACACTGAATACTGTCTTTAGTTGCTGTTGGACTTGGCCCTTTTTGGCTAAAGTTCCCTAAACTTTTTGCTTTCCCCTAGACATTTTTTCTGACATGTTTTGCCAACTTAGATGCTTTGGGCACTTTGCCACTGCTAGACAGTGTCAACAAAGTGCAAGTGCTCCCTGTATAAAGTGTAATGGTAATTGATTGTCCATGATTGGTATGTTTGCCTTACTAGTAAAGTCCCTAGTAAAGTGCACTATGTGTGCCAGGGCTGGTAATGCAAATGCTACTAGTGGGCCTGCAGCACGAATTGTGCCACCCACACAAGTAGCCTTGCAAAGGGAACTCAGGCCTGCCACTGCAGTGCCTGCGTGCATTTTGTTAAACTGCCATGTTGTTCTGACAAGTGCACCCACTTGCCAGACCTTACCCTTCCCTTTCTATGCACATCAGACACCCCTATGGTAGGTCCAAGATACCCCCTGGGCAGGGTGCAGTGCATATGAAAGGTAGGACATGTACTAAGGTGTGTACCATGTCCTGACAGTGAAATAATCTCCATTTCGTTTTTCACTGTGGAAAGGCCATCTTGCCCATAGGATAGAATGGGGAGGCTGTGTAATATGTTTTCCAGCCTATCTTCCCAAAGGCTTAAGATGGAGAGGTGAAGTTTAGTGTGCCTGAACTCACAATGTAATAACACATCTTTTTATGAAGGTGGTTTTTGCATTGTGTGTTTGGAAGCCACTCTTTTAGAAGTGGCTGGGTTTTTGTGCTCTAACATTTCTGTGTGCCTCTGCCTGGTTGTGGATTGACTGTCTGGATTTGAAAGTGATAGGATCTGGGGAATGTCTTGACCCAGGGGAGGAGGTGAGAGAGCAACAGGCTGACTTGCATCTGGAGTGTAGGGGGGAGGAGTAGCCCCTAGAGGTGAAGAGGCCTGGGCTACAGCCATAAACCAATGGCTCCGGCCCCTGCTGAGTGATTGAGGATCCAGACCCCCATTATCAAAGGAATAAGGTGTCACTGGATGGGAGGCACCCAGAACTGGTTTGAACAGGGGTCAGTGCCCCCATGAACACAAAGACGTCAAAGACATTTAGGGGTATAACTATGAGAGCTGTAGCCCCTGAACTTTGGAGAGAAATGGCTTGATCAAGATTGAACAAGACAGAAGCTACTTCGTGGTCAAGAGGAACCTTTGCCAAGGAAGTAACAGCTGAATAGACTGAAGGAAAGGACTGACCGTTGCTGTGTGTTCTGGGGCTGGCCTGCAGTTTGCTGCTTTAACCAAGGAGAGGCTAAAGGGACTTTGCTGTGTGCTGTGTCCCCCTGCTTGAACGGACTTTGCTGTGTGCTGTGTCCGGAAGTAACTTTTCCCCAAGGGCCCGAGGTGAGCTGGCTCCCTGTTGCGGAAACTCAGGAACACAAAAGTTTCCAGGAGAGTTTCAGCGACGCTGTGTGCGTGTGCTTTTTGCAGCCTGAGACCCTCGTAAGAATTGCCCTGTGATCGTGGGCATCTGGAGTCCAAGCGAGTCTCAGCGACGCTGTGTGCGTGTGCTTTTTGCAGCCTGAGCCCTTCGTGAGGATTGTCCTGTGATCGTGTGCACCGGAGTCCAAGTGAGTCTCAGCGACGCTGTGTGCATGTGCTTTGTGCAGCCTGAGACCTTCGTGAGTATTGCCTTGTTATCGTGTGCACCGGAGTTCAAGTGAGTCTCAGCGACGCTGTGTGCATGTGCTTTGTGCAGCCTGAGACCTGCGTGAGGAGTGCCCTGTGATCGTGCACCCGAAGCTCAAGTGAGTCTCAGCGACGCTGTGTGCATGTGCCCTGTTGCAGCATGAGATCTTCGTAGCATCAGCGGCCCGGTCTGGCAGCCCCGGAGGAGCCGAGCTGCCAGCCCGAGCCCGCCATTGCCAGAGCGGGACCTCAAACGAACCTCGTCGAGGGAGGGCCCGAGTCCCATTGCCCGGAATTCACAAAGATTGCATTGGAGGCCCAAGTTGCAGGAAGAGGAGAGGAGAGTGAGGTCGCACCCTCCAGGTAACATGTGTCGACGCCTGGGGCGGGGTGCGGGCTCAGAGGGAGACGCTCTCAGCCTCTCCCATTCCTGCAGTGCGAGCCTCTGCTTCGGCTCGTATCGCGGCCCGTACTTGCCAAAGGAGTGGCAGTACCGGGGCCGGAGTGCGGAGCTGCACTTTTTATTTACACCATACCCGTGTGGGGGCAACTGTTGACAGAGGCTGACTGCGAGTCAGTACGAGTGACGGAGAGACCGCCTGAGGCACCGTGATCGGTGCTGGAGTGCTTTACGCATTGCATTGTTTCTGCATAACGAACTACCTGATTAGTGTTTTACGCATTGCATTGTTTCTGCATAATGAACTACTATATTAGTGTATTACGCATTGCATTGTTTCTGCATAACGAACTACCTGATTAGTGTGTTACGCATTGCATTATTTCTAACCCTGGGCGTAGTTCGCGTAGTCGCGCTACGCGAAGCTACGCGAAGAAGTCGGAGCGCTACGCGAGCTTCGCGAGCATGCGTAGCTGCTTGGCGCGCCCGTTCGCGATGCATTTTTCTTGCTCGGGAACGCGTTGTTCGTGTTCGGGACGCTGTTTGCGTGCTCGGGGGCGCGAACTTACCCATGCGGTCGCCTATGGGCGCGGCCATTTTGGTTTTCACTTGTCCCGCCCGTTCGCGATCGCTTATTTCCTGTTCCGGGTCGCGTATAGCGTGCTCGCGATGCGCATTCCATGTTCGGGAACGCGTTGTACGTGTTCGCGACGTTTTTTGCGTGCTCGGGGAGAAATATCGCGCGAACTTACCCATGCGGTCGCGACGGGCGCGGCCATCTTGTTTTACCACTCTATGCTATGGTTCTGGGCCTGCTTTTCTATCCTCCCTCAATCTTTGCAATCCTTAGCTTTTTACACTGTTTTTCAATTTTTCTTTATTTCTTACCTATCTCTCTCTCTGCCTAAGTCTATATTTTGCATTTTTTTCTACTTTTTACTGTGTTTTTTTTACTTTTCAACTGTTTTATATAACTTTCTTCTTTAAGCTCCTACTTCTTCCCCTAACTTTATTTTTCCCTTCTAACTTTTCTTTTTCACCTCCTCCCACCCCAGAACCATGGCGAAGGGTAGCAGCAGCGGGTCAAAGGGCAAGGCGCGTGCGCCCAATCGCCGCCTGCCTTGCGGCAGACTGCGCCCCGCAGGGGTGCAAGCCCGCCAGCTGTTTACGGAGGAGGAGGTGGCCGCCCTTGTTTTTTTTATTCAGCGCCACCTCCCCTTGACCTTGGCAGCAGGCGGCAGGCCAGGCTCCGGTTACCCGACCCAGGAGCGTCACCGCCGGTGGGCGAAGGTGCGTCGGGCAGTGTTTCGCTGCTCCGCGGTCCGGCGCACCCATAACCAGCTGGCCCACCGGTGGTCAGACATTCTTGACCGGGAGCAGGACCTGTTGGACCTGCTAGGTGTCGAGGTCGTGGGGCTTGGTGAGTAGCCAATATATATAGTAGTATAAGTATTGTGATTTGTGTATACATTTTTTACAAATAACAAGAATAATGCTGCTTACATTGCAGGTAAATTACGTTTCAAAATCTTCTGTGATTGTAGGACACAGGTGCTGGGCGGTACTCTTACTTTTTTGCAACTTTGCGCTCGCTTGTCATTATTATGTAAGAGTTTACTTTAGAGAACTTCAGTTAGGTAATGCTATTGCTAGAGAGACTGTAGTCCTTCCTTTGTCCTCCTGTCAAATAGTGGTGGATGGATTTGATACTAGGTTTAGTTACTATTAGTTGATAATTTTTGAGCGGTCTGCGTGACGCATCCTCTGTCACTGAGTGCTGCTTACCCCAGTCCTTAGTAGAACCTTTTGTAGTTTGTTTAGTGAGTGGTACTGGTAAGCTTAGCTTAGCAGTGTCAGTCAGCTGCAGAACATCAGACGCAACCAACCAACAATTTGGTGTATGCATTATGCACTGACTTTATGCATGTGTCCTCCTTCTCATCTATGCATTTTTGATGGAAAAAAAAATGGAAATGCAGGCTTAATGAACAATTGGCCCGCCTGGAATAGGTGGGCTAGGTCAGGTGGTACTTAGGCTTAGTTAGTGTTCTGGATTTTATTTGAATCAATCAGAATGGAACACTGAATTAGTGTTCCCAAATAAGTAGACTGTCCGTGAATCCCGCAAGCCAGTAGTCGATCGGATTAGATAGGTCAATTTTATTGCAATTTTTGTTTCCTAAAACGTTTTTTGAGCGTTTTTTTAGATAATTTATTTGTTTCACAGCAATCATTAATGTTTGTGTCTTTCTTTTTCTTTATTATATCTTACATGATCACTGATCTGCAGCACCCAGGGGCAAGAAGACGGGGTCCGAGTCGGCGGGACAACCACCAGAGGACCGCTCCTCTACCGAGGGCCCTGCTGCTGGTCCCAGTAAGTCCTCCAGTGGTTATATTAACAATTATATTGCCCTAACTTTTACTGGACCTTATTTTTTCAGAACTATTAATTCTGGCTCCACTCCCTAATTATATTTTTTACAAAAGATTCTTTGATCTTGACTTGACTATCTGTTTCTAAATTCTGGTTATCCCTGCCTCTAAGTTGTAACTGCCTCTGCTATGAATGTCTGTACTCTGTACTACTACTATTAGTCTGTCGCTAAGCTTGCCCAGTTTGCATTGCCACTCTTTATTGTACGGTTTTGAATAAAACTCAGATTGACCAATACTAATAGCTCTAGCCACTGAGTCCAGTCCTTTCGGTTGTCCTCTTCTAGGCTTCTTAATCTTGAGGCTTTGACAATTACCACAAACAAAATGCACAACCAGATATTTGACTATTTTTGATAGGATATAGTACATACTACTTGGATTCTGCACAGCCCCATGCAGAACTATGCACAATGAAATAGGATGTTGGTGATGCGAGTTTGGAACTTGGACGTTCCTCACACCTCAGTCAGAAGTGAACCCACAATCCCCTGAACGACTAGCTAGTGTCTCATTAGGTCCCCGAACCCCCACCCGAAGATACCCAATGATTATGATTCCACAACCCAGAACATAACACACTTTCGCTCACTCACTCGTGTAAGTCCACCACCACCACCACACCAAATACCACAGAGTCTATGTGTAAGTTCAAAAGGTTTATTTTCAAATAACAACCTCTGTATGTTGTTGTTCTATAAAATTCAGTGTACTCCAGCCAGCTCCAACAGCAAAATGCATAAGATTAAAACAATAAAAATTGTTGCAACAAGTGCATGATGATATAAGACAAAAGATCTGTGTGAATTCTGGGCGACTCCTCACCGTAGAACGTAGAATTACTGGTTACATGCATCATTCATAAGCTCTGCAAATCTCTGGTTCGTAGAAGGGAATCCTCTGCCTGAGAAAAATGGTGCGTGTTAATGCAAGCATTTGTCAGTCCTGCCAAAAAACTGTAACATGTTACCTATGGCTAAGTAATACGGACTAACGGAACTCCATAACAAAGTGGCTTGTTTTTCGACCTCTTGTACGCAACGCTCAGACAGTAGCTGTATGTGCTCATGTGGGCTCAAAAAGGCGTCTTACTGTTACTGCACAACAAGCTGCGAGGTAACATGCGCAAAAGACATGAAGCGAAAAATGGTTGCATGGCTCAGGCTAACTTTGCAAAGAGTAGAGTATAGTATAATAATGACCCTAGGGACCATAATAACACTACTAGTGTCTGTCTACTGACTGTACTCTAGTACCCGATTTGGACTATTGAATGTGATTTATAATAATAATATGTATGTATTAACTTTTTTTTCAATCTTGCTAGTGAAAAAGAATAAATAGGGGGAGGTGTACAGGCATCTAAAAATGTGTCATGTTTTTTCTAGGCGTACTACCGACCACCAGTGCCGGTGGGGCCAGCGGCGATGGCGTTGCGGCCATTCCGGAGGGGGCAGGAGATGCAGCACCTGCAGGAGATACAGGGGGTGAGCCAGCAGCAGTGGCGGGCGGTGGTAAGTTATATTCATGACTTATTGACATTGCACTAGCTGGAAGGGTGTGTGGAGTGGACTTCACTCACTGTACTGTTGTTGAGACTTATTAGGTATGAAGTTGTAGTGAACATTATACAACGGTTAATAAAGAAGACACCCTTTACTTAGCATGAGCAATGCAGTAGCAATAGCATTACCAGCGTGACTTCATTAACCAATGGCCTCTTATATCTGACTCCAACTCAGCTGTGAAAGTTTTATGGAGGAGACTAAAAGTCAGATCAGATGACCTTGATGGATGTGTTGAACAAAAAGGGAAAGAAGGGTGGAAGGAGGAAGGGCGGGCGAGATTTAATATGACGACTGGCAGAGAAGGATACGTTGGAAGCATGGATAGGTGGCTGATAGGAATCAGATGCATGTGTTGTTGAAGGATGGGTGGGAGGTGAAAGAAGAATGGATGCCTGCCTGGGTGGAAGACACAGTATGGGTGGATACTGTGGATAGCAAGAATCATCAGCGGTGTTTGGGTGAAACTCAAAGCCAAGGCAAGCAACGGAGTGAGTGGACGCATGCGTTGTTGTTGGTGAAACAAAGTAACGTTTGTGGAGAGATTAAGAAGAATGATTGACATTTACTTAGAATGGATGGATGCCTGTATGTATTCATCATAGACAGCATAGGTGGAGACTGTCACGGGATGCACAGTTTTAGGGAATGTTAAAGAAACCGCGCCAGCGTACCAAAGCCGATGTGGGGAGGGGCAGGGTGGGGGTAGTAGTAAACAATGTATTACGCGGGCAAATACAGGTAACTTTACTGTAACATACAAATAAATAAAGTGAATTTCATTGTGCGCACTGCACCGCCAAATGCGATGCAGTGTGCGCAACAAAATTAGTTTCATTTATTTATATGTTTACTTACCTGTAATTGGCCGTAATCCATAGTTTACTACCCCCATCCTGCCCCTACCCACGTCACCGCCCGGCCAAACTCCCCGAGTCCCACCACCGACCGCTACTGACCTTATGTCGTTGTCCCATATAAAAGCAACGATCATTGGATCAGATATATAATCTGCCTTTTTGTAGTAGCCAAGGCACTGTGAAATTGAGCAATTGCCCTCCATGTAACAGAGAGAGTATGGCCAGTGCCACCCGTAATAGAAAAATACGAGCTTCCCCACCTGCAAACAGTAGTAAATCAAACTAATGTGACTCTGCGTCATGACTCGTATGTTTGTCTTGGGTTCAAGCATAGATGACCGAGCTGGCAATGCCGGCTACAACCAGGTTATGTCATTTCGCTAAACTAGAGATAAGAAGAACACTGGTGTACTGTGTACTGGTTGGAGTCCATAGTGCTAGTATAATGCCTGAAACTCCCACAAATGTTAGAGGCCGAGGAAGTGGGAGGATAGATAGATTATTACCACAAATGTTATGTACTGTGCTTCTTGCTAGTGCTACTGTGCCATTATGTGTTGAATTAATTTTGTGTTACTGTTTAGGTAAGAGTACTGGTTACAACAATATTTTTTTTCTTTCTTTTCCCAAGACAAACCATCGCGGAAGGAGTTGGCAGTCAGGGCCCGGCGCCGGAAACTGGAGGCCATATGCCGGGAGTACCGGCGGCTGGTGGCTCAGGCGGAGGAGGAGGAGGAGGCGGCAGCAGCTGCAGCCTCGTCCGATGCCCCGGGCCCCAGCCAGGCCCCAACTCCAGCGGTACGGCGCCGCGGTCTGATAGCCACCCGCCGCAATTCATTAGCAGCCAGCACTGCTGTCCCCCATTGTGGATGCCACTGCAGGGCATTCCGCAGGAAGATTCTCCTCCGGATGGCACGGCAAGAGGAGCAAATGGAGGAGCGGGTGAAAATCCTGGTGGACAAACACCTCAAAGCCCGCCGATTATAACATCGAGGACCCTGTTGCTTTGCCCCTTTTTATTCCTTGTTTTGGTGGGTGGGAATTGGGCGTTGGGGTTTCGGGACATTCTTTGGACTTTTTTCGTTTTGGACATTGGTTGGGGTTAGGGAGAGGGGTGGGTCAGGTGTGGGATAGTTTATTTTTGTTAGGGTAATAAATTATATTTATACTTAAACATACAATGTTAATGTTTTGTGGGGGGTTACTGTTTTACGAATTAACGTCACATTGGTTTCCTTGCTGCTGCAGGGCCGCAGCCAGTGTTTGATTTAAATAATCTGCCGATGATGTATAACAAACAGATAGATGCGGTACCCCTCACTGAGTTATTTGTCCTACTAGTATTCTACCTCCCACCAAACTTATCTTACCTGTGATTGATGATGACTACGTTCGGCACAGCGATGGCTGCATGGTTTCCATAGAGAATGTAGAAGATGCCATGGTTGTGGTGGTAGTAGTAGAGTAGACACTGGCAGTAGCATTTGCTAAAAAATAGTAGTCACGTTTCACTTCTAATGGAGGCGGGACTGGTAAAGGCAACATTTCTTGTACTAATGTCTGGCTTGATGGAAATGTACTTGTGCGAGACAGGAAGATGAAGCAGGACTCTGAAGAGTGGACAGTTAAATGCACAGACGTGCAACTCCAATAGGGAAATAAAAAGAAGACGGTGGTGATGGTTTTGTTGTGATTTGATTTGAACCAGAAAGACAGATACACAGACACATAAAGGAAGGAAGAAAGCAACAATTTGAAAGCCTAGTTGTCAGGGAAGAGGAGCTCGTCCTCAAACTCTGGTGGTTCGGACAGAAGTAGGTCCTGTAACGCACTATTTACGTCATCCAAGTCGCTCTCCTCTTCCTGCTGTGATTCACGTATTTTGTAATCCGGTGGTATAAAGTGCTGATTCATTTTGATCATGGTTAACCTCTCCACGCTTTGGGCCGAGAGACTGGTCCTTTTCGAAGTTACAATGGCACCAGCAGCACTGAAAACACGCTCAGAAGAGACACTTGCGATAGGTGAAGCGAGATACTTTATCGCCAGCCTGCTGAGCACTGTCCATTGGCTTCTTTTCCCATACCAATACACCAATGGGTTTCCATCCATGAAGACCTCTGTTGGGTCATCCAGATAGGCCTGGACCATCCGCTCAATGTTAAGGGGTGCTCGGATGTGCTCGGCCGGTTTTGCCTTTGCATCAGCACTGGACTTACCATACCCCTGCTGTAGAAACCAATCAGTTGCACATTGTGCTGTGGATGATCCTGTTCTTGATGTTATTGTTGGTGTAGGTGACTGCTGGGAGGCAAATGCACTGCCCTCAGGCTCCGAAGTAGAACTTGACTCTGGATGCCCTGTAGTACTGGTTATGGCCTGGGGTGGGGGGCCTGTAATTAACAGCCGTTCGCTTTCGAAAATAGTTGCTTCCTTAGCTATCAAAGTTTTGTAGTTGGCAACATCCACTTCCGAAAAGGAATTACTGCCTTGCTGTTCAGAAATACTTTGTACCGTGGATCCAAAATTGTGGCACTAATGTAATGTGGTTGTGACAAAATTTTATTTTTAATCCTTGTATTTTCCGATAAGCGAGCGGCTAAGGTCTCCGCCAAATGATATGCGTCTTGTTTGTCATCCACACCTGCGTACGTTTCAGACACATCCTTCAGCTGTTGCTCTAGCATGTGCAACAATGGGATAGCTTGGCCCATAGTACAGTCCTCCCTGCTGACTTCACGTGTGAAGATCTCAAAAGGAAGTAGCATCTCAGTCAGGCATTTAATGAGGTCCCATTGAGCCATCTCAACGGTCATGCCTCTCACAGTAGGTTCCCCTAATCTTTGCATGACATAAGCATTGAGTGGTATGTACAGTTCAAACAGACGATCAAGCATGTAATAAGTTGAGTTCCAACGTGTTGGCACCTCCTGGATGAGCGCTTTGACTGGCTGTTTATGCTCACGTTGAATGACCCTCAGCTGCTTCCGGGCTTTAAAAGAATGGCTGAAATGTGTGCATATTCTTCTGCAGGTGACCAGTAAGTTGCTGACTTTTGATTCATTTTTCAAAAAGTCTTGAACAACAATGTTAATGCAGTGTGCCAAACACGGGACCCTGAAATAGCCACCATTGCGCATGGCCAAAACTACATTACTGCCGTTGTCCGTGGCAACAAAACCAATCGTAAGCCCTCTTGGGCGCAGCCACTCAAAGACCTTGGTGTTAAACTCTTCCAAAATGTTTGCAGCAGTATGAGATTTCTCCATGGCAAACATGGCTACAGTTGCATGTTTGCGAGTGGCATGAAAAATCTCTGCAGTATCAACACCAGCAGATAGCTGTTCTCTAACACCCACAAAGCTGATCCAGTGTGCAGTGATGCACATGTAATCTGTGGCTTGGCAACTGGTCCACATGTCTGTAGTCAGGTGGATACTGTGAACAGCACTCTGCTTCAAGGCCTTTCCTAGCAATTCCAGCACGTCGTGATGTAGTGCTGGAACTGCAACTCTGGCAAAATAGTAGCGGCTGGGAACATGCCATTTTGGGCAGATGGTTGACACAAATTCCACAAAACCCAACCCTTCAACAAAAGAAAAAGGGAGAAGGTCCAGTGCTAACATTTTAGCCAGCTTCGCATTGTACAAACGTGCTATTGGGTGGTTGCGTTCGTACTGCCCCTCACCCCCAAACATGCTGATAATGGTAGGCTGCATGGTTTTCCTTTCTCTTAGGCTCAACGCACTTTTTGGTAGTGCGGACCTGGTACTTCTTGGTGTCTCCGGCTGACTCTTACTCTTGTGCCACTGAGATGTTGCTGAAGATGTGTGCAACGTTAAGACTGCACTGCTGGGGTCAGGGACACCTTGTGTACCACTACCAGAGAGAATGTCTCCCTGTCCTTCCTCTTCCACCGTGATCGGATCTTCTTCTTCTACTCCTTTATCCCCACCAACACCAATGGTTGCAGTTTTTTTTCTGTCGCGAAGGTGGTCCTCCCAGCTGATCAAGTGGTGTTTTTTCAGATGGGTCATTTGGCCTCCGGTACCATAGTTTGTACCAAGCTTACCACGACTAACAGAGGTATTACAAATGGAGCATATAGCAATGTTCTCCTCCTTTTCGCTAACCGTAAAGAAGTCCCAAACTGGGGAGCTTAACTTTGGCCTCCTGCTGGAGGTGCCACTTCCAATGCCGGATGATCTGTAGGGTGTGTGTTGAATTTGACTCTGTGCTGCTGTACCACTACCTACTCCTACAGAGGTGGTGGTTGTGCTGGATGTAGGTCGCTGCCGGGCCTTTGCTAATGCAAATATGGAAGCTGTAGGTCGTGTTGGTGTTACCTGTGGAGGTATGCGTGCTACATCCCTCGCAGCGATTTTGGATAGAGTAAGAATGTTGGTCTCCATCTCCTCGGGGCCGGGAGTGATGTTCGTGATGACTGGCTCGTCGTCATCATCATCATCATCTTGCTGTTCTACATCGACCTCCATAAGTGTAAGGCTTTCTGGAACCTTCCTTTTCCCTAGCTTGGTCTTGGAACGTGGCTCCCTCTCAGACTCAGTTTGTGGCTTCCAAGTGGCATCTAGATCATCAGAAGGGGGCTTGGCGAAGAACTTGATGGACTACCCCTCCTTTTCCTTGCTGGGGATTTGGAAGACAATGGATCTTCTGAATGAGTGGCTTCTTCTTCTACCTCTGCATGAGGCTCAATTTCCTGAACTGCCCCTACTTCAGGAGGAACAACAACTACTATTGCGGGCGGTGGTTGCGGCTGTTGTTGTTGACCACTTATCTGCTGTGTTTCCTCCTGCGTTGATTGGGTACTACTTTGAGATAGCGATAAGTTTATCTCCGGCTCAGCATCACTGCTTTCCACCATTAGGCTGGCTACCTCTTCCCCACTCATGTGCTTGGGCCTGGGTTGGTGGGTTGGGTCCACTGATGCGGAGGTGCTGCCCCCAGCTTGCCCCCGGACACCGCTGCTGCAGGCGCAATTTTTTTTTCCCAAAAAAGGTATTGGCCGGCACACCAGACTTCAGTGTCACTTGCTTCTTCTGTTCCTTCTTCTTCTCAATAGCAACTTTCTTGGTACTGGAGGACCTGGTACCTGCTTTCTTTGGGCCCATCTTCTTCAGATGTCAGCAGCACTCAGTTGCAGAGATGTCTGGTCAGGTCACACGTCACGTTGTGTGTACAGCAGCAGGATGTCTGTCTGGAAGTGCAACAGGCAATGATGAG